>JAGFMF010011709.1:3741318-3798286 GCA_019455555.1 Galemys pyrenaicus | reverse complement strand
GCTCAGCCTGGAGGGGTGCGTGGCCATGGGGGGGTCAACCTGGAGGGGTGTGTGGCCATGGGGGGTCAGCCAGGAGGGGTGCGGGTCATGGGGGGGTCAGCCCAGAGGATGTGGGTCCTGGGGGCCAGCCAGGAGGGGCGAGGAGCACAGGGCGCCAGCCGGGAGTCAGCAACCATCATGCACATTCGCAGTCAAGAGCCTTGCCCAAGACGAGCGTCTGTCCCGTGAACAGGGCTGACTGAGGACGGGGCCGTCTGACTCACCCGCCTGCAGCAAGCTTCCAGAGGTTCCTGAAGCTCCTATCAGCGACTCCCGTTCAGGCCCTGCGCAGCCCCAGCACTGCCCGCAGCGCTCGCCAGGCCTGGACCGAGCACCCTTAGCATCGAGGGCGGGTCCTGTCGTCACTCCACCCCATCTGGCAGATGCGGGGACCAGGGTCAGCTGGGCCGCCCGGCGGGGAGCCCCCGATGGCAAGTGGGGGAGTCGTGTCTCAAACCGTGGCCACCCCCTCGGTGCCCACACCTGGGACAGAGAGGCCCCCGCCCCCTGTAACGAGGAGAGCCCGAGCCTCGCGGCAGACAGACGCAGCGCCCCTGTCCCTGGAGCAGGCTCTGTCGAAGAGCCGGTTGTCCGCAAGCTGTGGTCAGGGGCGGGCGCCGGATGCGTGAGCACCGTGGGGTGGCGCTCCCTGACCGCCGGGGGCCCGCGAGCCAGCCAGCTGCCCCCTGGCTCTGGCTGCCCGGGCACCCTTGTCCGAGTTACTTCCCTCCCATCCTTCTGGGCCTCGCACCGGCCTAGGCAGATGTTGAGCAGGTGTTGAGACCAGCAAGACTGCAGCTTAGAGTTCCTGGGGACTCGTGCAGTTTGTGACATAATCACCGATGAGGTGACCACAAACACGTCAGGCCTCCCTGGAGGTTCAGGGGCTGAGCCACAGCACCATGAAGCATCCGCAGCACAGCAGCGCGAGTTTGATCCCCAGCCAGGGAGGGGACCCCCAGGGCGCAGCAGACCTCTCCTGCCTCCCGCTGCTCCCCTTAGCAGTATGTTCTGCCTGTTCAGTGGATCTGCCTGTTCTGCTTCCCGCTCTGTCTCTGGGGAGTCCTCTCACCCCTGCGTCTCTGGCCTGTACCCCTGCTCTTGTGTGCATAAATAAATCTTAAAAAACAAAACAAACAAACAAAAGAAGCACATCAGCCTTCTTCAGTGTTACCGCTTCCCCCCACCCCGTGCTCAGCCGCGTGGGCAGCTCCTCAGTGCATCCTGGCCCCAGCCCCTGCCCCACCCGCGGCCTCTGTGAGTGCACGTCACAGACCTGGTTTCTCTGTTTGTTTTTCCTAGTTCAACTTTGTGGGGAAACTTTTGGGTCCACGTGGCAATTCTCTGAAGCGTTTACAGGAAGAGACCTTGACCAAAATGTCCATTCTTGGAAAAGGTTCCATGAGGGACAAAGCAAAGGTAATGTTCGCGTGGACAATGGCTGTAAGTGTGTCAGTCACTTTACATGATGTGCTTTTATTGTATTACTGCATATTCCATAAAAGCTGAGTAGGCTTTCAAGTGAAATTGCATGAAAATGTTGCCTACGGTGATGTGTAGAAATGCTGTTTAGAAAACTGCATTACTGGCTACTTTCAGAACATGTAGTACCTTGAACCTATGTCTTTAACTCTTTCACCCCTTACACCCGCTCTTACATGCCACTCTTATACCCAAATGAAATAGTAGTAGGGAGAGCTTCGGGTCTGGACGAGATCTGTGGTCTTAGAGGAAGCGTGGCGACACTGAGGGAAGCTGCGTGTGGTGTCTCTGCCACCGCCTGCGTTCAGACCCGGCCCTTCATGTGCTTGCAGAGTAGCCTGTATAAAGCATATTCTTTTATTTGCTCATTTTGCCCGTCATTGGTTTCACACATTTTGTCAAGTTAAAGTGGATATTAAGTGTTGTGATAATTGCTAACTGTTCCAACACGTGGTTCTTCTATGTGGAGCTTTTCACAGTAACTGCTTCCTTTCTTCCCTAATCTAGACACTCCCGAGTTATTTTTATTAATCACATTGTTAAGTATTACCAATTCCGGAGGAAATTTTCACATCTCGTACTGTGTTATCACTTAGGTTGTTCCTTGTTATCACTTCATTGAAAGATTTCTATCACTGTGGAGCAAACCCATTCTCCAGGGTCAGTCGCCAGGACATGCCGGGCAGTGGTTGTGTCAAACAGGAAGGCACGTTACACAGTCAGCTCTCTCATAGACAAGTCCATCTGATTGCTGCCCTTCGTACTGAAAACAGCCACCGTCTGTGCGTTGCGTGGCTGCGGTGAATCCGCCACTCTGTGGCCCTAGTACGTGGATCGTTGCACGTTCTTGCAAAAATGATGAGAGATGCACGTTTATTTTATATGTAAAAACTGAGATTTGGAGAACCTCGTACGTTCCTTGGGTTAGTCAGTCCGCTCGGTTTATGATTTGACTGAAACACGGTTCCAAATTGGATCGGCGGTACTTGGTTAACACAGCCGTCCGTGCCCCTGCCTGCCAGGCGGAGCCTCAAGATGAGCTTGCAGTGGGTGTCTGAAATGATGCCAGGGCACAGCTCGGTCAGGCTCGCTACTTACAAAGCCTGGCTCTGCAAATGATGTCGTCTGCATCTCCTGATGCATCCGCTCTGGTGGTAGCAGAAGCTGGACCAGCACTCACTGCCCTTGCAGGGAAGTGCCCCCTTGCGGCTGCCGTGGCTGAGTCTCCCTGAGCCCTCTGGAAGGCCAGTGCTGCCCGGGGATAGTGTGCTCTTGCCTGCTTGTTGTGGGGGGACTTCTTTGCCAGAAGCAGCGATCAGGGCGTCCACCGATAGTCTCTCAGGGGAGAGGGGAGACTCAGGGGCGCCTTTATCTACGCTGTGCAACAGTCACAGAAGCGCCCACTGCCCACGCATGGGAAGGGGTCCCACGTCTCACCGGCTTGTCACCGGCTCCTAGCGGGCCTCTCAGGCTGTGCTTGCTCAGGGCTGGTGCTGGTTCTCCACTGGCGCACTGAGCACTGAGTAGGGAGTCACCCTTTGACGGGAGCCCCCGTTGTTCAGTCAGTCAGCGTGGCCACTTTGTTCAGGAGTCCCCGACAGGCTGGGCCCGACGTGCTGCCGTGAGTCCCCGGCCGTCTGGTACCGGGTGCTGCTCTGCCCCCACGGCATCGTCCTGGCGCCCGAGGGCCCTCCCAAACCGCTGATCAGCGCTCACTAACCCTCTCACGTCCACATCCTTGACCCCAGGGGCCAGCACGTAACCCGGGGAGCGTGCAAGGGCGGTCATCCATGTCACGCCACTACACCAGGCGGGGGACCAGCGTGCACTGTGGGCTCACCGTCCAGCCTGCCCACTGCTGTGGACTCGGGCCGAGAGTCCTCTGTCTTGGCCCCAGGGGCGCCCGCTCCGCAGTCCCAGCGGAGCAGCATTCGCTCAGTCGGCCCCGCCAGCGTTCCCTGTCCGGTGCGTCTGCTCTCCTCCGCCAGCTAGTGGGAAGCCCCATGCCCTTGTTGGTGTCCACGGGGAGGGGTCCCCTGCAGCCGAGCTGGTGCGGGTGCTGGGGGCATGCGGCCTCCCCGTCATGCCCAGGGCAGGAGATCAGGCCAGGCGGCTCTGCCGGCGCCGGTGCTGACCCGAGAGTCGAGGCACCGAGGGCCTCCCCAGGCCGGCTCGTGCCGCGCACGGGCTGTCCCCCTCCCTTTAGGTGCTCGGAGTTAACCTGCATCCCCCAAAGGTAGCCCGACCGTGCTCAGGTGGTCGCCAGACTTGCCCAGGCGTCCCGGAAGACGTGCGGGCAGTCTGCGGGTGCCCCGTAGCCCGGGGCTGTGCTCCGTGCTGGCTCCACCGGCCTGCTGCTCCTCGGGCGTGGGATCGTCACGCGGATTCACCCGTCATTTTCTTCCTTAAACTTCCATCACGGTGCAGAACAGTGCCTTTCGGCCCCGCCTCACCCCTATCTGCGACACTGCGGCCCCCCACTGGCCCGTCAGGTACCCCAGCAAAACCATCCACTGGTGTGAGTACAGGTGAGCACTTCGTAATAGGTGTGCCCACTGCAGCGTGCCCGTCTGCCCCTGTAACCGGACCCTCCTGCCTCCAGTCTTTGAAGACCGGGTTCTGTTGGTCGTTTGGGCTGCTCTTTGTCTGCAGAAATTCAGTCACTATTGTGTTTATGTCTGAGGGCGTCCTGTCACTTGGTATTAAAACCCCATCCCTTGAGGCTGTCAGAGTTCATTACTGTAGTCATCCCTATTGTTTGTATGCTAGGCATGATTCTGGAGACCTTGTGTCTCAGACGCAAATGCTTTTTACTTACTATAACTCCTTAACGACTGAAAACCCCTAATTACTAGCACTAAGAACTCCTTCCCTGCAACCCCGTCAGCCAGCAGGAAGCACCTTGTTGGTAATATCACCATTAAAGCCGCCCCTTCAGGCGAGATGAAGTTAGTTCAGGATGAGATGAAGTTAGTTCTCCAGGGGGACGAGGAAACGCTGGACGTGAGATATGGATGCAGTGGACATTCGCGACAGAAATCAAAATGCTTGTAGTCTTCTCTCTTTAAAATCATTCATTTGGTACCATGTTAGGAAAAAAGCACTCATCAGTTCATCCTTTCAAAGTCGAACTACTCTGCGTGGCGTCAGACCTGCCGAAGCCCAGCTGTGCGGGCAGGTTGTGCGTGCACCCGCGCTTGAGAACGTCGTGACCGGGCCAGCGAGGCCCTGGCTGGCGTCCAGCTGTCCTAGGCAGATTTCAGAGGAGACGGGTCGGCGGTGGCCACTGGCGTCTGCTCTCCCTGCTGCAGGCGCTGTTCGGTTTTCGTTTCTGGTCACTTTCCACAAACCTAAAGGGCAGCATTCACGGCCTGCCGGCCTGGCGCCGGGCAGTGGGCTGGACAGGGCCGCGCTGTCCGCTTGGCCAGGCCATGGCCCAGAGCTGGGCCTTCGGGCGTCTCAGTGGCCTTGGCTGACTAGGCAGACTGGCGAGGCGCGTGTGGAGCCCACGCAGGCGGTCCACGCGCACCGAGAACCAGGCCGTGCCTGCGGGCCGCTCTTTTCTCCGTAAGAATTCACATTAGTTGAGCTGACACGTTATAGGCAAGGGCTCGGGCCTCCTTGGCCTCTTGGCTCGTGGTGGAAGCAAGAGGTGGTGTTGCCAGGTCTCCGGGGCGCTCTGTCTCAAAGGTGTGGGTTTTGGAGAGGCTGGAGGGTCCCTACTCTGCGGAAGTGACTTCCGTGGAGGCTCCTGCTTACTCTGTCTGATCTTAGTGTTGGAAACAGACCGTTTGAGGACATGCGTCCTTCTCTGCTCCCTAGTGATGGGGCCACGAGGAAGAGAGGCAGGGCAGAGCCAGTCCAGAGCCAGCCCGCCGACCACTGTGGTCTGCGTCCTTCAAATCCCCCGAACCTCACTGTGCAAACACGCTGAGAAACGTTTATCACGACTGCAGAACCACGTCATAGCGTCTTGCCTGTGTGTCTGCCACGGTTTGACTCTTCCTGCATATATGCCCGGTATGCCGGACATGCGCATCCGAATGAGCAGATGAACGTGGAAAGGAAAGAGGGACGTTTCATTGGTCACTCAGTAGATGTTGCTTGAGCATCTGCTCCACGCCCTGCACATCCCCAGACGGGAGAATGTAGCCCAGGCGGGCTGTGGTTCTGCCCCACGGCGCCCTCCTTCATGACAGAAAGCGAGAGGAGTCCAGCGCTGTGCAGAGGCCGCCGGGGGCCGCTCTGGCCGGCGTCCGGGGCAGGCAGCCAAACGCGTGCGGAAGCCACGGCGCTCAGCGAGAGCCCCCGGGGCTGCCCTGCCTGGGGGTGGGGGTGGGGGTGGGGGTCAAGCTTGGGAGGTCGGCGGGACGGGGCCGACGCCAGGACTCCCCGTGAGGCCTGAGCACGGCAGGGTCAGGGCCCGAGTCTGCCCAGACTGGGGCCCGCGGGGTGGCCATTGCTACGGGGCCTTCTGGGAGGGCGCAGACACGCCGCTGGGGTGGTTCTCCGCCGCGCTCCCTTATGGCCGCTCACCCCTCGCTGTGCCGTTTCTGCCTCCAGGAAGAAGAGCTGAGGAAGAGCGGAGAGGCCAAGTACTTCCACCTCAACGACGACCTGCACGTGCTCATCGAGGTGTTCGCGCCGCCGGCGGAGGCCTACGCGCGCATGGGGCACGCGCTGGAGGAGATCAAGAAGTTCCTCATCCCAGTGCGTGCTCCTCCCGGTGCTTGCGCTTTGCCTCCTCCCCGCCCCGGCCCCGGCCCCGGCCCCGGCCCCAGCAGTCCGACCCGCAGCTGTTGCTTGCGTGGTAGCGGCTCCCCCGGCCTCTGCGGGCGACTAGGGAGTGGTCCTTCTTCACCTGCGGCCGTAGCTGGATAAGGGATGGATAAGGCTCGAGGACGCACGGCGAACACGCGAAGCGCACCGGCTCTCGAAAACCCGGCGCTAGCTCCCGGCCGAGGCCCCGAGGCCCCGAGGTGTCCTGCCCCCTCTATCCTCAGCCCGGGCCTGGGAAGCTTCTGGGGCCGGGCCCCTGCTCGGATCGTTGCAGACACAGGTGCCTGCCCTCCTCTGCATGTAGAAGCAGCTCCCGGGTGGGGAGCGTCTGTGGCTGCCAGCGAGCAGGGAGCGGCTGGTTTCGGCGCCCCACGGCCTCAGCTGAGCCAGGGCGGCCCAGGAGCAGGGGGGCGGCCTGCCGAGGCTGCGGGTCTGCCCGGTGGTTTGTGTCCTGTGACGACCGGCGGGCCCTTTAGACCATTTCGGCACCTCGGTGTTGCTAAGAACGTGGTCATTTAATGTATTGCCGCCTCCACTACAGAAGACAACGTCAGTCTTCCATGTCGTTTGGTGCGAACATGCCAACTCTAGATTAAAAAAACACAAACGTTGTTCTCTTGGGCCCTTTAGCCGGTGGGTGCGCACAGCTGCCCCACAGCTGTCCGGTGAGCGCCCCCTGACCCACTGCCGGGGAGGGACCGCCAGCGCCAGCGTTGAGCGCCTTGGGACGGGCCTGGGGAGACTGCGTTTATCTGGGGTGCGGCGCTTCCCTCTCCACTGACTCGGAGAGCCGGGCCTGCCTGGGGCAGCGGGAGGCGTTCTCTGGGAGCTGAGAGTGGCTCGTGCTTGAGCGTGATGCTGTGTTCCCCCGCGTGGGTTCAGGACGGCCTTGGAGCGCCGCGCTCGGGGCTGGCTGGCTGGCTCCCACTGCGCGTGGCCTGGCCCTGGCTCCACTGAGTACTTAGTAACTCTTTCATTTACCCCAGTCTGTGGCCCATCTTAAGTGAACTTTGGGTTCGCTGTGAGGTCACGCCTCCATCTGTCTCGGGCTGCACACCTGCCCCGTGGAGTCACCCACCCCACCCCTCCACCAGGGCCTCCCCTGGCCGTCCAGGACAGTCTGAAGCCCAAGCAGGCTTCTCCTGCTTGCTGCTTTTTCAAAATCCGTTTGCCTATCCAGGCATCTCTGCATTTCTCTATGTATTTTAGGATCAGCTTATCAAGTCCTACAAAAAAGGCCCACTGGGGTTTTCCTAGGGAGTGTATTGGCTCTGTAGATTAGTTTTGGGGAGAATTCCATCTTAACAATATCGAGTTTTCTAGTCCATTAAAATGAAATGTTTCTCCACTTTTTTTTTTTTTTAAGCTGTTCATTAATTCAGCAGCAGTTTACAGTTTTCAGGGTTTCTTTCTTGTGTTTCTTTGGTTCACGTTATTTCTAAATGTTGCGTTATTTTCTAGATTTCACTTACAGGTGCTTATAATACGTGGAATGCAGTTAATTTTTATGTCTTGCTCTTGTCTCCTGTGACCTTGCCAAATGCTTGTTAGTGCAGCCGTTAGTGTTCTGCAGGTATCTGGACCCCGCCCTCGGTGGCAGAGCCTTACTTCTCCCTTCCCAACTGGACGCCTTTAATTTCTCACTTCATTGCACTTTCCCTCATGGCCCTAGCTGGCGCGTTCAGGGGATCCTTGAACGGAGGTGGTGCTGGCGGACACCCCGTTGCTTCCCTGGTCTCCGCCGTGGAGTTCTGTGTGAGCTGCAGGTCTTTTCTCATGGCCTCTGTCCTTTGAAGACGCTCCTCCACCCCTGGGTGTTGGGCGTTTTATCCGGGAACGGGGGTTGGGCTTTTTCCAGCACTTTCCCCACCACTGAGCCGCTCATGTGGTTTTTCTCCTTCATTCTCTACGTGCCGTGGAGCTGCTCGGCTGTCAAGCCAGCTCTGCACTCCCAGGCGGGTCCCTCTGGGGTTTGCGTGATTCAGTTTCCTGGTGGCCGGCAGGGTCTTTGTGTCTTGGTCTTCCACGCCCGTCGCCGCGTCTGCTGACTTCCCTCTCCTCTGCGGCTGGGGCTGCCTGTCCACGCCATTTCTCTCCAGCCTGAAGGCCTCGTGTGGGCCTTCCTTATAACCCACAGTCAGGAGCGAACCTGCTCGGTTCTTGGGGGACAGGTTCTGTGACACTTGGCTGGAGCTTTCTCTCCAGGGTAGACAGAGGCTTCCTGCTGCTTTGTGGCCGGCGTCTCTGTGGGGGGGGTCACAGGCCACCTTGTGGTTCTGGCATGGCTGCTGTGCTTGACCCGCTCTCTGCCCTGCCTTTGATTTCCAGCAGCTCACTCACTTCCTTGCTCACTCACGTGGCGTATCGATCCTTGTTCATGAAGCTTGGTGGGTCCGTAGGCTTGTGTTTTTCTTCCAGTAGGGGACGTTCTCAGCCATTGTTTTTGTGGCCATTTCCTTCTTCCTAGGTCCAGTCCCCTCCCTCCCTGGGGCCGCACCCTGTGCTGATGTCCCTGAGCTTCTCCCTTGGCTGGCTGGTTTCCCTCGCCCTTTGTTCTCCCAGCTGCCCTGGCGGTGGCTGTGCATCTAGGCGGCTGGTCTGCTGGGGGCTTGGCCTTGCTGGGCCGCCTCTGCTTTTGCCTCCCAGCGCTCCTCCACCATAGGAGGGGTTTCTTCTGCTGCTTGTTTTTTTCTGTTGTTGTTGCTTCTTTTCTGAGCGGGCCCCACCTTCCCATTTGTTTGCCCGGCTCTCGCTTTCTGCTGTAAAGTCCCCATTTTAGGTGACGTAGCGAAGCTTCATTCTGATTCATTTTATCCCGAGCCCGTTGTTGGCAAGGTTCTTGCTGCTTTTTACATAATTTCCTTGGACCAAATCTTCGTAGTCCCTGGTGATTTGCAGCAAACGGCGGCTTTGCTAACATTTCCCTCTCACGCTTTGCTTGCGAACCCGGCGCGCTAGGAGACGTCCCTCCGTGTCACGGGGCCCCGTGGTCTGCAGCTACATTGGCCTCCAGAGGCCGGCTGCTGTGCTGACGCTCCTGGCTCCTGAGGCTGACGGAGGGTGTGCGGGGGCCGGGGGGGCTGCCCCCGCAGACCCGTGGTGTTGAGATGGCTCTGGTGGGCCGCCCCGCCCACAGACCCCGCCGCTCAGGTGCCCCGCTCAGTGTGTGCACTGCCTGTCCACGCAGAGATGTGTGGGAGCTGCTCGGACAGGCGGCTGCCCTGGCGCGTCCCCCGCCCGCCCGCCTGTGGGCTTCTGCGTGGGCCCTTCTCCTCTGGCCTTTCACGACCAGACGGCTGCCGACGCTGGCAGTGGCACGAGCCTGGCGCTTCTTCACACTTGCTTCCAGATCACGAGTCCCCTGCAGCAGCTCCTGGGTCTGCAGGCCCTCCTGGCCCGGGGATCTGGGGCGTCCTGGGGGCTGGGAGGAGGGGGGCAGTACCTGCAGGCAAGACACCCAGACGCCCCGCTTCTCCCCTGAGGTTTCATAACTTCCCACAAATAAACATTGCATTTTCAGTGTGCTGTCTGATGTCGGTCATCTTTAACCATGATTTTGGCCCGGGGTCAGCCCTTACTGGAGTCCTCTGAAACGCTTAGCCGGGCGCTCTGTGCACGCAACTCTGGTTACTTTTCCACGCTCGGCCTGATGACAGCGTCAGTGTTGATGTTATGATCGTTCCGCGTTTTAACACGGGGAGTTAAGCGATGCTTCAGGGAGTAGTTAGTGGTGCAAGGCTATAAAGGTCATGTCATCCGTAAGTCACCGTCTATGGTGTGGTTTCCCTGCTAATTTAAAATCTTTATTTCAAAGACCAAGAGAGGCGACACCGGGCTGATAATATGGACCGTGCCCATCAGGAGAAAACCACCCAGGCGTTTTCTAAACAGTCACACAGCTGGCGCGTTCCGCTGGTTCAACTGAGGCTCAAGCTCAGAGGTGGTCGACTCAGATCGTGTGTGTGTGTGTGTGTGTGTATTTGAGTATACCGCCGGCTCTTAAAATTAGTTTTGCAACACACTGTCTAAAAGGGGCTGGGTCCCGCTCTTGGTGACCCCCCTGTGTGCTCCTGGTTTTGGGGCGGGGCTGTTCTTAGGGGTAACTTGGGGGCCTCAGCGCTCCCTCCCTGGGAGTCTCCTGAGCCACCTGTGGTCTCGTGTCACAGCTCCGAACACTTCAGCAGCGCAAATGTTCAGCAGTTGTGTAGCACGTTTTATCTAGAATCTGCTTTACCAATAATGTACTAATCTTCACACATTTTTAGTGAAGTCGTCGGGATGTTACATTCGTGGGCTTCGCTTAGAGAGATCTGAAATGATTAATGATGGCGCAGGTGTCTCCTCGGAGGTCTCCACCCCAGCGGAGCGAGGGCCGGGCTGGTTCGCAGCGGCGTCTAGACCTCAGCCCCGGCCGTCCCTGCAGGTCACGTGGCGGGCGTTGCTCCTGACGCCCGGTGGCTGGCACGCCCCCTCAGGTGCCCCGGCCCCCTGCTCCGCCAGTGGACGGTCAGCCCAGCTTCCTTCCTGACCCCTGTCCCTGTTTCTCTCTTGTCCACACTCACTTTACTGCCAGCTTCAAGTTTGTCTTGGCTTTCTGCTTTTTGCAAGAAAGAACGAGACATATTATTTATAAATATAATCAGTATATTTCACATATTTAACGCTGAATTGCGTGAAGCACAGACATGGCCTCGGCTAAGCAGACAAGATCCCTGGGCCACAGGCTGGGCCTTTGTGGGACACACACGGCCCACGGTGCTTCCGCCCCTGACCTCGGCGTCCCAGAGGCCACACGTCCACCCCACCAGTCATGCCGCCAAGCAGGCGCCCACGAGCCTCAGGCCTCAGCGTTGGGAGCTCTCGCCCTAGACAGCCCCCCTTGGGCTCAGGTTACTCCCAGGGGCTGCCCGGGGCCAGCCTTTGGTGTGTAGCGCCTGGGCATCCCTTCCCGCTCACTTCTGGCTCCACGTCACTAAGTCCTAAATCGCTGAAGCCAGTGGCCACGGGATCTCAGTGGTCACATGCCTCAGGCCGCCGCTCAGTGTCGGTGAGACGGTCTCACTCTGGCTCGGCCTCCTCCGCCTCGAGAAACCGCTGGGCACTGCTGGCTCTGCTCATGCCCCTCCCATCAGAGTTTCACCACGGCCAGTAGATTAACCTGCTAACTCTCTCCACTCCGGCCCCTCCTCCGCCCTCCTGCCCTGGGTGTTCCAGGCCAGCCTAGCCACGGGCCGGTCATCTGGAGCTACCCCCATGCGGTCTTGGCTCCTTAGTGCCCTTGGTGAGATGCAGATCACACATCGCCTTGAGCCGACCGAGCACACGATTGAGCGCTTTGTGGTCCATTCCCAGAGCGTTGCAGCCATCACCGTCACTAAGCTGGACCATTTTTAGTAGGGCCCCCCAAATAAACCTCAGAACAGACAGCAGGTGCTCCCCATTCTTCTCCCTCCCCAAACACTGCCTCACGCTTTGTTCTTCCGAGCAGCTTTCAGGGAAACAGTTCACATACCACTCAGGCCTCCACCGCAGCCCTACAGTTCTGGACCTGTGCGTGACCACCCACGTGCAGCCGTCTCCCGGAGAAACGCCACCGCCACGCGCCCTGGCTCCATCTCCACACGCCTTGGTCTGAGGCAGCCGCTGCTGCCCGGTGCTTTGCCCGTTGGTGTTTCCCTTAAAGCGCTGAGGGTGTGTTGTCTTTGGTCCTGGGTCTCTCCACTCTGCTGCTTCCAAGCTTCCTTCAGTTGGCTTTTGCGTTATTTCTGCATAGCTGTCGTGACTCACACGAGTAACGCTGCTGCTGCAGATGTGCGCATTCAGGCACGAGTCTTTGCACAGACATGCTTCTGTTTTCTTGGAAATCTGCGCAGACTCGCTAGCCCGTGTGGTAGCGCAGTGTTCAACATTTTGAGGAGCTGCTGAGTGGTTTCCCGAAGCGCCTGGCCCAGTTTACAGGCCACTAGCGTCATCTCCAGGCTCCACTCTCTCCAGTTCACCCCCAGCTGATTTTGTGTATTTCATTGTGGTCCAGGTTTGCATCTCCAAAGTGATGCAGAGTGTTGTACAGTTTTCCGTGAGCTACTGGCCATTTAATAGCTTCTAAAGAGAAAGCCCATGCAGATCCTCTGTTCTTTAAACAACAAGGTTACTGTCTTATTACTGAGCTGAAAGAATTCTTTATGTATTCTGGATACAAGTTGCTTATCAGATTAAAAAAGTTTTCCATTTCATAGGTTGCATTTCCACCTTCTTTATGGTATTTTTGTGCATAGCAACAGTTGGTCTAGGCCAGTGTGTCTATTTTCTCTCATCTGAGCTCTTGGTTTCTTATCTAAGAAATCATTACATAGTCTGAAGTCATGCGATTTATTCCACTTTTCCTCTAAGTGTTTTTAGCTCGTGTAGGTCTCTCATCCATTCTGATCTTATGTTTGTGTATGGCAAGAAGTGTGAGGTCCCACTGTATTTTCTGTTGTGCATATTTAGTTGTTACTGCACCATTTGTTACATAGATTATTTGAAAATCATAGGCGGTAATTCACGTCTGGGTGTTCAGTTCAGTTTCATTGATCTTTACATCATCCTTTAAGCCACTACCACACAGTCTTGAATTTTACAGCTTTGCAGTAAGTTTTGAAGTGAGGGCATGTCAGTTTGTTCTTTTTTCTAAATATGATTCTGGCCACGGATCGCTTGGATTTCCATATAGATTGTAGGATTAGCGTGTCCATTTCTGCAAAGAAGCCAGCTGGGGTTTCTCTACGTCTATAGATCAATTTGGGGGAATTATTATCACCCTAACAATATTAGATCCTCCTATCGATGAGCAATGGGTAGCTTTACATTTACTTAGGTTTAAGGAAAAATTCTTTCAACAGTATTTTGTCATTTTCAGTATACAGAGCTAGCTCTTACATTGTTAATTTTTTTCCCCTATGTAATTCTTTGTGATGCCACTTTAAATGGAATTGTTTTCTTCATTTCATTTCTGGATTGCTCATTGCTATGCTAATATATTAATCTTGCGTCTTATGGCCTTGTTAAACATGTTTATTTGTTCTAATAATCTATTTTGTGGATTCTTTGTGATTTTCTACATAAACTGTTATGCCATCTATGAATGGAGATTGCTTTGGTTTTTCCCTTTCAATCCAGATATCACTAATTTATTTTTCTTACATAACTGTCCCGGCTGGAACCTCAAATTTAGTGTTGGATAGAAGTGGAGAGAAGAGACATCCTTGCCTTGTGAGTGCTTCTGTCATTCAGGTGCTTTGAATATGTCTGTCAAATGTTTTTGTTGCTTGCTGTGTTCAGATGATTTCTTTTTCTCTTTTTCATGGTTATTGGTACCAAATTAATTGACTTTTCAGATGTTGAACTAACTTCACAATTCTATAAGTTTCACTTGGTTCTTGTGCATGTTCCTTCTTCTGCTTGTTCGGTTTGTTTTATGCTGCTGGGTTCGGCTCCTCAATATTTTTGAGACTTTGGCAGCTGTGGTCTCAAAGACTCCTGCAGGGTTTTCTTGTGCGTCTTCATCATGCGCCCAGGACACGCTCCTCGCTCTGCAGGATGTTAGTCGTTACCCCTCGTTTTTGTTTGTTTGTTTGTTTTTGGGCAGTTTGTGAAGGGTTAGCGCCAATTCTTTATTTTTTTGTGGAATTCATCACGGCAGTCCTAGAGACACAGGTTTCTTACACACCACTTTTTGAGCACTGATTTGGTCTCCTGTTACTTACCTGTTAAGACTCCCCTTCCTTTATGAGTCAAATTTGGTGGGTCGGGTCTTTCTAGGAATTTGCCCATGTCAACATCTGCATGCCCCATTTGTTGGCGTGCTGGCTCTCACCGTCCTTCCTCATAATCCTCTTCTTTTTCGTCCAAGTCCAGTTGGTTTTCCATTTTCGATTCTTGATTGGTCTGGCTGAAAACTTTATCAGTTTTATTAATTTTTTCTTTTAGTTTCTTTGTAAAGTTTTGCATAGAAAAACTGGGGTGTAGGCCAGAGGTGTAGGGAGGGAGTGAGAGGAGTCACCAGAGACAGAGTGGGGAGCAGAATAGGCAGATCGACTGAAGTATACTACTGAAGGGAGCAGTTGGGGAGACAGGAGAGGTCTGCTGCGCCATGTGGGTCCCCTCCCTGGCCAGGGATGGAACTCGTGCTGCAGTGGTGACAGCTCTGAGACTTAACCCCTAGATCACCAGGGAGGTCCAGGTTTCGTTAATCATAGCCACTTTGGATTTTATTGAATTCTCTCTCTTTTATTTTTGGTCTAATTTTCACTATTTTTCGTCCTCCTACTTTGGCTTCATCTTGTTTTTCCTTTTCTAACTGCAAAAGTTAATTCATTGACACGGAATGTCTCATCTTTGAAATGCAGCCGTCAGAGTTATGCCTTTCCCTCTGCACGCCCCAAGTGTGCCTCCTGCACAGACTGGCGTGTTGCATTTTCAGTTTGCCTCACCTCAGGCCATTTTCTAATCTTCCTTGTGGGTTTCTGGTTTGAGCCGAGGATTATTCTGACTCTGTTCTCGCACTTCTGCAGTTTGTGAGCCTTGTGCATTTCCTTCGTTACTGTAAGACGTCTCATCGTGGTTGGGAACGGACTTGTTTGGCCTCAGCCTTTTCCCGGTCACAGGGAGCTGTGTTCTGGCCCCACGGGCGGTCTCCTTACGAATGTCCTTGTGACCTTGAGAAGCAGATGTGTGTGGGGTCTCATGTTTTATTGATCCCACTTTTATAGCCCTGGGTTATAGCACAGAGATAGCTCTGTGCACTGGGAATGATCTCTCCAAAACACAGACCGGAGTATGCAGCTCACCTTCTTAAACCATTAAGTGCCTTTCTGTGCCTTTCATAGTTCTAGATGTGCAAAGTCATAGTTAAAAAGACTTAGGATGGAAGATTTGGCTTCTGTTTTCCCCTCCACTCAAGTCCCCACAGCGGAGGCAGCCGATGCCCTTTTGATCATTTATACGTTTGGATCGTTTATACCTGGACTTCCCTCTATTATAAAACAGATGACACTTTTATTTATTTCTTGCTCCTTTCTTGATGCTCATTGAATGGCACTGGGATATTAAGGACAGGGTAGGCATCAAGGATGTCTCCCCAAGCCTCTCGATTGGATATTTGAAAGTCATGTAAGATAAAGTTGAGAGGCTGCGACTGGTTTTGGGACTGTTGAAGTTTGGTACCTAGATAGCACCCAAATGTGCGATGTGCATGCTCACACGTGGTTCTTGTCTTCTGGGAAGCTGAGTGGGTGTGTCTTTCCCTGCGCTTCTGGCGGAAGGCTGCTGCGGACGCCTGTGTGTTTCTGTTACCTGCATGTGTGGTGTCAGTGGGCCCTCCAGGTGTGTTATGGATGAGATGGCATGTGTCAGCGCCCCGGACTATTTTAAACTATGCTACTTGGAAGCGTCAGGGGAAGATGTTACAGCCACTTGGGGAAGATTTTAGTTTTGGGGAAAGACTGCGTCCTCTTTCCTTTTGAATAATTTATCGATACACTTTCATGTTAACAAGCGGAAATCGTACTTTACGCCCCTCGCCCGCTTATCTAAACGTTTGTTTGCTTCTTGCCCAGCCGATCTCCTTTTGTCTCCTGCGAGGCGAGTCACGCTGTCTTCTCTCTCCCGCAGGACTATAACGATGAAATCAGGCAAGCGCAGCTGCAGGAACTCACATATCTGAACGGCGGTTCGGAGAACGCAGACGTGCCGGTGGTTCGCGGGAAGCCCGCCCTGCGCACGAGAGGCGCGCCGACCCCGGCGGTCACCAGGTCGGTGCTGTCGCTTGACGGCTGCGTCGCCTGTAAGGGTGCCACGGCAACAGTGCACGCGTTTGCTTTGTCCGGGGCCAAACAGCTTTCTTAGTGCTTGAACACAAAAAGGGTCCAGATGAGCCGATGCCTTGTTCGGAGCGCTCACTGGACTGTGCTTGTTAGCGGAGGACTTCAGACGGGTGTCCTTCCTCCGCCTTCATGTCTTCTGCTTGAGATGGAGGCTCTTTTTGATGGAAATAACAGCACTGGTGTGCAAACCACGGCCTTGGCGACAAGTGTCTCCCCACTGAGGAGCAGGCCCCTCTCTGAGGCCGCTCCCGTGCTGGGCACTGAGTCCAGGGCCCAGCGGCCTCCTGGCGCCCACTGTCCTTTCCTCCCTGTGACCCCAGTGCTGTCTGAGGATCCCCGAGCTGGTGCGGACACACAGAGCTTTTATTTTGTTCCTTGGATTCATGACTACTTGTAATATGAAAAATAGTTCCATGAATTCATGTCATTTCAAACATAAATTGAGATGTGGCTATCAAAATTATTTTTAATTTCTAAACTTTGCTCCAAAGAACCTTGGTGGCAAGAAGGAAAACAGAATATTCTCTATTAAAAAAAAAAAAAAAAGTGAATCGGGGCCTCCTGGGGGCATAAGGGGTTGAGTGCCACACTATGGAGCATGCGCAGCCACTGCAGCATCCCCGGCCAGGGAGGGACCCACATGGCGCAGCAGACTCTCCTGCCTCCCCACTGCTCCCCTCAGCAGTGTGTTTCTGTCAGTCTGCCTGCTCTGCTCCCGGCTCTGTCTCTGGTGAGTCCTCTCATCCCCCGCACCGCTGGCCTGCACCCCAGCTCTTGGATGCATAAATAAAGTCTTAAAAAAAAGTGAATCATCATAGGATTGCTATTTATGATTTAATGAAATAATGTATGTAGGTGTTGAGTAAATGGTAAATCTTATTTCCCTCTCTCCTATCATTAAATTTACTTGAAATCATGATAAATTACTTGCTATATTAGTTTCCCGTGGCTGCTGTGATGAATTACCGCAAATTTGATGGCTTTAAACAATAGACATTTATCACAGTTCTGGAGACAAGGTGTTTGGCATCAGTATTGCCTGCTGGACCACACCCACCTTTCTGGCTCCCTCTGGGGCTGGAGTCTCCCGGAGCCTCCTGCATGCCCTGGCTTGTGGCTGCGCCCGCTGGTGCTCCCCAGCTCCTGCCCTTGGCCTGCCAGCCCCAGCCCCCCGCTTGCCTCTTGTCAAGACACCCGTAGCGGCACAGACAGTCCCTGGATGAAGGCCCGTCGCCCCGGTGGTCGCGTCCGCGGAGGCCCTTCTCGGGGTGACAGGTGACGTCCGACGGGCGT
Organism: Galemys pyrenaicus; assembly: GCA_019455555.1. NCBI lineage: Eukaryota > Metazoa > Chordata > Mammalia > Eulipotyphla > Talpidae > Galemys > Galemys pyrenaicus. The sequence continues at coordinate 3,780,830 of JAGFMF010011709.1, read as the reverse complement.
CTTTGATAGTGGAGAGGCCTGAGCACACCATGTGCGGCTGTGAGGGCCGCATGGCGCCGAAGCCCATCTCCCACTGTGCCGAAGCCCATTTCTAGTGCAGCTGACCGGTTTTAAATTAAGCTGAAAATGTCATGGGCAGACGGGGAAGGGAGATGTTTCTTGGATTTTGGAGCAATCTCTTGGTCTGCCCGGATGAGAAATGATGCCTCTGACCTCAGCGCGGACGTGGCTTCCCATTTACCGCCTTTCTGTGGCCTGGTGGTCTCTGGCGGGGTGGTGGCTGGGCCACGCTGCAGACCCTGCGGCCGCCTGGGGCGTCGCTGGCCTGTGTTCCTGGGCCCCTCGGCGCAGGAGCCCTGGTGGGGCGGGGCGTCCCCGTGCAGGGGTGTCAGATCCTCGGTCTTCACAGCATGAGGGTCCCGTTCCAGAGGAGGCGTCGCGGAAGCCCTCTGTCTGTTTTCCTCAGAGCCAGGCTCAGGCTGCGTCTTTATTCTCCACTTTGCCGCGTTCTCTGTGCTTCGCCCCGGGCGGGGCTGCCTGTTCCTTGGGTCTGCGGCCTCCCGCACCCGGTCTCTGTGTCCTCGCTCTGTTCCCGCCTGTCCGCGCCCTGCTTCCCTCCCACCCCAGCGGAAGCACGTGGACAGACACACCCAGGGCTGCTGCCGGGTGCCTGACCGCCGCTGACTCGGCTAAGCCTCACAGCCCGGGCAGGCCCTGCTCTGTCAACGCATGGAGACCGGGGCCACGGTCAGGGCTTCGGAGCCCGCTGCCGGCCGCCCTGGAGCGGCCGCCGTAGCCCGTGCCTTGCCCACTTGCGCCGTCCCGTGTTCCCTCCCACGTCTCCCCTCCCGTGGGCACTCCCTTAGAACTTTCTTCCTGCTTCCCCTTCGCTGTGACCGTGAGGCACCCGCAGTACAAGCTGCGCTCAAAGACTTTTCTGTCGGCTGCGTTTTCTCATCCAGTAACATTGTGAGTCGCCCAATCGGTGCGTCCATCTGAGATGCCTGGATGCGCAAACGAGGCCAGCAGAGGACGCGCGGCCTCGAGGTGCGGGGTAGGGGCCGCCTGGTGGGCCCGCTGCCGGCCGGGCTGTGGGCAGCAGGTGCAGTGGACTGTCCACAGCAGGCGTGACACAGTCCAGACTGGCCCGAGGTCCCTCCAGGTGCGTCCCCCAGGGAGTCTTTGGGGTGCTGTCTCCAAAGTAAACCTTCGTTCCTCGTCAGCCCTTCCAGCCTAGTCCAGAACACGCTTTCAGCCGTCACTCACAGCCAGTCTCCTCTGACGGCTGAAAGTGGCTCGTCTCTTGGCCCTGCGCTCAGCCCCTGGGTGGCTTCGGGCAGCAGGATGCCCAGACTTCCCGGCAGCCGGCACCGAGCGGCCCAGCTGTGACCGGGCAGGTTCTTTGCTGGGCCTGGGGTGTCGTAACATTAGCTCGTGTGGCCGTTTTTCGAGTCCTTCCCGGCTGAGGATGTGACCCAGCAAGCAGGCACCGAGAGGTGGAAGCGTGCGGGTGTGAGCGATGCCCCGCTCCCCGCCCCCCACCTCACCCCTCCCCGAGGTCCGGACACCCTGGTCTCCCGTCCAGCCCCGAGTCTCGCTCATGGCCCCCAGGCCCTTTGCACTCGCCTGCCTGCTCCGCGGAACGCTCTGGCGCGCGGTCTGGCTGCCCCGCGGCGTGGAGCTCCCCGCGAGGGCGGCGATGCTCAGAGCGGCCCCTGAGGCCTCCTGGGTAAGGCGGCTGCTCGGCGCCCGTCGAGGCTGCCTGCGAACGCACCGAATGTCTCTCCTTTGGTTGGCGCCGGTTTTCTTGGTGAGCCCACTGCGGCGAGCCCTGGAGGCCGAGCCCAGGCCGGCGCCCGTGTGCAGCCCGGGCACCGACCACCGCGGCACGAGCTCGGCGCTGGCCGCCCACCCGCCGGGGCCGGCGTTTCTGCGGCGCACTGGGGCCGCCCGCCGCGTGGCCGCCTTTGCCGGAGACTCGCGTGGGGGCGGTCTCGGCCCCTCACTTGGGAGTCTCGCAGTGGCACTCGTACTACCGGAGTCCTCGTGGGTGCCCCGCTGCTCCCGCGGCAGGAGGCCTTTCCGCCGGAAGATAAGTGATGCCAAACTTAACCCTGAAACGTGAAACAATTACACATTTGTGCTAAAGCCTTTGTTTCAGTCTCGCAGGTGCAGAGGCTGCTTCCTCCCTTCCGGTGTATGTTGCTGGTGCTACCCCAGGCTCGGCCGACCTTCGCAGGCTGCACTGCAGGCCGGGGAAGGGTGGCGGGGGGCCACGCCCGGGGTGGGGTCCAGCCCCGGGGCGCCCCCTCACGCGCCTGCAGGACTGCTGCCTTTATTCTGGCCTTTGTCTTGAAGAGAAGATGGCTGTGGCGCACAGTGCCACTAACAGCAGGAAGAGAACACGGAGACCCTGAGCCCCGAGCGAGCGTGAGAACGCGCCCTCGGGCGGAGCGAGCGTGGGTCTGCGTGCGAGCCAGGGTCCTGGCCGGCGCTCTGGCCTCTCCGCAGCTCTGACCGCATTGGGGTGTCTTCATTGGCTGGTGCTTAAAATGTGTTACTTGCCCTTTGTAGCTTCCATCCAAGGCTGCGGCCACCCCTGTGTAGCCCCAGGCCTGCTCTTCTAGCCCGGGTGGGGTGTGGGTCCAGGGGTGGGGCGTGGGGCCCACCACCAGGCTCCGCACCGCAGGCTCCCGTGGCAGTGGAGCCGCAGCTGCAGCCAGGCCTGCGATTTAGAGTAGGTCCTGCCTGGACCCCGGCGCTGCCCCGATCACGGAGCGGGGTTGTGGGGCCTGCTGCGCGCACCCGCCTGGGCGTTCCAGGACGCACGCACCGCGAAGCCACGGGTTGGGCGGGTGGGGCAGCAGGCAGCTCAGCCAAGGACAGTCTGAGTTTTGCCGTTTCTTGGTGACGCCGCGGGGCCCCTAAGGCTCACGGGGGGGCAGTCGCTGCCGCGTGGCTGAGCACAACCCCGAGTCGGCCGGCCACCCTCCCTCTCCCCCGGACTCGCCTGCTACGTTGGGATGTGCCGGGGTGCAGGGTGTCCGGTTCCAGTGCGGTCAGGGAGGCAGAAGCTTCAGAATGCGCCATCCCGAAAAGCGGAATTGGGCTGAACTGGAAGTGGTCAGATATTTCCACATCTTGAAAAAGGCAAAGCTTTCTGGCACTGCGGCCCACCTCAGGTGTGTGCTGGCAGGAGGCAGCGGCTGCGGGCGGTCACTCTGTGGTCAGCCCTCCCCTGGCACCGGTTTCTGGCCGTTGCAGCCATGCGCTGCCTTGGGTGTCATCCACACTCTGCACGGCCCCGGACGGCACAACAGCTGCTTCATCAGCCCTGCCCTTTGCACTGAGGACCGGGCAGGCCGTGGCGTGGAGGAGAGGGCCGTGGATGGACTTCATGCCCGGCCAGGCCTCCGGCCTGACCCACAGAGCAGTGCCTGCGCCTCGCTGCCCTGGGCCTGCCCTCACACTGCCCGCCTCCGGCTCCCGGACCTGTGCTGCAATGTACGGCGCCTCTGACCGTCTGTGCGGTGGTGTCCGCCTGCTCAGCTCCGCCCGCTCCCGTGTGCGGGGGCTGTCTCCGCACTGTCTCTGCTCCTGGCCATCTCCGGCACCAGCGCACACCACAGTTTCCACTTCGCTGGGAAATGAACACTCGCTCGGGGGTGCAGGACTGTGGTCCAGGGCCCCAGGGATGCCACAGGGCGCACGGGTCAGACCTGGCCTCACACGGCGTGGCCACTGTTCACCGTCACGCTCGGGCCAGTGGCCCAGCTGCCTGAGGCCAGGACTCGGCTGCATTCGCCACGGTCCCCCAGGGAGTGACGCCCGAGCTGGCTGCTGCCCCCACAGCCGTCGCTTCCCCACAGTGTTTTACTTCTCGTGGCGCTGGCACAGAGGAGTCCGGCGGTGCAGTGCGGTCACTTCACCCTCCAGGCCGCGTCGCTGTGACCAAGGGCGAGGTGACGCTGCTGTGCGCCTGCCCTCGGCTGCTCTCCACCAAGCAGCCCCGGGGCTGGGGCCTGGCAGGGGTCTGCTGACCAGTCACCAGCGCTGGTGCCTGTCTCTGCTTGGTGCGGCCCCTTGGGTGACCCTCCTGCCGAGGCAGCTGCTGTGAGCCCCTCGTGCGGAGGGGAAACCCAGACTGGCTCGTTTATGATGTTATATATGTAGTTGTATATACAGTCGCGAGTGAAACTATCTGTGTTACAATCTGTATTTATTTGGTGCCTTTATATTTATGTGATTCACATCATTTATGCAGTTTGAATCATGCAAGCACGTGTCTAGGGCACCCTGTGCCCTAAAGTTCTGTCGGTGTCAAGGGCTTGTGTCGTGCAGCCGCCGTTCTAACGCCGCACAGATTCGTTTCACGTCCCTAAAATGGTCCGATGGCCTCACCGTTCCCAGCTTCCTTCCCCTGAGCCGCCACCGTTTCTGCTGTGGCTTGTGTCCCGCGGTCTCCGCCTGCCTGCTTCGTTCTCTTGTCCGGAGTCCCGGCCGGGATCCCAGCACCGCAGCCCCTCCGCTGGCTCGTCTCACTCAGCAACGTGCGCTTCTCCCTGTGGGCCGTTAGCTACTGTCCCTCTATGCCGAGTAACGGTCCTCTGTGAGGATGTGCCCGCTTGGCTTGTCCACTCACGTCGAGGGATTCAGGGTGGCCGCAGTGACCGCAGGCTAAGCTGCCGTGGATGCCCACGTGCAGGTCTGCCTGGAAGCGAGGCTGCCGGTCGGCTGGTGGCTGTGTGGGGCACGGCAGCTGGGGCAGGCACAGCCCCATGTGGCTTTGCACAAACGGCCACATTTCTTCCTGCTTCGCAGACCTGGCACGAATGAGGTCCCTAGTTCACACCCTCGCTCCCTTCTGACCTGGCTCATTTTGATAGGAATGCTTTCATTAGTAATTTCCTGATGGCAAACGATGGGGCCGTCTTTTCATGTGGTTATTCGCCATCTGCATATCTTTGTTGGTGAACTGTCTGTCCAAGTCCTTTCCACATTTTTAATTGCATTGTTTTCTTACCGAGTTTTGAAAGCTCTTTGTACGTCTTGGGTACAAGTCATTCATCAGACATGCGTTTTTCAAAGATCTCTCCCTTTCTGTGGCCTCTCTCTTTCCTCGTGAGTGTCCTTCTCAGAGCAGAAGTCTTTAATTTTAATAAGGTCCACATTATTTTTATTTCACGGGTTATGATTTTCATCTTGTGGCGAAAGCCTTATCAAATCAAGGTTATGCAGATTTATCCCTTGTTTTTTTTTATTTTTTTTTCTGTTTTAGCCTTATATGTAGGTGTGAAATCCATTCTAATTTAGTACTTGCGAAAGACGTCAGGTCTGCATCCAGGTATTTTTAAACATGTGGGTGTCCATTTGTCCCAGCGCCCTTTGTCGAAAAGACTGTTCTCCCCATCGAGCTCTCTTTGTTGCTTTGTCAGTGATCACTTGACTACATTTCCGTGGATCAATTTCCGGGCTCTTTATTTTGTTCCATTGATCGGAGTGTCTATTCTCTTGCCGATACCCAACTGTCTTGATTACCGTCACTTGATGCTAAGTCGTGAAGTCAGATGCAGTGAGTCCCCCCATTTTCCTCTCAGTGTCCTCTATATTAAGTCTTTGCCTTTTCGTGTGTGCTTGCAAATTTGCCAGCCTCTGAAATAGCCGCTGGACTTGTGACTGGGGAGGCACGGGCCATTCTCCGTAGAGTCCTGCCATTGCGTTGTGCGGCTCTCGCCATAGTTTCTGTACATTCCTATTTTTGACTTGCACCAAAGCGTCTCATTTCTTATCTTGCTCCAGCCGGTGTTATTGCTGCATTTTAGAGACTTTATTCTGTAGCGCAACCCCAGGCTTGCAGCAGTACAGAGATTTCCCAGTCCCCCACCTGCAGGGAAAGGAGGACCCCAGCAGATGGGGCAGGCGCTGCTCCTCCCCTGGCCACACCCCATCTGAGTCCAGCGCCCAGAGCAAGGGCCGCGAGCGTCTCCACTCCAAGTTCCAGTTGTGTGTTAGCTGCTCGTTTCTAGGAAGACAACTGACTTACCAGCTTGGACGCTGAGGCTGCTTGATGCACTTCTTAGTTCGGGAGGGTTTGTTGGCTTCGTTTCGTTTTGCTTTGTTAGTGTCGATTCTTTGGGGATTTTTACATGGCAACGATGTCATCTGCCAACAGCATTTCTTGTCTTCCTCTGCATCATCCTCTCAGCCTAACTTCTTGTTTTCTTGAGTGGACTGGGACCTCCAGCACAGTTTGAGTGGGAGCAAGGAAAGTAGAGCGCCTTGCTCTGTCCCCGCCTTCAGGCGCAAAGCTTCCTGTGCCACACGCTTCGGCATGTGAGTGGTAGGCACCGGGCATGTGCCCATCTATTGCCAGCGTGCTGATAGTACTTAGTAATAAATGGTGTTGCATTCGTCACGTGCTGCTCAAAACATAAGCTTCCTCTTCTTGAACCTTGTTGAGGCGGCGGCACGCACTGACCAGTTCTCTAGTGTTAAACTGTCCCTATAACCTGGGAGAAATTCCGCTTGGTTGTGTTGCATAATTTAAATATACACTTGGATTCAAGCTGCCAGTATTTTTGACGATTTTTGAATCTGTTGTTGAGAGATAGCGACTTACGATTTTTTTTTTTAAGATTTATTTATTTGTGCACACAAGCACTGGGGTACAGGCCAGAGGCGTGGGCAGTGAGAGGATCCACCAGAGACAGAGTGGGGAGCAGAACAGGCAGGTGGACTGAAATACACTTGCGAGGGGAGCAGCGGGTGAGGCAGGAGAGGTCTGCTGTGCCCTGTGGGTCCTCTCCCTGGCCAGCAGCAGGGATGGAACTCGTGCTGCAGTGGCTGTGTTTTGCTTCATGGTGTGTTGCTTAGCCCCTTGCGCCACCAGGGAGGCCCCGATTTTGTTTTGTTTTTAAATGCGTGTCTTTGGTTACTAGGAGACCTGTTTCATCCCCACGTGACCCTCATTCTGGGAGGTGAGAGAGCCGCTGGCCAGCCCTGGGCACCCTCCCAGGGGTCCCTCTCCCCCACGAGCATCAGCCGGTGTGGCTCCCAGGGAGGGACTCAGAGAAACCCCCCGGGAGGTGGCTCCTCCTGCTGGTCCCCACAGGGCCGTCACCTGCCCTCTCCCGGGCCCCCAGGCCTCTCCCAACCCCCAGCCAGTGATTAGAACAGATTTCAGCAGGTACCTCAGTGACCAGCCTCTCAGGTTGGGCTAGGGAGCACCCGTCCCTCTGCGTGTGCTTCCTGGAAGAGAGCAGGAGGACTGATGTCACCTCTGCAGTGTTTGCTGAGACCGCCTGGGCCTGGTGCCCTCTTTCTTTAAAGATTATAAACACTATAGAAATATCTCTAATAGATACTCATTCAGATCACTTTTTTTTTAAAGATTTATTTATTTATGCACACAAGAGCTGGGGTACAGGCCAGAGTCCAGGGAGGTGAGAGGATTCACCAGACAGAGTGGGGAGCAGCACAAGGCAGATCAACCAAAACACACTGCCGAGGGGAGCAGTAGGCAAGGCAGGAGAGGTCTGCTGCGCCATCTGGGTCCCCTCCCTGGCCGGCGGCAGGGATCGAACTCGTGCTGCAGTGGCTGCGGTTTGCTTCACAGTGCGTTGCTTAACCCTCTGCGCCACCAGGGAGGCCCCAGATCACTTTTTATCCAGGTTCACATTTCTTCGGATCACTAACCTGTCCTCGTGTGAGATTTGGTCCTTTGTCCATCTCGAGGAGTCCGTGCCGACCTCTGACTCAGCGATCTGCAGGCTTATGGGTGTTGGCGATGGCCCTTCCTTGCCCTGGAGTGTCCAGAGTCGGTGGCGATGACCTACGGCTTTCGTATTGCCGTTTCCTTCTTGCTTAGTCTTTCTAGGGTCTGTCAATTGCATTGATCTTTCCAAACAACCAAATTTTGGTTTTGTAAATTTCTTGGCTTTTCCGGTCGATGACGTTTTATTGGAACGCAGTCGTATTCATTAATTTACCTTCCTGTCCACGGCTGCTTGCACGGTTCACCGACAGACCTGAGTAAATGTCACAACGGTCTTCTGACCTGTGAGGCTAGAGTATTTGCAGCCTGGCCCTTCCTCTCTGTTGTTCGGAAATTAAGTTTTTAGCTATGTGTTTGCGAGCCCCCTTGAACCAGAGTTTGGTCACTGAGATGCAGGCGGCCCCGGCCTGCTGCGGTCTCCCGGGGCGGCTGTGGCTGCGGCTTGGCGCCTGTGCTGTGCGTTTGCTGTCCCTGTTTCACGGGATTTGTGAGTCCTCCAGGATTGTGTGTCTGTTGACCCTCCTTCCTCTCTAATTTAAAGTCTCCGTTGTTAGCGGTGCGTCCTAGGTACGTGCAGAACATACCCCGCTTCGCTAAGAATAGCCTCTTAAACTGCTGTGGTGGTCGGGAAGATGCATTTTGTTCTCTTGTGACCTCTGGTGCAGCTTTGGCCCCTGACTTTGCTGGCGCCGTGCTCCGGCCACGTGAAGATCCCACTGGCCGGGTCTCCTGCACTAAGAGGAGGAGCCTCTGAGTGAGGCGACGGGAGGGCCTGGCGTGGCTGGAAGGGGGTTGGTCTGGTGTCCGCCCGCTCTGCACCCGGCGGGCCTGCAGGCTCTTGGGGCTGCCGCTGGTGCTGCGGCGCTGGGCCAGCTGCCCCTTTCTCTGCACGCAGGGCCCGCCCCGTCCCCGTCCCTTCAGCGTTCCCTCTTCCCGCAGCGGCTTCCACTCAGGGAGACAAGGCGCCTTGGCGTTGTGGGGCCTGGGCCTGAGCACCGCGGGACGCCGGAGGGCGGAATCGCTGCTAACCTGACCTTCTTGTTCGCAGGGGGAGGGGAGGTGTTGCGGCCCGGCCGGTAGGCGTCGGTGTGCCACGAGGGACAGCCACAACCAGGACAGTGCTGTCCACCCGCGGCCCGGTGAGCCGGGGAAGAGGACTGCTCACCCCCAGAGCGAGAGGAGCGCCCCCGACCGGGTACAGACCTCCGCCGCCGCCCCCAACTCAAGACGCCTACGGAGACTACGTAAGTGGACGTGCGGAGCAGCCGCTGGGGGGCGGCCGGCCGGCCGGGGCCGAGTGCGAGCGTGGCGCTAGCGGGATGCACGATGGCAGGGCATAGCCTCTCAGCACAGCGCTCGGGCCTGAGCCCCTGGGGTGAGGCTGGGGCGGGCCCAAGCCCAGGGTCGGGGGATCCGAGGGTCGGGGCGAGCCGAGGGTCAGCGGGCCTGCGCTCAGGGCGCACGGCCAGGTGCGGTGTCCCGTGTTGCCCCTCGGCGTTTCAGTCATTTACAGCAGCAGCCGCCCTCATACGCCGAGCTGCTTCTACCCGCAGTGTTTCCCCTTAAGCACTGCTGCTCGCTGCGGATTCTTGTCAGTGAAGAAAACGAAAAGTTTCCAATTTTTTCAAATAATGCAAATCGGTTAGTTTTCCATTTATCGCTCAGTAATTCTTTGATGCAGTTCATGGACTGACTTCACGTAAGAGAAAGAAAACATAACCCTGGAAACCCGCGAGGAGGGGAGAGGAATTCTGAACAAAACGCCTCAGACTCCTGCTGTGGCCCGGCTCTGGGGAGCAGCCGGCTCTGGGGCGCAGCCGGCTCTGGGGCGCAGCCGTCTTCCTCTCCCGCCAACCGGGTGTGGCTTACCCGCGGTAGACCGCCGGGAGCGCAGCGCGTCACGTGGGCCAGTAGGTCCGGAAATAGAGCTTTGCTGCCGCTGCCCCGTGGGAGAGTCGCGCTGTCACCAACAGCCGGGTGCGGGTCTCGCTTTCTGAGGATATTTTTTAAAAATATTTTTATTTATTTATGCATGCACGATCTGGGGTACAGGCCAGAGGCACAGGGGAGGTGAGGCGAGTAGAACAGGGAGCAGAACACGCGGATCGACTGAAACACGCCGCTGAGGGGAGCAGCGGGGACAGGAGAGGTCTGCTGCGCCCTGTGGGTCCCCTCCTGGCCGGGGATCGAACCCGCGCTGCAGCAGCTGCAGAAGCCCCTTGCGCCTCCCTTTCTGATGGCCTTAGTGCTGGAATTGCCCCGGTGCTGGTTTTGCAAGGAGGCGGAGGCAGAAAGGGGCAGGCAGCCAGACCCCTGCCCCAGCGTCCCCTCGGGGCTGCAGTCACACGGCGAGGGCGGGAGCCTCGAGGCCACACCGGGCCCTCCAGCCATCCCTGGGGTGTGGGTCAGCCGGGCTCTCTGGCGTTTCTGGCTTCGCACCTTTCAGGAGCGCAGCGGCCACCTCCCAGAACTGAGCTGGCCTGTGGCTCTCGGGGTACAGGCTGCCGAGTCTGGAATGAGGTCGGGAGCGCAGATGAACACGCCTGGAGGTGAGGTCCAGGGAGGGACGTTTTTCTTTGTGTAGCTCTGATTTTTATTGATAAACGACGGGAGAGGTGTGACCAGGCGTCTCTGCCTCTCCGGCCGGCGCCTGGAGCATGCGGAGGAAGGCCCAGTCCCTCCAGGAGCAGGCGGGCCTTGAGGGTCAGGTGGTCCTGACACCCCGCGGCCCACACCCCCTCGGGGCTCCCAGACCGGTCGTGGTGGGGCTGCGGCTCTGACAGCACGTAGTGGGGCTGGAGGGCTGCCAGCCTTTGCCCTGGCGCCTAGGGCTCCCGCAGCCACGTGGCCGGGGGTGTCCTTCCCAGCGTGTATCCTGGGGGCAGATCCCCCCTGGGCTGAGGTACTGTCAGGAAGAGTGGGTGCAGTATGGCAAGGGGTGCAGCTCCCCCTCCGGATTCTGCGTTCTTGGGAATGTTCTCTGAGTGAGTTGCCAGGAGCACGCGTTTGCCCCTCTGGGCCTCGGTTTTGTTGCGTCCAATGTGGATTGGGGGGGTGGCGGGCCTGGGCCCCGGAGCTCCTCGCAGAAGGTGTTTTGGGAGCGGCCTCCCCCCTGCCCCAGCTCGGGGCAGAAGCTGTGCTCTGCTGTGCCCCTGGCTGCATCCCCCCACCCCGCTGACCCCCCAGGCCCTCCAGGCCCCTCCTGGTCCTGTGGCGTTGTGGTCGCTGGCAGGCCCCGGGCGCTGGTCTGAAGGTTACTCATGCAGCAGGCATAGCTTTGCAGCGAGGAAGGCCTGTGTCTGTCTGGAAGAGCCGGCTCCGTGTTAAAAAGCAGCACGCAGAGCTCAGCAGACTTGGGGTGGGCGGGGGAGGGGGGAGGCGGGGCGGGGGCATGGCCCCTCTCTGGAGGTAGCTGTGCAGCTGCTGCTCGGCCCTCAAGTAGGTGAGTGGACACTGAGAACCACCAGGAGGAATGGGATTGAGGGAGCATCAAAAATTTATAGTAGCTGGAACACGATTATTAACACTCATGGGCACAATAAAAGTTTCAGGGTATCTAATATCTACCAAAAAGGCTCTTGCGGTTCCTTTGGAACTCCGCAAAGTGATTCTCAAACATCCTGAATGCATTTGTTTTGTGATAAGGTCTCACATCCATAGAACTTCCCTGATGGTAGCAAATCAGTTCAGTTTGCTTTTTATTTTGACTTTTAGTGTTTGATGTTCAGTATCTGGGGCCATTATTTCCAGAATGAAGTCACGTATTATGGGGCAGAATCCTGTTCTTTCAAGTCATGCAGAACTGCTACTTGGTACACAGGCCAGTCCCGAAAATCCTCAAAACTGCTCCCATTGTAGCAACGTGAAGGTATCTGAATGCAGTTTTAGGCTTAAGAACAGCTCAACTAACGGTCTCGCTCTTTCAAAAAACAAAAACAAAACTCGATGTTCCTTTACTGGAGCAGGATTCCCGACCTAATGCAGGATGGATATACTGAGCACGCATCACGGACTGCCCATCCAGACTGATGGGATAGTCCACTTATGCAGTCCTATACATCAGAAAGCTTTGAGTTTGACCAGACTGTCCGTGAATTAATCTCTGAAAAAGTTAAGTGGCGTTTAATTTCAGCTGCTTTGTTTTCCAGCACTGCAAAGCCTACACGCATTAGGTGGCTTCTCGAGCGTTATCGTTCAGCGGACAGGGCAGGGCCCCTCACCCAGGTGCACAGGGCGTCTCACTGAGCGCTGGGTGCTGCAGACCTGGTGCTCTGAGACGGAAGCGCTCCCAGCTTACTGCCCGGTTCGGACTTCTGGCTGGAGCCCGCCGGCCGCGTGGCCAAGGTCTCTCTTACGGTGCGTTTACTAAGCGCAGTGTCCCCGGCGTGCGGATGTGCCTGTTAGCTGTGGAGAAAGCCTGCGCTCGGGAGGTGTTTCTTTTTCACAGTGCGTCTTTCGAACTTTGCTGGCTTCTCCCAGGCGAGTGGCTGAGGACGTTTACTCTCCTCTATGCCCTCTGCGCCAGTGCTCTTGGCCACAGCCGCTGTCTGCCGCCCCGGGAGTGTGGCCGCCAGCCCAGCGTGGGCTTGGCCACGGTGCCTGGAGGGGGTGGGGTGCCCAGAGCCCGGGGCCCCGCAGCGGGTGACTCCACACCGCCAGCCTTTCTCCAGATGAGAAGAGAACGGATAACGGGTGTGTTTTCGGTCGTTTGAGTGGAAATGGGCACCTTCTGCTCCACGTTTCACTTAGTCAGATCAGGCGTCACTGCAGGGACCTCTCCTCTCACTTTTGAGAACGAGAAGGACTTGTTTCCCGAAGTGTTTGATTCGGTGCTTCTGCCCCATAATTAGTAGCCGACCTGCCAGGGCGTGGAGGACGCGCGGTGGGAACTCGGCGTCCGCGTGCCCGTGCTGGGGCAGCCCTCGCTGGGCACCAGGCTTCCCGCCGCTGGCACTGGGTGCGTCCTGTCCAGTCCTCACTGACGCAGTGGTCATGCCCCATACTGGTGGTGCGGATGGACGGACAGACAGACAGGGAGGCAGGTGTGTGGCCTCCTCCGTCACTCTTGGCCGTTCGTCTCATTTCAGCTCACGGCACCGCCGTGCTCCCTCGCGAGTATCTTCTAGAATCCAGCGTCCGCTGGGTCCTGGGCCTCCACCCCCCAGGCACAACTGTTCAGCCTCTTCGGGGTCCAGCTGACATTCTTCTTTGTGGTGTCCAGTGTCCTTGTGCGCGTCCTGCCGGTCTGCCATCCCCCCCCCACTTCCAGGTTCATCTCACACATGCACCACCTGCTGCAGCCCCCAGCACCCCGGGGACGCGAGGGCCCCCGGCCGCACGGGCTGCTTCGGCTGTCGGCTGGTCAGTGGTGAGCCGTCCTGGCCAGCCCGAAGCAGGGAGCAGGCCGTGGTGTGCGCTGGCTGCCCGTGTCCTGGTGCTTGTCTTAGCTGCCCCGGCTCTGTCACAGGGTGGTCACATAGACAAAGGGGAGCAGGCAGGGAGACACCGAGGACACACTTGGCGAGGACACAGGCTCAGCTGGTCGGCAGATGTGGCGTGCTCACTCAGTGACTCATAAACACCCAAGACGTGCAGTCCCAAAAGGAGCGTTATGCTGAGATAGAGTACTCCGTTCCTAAGTCCCCTTGTGGCCATTGCACTAGCTCTTTCTTACGCAAGTGATCTAACCTGATTGAGCCTTAACTTTGCGTCAGCAAAGCGCTTCACTTAGCAGATGGGCTGAGGGGGCCAGGCACTGCGGTGACTTCTTTTCCGACTTGAAAAATTACACAACCAGTTGAGCGTTTTCTGAAACATACTTGCCCCCCACTCTCGTCCTGAAGATGCTTTTTCTGATAAGAAACTGGGTTTCTGAGAAGGAAACCTTGATATTGAAAAGAAAATCACAGCTTAGACTAAGCAACATTTTAATGAGAAACATGAGCTAAACTAAGTGGCTGTGCGTGTCCTACGCTGAAAGTTTTCAAAAACGAGATGTTTTTCTGAAGTGCAGATTCTCACCGTTGACTGTGGGCAAGCTAAAGCTCCCAGGAGTTCTCGCCGCGCTGCTTTCTCTGGGCTCTGAGCGCGTCGGCACCTGGTAGTCCCAGACGTGGCTGCATCCGCTGCTCTCCCCCTGACACCCCAGTGTCGGGTCATCGTCCCGAACCCCGGGGCGGAGCCGACGCGGTCCCCTTACGCTTGGGGCAGGCCCACCAGGGCGGGGCGCTCCCTCCGGTGCTCACGTGCCAGGACGCAGCCGTCACACGTGTCCAGGCGCGTGGGCTGGGCCTGGGCTGGGCGCAGCTGCCTCAGGGACGGTCCTCTCAGCCCCACCGTCGGGCATCCGACAGGAGTAGCGGCCACTGGGTCAGATGTCCTGCTGCCCGTGGACACGCAGTGATCTGTGCAGCGGAGGCCTGAGAGCTGAGGCCTGGGCCAGGTTCTCTGACGCTGGAAGCCCTGTCCCCACTCGCCCAGCTTGCGTGATGCTATGGACATGAAGAATGGAAAATAAACCAGGACAGGGCCCGGGACCTGGAGCCGGCGCTGCCCTGCCAGGGACTGTGCCCAGCACTCCCACCTTGCCACCCTCATCCTGCCCCCCTCATAGACTCCTTCACCCCAGCCCCCCTCACCCCACCTCTCTCGTTCCAGCCCCCCTTACTCCAACCCCTCTCACTCCACCTCTCTCACCCCACCCAGTGCCCCCTCACCCCGGCCCTCCTCACCCCACCTCCCTCACCCCAGCCCATCCTCGTCCAGGCCTCTCTTGTCCAGGCCCCCCTCACCTGACCCCCTTCACCCCACCTCCCTCACGTGTTGTGAAAGGGGCATCTTTGAAGACCTTTAGGGAAAGCCAAATACATGTTGAAAACATACCATTGGTTCTTGAGGTTCTGCTTACAGGCCCAGGAACGGCATAGCCCCTCGTTTTCTGGAGCTCACCTGAAGTTTTAATTATAGGGCCAGCGTGGGGGTTTCAGCCCGGATGAGGGCTCCCTGGCGCCCGACTCTCCCAGTGCAGCGACTGCTGGCATGATTTCTTGACAGTTAACTAATCTCCAAACTGCCTCAATTATCTTGTTTTCCACAGTGAGAAATTTAATTAAAACCGAGTACAGATTGTGAAAAGGTTATTTATGAAAATGCATTTTAAATGTGAATTGAAAAGCCTAGGGATACCTTTTATATTTTAGATAAAAAGATGAAAGTTCTGTAATTTTTTACATCCATTTTACCAGAAGCAAGACGAACAGGCTGCAATTTACTTGCAGTGTCTATCAGGAGCTTCACACGTCAATCTCGCTCCTAAATTGCTTGAAAAGTTGACCTATTTTAGAAATGTAAAACTTTAGGAAACAATGTTAGATTTTAAATTTATGATTCTGGAGAGTGTTTTGTTGTTTTTTTTCTTTTTCTTGCTTGCTTTAAACACAAACAATTTTAAAAAGCTCTTTCTTCCTATTAAGGACCTGGAGAGCGGGAAAGGACCCATCCAAAGACAGGAAGGCGAGTTTACCTGCCTCACTAGCGGCCCCTTGGGGGGGTGGCTCGGCCCCCTGTAGGGCCGGGCTCAGGCAGGAGGGGAGCTGAGACGCCACCCCCAGGCCCGGGACTCCCGTGCTCCAGGGCGTGTGCGGGAGCCTCGGGGCTCGGCACTGGGCTCGGCGTGATGGGGCGGGCGGCACTGGCCACCCGCGCGGTCCTGCCCAGGCCCTGTGCTCGTGCGTGTTTGCGGCGGCCCTGTCACTTGGGTCCCCGTGTTCGCAGCCCATTTAGGTGTGTCTGGAGCAACGCTGAGCACATCCCAGAGCCACATGCTCACCCCGTCTCGCTCTTTCCTTCCCATCTTACGTTCCTTCTGGTAAGGAAGGGCCATGCCTGTTTATCCACCAGGCCCAGCCCAGGGTGACTGCTCAGTGCTTGGTCTGATAGAGAAACAAGGCAGTCACCCACTCAGAGCTGGAGCACCTGACCAGCTTAGTGCCAGGTATGGAGGGAGGACCTATGTGGGGCGGTCATTGCTTGGGACAGTGGGGACACTCTAGGGGGACATCCGAGGTCAGCAGGAACGGCTGACGGGGCTGGAGCGTCCGGGCAGACTGCCCGTGGGGCCCGCAGGCCTGTCTCGGAAGGGCAGGGAGCTGCGGGCGGCGGCGGGGAGCTGGGGAGGCCGTGGTCAGCCCTGTCCGCGTAGCTTTACTCCAGTCGGTCTGTGTGCAGGCGGACAGCGTGCGCCACGCAGAGCAGGCCGCAGAGCCCAGAAAGGTGTTCCCGGGCTAACGTGGTTTAATGGAAGACCGCGTTGTCCAGTGGGGAGACATCAGTGAAAGGCCCCTGCATGCCCGCAAGTGGGCTGTCGGGAGGTCACTGCAGCAGGGGCCCGACCTTGTGTACATGCCCGGTCACAGCCAGGTCGGGAGCCTGCTTGCTGCGCGCCCCCGCTTGCTGCAGCCCCGCTGCTTGCCCTGCTTCTTGCTGCAGCCCCCACTGCTTGCCGCAGACCGGCTGCTTGCTGCAGCCCCGCTGCTTGCCCTGCTTCTTGCTGCAGCCCCCGCTGCTTGCCGCAGACCCGCTGCTTGCTGCAGCCCCGCTGCTTGCTGCAGGCCCACTGCTTGCCCCACTGCTTGCTGCGGGCCCCACTGCTTTTCTGCAGGCCTGCTGCTTGCTGCTTGCCCCACTACTTGCTGCAGGACCTGCTGCTTGCAACCATAGGTGAGGGGCTGCGCCATGTCTCCGGCCTGCACATGGGAGCCTTAGCAGTAGGTGCATGAGGTGGTTGTGCAGATTAGCTACATCAGCTAGTGGGATATGGAGAAGAGGCAATCTGTACGTATTTCTATCACTCCTGACTTGAAAATAGTCTTCAGCCTCTCAGTGTAAGCACTCTCAGGGCAGACTACAGAAGCATGTCCCAAACATTAAAATGTGTAAAGTGGAATTTGCAATAATATTTACGCCCACCAGAAGTATTAAATATGACAACTGCAGAGATGTGTATTAGCATGAATGGGGTACGGGCAGGGTTCTCATCTGTGGGCAGGAACATCAAGTTAGTACCAGTCTTGGCTTTGCGGGTCAGAGCTGAATCACCTCCCCAGATCGGCGGTTCTGCTGCTGGCACGCGCCACGGGACGCTGGCTTAGGCCCTGTAGGCAGAGCCCAGCAAGAAGACGCTGCTAGACTGAGGAAGCAGGACGCGCAAGCTGCGGTCACGTGGCCTTGGCCTTCCTGGCAGCCACGGGGACCACCGCGACAGACACGCAGTGGCACCGCGTGGAGCAGCAGCTGGCCCGGGGAGCAGGCGTCCCGTGATGGTGTGGGGTGCAGGGAGGGGCCCCTTCGGGGAGACTGACCGAAGGTGTGTTCATGGGGCGCTGGGGCCGCGAGGCTGCTGGCTGGATCTGCGTGCTGGTCCCCGAGCTGCACTCTCCTGGGCAGGTGGGAGCCTTTTCACGACTTAGCTTAATGGTGACTGCGCCTTCCCCAGCTTTGTGGGGTTCTGATTGGATTTTACTTCCTTACTTTGCATTTGCGCATCTCCCTCCGTCTGTGGGGTTTCTAGGCTTCTTTGTTGTCTCCTTTTCCTTTCACTGTGTGTTTGAGCACCTTGTCGAATCCAAACAGATCAAATTCTGTCTCAGGCTGGAGCTGAAAAAAGAATCTGTGAATAATTTACATAGGCGTGTTTTTAAAAAGCCGTGTTCACATGTGGGGAGCATCACTGCTGGTTTGGGTCAGCCATATCTTTTTCTGAAACCACAGTCGTTCATACTAGTATCCGCAGGCATCAACAGTTTAGACAGTGACTTTTAGAATTCATCGCTTTCTACAAAAGACAATACCTGAATAGCTCTGACGAGTCTCTGGCTGAGTGGCTGAGAGTTAAAAGAAAATGGATCTCTCAAAAACAAAACTACCTTTGTTGGATAAGAATGTGCCAAAAGCTTTCATGTATATATTATATGCATACGTATATAAATTAAAAGTATATAAATGTGTAGGCACGAATAGATATGAAGTATATACAGGGATATGCACATGTGTATTATAAATACGTATACTCGAGACATGTATGTATGGCTAACCCCCCCATAACCACGGAAATAACCGGGATGTGGGTCGTGATACTGATTTTGCAGATTGTAAAATTGAGTTTTGGGGAGGCTAGGGGATTCCCCCAAAGCCGCACAGCTGGTGAGACTCAGAACTGAAACTCAGGCACAGCCTGAGGCTCCAGAGACTGCTGGGAGCCCCGCGACGCCTTTCCCAGAGCTCTCAAGCGAACACCCTGGCAGGTAATCGATGTTAAGTCAGTGACGTTCGCGTCAGTCATCATGGGGGACAGTCTCGCTTCTCTTGACCGCGTATTGTGCTTGGCCCTGGGCTGTGAAGTAACTTGGCCGCGTGACTGTCCCCATCATGGGTGGCGCCGACAGGACGTCATTACTCTGAATCCGGCAAAAGTGAATTTCTTAAAAGGCTGTTTTCAGCCAATGTGTTTTATAAACTTAAAACATGTATTATAAGACCCGATCTGAATAAGCTTTTAACACTGCATTAGAGATGAATTTTTTTATATACTTTGAAATGATTAGTTATCACCCTAATTAAAGTGAGGTGTTGTGTAGCTTAATTATCTCCTTTTAAAGGACTCAAAACCAAAACATTATTTGTAAAATCACTGTCTTTTGTGAATTCTTCTGTCTGTTTAAAATGGTTTTCCGCAGCTTAAATGCTGTGCTTGACTTTACTTGTGACAGAAATAGAATTAAATAGGTCACGCTGTTTGCTTTATCCTGGAAAAATCTCTTTTCGAGGCAAGATCTCTTTGGTATTTGGCCGGATGTCGGCGCGAGCTCTGTGGATCGGGCACGGGGGATGAAGACCCGGCCGGGCTTAGAACTTGTCTCCTTCCTCCTGCCAGCTGCCGAGATCCAGGGCACAGCTTCCTTATCAGAGATAAAAACCGGGGGCGTAGCTTGAGGAATAGGCAAGTCTTTCTAATGCGACACAAATGTTTACCTCTATTTCTTGTCAGATCTGCTCACTACTTTTAATATTGTTCTGACTTTCAGAAATGGAATACATATTTTTAAAGGGAAAGATTTTGCCTGAAACGGACTATAACACTGATCGGTAACTCGACAAGCGTTCGGGAGAGGCCTCGTTATCAAGAGGCACAGTGTGTCCGTGAGCTCTGCACTCACCCGTGCGCTCCTCTCTGCAGTCCTCTTGCGGAAGCTGTTGCCCCTTGGCCTGTGGTCCTTCACTCAGTCTCACATTCATCCAACAGACAGCTGCTGCATGTTCTGGGGACAGCACTGCATGGCACCATGCCCCCGACACCCAGCCCCAGGGTACAGTGCACCCCCACTCCAGTCCAAGGACGCAGTGTACCTCACTCCTGGCACCATGCCCCCCACAACCAGCCCAAGGGCACAGTGTACCCCACTCCAGCCCAAGGACCCAGCGCACGGTCCCTAGCCCAGGTACCAGAACAAGGCTACGCGGCTTCGGGTCTCTTCTTTATCTAGTGGGAAGCAGGAGGGAGCAGCTGGAGGTTTGCGAGCCCGAAGCAGCTGCCCTGACCCTGCCTTCTGCTGATTCTGGAGCAGAGTGCACAAGAAGCACAAAAAGCCAGGAGGCCAGCTGGACCGTCTCTGCTCTGGCTGAGAAGTCGGGTGGTTCTAATGCAGTCACGTCGGGGAAGTAGGGGGTGGGGCGGGGTGAGCGGCTTTGGGAGCTGGCGCTGGCCATCTGCGGTGAGCGGGGACGCCAAGCAGGAGGCAGTGCTTCTCTCCAGACGAGGTGGCTCCTCGGGCTTCAGAGCCTCAGACTGGAGGCATCTCCGGTGAAGCTCTCCCTGCAGAAGCACCGCGGTCCACTCAGGGCAGTCGTGCGGGTGCCCAGCGGCCTCGCTCTGGCCACGGGAGGCATGGCCTGGACATGTGCGGTCGAGCTCCGGGAAGCCGGGGCAGGGAGTGCCCGAGGTGGGGCGAGGGCCTCCGGCGGCTCTTGGGAGCAGGCGGGCTGCCCGGTCGCGCCACAGGCTCATCCTCGGCGCTCCCGCTGTCGAGTCTCCGCTCCGGCCAGAGGGACGGCCAGTGGCCAGCAGGTCTAGGCAGGTGGACGCCTGACCCATCGTTTCACTGGCGGCATCTCGAGGGGTGCCTGCTCTGGGCCCATGGGGCGGGGAGATGGCGGGAGAGGCACCTCGCCCACACCTCGATGGAGGGAGGGGCTGCACGTGCCCAGGGCACACGCGCTGGGCCGCCACGGAGAGCGTCTCCGGGAGCAAATACGGAGATGAGGCTGCTCGCCTGGTGTCGGGTGGAGCTGGGGCTGGGGCCTGAGCAGGGCTGAAGAAGGTGGGGTCCTGGCTGCAGCCGCCCCTCAGTGGTCCAGGGAAGCGCCCGCCTTCCATGCTAGCAGGACGCTTCCGCGCGCTCCTGAATTCCTCCCTGGGCCTCAGAAGCATCCAAAGGGGAATTCCATAAGGTCAATTCCAGTTGTTGGCAATGCTGCAAAAATATTAGGAGGAGGGAGAGGCCGGCAGCCCGGCCACCCAGCCCTGCCCTCCCGCCGCGCCCTCCGTACTCACCTGTCCGGACACCCTCCAGGCGTTGGACCCAGCCCGGGTCTCAGCGCCCACCATGACACGGAACCAGCAGATGAGCGGGTGCCCCGCACCCCCCGGAGCTGTAGCAGCGAGTTTCCAGTCGCATCCAGCCGGCCGCTTCTCCCTCGTAATCTTGCCGCTGCCTGGCGTTTTCTTGGTGGTGTCTGTGAAGCAAACACTACTGTTAGTGGTGCGGGGTGCACCCCGTGGCCAGCCCCTACTGTGAAATCGTCATGAAAGAAGCCTTGCGAGAACTGTAAATTTCTTCTTTTTCAAATCTTCACTGTAAAAAGGCGCCAGTCAATAATTCAGTGACCTAAACAAATCGAAAACGCACATGAACTGCCGGCCTTGTGCTGGCCGACAGAATAACCGCAGGCGGTGTGGACGACCCGGTGCTCGGTGGGCAGAGGGTGCTCCGTTAGCACCCCAGTCCTTGAGGAAGACCCCGACCTTTGTGATTGAGCTTCTTTCAGTGGGTGCAGAGCCAGAATTCTTAACTTGGTAAATGCAGGCTGGTCAGGTGGCTGACGAAGCTCCGGGGCAGCCATCATCCCTCAGAGCCGAGTTGCCAAGAGCAGGAACCTCGTCTCCCGCCTCCATCCCAGGCACCCCCACCCCCCGCGCCCACACGCTGCAGCTGAGCGGTCTGCACCTGAGCGGTGGCAGAGACGCAAGCTGGATGCTGCCACTCAGCTTTCACATCCCCACGCCCGCGGTCACTCCCGCTCTGGTCTGGTCTGGTCCACAGCCCCGTCTCCCCTCTCCGTGCAGCCCGGCACCCACCAGCACCGTTGCTTCCCCAAGGGGCAGAGTCCCAGGGCTTTGTGCTGAGGTTTTTCCTCCATGTCCATTCTGCCCCACGTTGTTTTTAGGAGTTCGCCCCCACTGCTCTTATTTGCTCTGCTGTGTAGCTGAGTCCTGGCGTTAACAGGTCCATAGACTTAGAATTATTTATTCTCGCAGTTGTCTTTTAGATCAGGTAAGAGGCGAAAAAAGAGATAGAACAAACAAATACGTGTGTATGCTTATTTTTGTATTTGCCTACTTTTGTGTGTACCTGGGCAGGTGTGTACCTGGGTAGGTACCTTATTTTTTTCCTATGAACTCGCTACTGTCTAACGACCTTTCACTTTGCCAGAGGATTCCAGTTAGTACTTCTTATGGCATGTCCTCTCAGTCTTTGTTTACCTAGGAATGTCTTAATTTCTCCATTTTGAAAGACAGTTTTGTTGGACCTAGTTTTCTTAGTTGATTGTCTTTTAATATTTGGAATAGGGGATCTGAGTGTCTTCTGGCCTCCATGATTTCTGTTAGGAAATCAACCTCTGATCTTACTAAGCTTCCTTGCACGCGAGGAGCGGCTTCTCTTTTTGCTGCCATAAGCTTGTCTTTTAGTTGGATTTTCTTCTTCTTCATACTGGATCATCTGGAATTTATCAATGTATCATCGAGTTCACTGACTCTTTCTTCTGCCTACTCGTATCTGCTGTTGAGCCTCTCTGGTGAATTTCTCATTTTAATTACTAGAACTTGCTGCTTAAAAATTTCTTTGGAATCTTCTTACTGTTTTCTTTACATGTTGTTTGTGACATGTGGTTCTTACACGTTTCTTTAGCTCTCTAGGTAAGGTGCCGTTTGTTCTCTTGACTATATTTCATATTCCCGATTGAACGTCTTTGTCTGGCATGTCCAAGGCTCAGCTTCCCCAGGAACAGTTTCTGTTGACTATTGTCTTTTTCTGTGTGGACCACACGCTCATCTTTGTGTCACATATTAAAGTTTTGTTTAAAACTGGGTTGTTTCTACAGTGTATCAACAGTGGAAACCAAAGCTTCCTCCCACCCCAAGATTTCTTTTTGTTTTGTTTTTAGTTCAATGATTCTTCCAAATTAATTCTATCAAATCTGTATTTTCTGGGTGATGCTACTGAAGGGTCTCCCCTGCTACCTTAGTAGTAAGATAATGATTAGACAGAGATTTTATTGACGGCCTCGAAATTAAACCCCTAGGCGTTGCCAGGAGCCTGTGGGCTCATGTCCTCACTCAGCTTCCAGCTGACTCTGCCCTTTGCATTGGTCCGTGCTGAGCCTGCGGTCCTCCAGAGGAGACCCAGGTCTTTCGTAGACGTGACACGACACTGCCCTGTGCAGAGCCTGCTAGGTCCCAGCAACAATGCACAGCTTTTCAAAGCTCCTGTGGCCCTCTCATTCCCCCGCCTTTCTTATAATTTGTTTATTGTTTACTCCATTTTCCCCCACCATTTCAATTAGCTGAAATTGCAAACAATTGTTTCTAATTACTTTCTTTAAATGCAAGGTCTTTTTGCAATGGAAGAGCTCTAAGTCACTAAGACAATCCTTTTGGAATGGGGTTTTCAAAGAAGCTCTGCCCAGCCCTACTTCAGGGTCTCCAGCCTTTATCCCTGTGGGATGTGACTCCTGCAGAGCTGGTTGTGAAGGTCAAGGAAAAGCATGCAAAGCCCCTTCTTCACACCAGGATTCAGACAGTTGTGGGGGTGGGGGAATGTTCTCTAGAACTCGCAAGCCTTTGGTTACTTTCAAGAGTCCCGGAAATGCCGATTGTGATCATTTTGCCAGGGTCTCTTTGCTTTTGTAGAGGGACTTCTTGGAGGTTCTTGGGCCATCGTTTTTACTAACGTTGCTCTTACATTTTTCGTTTCACTGTAATTAGATGTATAGCTTAAATGCTAGCTGTATTACTAAAGATTCGCTAACAGCAGAATGAGCCTGTCCTTCTCAGACACGTCTCTGACCTTCGTGGTGCTTCTGTGATATTTCAGGACTACGATGATGGATACGGCCCAGCTTACGACGAGCAGAGCTATGACTCCTACGAGAACAGCTACAGCACCCCTGCCCAAAGGTAAGCCACCCTCCCGAGCAGACCCGAGGCGGGCGCCGTGCCGTCCACGTTTGTCTGCCCCGGGACAGGATGCGGCTTGTCCAGGGCCGGCGTGCACTGGACTTGCTCTGATTCTTGTCTCGACTGGAAATCCAGCTTGCATAGTCCAACCCAGTTTCCTATAGTGTTAAAGCAGTATGGCTGGGGAAAGATGAATGGAAGTCACGTGCGCTCTAACACTTTGATGTAAGTGCCCCACGGAGGAACAGCAGCTCAGGGCTCTAAGACAGAAGCGTGTCAACACCCTGTGCAGTTGGGGTCTGGGGAGCCACGTGCAGAAGCTGGATGTGCCCCCACCGCCTCCGTGTCTGGGCCACCGCGCTCCTCTTTCCTAACAACAAAAACTTCGTATTTGTGAATAATGAAATCCTTCCGATTCGTTTCCCAAAGAAGAACTTACCGAGAAATAAACGTTGTCAGAGGCTCATCAGCCTCCCAGTCGCCTCCGCTGATAACACGCCTTGATGTTCGCTGGTACATAAGTCTCTGCTCATCCTGTTCACAGCGTTTTCCTGAGCGCCCAGGCCTTCTTGCTCTGTGTCTGAAACTCTGAGAGGCGGTCTCAGGCGGGCAGCACCCAGCCGTCGCTATGTGGCTCGGCCGTGCGGGCGCTGGTCACCTTGGTGCTGGCCGCACGGGGCTCTTGCCCAAGCGGGTGCTGCTGGTGGGTGTTGACCCTGGGCCTGGAGGCCACGGGGGACAGACATGTGTTTCTTTTTGTTCCCGGTGATTTTCTTTTCTTACATAACTTGCAACAATTAAAATTTCCCCGTCTGCTGGCCTTTTTCAGTGGGAGCGGGCCCCACTCCGTGGATAAGGCCCTTGGATCTTTGAGGGAGTTGGTTTGCGCTGGGGCGGCCAGCGGGTAGCGGGTTCTGGACCAGACTTGACGCACCGCAGCGCACGGACGCGGCCAGCACCTGGTGCGGCGTGTGGTGTCCTAGTGTGGAGGCTCTGTCGCAGGCCAGTTGAGGGGCTGCCGCCTTGAGGGCTGCAGGCCCCTTCAGGTCAGGGAGGCTCAGATGAGGCAGCATCTGTGACAGCATCCGCGGCTTCGAGGTGAAGCTGCCCGCTGCAGCCGGCTCCCAGAGGGGACTTGGGGCTGTGCGTGTTGCCAGTGCAAGGGCCCCCTATTCTCTAGGGGTTCTGAACCGCTGCTTAGTTAGCCCTCGCAACCAGGGAGTGGGCGCCTGTCCTTGCTAAAGAAGAGGAAACCGGGTTTGCAAAATTGGGGTGATTTGCCTCAGAGATCACATGGCCTCCAAGCAAGGAGTCGCGCTTGGCTGGTCCCCGGAGTCCCGGCGCCTCAAGCGGCCGCTGTGCCACTGGTGCCGCCTGCCTGCGGCAGAGCAGGACGCAGCCACGGCCAGCGCACCGCCCGCTGAGTCCCGGTGCCTGGGGCAGCGTGGAGGTGCGTTTGCCCGCAGTTCCGGATGCTGAAGCCGAGCCCCGGGCTCAGGCAGGGCTGGTGCTTCCGGGGCTGCTGGCTCTGGCCTCTCGGCGCCTCCCGGCGCCTCCCGGCTGCTGGTTGTGTGTCCCGGCCTCTGCTCCTGGAGACACTGCTCAGGGGAGTGGCCCCCACACAGGCCCTCAGTTTAAGCTGGTCGCTTCTTTACGCCCTCTCTGAGGCTCTGGGGGCTGCGGCGCAGCCCAGAGCACGCACGGAGCAGCGGCCCGGAGGGCTAGGTGGACCCCTGGGGTCAAGCCGTCCCCGGGTCAGACAGGGTCGCTGGCGAGGGCGTCCTCATCCCCTCTCCAGTGGCCACTGCCTCGCGGCCAGTGCTGTCCTGACTTCACATAAGCGCTCTCCCTTCTCCAGAGCGGACCCCCGGCACGGAATTGGCGCCTGGACCTGCCATTCCCTTGCATGCGGGTTCCGAGAGGGTAAAGCACTGGCCCAGACCCACAAAGCCCGGCCTGGTGCTCCCCGCTCCACGGCCTTGCAGCTCCCTCTCTGTGACGACGCCCCACCAGGGTGCCCACGCCCGGGATCCAGACGCTGGAGCGCTTGGGGTGCTTTGGACCCCTTTAGCTTTAGTTTCCTCTTGGAACTAGAAGTGATGCCTTGTCAGCTGGGGCCGGTGGCCTGATCAGGCCCAAGAATTTCACGTGTGAATGTCGTCCGCCGTCACCTGGGGCTCAGGGGCTTTATTCACGCTTTTCTATCCATCTTTTCAGCAAACAGCATCCCCTGCCTGCAGCCTCCAAGAGCAAACAGCCTCCTGTACTGACAGATACCGCCGAGCACCTGATGCTCTGTAGCCTAAACTCTGGGTTTTGACACTTCAGGTTCTGGAGATTTAATTTCATACTCCAGCAGTTCCCACATTCAAAATTTGAAAATGCATTCTGTGATACACTTATAATACGGCAGTGCTGCAGCGGTCTCCAGGTGGGCTCCTCTTAGGGTACAAAGCTCTCCTGAGAAGGTCTCTGATGCCCCACGACGTACCTGAATGAGCCCCAAGCAGCCTGAGAGGCTCCGTGTCCACCGCGGTGGCCCCGGCCTCCCTGGACACTGACCATGGTGCATGTCTGGTCCGAATGGCGAGGCCCACGGTGTGGGTCACACGCCTGGTTCCAGAGACTGAGGGTGGAATCACGAGAACACAAAGCAGAAATGTAGTTGGCGTGAATTTCCCCTTTTCTTTTCCGTGCGAAGGGCCTGACTCACACGTACCTCGGGGGGCTGGTCAAGCCAGGCAGTGTCTCCAAGTTAGGAGAGCTGGTCCGGTGAGCGCGTCCGGGCGCTTGCACACCAAGGAATTCAGACCCACCTTCATCCCTCGCAGGCGTCCGTTTGGCGATTGTCACCGTGTGGGGTGTGGGCGAGCACAGATGCCACCAGACAGTCATGGCCACGGCTCAGGGGCTCCTCTCTGACACACCCACTGTGAAGACACCGGGGCCGGGCGCTCAGAGTTTGCAGACCTGTGCTTAGCTCCCAGGCGTCGCCTGCCCGGTTATGCTGCTGGGGCCGGCTAGTTTACCTTTCTGAGCTAACGTCGTAAAACGCGTGACTTAGTTTCTTCTTTGGAAGGCAGACCCAGAGGGCCAGAAGAGGAACCCAGCACAGTACTGGAGAGAACAGGTCATCCACGAGTTGAGCTGGATGAGACCTTCCACGAGCTGGCCTACAGGAGGGAGGGGCCCCAAAGCGAGGGGTGCCCTTGGAGGGAGGGGCCCCTGGTGGTCGGGGCCAAGGAGAGAGGGGCCCTGGGTGGGCTAGGCCCCGGAGGGAGGGGGTCCGGGGGAGGGGCCTCGGAGGGAGGGCTCCAGGAGGGAGGAGCCTGTTGTCCAGGCAGAGCAGACCCTTGCTTTCGCACCCCTTCCAGCCGTCAGGCATCTCTGCTCTCGTTCCACACAGGGAAGGCCCCCAGAAGCAAGTGCCAGTAAATGGAGGACAGTGTGGGTGAGTGACTTACTGGGAGGGCGGGAAGGAGGGTGCTCCTTGTGGAGGGCTTCTTGGCACCCCAGAGGGTGGCCTCTCCATCTTTAACCTAAAGTGGGTTGGTAGGGAGCAGCGCGGGAACGCAGCGCAGCAAGCCAGCGGCCTGGCTGCGGTTGGCCTGGCCGTGGCTGTCGCGTGCGGCCTTTCAGTAACGACTTTGAACTTCATAAGTCATAATCATTTTACGACATTGTTTTGCTACAGAAACAGCAGTTTCTCTCAGGAGGTCTTACAAATTAGGAATTTTTTATCCCAATTTCCAAATACCTTGTATTAAAATTAGAGTACAAATGAGAATCCCTACAGAGTGATAGAAAATTCAGTCTAGTTCAGCTACATTTCCCCATTGATTTTGTAATGACCTCAATGGTGCTAATCTCGTGGTGTGGAACAAAGCAGTGTTTCTCTGTCTGTGCACGCTTAATGAGTAACAAGCTGTCAACACAATCACCAGGAAGAGAAATATGAGCTATTCTTCACGATAACGCAAG
Source organism: Galemys pyrenaicus (assembly GCA_019455555.1). Classification (NCBI taxonomy): domain Eukaryota; kingdom Metazoa; phylum Chordata; class Mammalia; order Eulipotyphla; family Talpidae; genus Galemys; species Galemys pyrenaicus. The sequence continues at coordinate 3,753,564 of JAGFMF010011709.1, read as the reverse complement.
TATTCTAATATGCATTGGCTCCAAATAGTTACTGATCGATTCCTATGGAAACAGAGCTCCCAAGCAGCGATCCTGAAGGCAGAGAAGCGGGTGAGAAGTGGGGGCAGCCTCAGGGGCAGCCCTGCACCTCTGCCCCACAGCCCTGGGGCTGCCGGGAAGAAGCCAGCCTCCACTCTGCAGACTCTTCTAAATGTATCCACGGTATTTGCAACTAAAGAAAATTCCTTTTCATCGACTTACAACCCTAAGAACAATTGCAGCGATGCAACGTGAGAGTGCGGCTGGTGACACTGTGATTACTTCTGGACCTTGGTGAGAGCTAGATGTCAGCTGCTCTCATCATAAAGAAGAGGTCCTTGTGAGGAGAAGCTGTTTACTAGGTCGCCTGCCCTGCCCCCTCATCATCATGCACTGATCAAGTCATTTCTAGACCTCCAATAGATACAGTTTTTATTTGTGACATAATATTTTAGTCTGTGTTTCTAAATAACTGTAAATTATCCAAAGAAACACGTGATTCCTGTAGTGCGTATGAAACAGAACCAAGAGAGGCAGGAAAAAGTGCAAATAACCATTATGGGGGGGAGAGGGCTTTTGTGTATGACCAGGGGGTGGAAGTAAATCTCATGAAAATAAATGAAATATTTGAAGAACGTTTAGTTTCTGGACGCGTTTCAGATGGACGTGCTCGTTCCCCAGGGGGCTTTGTGGCCTCCTCATGTTGCCTTTCATCCTCTGCATCTGTAGTTCTCACGAAAACATTCAAAATTCCTGAGAAGGGAGTCGGAAAGCACAGCTGTAGGTTTGGGAGCCTCTCTCAGCCCGGCTCTCCCGACTCCGCCCTTCTGCGCTTGGTCCCGTCTCCGGTTTTCACAATCACCAGCTTCCACCTGTGGACCAGTGGTGTGACGCCGCCCCCCAGGAACACAGCCCCCAGGAACACAGCGGCGGTTCCTGAGCCTCGCTCTAACGCTAAACCCACCATCCAGAGAGGGGACTTTGACATAGAAGCCTGCCTTGTTTAGGAGGCGGGGCAGTACCGACGCCCCCTGTGCGGTAGGCGGAGCGGGGAACAGCGCGCACCCCGGGTGTAGCCCCAAACCTGGTCCCAGGAGCACGGCCGAGACCCTTGTTGCGGGTGCCCGGCGCCCCCTCGCCGTGTCCCCCTCAGGCCATCCTCACAGGATTGTCCAGTCGCGACGTCGTGAGCTCTGGCCGTGGAGGGCCGAGACTAATTTGGGATTTTCACACCGGAAGCCACGGCCTGCTGTTTGACTCCCCAGAATCACCCAGATGACGGCAGGGCCCAGGGAAGAGACTGCCTGTGTCATCAGCGCCGGATCTGGGGCTTCGGGGAGCAGAGACGGCACCCCGAACTCTGAGTTTATAAGCCCCGGCTGTCTCATGGTCCTGCGCTTGGCTTCGCCCTCTGGGGTTCTGGCTACTTGCTGCCCAGCACATGGGCCGCCTTTTTAATTATCTATCCATCTACATGCATCTATGCATGCATACAGGATCTGGGGTACAGGCCAGAGGCGTGGGGATTAAGAGGATTCACCAGAGACACAGAACAGGCAGATGGACTGAAACACACTGCTGAGGGGGCAGCGGGAGGCAGGGGAGTCTGCTGCGTCCTGTGGGTCCCTCCCTGGCCGGGGATTGCACTCGCGCTACAGCGGCTGCAGATGCTCCACAGTGCGGCGCCCAACCCCTTGCCCACCAGGGAGGCAGACCACAGGCCTTAGCGGGAAGCTGTGCCCCCGGAATTCTTCCACCCCGCAGCACACAGACATGATGCAGAGAGGAACTGCTCCCCGCGCCGCAGTGGGCACCTGCGGAGCTCCGTTCTCGCGGCCCCTCGAGGAGGAGCGAGGGTACTGGACAGAGCGGGCAGCACCCGCACAGCTGCCCCTCAGCGGAGAGCAGGCCTGGCGAGCCGGTGTGAGGAGCCGTGTCTGACCTTGACCTTCGCCTTCAGAGGAAGGTGGCGTCACCGGTGCTGTTTCTGGAGGGAAAAGCGCATCAGCCCTTACACTGAGCGTCTGACCCTGTGCGGGCGGCTGCGGGCCCCGCTCCGGCGCCTTCGGCCCCTCGGCCCTGTGGACAGCGGCTCAGAAGTCTGCCACCTTCCCAGGAAAGGCCTTACAGTGAGGGCCATCGACGGGAAGAGTCTCGCTTTTCAAGATTGAGCTGACCAGCTTTGAAGGAGGCGGATGCCCCTTCCTCTCGCAGGCCCCGCTCAGGGGCGTGCGCGGGGCCGGGCCGCTTGCCGGGCACACCCAGCTCTCCAGGTCAGGCCGGGCTCTCCAGCTGAGCTTGGGGGCAGTCCTGGAACGGCCGGCGACCCGACCCTGTGCCGCACAGCTCCCGGCGCCCCCGTGTGTGGCGCCGCGGGGAGACAGAGGGGCAGGGGCGAGCTGGCGGCCGTAAATCAGTCGCCACTGTCAGTTCCCTCTTTAATGTTCTTGAGAGTACACGAGATTTATCACTGAGGGATCGCGGGATAATGGTGTACGCGCACACAGAGTCCACCGGGGAGATGTACTACATCATTCGGATTTAGCGCTGCCATCTGCCTAATAGCACCGAGAAGACGACGCGGTCCTTATGATCAGCCACTCATGGCGTGACAGATGCTGCCGAGAGGGAGCGGACCAGGCAGGAGCTTCGTTAGCAAGACGGAGGTTGTGTGACGGGGTTTCTAACGAGTGGACCTGCCGCTCTCCATCCCCGGCCCTAAATCTCCACTGGGGAGTTGGAACGTCTGTTAGATGAAGATCTCCTCGGTGAGCCTCCCCTGTGTTTTCTCAGCTCCGACGCGTACATTCTTCATTGATTTTTAGAGGAATTTTCCTGACAGTTCCCGTATTCTTTTCAGTGAGATTAAACGCTGCTACTTTTGGTAATTGCTGACTCTTAGAGCTGGGTGTGTGATGAGAGAGAAGCTGTGAGCCGTGAACCCTCCGGCCTGGGCTCGGATGCCGCGCCCGTACTTGCTGGGCCGCCTGCCCCTTGCCAGGCCCCTGCGCGCGAGTGTCTTCCCTCCTCCTCTGGGAATGATGGCGGCGATGCTTGGCTTGTCGGGTAAGGGGTAAACAGGATGGATGGCCAGGGCTGTGTGTGGGAGCTGAAAAACTTGCAGAGGTGTGTGTCCTGGTTCCCCATGCCAGCCTGAGCATTTTACAGCTTCATGAAAGGAGGTTACTGCTATTGTACCCCATTTTTCAGACGAGGAGATAGAGGCACTTCCTGTGCTGGAACTTTCCTCAGGTCCGTGGCGGGGAAGTGTCCGAGCTGGCGGGGAAGCCGGACGTCCTGAGCGTTCTCTCTGCCGCCTCTCCACGTAACTGCTGGACCAGAAACTTGTACAGTCTTTTTGGAGAGGATGTCAGTCAGTAGAATTCCAGCAAATGAACAATCTGAATGAGATTGTGCATGCCATTTTGAGTTTCCATTTGTGAAATGAGAAGGCGCTGAAGGCCTCATTTGATGGTGATGGTTTAGGACCCTGGTATGTGTTGGAAGCATGGACTTGAGGTCAGAACTTGAAGTTGTCTGGGAAAGATGATTTGTAATGGAGAACATCGGCGTGCTTGCTTTTCAGAGCCTAGTCAAACCTCATTTACTAGACTCACAAGTTTAGAAGCTGAAATAATTCAGACGTGGTGTAGATTGTATTTTTCATCTTGAAGGGCTAGTTTCCTTTTGGAAAGCAGTTTTTGGCGTGTATATCAAGAATCTTAAAATTGTTTTTAACTTTTGACCCGTATCTTACAATGAGTGCCTGAACTTTCTGTATAAGGAACCTTCTGACAGGACAAATACATTTAAAAATGCTTTAAAAAACTGAGCAATTTCTGGTAAAGTTCAAGGAAAGAAAAGGATAGAGGATAATCTCTAGTGTCTCCCTTAGCCCATTGGGTAAAGTGTGATATAATTAATTAAAATGAGTAACAGGATGGGGGGGGAGTTAATAAGTGCATTTGGGGCACTTATTATGTTGAATTTGGGTGTTCACAGAATTACAACAATTAAATGAAATCATTAATAGAGAATTATTTTGCATACTGATCACTCACTATATAAATAATAATTATTAATATCATATTTTAATTTTCCTCAGTTACTTCAAAAGTATGATCACAAGTATATTTTCGCTCAGTGTTTTAAGTGACCAGGGTCTCGTTTTATCTCGGGTTTAATTTTGTTAGTGTCTGAACATGTGTGCGTCCTGTACCTCTCATGGGTTATTTGAACTTTTTTGTCACTCTGGGTTTTTTTAGGCATCCGTAAAGGGTCAAAAAGCAGTAGTATATATAGAAGAGCAGGGAATTAATCACTAAAATCCCACCCATTCCCTAAAACTACCACTTATAAAGATTGTTCTACCACAGATAGTTGTTGACGGTGAGTTTATAAGTTTACAGCATAGAAGTCGTTACCTAATTGAACTCCGACCTCGTTGAATTTATCAACAAAAAGTATTGAATCGGGTTCTAGGTGTTATTTTTTTAGACACATCGGATATGAGATGACATGTAAAATGTCTATATCTGTGTGTAGCCCATTTCAGACATAGACACTCATGCCTGTCAACTAAGACGGAGTAATTCAGAGGAAAGGAAGCCCGTATGACGGAAGCTAGACATGGCTGGCAAGGAGAAGGACGGCCGGCTGGGCCTGAGTCACAGCTCTGCCACTAGCTGGGCGCCCGTCACCCTACGTGGCCGGCGTTAGTCACCCCGTCTGTAGCGGAGACTGACAGCCGCCCCACAGCGCAGGCCCCATCAAGTTCCCTGAGCGGATAAACCATGTGCCTCGCAGCCCGGGGTGGGGTGGGGCAGCTCTGCCCCTCTCCGGGTTAGTGATGGCCTCTTGGGTCATTTGAAGATTTGATCAAGATCAGTGTGATGCAGAGGAGGACTGACAGCAGGGGGGCTCCTGGGTTGGGGGGGGATCCGGCCTGGTGGTTTATAATCCCGCAGAGGGGAGCGCGGCATTGCTCTGCCAGCAGTGCTGCCTTGGCTCGATGGAGGGACGGCCGCAGGCCCCGCCCAGCCGGGCGAAGCTGTCTCGTTAGCAGGGCTCTGAGCCCCAGGTCGGGCCAGCCGCTTACCTGCACACTGTCCGTGTTGAGTTGTTGGGCGGTGGCATTTCTGTCAATTACATAGGAAATGGATTCCAAAGCAGCAATTGTGAGAATGAATTTAATGTCATCAGCCACAGGTCCCTCAGTTAATTTCTTCACATATGCTTTTTAAAAGACATTGTGGTTATTGTGGCATTTTACTGTGAGGTTTACATGCAGGTTTCTAGACCTTTCTGCCGTGGTGCGAACAGGGCAGTTTGCTTGCCTTCACTTAGTCCTGTGCTGCTGCAGAGCTGTGAGCAGCCGGAGTCCGTGGCCGTCCCGTCCGGTAGGTTCCCCGAGTCTGTCTTGGCCTTGCTCCCCTTCCCGCCATGCGCTCTGGGTAATGCTTCCACGCGTGCGGATGCTCTTGGCGCCTGTGCTCTCCCGGTGCCCGCTGCGCCGTTGCGGTCTGCCCCGTTTCTGGAGCGGTCCAGGCCTGCAAGGGCAGGGCCCCTCTGTGTTCATCTTGGTGTCCGCAGACTAGGGCAGGACTGACCGAAAGCCCCATCGAGTGCCCTTTTCCGGTGGATTGGTGGCATTGAAGAACTCTGCATCTGTTTAAAAGTTGATCTTCGTTGGAAACACACAAAAAACTTGGCACCTGTGGCAGTCTAATGTGAGACGGCCATAGTCCTCACTCAGGCTGCACAGCCGCTCCTTACACGGCCGTTTAGAGCAGCCCGGGTGCCCAGACAGGCTCCGCTTGCTGAGTTTTCAGTCTGACTTACCGAAGCCTTCGCTGCTGTGAATTTTTGAACACTGCTGATAATTCTGATGAGCCGCCGAGGTTGAAAACGACTCTCTAGGCTCGTAAGTTCTATATAAACGAGCTAGCTTAGGGGAAGCACTTTTGCCAGTGCCTGGCACACAATTTCTGAGCAAATGTTTGTTTCCTAAGAAAATAAATTACTGGCATTGCGACAGTGTTTTCCGTTTTCATACTTTCCACAGTCCCTGAGTCTGCGCTCTATGTCAGAGCTAGGCCAGGTGCTCGGGAAATACTGCGAGCAACAAGGTGAAGGACTGAAGCCTCAGGGTGGTCACGGAAACAGCATCGCTGTTTTAAGTCCGTGGTCAGAGGTGGCTTTGTTGAGAAGGTGACCTGAGACCAGAAGGGGGTGGCGCCTTTCCCAAGGGGTCTCTGCAGCCGTCGCCCTCTGAGGGAGAGTGTCTTGTCACCCTAAAGCCGAGGTGTTCTTCATTCAAATTCACCATGCTTTCAAATTCTTCTGATAGAAGCCCGCCTCCCCTTGGAATAAGATATCTTGAACCATTTGAAATAAAATGTTCTAACTTTTTGAGAACATGTGGTAATTATGTCTCCCTATCTAAAATTAATCTCAGGTGATTAAAGGCGCTTACAAACTTAAAAGTGTGAAGGGGAAAATATATCTCAGGGGAAGATTAGTTAGTGCCTGCACACTCTGTTATCTCGGCTGTAAGCAGCTGGGGGAACGAGGCTCCCCAGCTTTCTCCACGTCCCATCCCCGGCGGCTGTGCCCGTGTCCCTTAGATGGCAGGAGGGACTTTGCACACAGGATTAAGGATCCACGAGTGGGAAGACTATCTCATCATAGTCACAGGGCCCCTGAGGTGGCAGAGGGCGGCAGAAGAGTGGGTCAGAGAAGATGTGGCGGCGGAAGCAGCACAGAGAGCTGCGGTGCCACCCCACTGCTGAGGAGAGTGGGCGGGGAGCGGGAGATGCGCCCCTGGGGCCGGGGGAAGTGACACAGCCCTGACAACCTCCAGCGTCACAACAGAGTACGTATGTTGTGTTGTTGAAGTTACGTATGTTGTGTTGTTGAAGTTGCTTCCTCGGTGGCACTTTGTTACAAAGGAAAACTAGCCCAGCAGCTAATACCCTCCTCGATGAGGAGCCACACCCTTTTGCATATGTTGGTCTCCCTGATTTCAGTCTCTCTCTTTATTTTTCACAAACATCTAGTACTCGATTAAATAAAATGAGATTAAAGGGAATCACGCAGAGTCAAGAGGAAACAGTCAGCAGAAGCCGTGGCCCCGGAGGTCGCAGGGCCCACGTCGCCGTGTAGCTGTGATAACCGTGGCCGTGGGCATCGTGTGGAAGGTGGGCGGGAGCGAGCAGGTAGCTGCAGTGGACTTTATTTTTAAAAAGCCAGTGGGGTTGCTGGAAGTGAAAAACCGCAGTATCAGGAAAGAAAAGTTACTTCAGTGGACTTATTAGCAGACTGTACACAACAGAGGGAGTAAGAGAAGTGTAGAGGAATGAGTAAAAATTTCCAAACATGTTTACAAATAGAAAAAGGCCACACCGAGAAAAAGGAGCACTGTGTCTGAGATCTGTGAGACAGTAAAAACTACCTAATGTGGCTTTGCTTGGCGTCCCAGAGCAGAAGAGATTTTAGATAGAAGAAATACTGAAGAAGCAATAACACATGAATGTTTTCCAGAGTTAATGGGAAACACCACTACACGGAAGCTCAGAGAACCTCCAACAGGATGAACATGGAAAAAACCTATCAAGTCCCCAAACGGACAGATTGCTAAAAAATGGCCCGAGGCCCATCAGAAGCAAAAGGCGAAGTACGAAGAGGAAAGCTCGGGAGAGAAGTGACCGAGCACAGAGAAGTGGCGGTGAGCAGTGCCTGGAAGTGAGGAAGGGCGCACCTGCTCCCTAGCGCGTGCACAGTGAAAGTCTCCAGAGAGGGATATGAAGTAAAGGTGTTCTAGACAGAAGTAAAGCCGAAGGGGAGTTCGTAGCAGGAGAAGTGCACACAGAGATGCTAAAAGATCGGCTGAGGGAGGTGGTACCTAATGGAAAACTCACTCTAGCCAAAGCAACGGACACCTGAGAAAGCAGATATGGAAACGGTGAGACCATTTGCAGACGTCTGTTAAACTCTGTTACTACTTAGATCTCTGTACAAGCTGCGACCTGTTGAAAGAAAAAGCTGTAGTAATTAATATGCAAATTAGAGCACACTTACTGCAAAATGATAAGTGCACAAAAAGCATCTTCTTTTGCTAACAATTCTTACTTGTGAAGCACTGAAATATTTATTGAAGAAAGACTAATAAGTTAAAGCTGCCTATTGTGACTTCTAAAGCAACCCTCAAAAATGGCAAAGGTGTAACTAAAAAGTAGAGGACATAAAAATAAGTTACTGAAAAACATTTAATTTGATTCAAGAATTGGAAGAGAACAGAAGGAGAAATGGAGAGTCTACAAAAACAAAGCAGTTCGAGAATTTGAAGTCGATTGATTTGATTTGAAATATACCAATAATTAATTTAAACAAAAATGGATGGAAAACCAACATTTATAAAGCAGATACTTGCAGACTGGATGCAAAGCAGAGAACCAGCCACATACTGTTCAGAAGAAATACATTTTTAAAATAACTGTACAGACATCTTAAAAGACTGGAAAAAAGCTACCGGGACAGCAGCAGGCATGCAGGTCTGGTGCAGTAACTTGACACCGTGTGGACCTCCAGGCAAGAGCTTCACAAGAGACCCTGAGGCGTTTCATAATGATGAGTGGGTGGTCCGTCAAAAAGACAAGAAATAATCACGAAACACAAAAGTGAACAAGAGGAAGAATAAATGAAACTGAAATAGAGAAAAGATCACAGTTGTCAGAGTCAGATCACAAAATTGGAAACTTAAAAACCTTTGTAGGTAATACTAGATTGATAGAAAAGACATGAAGAACATTAATCCCTTGATCTTATAAATTGTAGAATACTGCATCCGAGAAGAACAGAATAGTCTTTGCACCTGCAAGTTTTGTCAATACAGGTAAAAATCCGGGCAGTAAAACAAGTCTCAGTAAGTCTCAAAATGATAAAAAGCAGGTATTGTCCTAGATCTTAATTTCTAATACCACTATCCAGTGATAGGAGCCTTGGAGAAGGTTTTGTCTTAAGACCAGGAAAAATGAGCCAGAAGCATCTTGTAGGACTAGATTGTGAGGACATGGTGAATGAACGAGTGAGTGAATGGATGATGAGCATATTCAGAGCATCATGGAGCCAACCGGAAAAGTTCCTGGTTGCTGGCGTTTGATCAGCCATATGAAGTAATATTTGATTTTAACCCTGAGTGTAAATATCCTTGAATCCATAATGAAGACAGACATATAAGAAATCTGTGCAGAAGAATTCTAGATAATTGTCTCCACCCTCAAGGAATGGCTCCATCAATTACTTGGGATTCCTCTGCACCCTTCAGGAAGTGAAACTGCCCCTTCCCAAGAGTGTGGTATTTGGAACAGGAAGCAAAGAGCCCTTGAGAACCGAGAAGTCTATTGACAAATCTCCGCAAGGTGATCTGGACAACGATAAGAAATCATGTTGATAGCATAGAATGAACAGAGCTATATCTGTAGTTTTTCTCCCCAAAACCCTATAGTCTCGATTTAATTATGATAGAAACACCAGATGAATCCCAGCTGTGACATAGTCTACAAAATATCTGGCCTGTGCTCCTCAGAACTGATAGTCACCAAGGGAAACCAGAGAAGCTGCTGTACTAAGGGTCTATACAGACAGGACCACTGAATGGGAAGGGGCTGCCCCGGGGCGTGGAACACGAGATAAAATGCAAGGAAGCCGAGTAAACCACGGATTTCACTTAAACACTAATAACGGTAATACAGGATAGATGTTCAGATTACAACAGTAGAAATCAGTGATATTTGTAGGAAATTGCAAAAAATTCTAAATTAAAGTGCACACTGCTAAAACTTACCAATATTAGGTTTATTTAAAGATAATGTAAACACAGTCTAAATGTGTAGGATACAGGTAAGCAGTGCTTAGAAGGAAATTTTATTTGCATGATTTGTCTATTCGAGAAAAGAAAGAAGCTATAAAATCTATAATCTACCATGAGAACCTACCAGTACCAAGGAGATGCAGTCAGACCTCAAGTTAGCAGAAGAAAGGGAGTTAAGACTGTACTAGAAATTCATGAGGTAGGAAACCAGTGATAAAGAAAAGCAAAATGCTGGTTCTTTGAACAGATTATTAAAAATGATAAACTAGTAATACTGATCAAGTGTGGAAACAATGAAATAGAAAATTCAAAAACAATATTAGAGGCACCGTCCCTGCAAATTCTAGGACACCGTCATCGACAGCTAAACGCCAGTGTGTTTTAGAACGTATAAAAAGTGAATAATTGAAAACAACATCTCTTATAAAAACATACACAAGATGGAATAGAAAATGTAGGTAGCCCAGTATCTGCTGGTTAAATGGACATTCGGTCAAAGTCTTTCCCCAAAAGAATGGAGGAGGTGAGACCACTTCCCAACATATTTTTGAAGCTACCATAACTCTTGACACCAAAATCAGAAAAAGACACACACACACAACATACGTGAAACTGTGGCCCAAGAATTTATCATGATCATAGATGCACGTTTCTTTACCAAAATATACTGGCAAATCAGATTTACTAATGTACACAAAGGATAATTTTTCATGATCAAGTGGAGTTTATCTCAGCAATGTAAGATTTATCCAACATATTACATTCAGTCAGTGTAATTCACTTCATCAACTAAGTAATGGAGAAAATACATAGGATTATTTCAGCAGATGCAGGGAAATATTTGATACAATTCAATACTAATGATTAATAACCCATAGAAACCTGAGCACACTGGAAATGCCAGGTTGTATTAGATCAAATTGCACTTTAAGTCCAACTTCCTGGTAAACACCCTGCGGTTGGCATCACATGTAACTGAGCAGTTAGTGCTGGCTCCTGGGGCTGGCACGGGACTCAGCTTCCTTCAGCGCTAAGAACCGTCCGCAGGTGAGACAGGGAAGGAGACAGGCAGGCAGACTGCAAGGAAGAAGGAGAGCTGTCTTTACACCCAGCTGGCGTGATGGCACCATGGAAAATCCTAAGGGATTTACCAGAAAGCTGCTCAAATTATTACGCCAGCTTCTCCGCTGTCTGTGGTTTCTCCGTTGGCTTAGAAGCCAGGTTTTCCACGCCCTGGCAGTGAACTGTCGCGAGATGGTCCCCCGGAGAGATCACAGACAGTCGCGCTGAACAACCTCTTCAAACGATTTTATCGACATACTTTTTACTTGTTGTAAAATTCATCCTTGAAGTTAAAAATGTAACAGCGTTTTATAAATGTATGGGCTTGAACAGCCCTCAGCAGAGTCCTTTGGAGCGTTTTTCTTTGCTCCAGCTAGTGCGCTCCTCTGTCACGACAAAGCCCAACCCCGGGCAACCCGTCATCTCGTGTTTGTTTTTACATATTTCCCTTTTCTGGGTGTTTCATATAAGTGTGATTAAAAGATAGGCTCTTGTACACCAGGTGTTTTTCACTTAGCCTTTCTGAGGCCCATACTCATTATTGCGCTTGTCAGTATTTCTTTCCTTTTCGTTGCTGAGTGGCATTCTACTCATGGTAGGCGGCATCTTGTTCGTCCATTTATGAGGTGACGGCTCCTGGGTTTGTGACCGTGTCTCGGTCACTGTGAGAAGTGCTGCTGTGGGCTTTTATGTGCAAGTCTTTGCATGGACATGGGTTTTTGCTTCCCTTGGGTAGATAAGTAGGGGCAGAGTTGCTGGGTCGCAAGTTAATTTTATGTCTAGCCTTTGAAGAAACTCCCAGCTGTTTTTCAAAACGGTTTTACCATTTTAAATTCCTGCCAGCGATACATGAGGATTCTTAGGAATAACGTCACCAAAACTGTGCACAAGTCTAAACTGACAGCTCTTAACTAAACGTTGCTTGTAGGAAGCAAGGAAGGCCCGAATACGTGGTGAGGCCATGTGTTCTAGGGTTGAGAGACCCAGTGTCGTTAAGACGTCTCTTCTCCCTGAAGTCTACTATAAATTCGGTATAATTCCAATACAAATCCCTGCGTGCCTTTTTTCCCTCTTTTTAAAGAAAATGACAAGGTAGTTCTAAAGTATATAGCTATTCGGGGTGTCTAGGATGGCCAAAACTGGCTTGCTAGAGAAGAATTGGTAATACACTGGTTTCCAGATTAAAAAGCCACAGGAGGGCCTCCCTGGTGGCGCAGTGGGTTAAGCAACACACTATGAAGCAAACCTCAGCCACTGTAGCACGAGTTCGATCCCTGCTGCCGGCCAGGGAGGGG
>JAGFMF010011709.1:3671948-3741243 GCA_019455555.1 Galemys pyrenaicus | reverse complement strand
GCCCGCTGCTCCCCTCAGCAGTGTACTTCTGTTGATCTGCCTGTTCTGCTCCCCGCTCTCTGTGGTGAATCCTCTCACCTCCCACACCTCTGGCCTGTATGTACCCCAGTGCTTGTATGCATAAATAAATAAATCTTTAAAAAAAAAAAGCCACAGGACTCTTAACAGGTGTGTGCTGTGGAAGGATAAATGAGAGATAGGTGGTTACTCAGAATGGACCGTCGCGGCTGCCTTCAACCGGGCACTAAATCGAGTCTGTGCGTAAAGACTTGGCTTTCTAGTGAGTCGTGCTGAAACAGTGAGATTCGTGTGTAGGTGAAGTTTTTGATTCACCGCCATGCACATACTTCATCCCGTTCACAAAAGTTCATTGGAGATCTCTGCTAACTTTAGGTTACAAAGAAATTTATAAAGCTTCTAGAAGAAAATACTGAAGATCACCTCTATGACCTGAGGAAAGCAAACATTCCTTACAGTGGACACTGAGTAAAACGCCACCGGACAGTAATTTATGCTTTTGACTTCACCACCACTTAAAGTATCTTTTAACCGGAGGACACCGTTAGAAAGCAGATCAGCCACAGAAACCAGCATTGCACACATAGCACTGACAACCTACCCCAAATAGGGAGAACCACAACTCAGTGAGGAGGCAGCAGCGGCCCCATTTCTGTAATAGGCCAAGACTGGGCAGGAGCGTCACAGTCTGGGCTCAGGGGGACGTGTAGCCGCGCTCCCAGCTGCTGGCCCCAAGGCTGTGTGAATGCAGGTGAAGCCCCTGCGGGGCTTCCGCCGCCTCCCACTGGCAGGCCCTGTGGGTCCCTGCAAGTCCTCACGTTGGCCCCCGGCGCAAGGCCACTAAAACCCATCCGTGTAGAAGGGCGCAAGTACAGTGCTTAGGCAGCTGCTTTTTATAAGATTCATCTTATGCACACAAGGACTGGGGTGCAGGCCAGAGGTGCAGGGGTCAGAGGACTCCCCAGAGACAGAGGGGGGAGCAGAACAGTTGGATCTGCTGAAACCCACTGCCCAGTGCTGAGGGGAGCAGCGGGAGACAGGAGAGGTCCGCTGCACCCTGTGGGTCCCATCCCTGGCTGGGGATGGGACTCAGCCTGTCACAGTGGTGTCGGCACTTGAGACTAACCCCCTGCACCACCAGGGGGGCCCCAGCAGTTGCTCTTTAAAAGTTACACGTGATACGCTCTATGGTGATAATTCCTCACCTAGTAATTTCATTCAAGAAAAGTGAGACTGTGCCGCCAGAAGAAGCCTCATGTAGCAGCGTGGAGAGCAGCTTTGCTCCCCAACAGGGAAGCCCTGCGGCGGGCCACGTGAAGACTCACAGGAACCCGCCAGGCCTTCCAGCAAAGCCAGCAGCCGCCCTCCGGGGCAGGAGCAGGGATGGGCTCCCCGGTGCGTGCGGCCCGGCTGGCCGGCGAAGCTGTGGCCGCTGCAGCAGATGCTCTGAGCTCTGGGAGGTGCTTCCCGCAGCAGCCGGTCTGCTGAGTCATTGCGCGGTACTTAGGTCCTACTGCCCGCACTCGATGACCGTCTGCGGGCACTCTGGGGCAGCGGGAGGCCGCACGCGTGGGCGGACCCGGGGCCTGGCTGCCGGGTGTGCGATGGACGGCTTGACCGCAGGAAGGCGGGCCCGGGCGGGTCCCAGCAGCCGGTGCCCTGAGGGTGGACCTCGGGCGGCCCCAGGCCCAGTCTCAGAGCCGTGGACGCCCAGCCTCGGGTGGCTTCGCCGCTTCCCGCCGGACACCGAGTAATGCCCGACCCTCGGCGCCCCTGGCCTCTCCAGCCTGTGGATGGGGTGACAGTGTCCACCCCCGCGGCTGGGAGTTTGCGTGCGCGTGCGCGTGCGCGCATCTGGTGACTTCGAGTGCGCGCTCGACAGGGAGCCTGCGCCGAGGAAGGGCTATCTCAGCCCGCCGCCTCCGGGTCTGCACCTGTTACCGGCCTGCTGTGGGGCCTCCGCACCGCAGTGGCCGCACTCCCGGGTCTTCCTTCTCCTTTGGGCTCACGAGCCGCGCTGCTGCGGGCCCTGCCTTCTCCCGATGGCCTGTCTTGGGGTTCTCTGACTCCCTCATGGGCACCTCTCCCTGCCCCCCACTGTCCGAGGGGCCCGCTCGGCCCTTGCCTGACCACCACCCCCCTCCTCTCAGGCGCCGGTGGGGCGGGATCGCACCTCTGTCCTCACCGCTGAGCCTGCCCAGCTGCTCCCTGCTGGCTGCTCCATCACAGGCCCCCAGAGGGCCACTGCCCAGCCCCTCCTCCCAGGGCCCTTGGCCTCCCCACCCTCAGCGGTGTGGAGCTGTGTTTCCAGCGACTTTCCATTTCAGCCTGGAAAACAGGGCTCCGCGGTGGGGGGTGGGGGTTGTGCCCAGAATGAGCTCCGCTTAGGACTTCTGTGGGAGCCCCTGGTTCTCACACAGGACCTGCCCCTCCGTCCGGCGCTCCAGGTCTCGCTCCTCTGGGCTCTGGAACGCGGGGCCTGCCGGGGCCTTGGGCCGCTGTCCGGTGCTCAGTGGCCTTGTCGCCTGACCCCACGTAGAGGCAGGTCACCGTCTTTCTCCCAGGCGATGTCAGCTGTATGAAGGTAGCCGACGTGCACTGCTTCTTAGATGTTTCTAAGTAAATCGAATGCACGCGTGAAAGAATACGTCAAATACTCAGCCTACAAAATCTGGCTCGGTAAAAGTCCAGGCGGTACAGGCCTGGCCTCTCGCTGGCTGTCCGGTGCCCCCAGCGGGGGACTGGACTTGGCTGGGTGGACACGTGAAGTGGTAGCTGCTGCTTCTGGAAGAGTTAACAGGCTTTTGCAAGTTAGGTGGTTGTGTTTCTCTATAGAATTTATAGGAATGTAAGTTATTACTAGCATCGCAGTAAAGTAACACGACGACTAAATATTTAAATGTTGGAACCAGTTTCATTTTTTTAAAATAATTTTTTGGTAGAGGAGAAAAAGATGTAGGTGCTTATCGGCTTAAAATACTATTTTAACTCTGAAAAAAGTACAGGACAAATGTTGACTTATAATATTGAAGTATTTCATGGCATCCATACTTGCGATCGACCAAGTTCATAAATGGGATTCCCCTGTAAACTGAAACTTAATCACTTGAAGAAGGAACAGGCATAATTCCGCAAACTGTTTTAAAAACCCCACTCCCCCCTTTCCTTTTTACCAAGTCTTATTTCCAGGCTGAAGGAATGTGATAAAATTAAGTCTCAAAACTTGCTTTTGTTTCCCTCCCCGTGATGGACGCTCCCGAGCCGTGGCTCGCCTGTCAGCTCAGTGCCCACGCTGCAGCGCCGCATCGCGCTGCAATCAGACCTTCCATCTTTGCAAGCTGCCAGGGTGCTGAACCTTTCTTACAGAGAGAGAGGGTTCTCTGATTCAACTATAAAAACCTTTACCTAGCTTTTTAAATGGAAAATAATACTCTAAATGGTGGCAAATATACAGTTTTTAGTTTCTAAAGAAAATTATTTGCCTCCAACTTAAGTGTGTGTTTCTGTTTTCTTGCATGCTTGGTGCAAGACACTTGCCCGTCAGGCTGCTGAGGCTGATCCCATGTTCTAGCTGCTGCTCGGGCTTGGGGGATCTCTTTGCCCTGCAGATAAGTAGTCTGAGCAGCCATAAGAACCCTATTAGTCTGGCTGCGCCCCAGAGATGGGGGTTTCCATCATGGGCTTTGTGAGAGCAAAGCTAAGTGGTTGTGATGCTGGCTCCTGAGGGAGGGAGGGAGGGGAGGAGGAAAGGAGGGAACGCGCCAGCAGAGGCCTCCTGACCCGTGCAGGGACTTAGGGGGTCCTTCTCCAGACCAAAGAGTCACTCTCAGTTCTAGCGGCCCCCCTCAAGCTCCCTGCAGGTCAGCCTGCCAGGCCGGTGCTCTTAAAGCGGTGCTCTTAAAGCGTTGGGCCTCAAGACCCCTTTTCTGCTTTACTCCCTCAAAAATGAGTGAGGAACTCAAAACACTTGAATGAACATAATGCAGTAATACACGTTCAGAATTAAAACACACATTAAAACGTTCATTGAACGTAAAGCACACAAGGATCCACCCGTTGCCCGGCAGCCGACTGTTTTTATGGCAGGTCACTTTTCTAAAACCAGTAGGAAGCCAGGAAGAAATGGTGGCATGTTCGCTGCTCCCCCAAGTCTCCCCGCCGTCTGGCTGGGCGGAGCCGGCTGGTCTCGCACGGCCCCTGCAGTGTCTTTGCGGCGCTGTCCTGGTCAAGGACTGGGGCAACGCAGCGTCGCTGGAGGAGGGGGTGGTGTGGGGAGGCCCGCGCCGGGCGGCCCCTCAGACAAGAGCCCACACTGGCTCCCGCAGGCGGCTCTGGACCCGCCAGGAAACCATGCGTGTGCTCTTGCGTCCAGCCGGCGTCTCTGTCTCGCGCCCGATGGATTCGGCGACGTCATGCAGGTCCGTTGAGCAGTTTGGTCCGGCAAGTCAGCGTGTTCTGCGAAGCGCCAGCAGGCCAGGCCTGCACGACTGTCCCCGGCGGCCCTGGGGCGTCTGTGCGGGTGCTCCCCTGGGGCGGCAGACCGGGCTTGGGTCCTGGTTTGTGCCCGAGAGTCGGATGCTCCCTGGTGCCCGGTGCCCTCCGCCTCTCCGGAAGGGACAGGCCACGTAGCTCCTGAGAGCCCGCCCGCCACGTCCCGTCTGCACAGCCGCGGGAGGCTCCGTCACGCCCGTTCTCTCCTCCAGTGACCAAGGCGGGGAGCAGCAGGGCCGGGCCAGCGGGGAGCGGCCGGTGCCCGGGAGCTGCGTGGACTCTCACCCCCCCGGCCCAGTGCCGGGCTCGCGCGGTGCTGTCGGTTTGCTCCACGCTGCCGTTGTTACTGCTCCATCAGGGAGCGAGTCCTCACTTTGAAGTGAAACCAGCGTTCCTTTCTTCAAACTCCCAGTGCAGGTTTCAAGCGTGGCACACGGCGTTGTGCCGGGCTGGACTCTTCTGGAGCACGCACTGCTTTTCCCGCCACATCCGCCTCGGGGTCTGCTCGAGGAAACAACTCACTGATCTGAATCTTGTGCCCGCGGGTGACACCTGCCGTCTGCAAGCGCGCTCCAAGGCCAAGGAAGGCAGAAGGCGGTAGGGGCCGCACCAATGCTCCGGCGGGCGCCCGCGGCGAGGGAGCGCAGGGCAAGCTGCAGGGCGTCTGGGGCATGAGCCTCGTGCAGCCTCCCTCTCCGCTGCGGTCCTCACGGCGTGGGCCCCTGGAGGGCAGCGCTGCCTGGTGCTGCCTGGAACTGGCAGGTGACGAGGCTGAGACGAAAGTCGTGCTCAGGCTGATCGCACTCGGAAAATCCAGGAGGAGGAGCAGCGAGGGGACATTTCTACCCACTCTTCCCGGACAAGGGACAGTGGCTCAGGCAGTAGAGTAGCCCCAGGAGGAGGCCTGGGAGACTCACCAAGGAGTGGCCGGGACGAGGCGGAGCTGCCCCGGGCGGCCACACGCGGCCTGCACACGCCTTCCCTGCAGCGTGACGCCTGACTCTGAAACCCAGGCCAGCGCCTTCCTGGGCACCGTCGTCAGATGCAGGACAGGCCGTGCTGTGAGCGGGGCTCCTCTCGGAGGCCTCTGGGATTCTCAGAGCCCGTTACCCTGCAGGAGTCTCAGACCTCCCGGTTATCTAGGCTACGGAAAACTAGACGGGCCCCCATACGTCTTCGTCTGCGTTACTTTTCCTTTATTCGGCTTTGTCTGTAAAACGTCCTGGTGGTTCGTGTGAGGAGCAAAGGCGCTGGACAGAAAGTAGGGCTGGACGGGGCCCACTCAGCCGCTGGCTGGGCTTCGAGTGCCGCGGAACGAGCCTTTAGCGGAGGTCACTTGACACACTAGTGTTTACATAATGATCGCAGGCAAGCATTTTCCTTAAAGGAACAGACCGGGCTCAAAGCGCAGTGTCCGCGCATCCAGAGCAGAAACAAGATCCGGGTGAGGGCCAGTCAGTGACGGGACGGGCAATCAGGGGTGGCGACTCGGGGTTCCCATGGCTGGTTAGCAACAGGCAAGAAAACACAGTGGGCTAGACACACCCCACCCCCAGAGGGCCCGGGGAGCCCCGCAGCAGGGCCAGAGCAGCCCCTCCGGAGCATCACGGGGGCCCCGGCAAGGAGAGGAGGGTGTAAGAGGGGTCGTGGGGTGAGCGGGGTGATCTGGGGGGAGGGGTAGGCTCAGAGAGGAAGCCGTGGTCAGAGTGGGGGAGCTGCAGCGATGGGGAGATGGAAGTGACCGGTAAGACCAGGCTGAGGGCGTGACGTGGCGTCATCGGAGGACGGGGCGTGTCCGGGGCGCTGGGGAGCAGCCTGTTTAGGGGACCGGGACTCAGCGGGAGGGTGGCGGGCCCTGGGTCTGTGAGCTGGCATGGGCCTGGCAGAGCGCCCCAGGAGTTGGTTCCTGCGAAGTTAGAGCAGAGCCTGGCGGAGGCTTCACGTGGTGTGGGGGGTGGCCTGTGCCTTTGTCCCTGCACACCCCTTTCGGGGACAGCTCGGTCTTGTCCTCCCTTGCACACCTGTCGCTGGGGCACGGGAGCCCGTAGAGACGAGAACTTGGTCGAGCACCGAGTTCCTCCTGGCCCTGTCTCCCCCGTGCTGAAGCGCTCTTGTCCTCGGTGGATGTAAGTAAGGCACTCCGGTGGGAGGCCTGGCGGCGGTCAGAGGCCTGGCAGTGGTCAGAGTGCCCGTGAGGGCCGCTCTGGCCCCAACGCAGGGGCCCCCGGGGGTCCTCTGAGGTGGGGGCGTGTTTAGCCCACTGTGTTCTCTGCCTGTCGTTAGTACTGTAAGTTGTGCTAATGAAGAGGCTGTTAGTGTTTCTCCCCTGTGCTGGGGCTTTAGCTTATCCTTGGGAAATAGGACACAGCTTTGGTTAATAGACACTGAGGTGCAGGGACGGAAACACTGTGAAAGCAATTCAGATGGAACTGACAGCTCTGAGAGTGGGGCGCAGCTGCACCCAGCTTCTTGACTTGATGACAGTCTCGCAATAAATAATCAGAAACTGGGTGAAATGATAGAACATGTCAGCTTAGAGTTTTCACTTGTCAAAACTAAGATTGTCTTATCAGCACACCATTGCTGGACCAAATTACGCTCCCTTTTATCCTCCCGTTCCTTGGAAAACGCGCCTCACCCCGTTCTTTTGTGCGGAATTGTGCGAGAGCACTTCGCAGACAAATTTGCAATCTGCACTCGTGTCCGTTACCGTTCCGTTCATTCCATAAAGGAGACTCGGCTGGGGCGGAAGCTGCCGCTCCAGCGGCCTCCTGTCTGGGGCTCGGGACCTGCCCTTGACGGTGCTGAAGGGCAGGCCCGTCTCGGCAAAGGAAGTTCTTTCCGGCTTTATAAAGGGGTGCGTCTCCTTTTTCCCGAGCAATGGACGTAAAACACTCAAGCTCCTGGAGGTTGTTTGTCTGAGGGCCCTCGTGCTGTAACTCCTGGCTCGGGAGGGGAGGGAGGCTCCGCGGTTCAGCGCTGACCTCAGAAGCACCGGCCAGTTTGCTCTCGACAGGCTGAGGCATCGCGACGACCGTGGGGGCAGGTGCAGGCGCCGCGGAGAAGGCCAGCCCCACGCAGGGTGTGGCAGACAGACAGACAGACAGCCAGCTCCAGAGTGTCTGCTCCAGGCTCAGGAGTAGAGTCAGGCATCCTGTCTGAGGGTTGACGTGTCGCGTTCTCAAAGCACCTGTCTCTGGGTTTCCGCCCACGTCCCTTGACGGCGATGCTCACCTGCGGGTTCCCGGCTGGGCCGGGGCAGCTGCCCCCGCTCGCCTCGTGCTGCTGAGTCCGTCCGGTGTGTCTTTCCTCCGCCTTCCCGCAGGAGCCCCTCTCGGACCCTCACGCCCTGTGGGCAGGGTTCGCCGGCCCTGGGCTCGAGCAGCCTGACTTGCGTGGAAGGGCAGGAGAGGGTCTCTGAGCCCCGGAGAACGGGGAAGACCCGAGGCAGGACAGCACGAGCAGGGACCCCCAGCGGTGCCCTCCAGGGGACAGCCGCGAGCTGGACGCGGCCCTGAGCTGCTCCTAAGTGCTGCGGCCCTGGATAGGGCGCCGCCTCCCCCCACAGCCTGGTCCGCAGAGCCTGGAGATGTAGTTCAGGTCCCGGCACAGGCCCGAGGAGCGGCGGAACTGCGGGCAGGGCCTCTGGGAGGCCTGCTGTTGGTGCGGAGGCCTTGCAGATGGACGGGCGCTCTGCGCCTCCTTGGAAATGCGGTGCACCCACCGCCCCCAGAGCATCCCGGGAGGAGGGCGGGGCCTGCTCTGGGCAGCGGGATTAGCGCCGTGGCCTCCCCAGCGTTCCGGGGCTCCCTGTGCCGTGGAGCATCCCGAGCCCAGCAGGTGGACACCGTGCCTCCTTAGCTGTGAGGGTGTGGCCAAGCGGGGTGACAGGACCGTGCTCTTGCACGTGGAGGCCGCACTGTACACCGAGAGTGACCTGGCCCAGGCACCGTGGACGCCGGCGGAGCTGCCGCGCACAGCCAGGTTCTTCGGCGTGTGTCCTGCACCGCCCTCTGCCCTGGCGCCCTGGCCTCTGCCCGGCCTTGGCCACATCCCCCTCCAGGCCTTGCGCCCTTCGGGAAGTGTCCCGCACCGGCAGCAAGGGGCCCTGCGCCCGGCACCCACCCTCAGGTCGTGGAGGGGGGTCTGTGGGGCCAGGAATGGGGTGGTGAACATGCACTCCCCCAGGGAAGACCCTCAAGGAGGGGCGTTCAGGCTGACGCGAGCCTGGGGAGAGGCCTGGGGAGCGGCAAGAAGAGCCCCCAGCGGAGCCGTAGGGTCCCCGCCCCCACCCCAGCCCCCAGGAGGGCGGCTGGCGGCTCCCCTGAGACGGTGCCCGCTGTGCCACAGCCGGGGTCGCGGGTGTCTGCGGTCCGTTCACCTGGCAGGTGGGCCAGGTGTGGGCTCACCCAGCAGGTGAGGCCTTTGCCGTCAACCCCTGGGCTGTGCTGTCCCCATGAGTTTGTCCTGGTGGCCGTGCTCGGCTGGGCTGCGGGACCTCTCTTCATGGGGGGACGGCGGCCCCTCTCGGTCCTGACGCTGCGGGGTTGGGGGCTGGGAACCGCGCACGACTCCCGAAGCTGTTCAGCCCTAGCTGGATCACTGCGCCCTTTGGTTAGCGCGCCCTACTTGATTGCACGAAGTCGGATAATGAGGATGTTTCCTTCGGGACAGCCCAAGCTAAGAGGGTCAGGACGTTTCCCGATGAGGGACACGGGAACTGGGGTGGGGGAGAGCAGGAGCCTGGGAGTGAGTGGGCACCACCTCCCCAGACACAGAAAGGCTTCCGAGGGCTCGGAATCTGCTGCCAGGCTGGACTTCCCACAAGCGTGTCCCTACGAAAGCACGCCTGACGCAGACGGGCACGCTCCTCCGTGTGGCCGGAGCCCGCCGCCCTCAGCACAGGGCGGCCCCTGCCCGGCCTGGACGTGGCGCATCGGGTGAGGGCAGGCAGCCGCGTCCTCCGCCTCAGCTCACCGCCCTGGCGTGCGTCCAGGTGGCACTGGGTGATCCTGCAGGTGCCGCGAGGGCACCGAGGAGGCCGCCACCCCCGCTGTCACCGCGTTCTCAGTGGCGCCCGCCCTTCGCACAGCTCCAAGTTTCCCAGCAGGTGTGGGCCAAAGAGGAAATGAGATGCCGACCTGTGTGCAGGCCCCGCTGGGGGAAGCTGCGGCCCCGCCCTTCGCAGCCTCCTGCACGGAGGCTCTGGGCCCCTCCCGGGCCGCATCCTCTGGGCAGGTGCCTCTCTGGGGCAGGAGCCGCCAGGCCCCGGCCGTGCACGGCACGAGCGCTGCTGCAGCGTGTCTGCCTTGGGGCTGAGGGCACCTTGGGTGACCGGCGCGCCTGCGCTCTGGTCTCAGCGGGCCCTGCGGTCAGCCCCTGGACCGCCCCTTTACGAGTTACTTTTCAGCTTTGAGCACTTTGCTGATTGTGATGTAAACTCCCAGCCACGTCACTTTGTCCTGACTGTGTCTTCCCCTCTCTCCTCTGCCTCTGTGTGCCGTGTGGCCGACGCAGCGGTGCTGACTACTACGACTACGGGCACGGGCTCAGCGACGAGGCCTACGACTCCTACGGTGAGTAGAGGCCGCGGCCAGGAGGGGCCCCACACGATGGCTGTGAAGCGGCAGCTTCCTCTCTGCTCACCCGTGCATCTCTATCTGTCTTAGAAGCGCCTTTAAGATTTCGGCTACTGTTAGAGAGGACTAAAGACTTGCAGGAGCTCGCGTGGAGTCAGGCTCTGCGCTTAGATCCCCTGTGTGGGCGCACTGCACGTGCCCAGGAGCTCTGTGGGGCAGCTCCCCAGGCAGGTCCCGGGAGCCGGGTCTTGCTGCAGTGCGCTTCCCTGCAGCAGGGGAAGCGCAGCGGTGGTGGCCAAGCATGGGCCTTCCCCCTGCATCCTGCATTTCATTCGTGTGCAGTCTCCAGGCCTCTAGCACACGGTGGGAGCCGGTGGGAGCCCCCGCAGCCGCACCGCCCGGGGCACGGAGCCCCATCCCGGCAGCCAGGGAGATCAGCGCGTGTGGCCCCACCGGCGGCTCTCAGACCCCTGCGCCCATAGTCGTTGAGCCGGGATTCTGGTTAATGGATGTTGTGACATTTCGCGAACATCACTGAAAAGCCATTTTCTGGTGCTCCTTTTGAAGTGCGTTTTGTTGTATCACCTGCCCAAGCCGTAATGACCGCACCTTGGACTTTTTTTGTGTTTTTACTATTTGTAGCAAACACTTAAGAGAAAAATACCTCGGTTTGCTGAATGCTGTGGACGTAAATGGATGCAAGTTAGCTTGAAGGGCTGACGCTGATTGCATGTTTGTATCAAAGGGAGAGGTCGTTGGAAGCCTTTTTCCTTCACAGCTTTTCAAAATTGGGCTCTTGGACACATGGCTCTCAAATCGCCGCTGCTCTGCGAGGAAGTTAACTGTTTGCTGTCACAGCTGTGGGGTTCACGTGGGAGCCCCGAGGTTGAAGGGGTGTTCACCTTCCCAGCTGGCGACAGAGAGCCCCCTGGGGTTCACCACCGCAGTGGGGGTTCAGCATCACCATGAGGGGGACTGATGGGATGGTCCGGGGGCTCTCGTGTTCGTGGGTAGTATTGGGGTCCCCCGGCGCAGCTTCCAGGAGACGCCCCCAGGGCCCGCAGGCTGCACAGCCCCTCCCTGGCGGTCTGCCGGTCCCCACTCTGTCCTCCGGGGCTGCTCCTCGTGCCCGCACAGACGTGTGTCCGTGTCTTTTTTCTTCCTGCTGGTAGAGAGCTAAGTGTCCCTCCCCGCGCCGCGCCCCTTCCGGCCCAGCAGTGTCCTCGTCTTCCCCTGGCTCCTGAGCTCCTGAGCGTCTGTTGGGCCAGTGGCCAAAGGCAATACCCTCACCGCGCTGGGCGCCATGCAGGACGCCCCTATCCGATTTCTTTCAGCATAGCGGGTTCAGCTCCTCAGACAGCCACTTCCCGTCACGGTGATGGTGTCTTTTTAGCTAAATCCCCTTGCGTTTTTGGCTTGGGTGGTCGCGTTTTTTCAGTCCGTCGGGGGACACGTCTCCACTGTGACGGGCCAGGGGTCGGAGCTGACGCCGGTGGGCGCCACGGTCATCTAACTGTGACTCCTCTTCCGATTGCAGGGCAGGACGACTGGACAAACTCGAGACACAAGGCGCCCCCCTCCAGGACGGCGAAGGGCGTGTACAGAGACCAGCCCTATGGCAGATACTGATTGTCTGTCTGGTGTGGCATGCCCTCCTCCACCCGTCCCGTATACTGTTCAAAGTAATTTTTTTCTATGAACAATCCCTTTTTAAATAAATCAGAATGCTTAAACTCTGAATGGATGGAACTTAAAACTACTTTGTTGAAACATCGAGCTGGGCAGACAAAAAAGGACATGTAAAATTTTGCTATTTCCCGTCTGTATATGAAAAAATAGGTCATCAAAAGGAAAAAAAATAACTTTGATTAACTAGTGTTAAACAACAAAAAATAGGCTTACTAAATATGTTAATCCATCCTTTTAACATAGCCTCACCTTTCCTTTTAAAGGTTTCCATACAATCTAGTTATTTTATCTTTCCGCCATACAACCGTTTCTTTTTTTCCCTCTATGCCAACATGCGTAAAAAGGAAAGCCAAGTTCAAGTGCAAACAATGTGGTATTCTTTTGTAATCGAGTCTTGAAATGTTCTGTAGTGTTAAGCAAAGTCTCCTCTTGCTTGATACTAAATAAACTTTTGAAAGAAATTTCGTGTGTGTGAGCTAACAGTTTCATGTTTTTCTTATTTAAAAAGGCCTTCATAAATAGTTGTAAACAGGGAAAGGACTCAGTTAACACCGCCTGTCATAAAAGGGTCACACTAAACACTGGACAACTTCCTTAAAAAATGGTATAAACTTAAATGTTCCGTTCGACACACTCACCGTAGACTTAAATGCTGTTTAACGAGTCCAGCCGGGATCCAGCTGCGCGAGAGGCACGTTAAAACTACGCAGAACCAAACCTCGTTTAAACGTTGCTTTTAAAATAATTTCCTGATTTTCTGAAAAAGATGTGATCAGTTTTCATCTTGTTGAGCGTTTCTTCACTAGTGCAACTTTGGAATTTTTATGAGAATTTTGGTTCCTTAACACCTCGCTCCCTGCTGGAAGCAATAAGCACAAAGCTTTTAAAGACAGTCTGACTTGGCTAATAGAGGTCGCACTCGCCAAGGCTGAGGATGTGCAACCCTTAAACGGTCTTCATTGTCAAAGGTAAATAAATCAAATAAGATTTTAATCTCACTTAATTTATCTTAATATAACTAATAAAACCAGGGAGATGCAACTTAGCACGTGTCATTATCCATTTTAGAAAGCTTTAAGATCACCTAAATTCTCATTTTAAAAAGTTTAATTTGTTTTAGTCATCTAAAAAGCCTTAGTCTAGTCAGTTTAATTGGGGCCAATCATTCCCTATTAAACAAATGTAAAACCTCATAACTAGTCGTTGGTAATACATTCTTGGGTTAGTCATGGAGGGCGCTTCTTAAACCTCGACAAATAGTTAATCAAGTTATTCTTCAATCATTTGGCTTGCTGTTTTAAGGTGTAGAGTATGCAAAATGTTTATTTTTTTGTTTCCGAAGGGTTTCCTTCTCTTTGAATAAAAAGGCCTTTTCTCTCGGTAGGAAACGTCGAGCGTCTGGGAAAGTCAGAGAAGTGGCCGAGCCCGGAGCGAGCAGAGGTAAGGCCTTGTCCTCTCAGCTGCGTCCATGGTCGCGAACCAGGGAGACGGTGTCCTGCTTCTGCAGCCACGGGGAGCCCCCCCAGGCCAAGGCCAGGGCCAGCGCTAGTTAGTGACTGTGGGAAGTTACCCCCGCGGTCAGAAAGACGCTGCCAGGCTGTAAGCGAGTCAGCCACTCAGCTGCAGAGACCGGACGCTCGGATGGCGCCCAGATGTCCGTCCTCGACGCAACATTCTGGTCAGCAGCAAGAGGACATATCCCAGGCCCCGCTGGCCTCGGGGCTAAGTCTCAGCACTGTCACTGCTACGGCCTGAGCTGGATCCCCGGCCGGGGAGGGGCCCACAGGGCGCAGCAGGCCCCTCAAGTCTCGCCCGCCGCGCCCCTCAGCAGTGTATCTCAGTGGATCCGTCTGTTCTGCTCCCCGCTCTGTCTCCAGGGAATCCTCTCACCCCCCACGCCTCTGGCCTGCACCCCAGTTCTTCTACGCATAAATAAACCTTAAAAAAAGAAAAAGAAAATACATTCTAAATCAATAAGGTTAAAAAAAATGTCGAATGCCCGATTTTATCTTTTAAAAACGGTGCCCTCTGTCCTCCCGCTG
The DNA here is from genome assembly GCA_019455555.1 of Galemys pyrenaicus. Lineage (NCBI taxonomy): Eukaryota > Metazoa > Chordata > Mammalia > Eulipotyphla > Talpidae > Galemys > Galemys pyrenaicus. Next base: position 3,727,424 of record JAGFMF010011709.1, on the reverse strand, counting down.
GCAGCGAGTCGCACAGCTAGGCCATGTCAGTCTCCTGTGTGCTTTTCTCGCGGCCCTGAATTTCGTAAAGACGAATTACTACTTCCCTAGGATCGGCGCTATAAGACACGTCTTAGGACGTCTTCATCAGCGCCCGGGCCCGAGGGGATGCCGCCAGCCGGTCCCGCTTTCCAGGTGTCTTGTCCTAACCGCTGACAGCACCTGGCCCTGACGTGCCAGTGTCTGACTTCCTCAAAGTGGGTGCCCCGGGGCCTGCCCTCCCGCTGGGCCCCCCCCCCACAGCCCCTGCTCTGACGCCAGCATGGTGAGGGCTGCCCGGCCCCAGGCACCCACGACCAGTTAGGGGAGCCAAGGTGAGGGGTGGTGACCGGAAGGGGGAGCCCCGAGAGTCCTCGCCATCAGCGGGGACACACATCCTTAATGCAGGAAATAGATGAGCTGCTTTTTCTCCTGAACAGACACAATTAGGCTGAAATAATTAAATCAGCTTTAGGAAGGAAATCTCTTCACTCTCACAGACCAAAATAAGGTCATTGCATTTTTTTCTTTTGGCCTGCTTTTCTTGCAAAAGGAGGGATTTGGCATTTAACACCTGCTGTTCAGTGTGTGATGCGACACGAGCATTTGCCACTGTTTTCTTCCTTGGACGGTTTTCAGGGCTTGGCAGGGATCCGTGCAGGTTTCGTAGATGAGGGGTCACGGCAGGCCCCCAGCCACGCCTTGTGGCCTCCCGAGCCGCCTGTGTGGTTTGTGCCACTTTCGCGGTTCCCAAGAACCTGTGGCTCCTCCGGACTGGGAATGGGCAGTGGCCCGGCGGTCAGAGACGGGCACAGGGCCGGACGGCAGCCCCCTCACCTTCCGGTCTCCCTCGCCCGGGCTGCATTTCTTGTTTGTGCGGCAGGACTGCTGAGAGGGCGATGGTCTCCTGTCCCGAGGGGCGCCCTGCCTGGCTCCCGGCCCGCCCCCGCATGGGTGTCCCCCTCACAGCTCGTCTTCCCCCAGCAACCCGGGCAAGGAGTGCAAAGGAGGCCCTGGGGATACCGTGCCTGTAAGACGCGTCCCCCACACCCTGTGATTCAGAATCTTCGCTGGAGATATGCTGCCCAGCCGGTTCTCGCCGTCCCCGGCCCTTGGCCCCTGGAGACTGTGCCCCTCCTGCAGCACAGGGCCCAGGATCCCTTTTCGCGATGGCTTCGCTCACACCGGGCCGGCCCCTCGCACTCAGAGACCACAGGTGTGGCCCACGCCTGCTCACCTCCGCGCGGATGCCGCCGGCTGGGTGGGGTGCAAGCTGCTAGTGCGGTCGAGCACGTGCTTATTACTGTCGGTCAGCGATTGCACTGACGGGAGACACTTACGCGTCAAGAGCCGGAGTCACTTAGGCGAGATGTGAAGCGTCCACTTGAACGCAGCCTCGGTCTCGCGTGTGCCCCGACCTGTGGGCTCTCCGGGCTGGGACGGGCCGCTGGCCGAACTCGCAGAGCCCCGTGTCCGGGCGTCAGTGCCCACAGCACCAGGCAGGGCAGACGGAGGATGGCCGCCATGCCCGGCTCGGCCCCCCGCCACCTGCGCTGGCTCCCTTCCTGGGGGTGCTGCCTTTAGGCGCTGGCTCCTTATTTTCAAGGTCCTCCAGCGTGGGGCTGTTGTCGTGTCCACTCAGACGCGCTGGTGGCGGCGGAGCCGGGGGCGGGGGGCAGCGGCGCACAGTCCCGGCCTGGAAGGCAGCGCTGGCCTTTGGGGGCAGGGCGCGGGCAGGGCGCGCGGGTGGTGGTGAGCAGGCGGGATGGCGCTGCAGATGCTCTGGCTCCTGCAGACGGTGCTCGCGGCCTCTGCGCCCAGCTCTGCCAGTCCGGCCAGGAGCCTGCAAGGCCCTTGGCCCGTCGGCGGGTTTCCCACCGCCAGCGTCTTTGTGAGGGTCAGAAGCACGTCAGGCACAAACGCAGGTGCGGCCTGCGCGCTCGGCCGGGCTCTCGGGTACGTGACCACTAGGAATCACTATGAACACGCGGGCAGCTTGGAGGTTTGAGGGGGCTTATCTGCTCCCTCAGCTAACTGGAGAAAGCAGAGCTGATGCCAGCCGGGCACCCGCTGGAGCCTGGACGCGGGCCGCTGGGAGGGGCCCCGCGCTTCCCTCGCAGAGCTCCCTGGCCGGCCCGTGCTCCAGGGGACTCGGGAGCCGCTGCTGGCACTGGCCGCTGACCCGTCGCCCTGCCCCGGCCCGGGTCCCGCCTCCCGCCTCCCCTCCCTCAGCACAGGGTTTCTGGGGTGAGGGCTCCGCGGGTCAGGGGCGCGGGGCGTGGCCTTGTCGGCCTCGAGGTGGCCCCGGCAGGCGGCCTGGGGTGACGAGGGGTCTTGGCCGGCACCGAAGCAGAGAAACTCACATTAGCAGGGTCTCCATTCGGAAGGTTCGATGCAGAGTGGGTCAGGAATTCTGGTCCCAGAATTTAAAGTCAATGATTTGGAGGTTTTGCATTTTCTCTGCAAATATAATCATTCCTATCGATACTCAGTGTCTTGGAGAAAGATAGAGGGGGAAATCCATCATTATATTTAAAATAAAATCTACTTCATGCTTGATTCAGTTTCCGTCTTTGAGAAGGGTTGTAGGACATCTTAACCTCTGAATTTCATCCTCTCTTACCTAAGGGGACCATCCTACAAGGTGGTTGATTCTGAGCGGGTTCTTACTTCAGACGCTCTGCCACCTCTGAGCGATTAGCGCCCGCGGCCGACACAGGTTTGCAGCTCTCAGTGTGACGTGAGGCCTGTGGCTCCGGCAGCTCAGACCCCGGGGCCTGCGTGGGCCTGGCCTTGCGCCCCGTGAGCCCCCAGACCCACCCTGTAGACGCTGCATGGAGCCCTCACCGCTGAGCCAGCCTCTGCCAACGCACAGCCCCTGGCTGCTGGCACCGCTGGCCGTAGGCCAGCAAGGGAAAGTGCAGCCTCGGCACCCGGGAAGGCTTCCTTGGCCCCCGGGTCCACGGCTGGCCTGTGCGTGGAGGCCGCTGGAGCACTAGCCCGCTTTGCCTTCCAGCCCGCTGCACATGATGCCCGTGCTGCCCCCCCCCCCACTGAGCACAAGCACCCTAGAGCAGGGGACAGACCCAGGCACGCAGGTGGGGAGCACTCCGGGGTGACCGGCGCTCCTCCCCGGACCCGAGAGGGCAGCGGTGAGCAGGTCATTCCGTGTCCTCACGCGTGCCACTGGCTTGCCACGGACACGCCCGCCTGAGCCACTGTCCCACCACCCCAGCGCCAGGCCTGGCATCGCCTGCACCTATGCGGCTCCTAGCACCCAAGGGCCTGGACAGGGCAGGCCCTGAAGCTGGGTCTCTGCCCCCACCCCCCAGCTGATGTGTCCTCCTCACCAACTCAACATTCTGGTTCTGGACAGACAGAACCGTGTGCACTGGACTTGTTCAGCGGGTGAGGAGTGATGCCTGGCACTCACGGGCCTGCCCTGGGCCGGCTGGGAGCCGAGGGGATGAGTCGGTGGCAGGACGCTGCCATTCTTGTGAGGGGCGCTGGGTGCCACACAGCCTCTTAGCTGGTTGCTCCCTGGAAATGAGATGTTAGGGGCCGCTGGCTTCCTAGTGGGAAACCACCTCCTGTCTGTAACCAAACCTCGCGAAGAGTTTCCCTCGTGGGAAAACGCCTCCCGCCCGCCCTCGAGCCCCAGAAGCAGCTGTTTGCATTGTTCTGTGCATTTTTCCTGAGGTAGTCTGTGCTTGGGCAATTATTTCCTAATTATTTCCTAATTATTACTATTTTTACTTACAAAATAGCACCGTCTCCCACCCCCCTGTTTCACTGTGGACTAGCTCTTAGAGTTCACTTTCCATTTTATGCTACAAAGCTATCTTTCACTTCTTACTGACCAAGAGATAGTCCCACAGATGAACCATAATTTAAACCACCATTGCCATACGCACAGTTGCTCCCAGTATTTTGGCCCCACTGAAGGCAGCTCTGAAAAGTGTAGGCCAACATCTCTGCTCCACCATACTTTTCCGTGCACCTCTAGAATAAAGTCCTAAAGCAGATGTACTAGGAATTGCATTTTGCATAGCCCATACAGGCAGTGACGTGTCTTGACAGGCTTTTCTGCAGAAAGTGCACGCTGTAGGCAGTCATCACTGTATTCAGCTCTTAAGCCTATGACCACACAGAAAAGTTGCTACTCAAAGTGGGCTTACAAAGGTGGCAAATACACAGCAGGAGGCTGCATGGGAGGTAGATCCCTGTCCCTGGAGCGAGGCCACCTGGTGACTGCAGGCTCCGGGCTGTGCCACAGGGAGACATAACCTAAAAGGGGCGCCCTTCCCAGGCCCAGGCTCGTCTCCCTCCCTCCTGGGCCTGCCTCTTCTCAGGCCCTTCCCTTCATGCACCAGTGGACACAGCCAGATAAATGGGCAGATGCCTTGGAGAGGGTACCCTGGGAGAGGTGAAGTGGCACCGAGGTGGTGCGGCTTCCATGGGGGCGCCCTGAATTGGGTCCTGAAAGCTAAGTGGAAATCTTGCATTCAGACAGACAGACAGAAAGGGGAGAGGCCAAAGTGGGAAACTTTGTGCTGAGGGAGGAGCAGCAGGTGCTGGGTGGGAGGGGCCGCAGCAGAGAGAGGAAGGAGAGAGGGAGGGAGGAGGGAGGGGGGAGGCAGGAGGGACAGGAGCCATAGAGGGCTCTGCCTGGACAACCCCAGCCCCTGTGCGGCCTGCAGGCCACAGGGAAGGGAGCCTGGTGGCAGCCACTGCTCGTTTGTTGTTTTTTTTCCTCCAGTTGCCACTCGGGTTTTGAAATGTCACAAATGTATGTAGGTGGCGCTTCCAAACAGAATCTTTGATTTCTGTTATGAATTTGTTTTTACTATATCTGGCATTTGTGTCTCCACGGGTGGCAAAAATGTGTGTCCATGGGTTCATTTAATGCCTTCATACCTGGCTTCCTGCAAAGCAGGTGTTACCGTCCTGAAGTCGAACCCAGGTATCCCCGGGGTGGTATTTTGATCCCCTGGCTCCTGATGAATCACCCCCCGACTGAATGCAAATATTTCAGAGCCTTAATTTCTACAGTTGTGTTTTGCATTGCTTTCCATAAACAGGCTTATTTCTACTAAATATCGACTTGCCGCTCCCTCTGCCCGAGTCTTGCCGTTCCCAACAGAACATAAATAATTATCAGTTTCTCGATGCCTGAAATCCATCTCATTCTGTCTCTTTCAGGAACTCTGCTCCTTATCCCGGACTGCTTCAGAATAGTCAGCTCACCAACGTGCCTAGTCAGTAAATGAATTCACTTGAGGACTTGAAAACCATCTGATTTTTTTTTTTTTGGCATAGTTTGTGTGCTGTGACATGTTTGATAAAATGATGTGCTTCTTAATTTGGAAAGCCTGTTTGCTTAAAAAAAAAAAAAAAGGAAGAGCGTGAATCTTACTTTGTTGTCCCTGAGCCACGCGGATGTGTGCTGCTTAATAAAGGCCGCCCTTTCAGCCTCCTCGAGCTTACGTAAACCTGCAGGAACGCAGGCGTCTCTGAGCGCGGCTTCCACCCGCTGCACACTGTGGGGATTCTGCACGCACCCCAGATCCGAGGGTGAACTGTCCGTCCTGTTCACAAACAGGAACGCGCGCTGGCCCAGCAGAGGTCAATCTCAGAGGCTTCTGCGGGAAGCTGTGCGGTCCGGGCGGGTCGGAACCTGAGCTCCAGCCCCTCCGGAGCCGGCCAAGGGCACGAAGGCCACGTCCTCCTGTGGACACCAGGCTCTCCGCCTTCTCTTCTGCATTGGCGGAGGAGGAGGTGTTCTGCTGCTGCAAGCTCACAACACATTTCCTGGTCTTGAATTTCGAGAACAATCTGACAGATGGTTAAATCGCCCTCCCAGCTCAGGGCCAGGTGTCCTGAGGCGGGGGGGGGGGGGGGGGGGGGGGGGGGGGCAGGGGGTGTCCCTGTGAGATCACAGGATAGTTTGCTTTCTTACCCCTCTGGGTGCGGATCGCAGACATCACCTGTGCCTGTGCCTTCTATTGGTCGTTTGCCACACACATTTCTGCATCTCAGAAGTGCAAGGGGTTGGGGGGACAGACCTGTTTGAAGTTGATGCTAAGCAAATAGCAACTTGACAGCATGAGCTGGATTGTCGGAAAAGGCAAAGGCATCTGGTTCCCTTCTGGCTGCAACTTGCCCTCTCCTTGCAGGGACGACTCCAGCGGTCACCCTGTCTGTCCCCTTCACCTTGACCCCCACTTAGGCCTCCGTTCACCGCCTGTGTCAAGGCCTGTGTCACCGACCTCACCAAGCACACGTCCTGGAGCTCCTCTGAGGGTGGTGCTCTCAGCACTAGGGAGCCATGGGGAGCAAAGGGAGGGGGCGTGCCCTGGGGTTTGCCTTCAGGGCCTGAGGCCCAGAGCAACAGGCCCCCGGAGAGGGCTCAGCTGGGAGGGATTCGGTGGTAACAAGGCAAGGGTTAAGAGCCAAGAAATAAGCTACATCAAGACACGGGGAGCAGCGCTGAGACTGATGGGGGTGCGGGAGGGGGCAGTGCTAAAACGCAGGAGGAGCAGGGCCCAGAGGAGGGGGAGGGACTGGGCGCGGGGGTGCCTATGAGCTGGCTCAGGAGCTGCTGCAGCTGTGGACCGACACCGCCCAGGCATATTTAACAGATCTCGGACAGGAGTCGGGGTGTGGGGGTGGGCAGGGTCCCGCAGGCAGATTGACGCCCCCAGGGCTGCCTCAACTGCAGCTGTGCTTTGGAAGCGAGCCTGTGGCTGGGTGTGAGGGGCAGGGCAGCAGAAGTGGGGTGGTGGGGAGAGAGGTGGGGCGGTGTAGGGATCTCGGTCTAGGGCCTGTGAAACAGAACTGCGTCTTTCTGCGATGGGAAGCAAAACCAGGCTGTGTCATGGGATCTGGAATCCAGAGAGGTCTTGCTGGAGAAGAAACAGATGTGATGGTCACTGTGAGCGTGGAGGTCAGAGAATGGAGCCTGCCAGGACCCATGCCAGGCAGCGAGAGGGACCCCAGAGGAGACCGAGGGTGGCTGCGGGAGGTCAAAGGAACCAGAGTTGGGCCCTGGGGCTGCTGCAACGAGGATCCCACGGGGAGGCAGGCGCTGCAGCTGGCACTGGCCTGCAGCCGTGGAGACCCCGCGGCCAGGACTCACCTCTCTGCCACCAGGCCACCTCTTGGCAGGGCGGGCGGGAGCGGATCTGAGGGAGCCAGAACAGTCACGCCTGCCCAGAGCTTTCCAGAAGAGCGTGCCTGCTACACACCTGGACAGGGTGTAGAGTTGAGATGGAGACCTTGAGGGCACGGGGGAGACCAGGCAGGCTCCCTGGGAGAAGCGGTGAGCCGAGGGCGGGGGCCGTGAGGCCGAGACCACCGAGACCGCAGCCACACGCTCCGGCCTGGGCTGGGGGCTTCTGTGCTCAGTGGGTGACGCCCGTTGGCAGGTCTGGCGGAGACCACCCTGGCTGGCAAAGGATGGGAGGGTTGGGGTTCAGCAGAGGAGCGACTGAGTAAGGGACACTGGGGCTCCGTGTCCTTCCTCACGCTGGTCCTGGCCCGGCGCTGGCCGCTCTCCGCTGACCGCTCATTAACAGGACGGTTGGAGCAGAGCCGTGGAAAGGGCCGCTCTGGTGCCCGACTCTAAAGTCCTTCCCATGGTTTTAAAGCCTACATCTGGTACCTTTTCCAACCCGCACTGAGCTTTATTAGCCCCCAAAGCCAGCCGAGGAAAGTGACGCCTTCCTGGAGTCATTGAAATGATGGCGTGGCCGTGCAGGAGGGGCCTGCGTGCCGAGCTAGCAGCCTGCCCGGGAACCTGTCACGCGACCTGGGTCCTTCATGCCGACCTGCCGGGGCCACTGGCGCTGACCTTTCCTGGGGCCCAGCCGCGTGTCCCCCAACTGCCTTCCAGCCCTGTTTTGTACGGCCCTGCCCTGACCCCCAAGTGCTCTCCCTGCAGAGGCCCCTATTTGGTGGTGACAGCCCAGGGGCAGGGGCAGAGTCAAGGGCCCAGGCAGAACCAGGGGCAGGGGCAGGGGCAGAGCCAGGGGCAGGGGCAGGCTTGCGCCTTCCAGCTAAAGTGCATTCTTCATCCATTGCTGGGGAATAGAAGCCCCAGGCCGGGGCGATACAGAGCAGTAGATGCCACATGTCCTGAGGGCCTGGGCCTGGCTCCGTCTCTCCCAAGACACAAGCTGTCAGCTGGCTCCCTGTCCTCAGAGGCTGAGCCACACACCCTGACTCACAGGTGGCGGCTGCGGGGTGTCCGTTCCTGGCCTCCCGGCATCTCTGGGACCGCTGTCTAACAACGGGACAGAGCTGGGCCCTGGGGCCGGCCACAGGCGCCATCCCAAGGTGGAACAGGAGCGTGGCCTCGCTCTCCCACACGCTGCTGCTCAGACAGCCCCTGAGAGTCAAAGTCAGGGGCAGGGTTTGGGGGCCTCTGGGAGTGGCTCCCACCCGGCAGTTTACTTTGTGTCTCCGGGCCTCAGTGTCCTCACTTGGGGCGCCGACCGGGCTGCCGCGGGCTGCCCAAGCGAGGCGCAAGCTGGGCGCACACCTGCCACACGCAGCAGTTGCCGGCACGGACACACGGCGTCCACGCACACAGGCACGCTCCCCTCCCGCGGGCCTGAAGGCCCAGTCCTGGGGGTCCTCGGAGAGTGACCCTGCCCTCGCCCCCACGAGGTGGTGACTACCCGTGCAGCTGGCACCCCTCCAGGCAGCCCCTCGGCCACACGGCCCGTGCCCAGTCCGCCCTCCAGCTGGTGGCTGCTGGTGCTCGCCTCAGTTCCCGCTGGCCCCAGAGCCCACTCCCTGGCCAGCCTCGTCTCCAGCCACCTGGAGGCCAGGGGCAGACCCAGACCCCGCCCAGCCCTTTTTCTCCCTCATCTCTCTCTGCCTTTGGAGCGCAGCATACTGGTCCTCGGTCAAACAGATTCTAAATTTTAAGGTAATAAAACCTTTCTGTCAGCACAAACAAACAAAAGCAGGAGACAAGGGGCCTTGGGGCCTTGCCTTGTGGGTGGGAACCAAAGGGGCTCCCAGGGCCAGCGGGGTCCTGAGCTGCCCCGCCCTGTGCCTGTGGCCGCTGGAGCCTGCTGAGGCCCCTGCCTGCACCCGCCCTGCGGAGGCCCCGGCTTTCCAGCCTGCATCCTCTGCGGCACCAGAGCCGGCCTCTGTCCCCTGTTGTGGGGCTCCCAGAGGCTCGGGGCGGGGCTCCCCCTGAAAGGTGCCCACGGTACACTGGGGAGTCCCGAGCAGACAGCTCACGGAGACGCTGGCCTCAGAGCCCTGCGGCTGGACGCCCAGTGGGGCAGCAGCGAGGCCCCCGAGCTAGAGGCCCGTCCTCTCTCTCACTGTAGACTGCGTCTCTGCCTGGGCAGGCCCGGGCAGGATCTGAGCACGGAGGCCAGTTGTTGGCAGTGCCTGGGCACGCAGTAGGGTGTTTCTGGGGCACGCAGTAGGGTGTTTCTGGAGCGCAGCATACTGGTCCTGGGACCTGGTTGTTGTCACTGTGGGTGGAAGGGGATGGATTGGAGGAGGGAGCTGAGAGAAAGTGGGGTGCCTCTGAACCCCGCAATAAGGCTGGCTGTCCTGGGGCGGGGCAGAGCTCAGCTGGGATAGAGCACCCCCTTCTGGCCTCCAGAGCAAGGGGCAGGGAGCAGTCCCAGCTTCCCTCCACTCTGCAGATGCCAGCACATGGCACTTGGACCAGCAAAGGCCCCCCACTGGGATGGGACACGGGTGTCACCCACGGTGGTGAACAAGCTCCCAAGACAGCTCCGCCCCTCTCTGCCCTGCCGCCGCCTGCAGGCGTGATCTGGGAGCATCCCTAGCTCCTGTGCAAGCCGGCACAGCCTGCAGATCTGCTGGAAGACTCCGAGGGGGCAGGGCAGCTGACGCAGCCCCAGGGTCCTCCCCACCTCAGAGGCCCCGTCTGCAGAGCTCCCCGGGTCTCCTGCCAGCAGGGCAGGGTGGAGAGGGGGCCGCAGCGCCAGGAGCAGCAGGGGAGAGGAGGGAAGCGGGAGCCGCCTCTCCCAGGACAAGCACAGACACTGGTCTGCCCTGTAATGACTTTCTATTTTTGGAGCAGCCAGCTCTGTTGGTGACCTGCTTTGTAAACAGACGCTGTCTGTGCCAGGGGATCTGGGCCATGGGGGCGGGGTGGGCGGGAAGGCCAGCCTCAGTCGCCAGATGAGAGGGCCGGCGCCGAGAGTGGGGCTGGAGAACAGGCCCAGGCTCACCCCCTCCTCTGGGCTCTTTGAAGGGTGTTCACACCACGGGGGCCCCTGGATTGCGGTGAAGGCCCCTTGCGAAGGCGGAGAAAAGGGGCCAGCCAGCAGGACGAAAGCAGACCAGCCTGGGGCCCCAGGAGGGAAGCAGCCTGGCTGTCCTTTCCAGGCTGGCGCTGGCCCTGGGGACAGCCACACCGGCAGTGCCTGTGGGACCCACAGTGACCCGAGAGCCCGCCCCGGGCCTGCTCACCCCTGAACAATGGGCCTCCCTTGCATTGCCCGAGATCCGGGCTCTCCGGCCACGGGGGCCCTCTGAGAAGGGTTGCTCAGCGGCTGCAGCCTGCTCTGCCTGGTGCCCAGGCGCCCTCTCTCTGACCCTAAAGACTGGCTGGCTGGCCGGCCGGCCGGGGTGCCACAGCCATCCCCAGCGCTGTGTGGAGGTGCTCCTTTCCTTCTTTCCGTCGTCCCCAAGGTCCGCTCGGCTGTGTGCTGCCGAACGCAAGGGAGTAGCCAGCGAGTAGTCTCCGCTCTCGGTCACGCACCCTTCTCCCCCATCCTTCCTTTAGGACCCCCTTTAAGCAAACTCCCCAGGGAACTCAATTTGGGGTGAGGCTGAGTACACGCGCCCTGCTTTGGAAACCCGAGATCACCCAGGAAACGCTGCCATTACTTTCTTTTGCCTGTTTTTCTCCACGGGCACCCTTCTCCTGCCGGGCTGCCGGCCAGGCTCCTCTGCCTTGGGTCTTTGGGTCAGGCAGCAGAGGCCTGGTCAGACCCACCTGCCCCACCTGCAGCGGCCAGCCAGCGCCAGATGCCTGGACTTGGGGTGACGAAGACCAGCATGAGAGCCTGGCGTCTACCCTGACGTGGACTTCCTGGACACCCTCATCTGGGCCCCGAGGCTTGTCCACTGCGAGGGGCTGTTGTAGGTCCCAGGAAAGTTCTAGATGAGCCAGGTTTGCCCTCTGCTCAGCTGTCTCCCCTGGGAAATGGAAGACTTGCTCCAAACTGTAAATTCCTTCGCACCTCGTGGTTCTGGGGTTCTTGGGAGTCTAGGCTGAGCTCGTGGTGGGCATGAAGGGATGGGAAGGGGCCCTCTGCTCAGCAGGGCCACGGCTGCTGCGTCTCCCCTTTTCCCCGTGCTATTTTCCCTCCTGTCCCTTGCCACCCCTCTCCACAACAAAGTCATGTGCGGGGTCCAGGCTCCATCCCACGGCAAACCCCGAGGACACAGGTGCCTGTGGTGGCTGCTGTGAAGCGTCTCTGTCACTGAGGCCACACGGGGCCCTTGGGCTTCCTTCCACCCCTGGCCTCGTGTCCAGCCATCCCCCAGGCAGGGAGGGGCGGCACCGCAGGGCAAACCCACCAAGGTCATTGCCTCCAGGTGTAAACTTCAGGGGCCTTTACCAGCGTCTCCGAGGGGCTGGTGGGGCTGAGCCCAGACCGCCGGGCTGGCTCTCTTCCCCTGGCACCGCCCACGCTCACCATGCTCCTGCTCGCACCCCAAACTGTTCTAGACAGATAGCGGCCCCTTAATATGTCTGTGCCCTGATCCCCAGAACATGTGACCGTGTCAAGGCCGATCTCAAGAGACTTCCTAGGAGTAAAACCAAAGACCAGCCTTGGAAATTTCCCAAGCAGATGAAACCAGTTCAGGCACACAGCGAAGCTTAATGTCACCGATTCTGAGACTGACTTGACCTGCATCATTTCTTGCTTGTGCCTCTGGAAATTGTCACCAAAACTCAGAGTGTTCCCAAATTGGTATGAGGGCACCACCGACCAACTCCTTATCACTGAAGACATTCTAGGCTATCCCCCACCCCCCTGTAAGTGGGCACCCCTGGGGTGCAGGGACTGGGAGCAGCTGGCCACTTCCACTTGGCAGAGAGCGCTCCAGCACTGGCTCCCGGCAGGCGCTGCTTTGCTGGTTCCTTGCTTTCCTCCTGTGATTTCTCAACTTGTGTCATGGGCATCGTGAGGAGGGGGATGACCCAGGATTCTCCAGGGGGACCCACTTTAAGCATAAGGTCCCACTCTAAGCCGTCTAGATCCAGAGGCAGGGGTGATGCTGTGAGCCCGGGATACAGCTGCTGGAAAGGCAGGGACAGGCATTCTCGCTGGAGCCTCAGAAGGAATCGGCTCCCTCAAGGCCAGATGTTAGCCAGTGAGACCCAAATGCAACATCTCACCAACAGAGCTTCCAGATAATAGATCTGCATCGTGTCCAGTTGTTAAGTCTGTGGCCACTTGCTGTGGCAGCAGGAGGAAACCAGGCACATCTGGGATGGCTCTGGAGGTCCTGGGAGCGATGGGATGGGGCTGGGTTTGCAGGGGAATTCCGTGGCTCCCTTGGCCAAGGAGCAGGAAGACATCAGGTGACTTACACGCCCTCTCTCTAATTGTGAATTTTCATAGGTTCTGGGTTACTTAAGAGAAAATACAGCAGGAGGTAGGTGGTGGGAAAAGTCTGGGCAATTTATTATCCATTTCCCTTAAATACCAACAATGTTTTCCATTCAGCGAGAAGTCGCACCATCTCAATGTCCTATTAGTTATGTAATTATATTCATAGAAGTTGGTGGATTTTTATCATTTCTGTTGACTTATTTTTCTGTGCTTTGTTTACCTCTCCACAGAGGAATGGGGAGGTATCCTGCAGTGCACGTACACTGCAGGAAAAGATGAGACAGTGTGAGGGAAAGCAATTGTGGTTGAGGAAATGAGATGAAGTTAGAGGAAGGTGAGATTGGAGAACAACATGAATCGCAGAAGACCTAAAATGGTCCCTGAGCTTCCCAGCAGCCAAGGCAAAAAGGGGCTGAGGTTAATCACATGAGGTTTTCACATGTAGAAACTAAGTGTTTACAAATTACATTCTTCAGGACATGTGCAAGGAGACACAAGAGCACTCCAGTTGCATGCAGGACACGCTCTCAGCTCAGCACTACACTGCCAGACTGCAGGAACACAATCAGAAAACCAAGGGACCAGCCGACTTTGGAAGACCTTTTCAATGTGAGGTCCAGTGGCTCTAAGGCTTCTTGGCCACTATGTCTCTCTTTTCTCAGATGGAAGATTCCAGTTTTCTGGAAGATTCCATCATGCAGTGCCCCGCTTAGAGTTAGGTACAGGATTCCTCAGGGCTCAGCTTTGGAGCTGAGAAATCGCTATGCCAATCTGAATGACATTTATGGGGAAGATTCCAGGGGGCACTCAAGAGTCCACCCTTTTCCAGAGTCTGGTCAAGGGCAGGGGGTCAAGTGGAAAGGCATCGGGGGCTCTCTCCTTCCTGTGAGCAGGTAAGGACTTTGAGCTGCAGCTCCACCAGTCACTGTCCACCCTTGCAGGCACTGGGTTTCCACCGTGTCTGCAAAGCCCCCGCCAGCGGAGAGAAGGCGGCCTCCTCACAGCTTGTCCACGGCACCTGGCTTGGTTCTACCGACTCAGTCCGGTCCCCAGGTAAGGGCCAGCACTGGCGGGCAGCCTGAGCCAAAGCTGCTGGTTGCATCTGTGTGGTCTGGTTCCCCTAGCCTTGGGCATCCGAAGAGGGGAGGAGGCGGTGGGCACAGGCCCTGGGCACCTGGTCCCCAGCACCTGTGTCTTTCCTAAGACCTCGGAGGCAGGTTGGAGTAGCCTGTCACACGCCATGTGTGCGCACACTTCAGGGGAGCTCCTGTCCGTGAGCACTGCCCCACCCCCGTCCGCCCTCCTCCCTCCTCCCTGCCTGTGTGCCTGCAGGCCCAGTGGCTGCACTTAGTAGGTGCTTCACTTTCACGCTGGGTGAGCCAAGGGTTGCACCAGGTGAGAGGCTGGGACCCCCAGCCTGCACACCCCTTGAATGACAGACACTCAGGAAGGAAAAGCTGCTTTGGAAAGATGCTGTGCCTCCTTTACTTATTTATGTGTTTGTTCATTTATCATTTATAGTCTGTCTACTCCTTGGAAAAGATTTGAGGAGTCTTACAATATTAAAACACATATAAAAGAAGCCAGGGGGAAAAACTCTACACAAAATCAAGATCATTTAAAAGCAGCAGCAAAAAAAAATATGTGTGTAGCAGGTGCGTGGCTCGTGGCCCGCAGGCCCTTTGGTCTCTGGACTGCCGTGCAGCTCGGGGGCTGGGGGCCAGGCGGGAGGGTCGCGCCTTGGCCACCGAGGCTGTTAGCCAGCCGGGAATCTGCTGGCTGTCCCTTCCTTTTCCCCTGCCCTGGCTCCATCTCCTCCCCTGCCCTCCCTAGCCCTTCTCTGCCCTCCCGGCTCTTCCCCCCCCCCGTAGCCCCCACAGCCACTCCTTGTGGATCATGGAGGGTGGTGCTGGCAAATCTGTGTGCCGGACCTCACAGGTCCCCTTCCAGGCCCTCATCCCCGCCAGGGCCGGCGGATGCCCGGGCGTGTGGCTGGAGCGGGCTCACAGGCGGGGCACGCAGGCGTCTCGCTGCGTTCACATCATGGCGGTGGCTGTGCCTCCGCGGGTCATTGCGCGTGGAAGCAGGTGAGGTTGCCCGCGCAGACCTCGGAGGGGTGGGAAGGTGGGGCTGCGGGCTCACCTCCCGTCCGGACACTGGCCCCTGGGGAGGTGCCCGGATGCAGAGCTCCGTGTGAGCTCGTGGGCCTGGATGCCTGGCCGTGGGCTGGGGAGGGAGGAGCGGGGAGGAGCGGGTCCCGGGGAGGAGGGTCGCCTCTCCACACCACCAGCCAGCCGCACAGGGAGGGAGCCAGGGCCTCAGCCTCCCTTCCTCCCGGAGCGCCGGAGCCCCGTCTGAGTCTGCGCTGTCCCTGCCGCTGCTGATCTTCCCTAACCAGCCCCGGACACAGGAGAGCCCAAGTCTGGCGCGGGCCGGCACTCAGTGAGTGTGCTCTGCGCGGCGCTGGGTCCAGAAGGGGCTCCAGAGCCGCCCCTCACTCAGTGGCTGCGCAAGGCCTCCAGGGTCCACTCCGCCGCCATCCTGGTTCCCTGTGGTTCTGCTCAAACTCAAGGTCAGAGCAGCCGCGGTCGGTTATCTGACCTGGAAGAGTGCAGGGGCCTCCCTGGCGGAGCACGGGGCTGAGCGCCTCACTGTGAAGCATCCGCAGCCACCGCAGCGCAAGTTCGATCCCTAGGCGGGCCGGGAGGGACCCCCAGGGCGCAGCAGACCTCTCCTGCCTCCCCGCTGCCCCCTCAGCAGAGTGTTTCAGTGGATCCGCCTGTTCTGCTCCCCGCTCTGGTAACTCCTCTCGCTCCCCACACCTCTGGCCTGTACCCCAGTTCTTGTGTGCATGAATAAATAAATCTTAAAATAAAAAACAACAGACCGTGCAAGGGCCCTTTCAAGTTAACCAGAGCAGGACGCCTGATTTCGAGGGACCAATGGGCTACCTCATGGGGGGAGGGGCAGGGGGAAGGGCCTGGGGCTGCTGATTGGCAGACTGATCATGGGGACCCCTGGGTGGGGGTCTGGGGTTGGTTTCCATGACAACACTGGGCCATCAAGCAGATGAAGAAATACCTGGTGAGCAGACTCACCTCCCGCAGAAGCCCTGGAAGACAGAAGCAGCTTCCAGTTTCGCCCTCCCAGCCCACCTCATGGATGCTGCATGTCTAGTTCATGGAGAAACAGGCCGGGCTCTTGCTCCTCCGCAGCATCCTGCATTGCACCGGCCGCTCCCTGGCTCCCCTTCTCTGGCGTGTCAGCGCGCTGTTGTCCACGGGGCAGGCCGGTGGTCTTTGGGTTCCTGGAAGCCTCGCCTTTCCTCGCCCACCTGCTTCCTTCTGCTCCAGCTGTGAGCTCATGCCGAAGAGGCCCCAAGGGCTGGGACAGAGCCAGAAAGACGGGCGCAGGCCTGGTTCGCGCCAGGGCCCCTGCATGGCGGAAGGGTCATCCTCAGTCAGGGGTCGGGAAAATCAGCTCGGAGTTGCTACATGAGGGTTGCACAGCCGAGAACGACGGAACTGGGGCAAGGCCCACTGCAGCTGACCCTCAGACCATGGTTCCTGGTCCACACAACCCCCTAGAATCCCCACTTCTGCTGGCAGGGGTACTCGGCAGACCCCGCCATATGCGTGCTCTGGAATCCTTCTGACTTCCCCATCAGTGCTTGAGTAGGCACTTTGCAAAGTTTGCTTGTTCTTTAAAAGGTTGAAAATAGGGTCACCGGCAGGTGAGTAGAAACCTGTACTATTATTTCAAAGCAAATCACGAGATTCTGGACAGAGGCAGCATGCAGAGGCGCAGCGGGGGCCGAGCTGCAAATGGCCTTCTCATTGCTTGGCTTTGAAGCGCGCTTACTGCCAGGGAGCGCGGCGGTCACAGAGAAGCCGACCGGCTCCCCGAAGGCCAGGGAGGGCCGGGAGGCCAAGAGGCGGGGTCCTGGCTTCCTCAGCGGCTCTTGACATGGCAGCGTCTCCTCCAGACCCAGCATGCCCCGGGAGTTCGTGGTGGACGCGCCTCCTGTCCTCGCGATGCGTCGTGCTCCAGACGAGTGCCCGGCCTGGTGGCTCCCCGCGTCTCCGAGCGTATTTAGGATTTTGTGCGAACACGGGCCCAGCTCCCAGGGAAGGGCGCCTGTCTTTGATGGAAGATGCAGAGCCTTCCTCACGGATGCCGTAGGGAGTTGGTTGAACCCATCACCCAGCCCCACCCAGCCCCACACAGCCCCACCCAGCCCCACCCAGCCGGTTCTGGTTTTTTGCACGCATCTTAGGCCCTCCAAGAACACCCTCGTGGGTCTCCTGGCTCCCCACTCCAGCATGCTGGGGGAGGGGTGGATGAGAAGCCACCCATCCTCCCAGGATTTCAAGGTGTTTATCTCCACTGGAGAGTTACTTTAGAAGCAGAGGGGCCGACACGGAGGCCCACTTGCCCCGTCAGCACTGGTTTCAGCACATCATCATTAAGTTGGCGGCTGTGGCCTGGCAGGGGGAGGGGAGGCAGACACCCATCACACGCTGGTGGTTGTCAGTAAATGCCAGGAAAAGGGCGCATCAGCAGAAACAGCCAGGGCACAGTTGGGGACTTACTTATTTATCTCCTTTTGCTGGGCTTTGGCTTGGCTTTCCAAACTCACTTTTCAATTTCAGTCTCGTTGCTGCTTGCAACTTCTGGATGTGAATAAAACAAAGGGAGAGAAAGTCAGTGTCAGACCAGGGTTCTATGTGTGTGCATGTGCATTTCAAAAAAGTACAAGTGCGCAAGTGGAGGGGGAGAAAACCAGGAAAACGAGCTGGGATTTGGGTTTGCGAATCGGGAAAGACATCTGTGTTGAGTGGAGAGAATTCTCAGTGTTGGTGCATTGCTCAAGCTGGGCGATGAGGCCGGTCTCCGCCGCCATGGCTTCTGCTTGAACCGTCTGAATCTTCCTTTATCAGTAAGTGCCCTGATACTGGCACTCTCACAGGATTCAAACTAATGCTGATTTTGATTTGTGCTTCGTGTCTGCTGCACTGATCTGAAAGTCCCACAGAGGCAGGAACCATGTTTTATTATTTTTATTTTAATTTAACTTTCACTCAGGCTGTCACCATGCCCGGTAAATCGTGACTCTTAAATGTGTCCAGAATGACAAGATGGGCCACACAGGAATGGCCTGGCCCACCTGGCCGGCGCTGGAGTCTGGGGTGACCAGAGGGGACTCAGGGATTCATGTGGTGGGTGTATAGGGCCGTCAGCATGTCAGGCAGGAATAGGTCCGTGACATCGGCATCTCAGAGTGACAGGTGCTGAATCTGTGCTGGTGTCGCAGGTCAGCGCCCTGGGAAGGAGGCCCTGGGAGGGCCAGAGCTCCGGGAGGCTCCGGAGGGGGTGGGAGGAGCCGCCCCCGCGTCGGGGAGTGCAGAGCGGGGGCGGGGCATGGGCCATAGTCACAGTGGGCCTTCAGCCACCCCGGCCCGGAATCTGGGGTGGCCCATGTTGACTGTGGGCGGGGATGGCCTTGGCAAGCTGGTTTCCAGGCAGGTCCTGGGAGGGCTGCAGCTGGCCGAGCTCCCAGAGGCGGTGCGCGTCGCCCTCTGGCCTTGATGGTGCACGTGGCGTCACATGAAACAGAGATGGAGGTGTGTGAGTGGGTGGAGAGGAGGCACCTGCAGCCCACCAGGGGGTGCCTGAGGTGGGGGGGGGGCCCAGGCTCTAGGTCATGCCGTGGGCTGGACCTCCCCGCTGAGCTCACAGCACAGAGGCTCCTGGGAGCTGGTGGGAGAGCTCAGGGGATGGACATCCCCGGACTTGTCCCCATCGGAGTGCAGGTTAGAGTGGGCAAGCACGGTCCAGGCACTCCTGAAATGCTTTTTTTGGTTCATTTTTGGTAAAACCCACACATACCAAACAAAAGTCATACTTTAGTGTTTTTATTTTCGTTGTGAAAAGAAGTACATAAATATAGAGGTCAGAAAAATACAAAGGAGTCAGAATGGAAAGCATTAGTAACCCTCCTATTGGAGATACCATTAGAGATGGTCCGTTTTTCCAGTCCTTTTTAGTCTCTTGTAGATACCTTGTCACACTATACCTGTCTTGTATCAGTTTAGCAGTCACTCTAATGCAGTTGGTCACTGGTGTTTTCTGTATACTGTTTCATCGGTGGATGTACTAATATGCTTAACCAAACCATCTGACTATTTTCATATTCTCCCTATAATAAATAATGTGCCAACATTTTGTTTTCTCATTGTCTATCCTCTCTGCCATTCCTAAATCCTTACCATCTCATGGAGTTCCCTGCAGGCCTGCCCTATCTCCTGCAGACTAAATTGGTCCAACTCTTTCCTGGGACACCCCTCACTCTCGCCTGGCCTCTTCACTGCCCATCCTCGGAGACTGTCTTCTACTAGGGAAGCGTGAGCACCTGCTTGTACATACTCACCATCCAGTGGGGGACCTCAGCACACAGAATATAACCTTCTTGGCCATCTTCTGGGTGTTAGTGAGCTAGCACCCCCTTTCTAACTTTCACTGATAATAATGCAATGGGCACCTTCCTTGGAGTCTTAGGTGATGATACGGATCTTTTGTAGACGTTAATTCCCTTTGTGACACATTCCACACAAGGCTGGAGACCAGGAGACGAATAAATGAATGACGAGCAAATGCTATTGGGTGTTTGCTGTGTTGTTCAACTCCTGCTTGGGTGTACCTATGTATTTACCCCTTATTTGCTCACTATCTTTTCAGCAGCTCTCTCAGTCTTCCCAGGATTCTTTCTCCTGCTTGAGATGCTGCTTTCAGAATGTGCTGGAGCAGTTGTCAGTCATAAATGCTCTCAGCTGCACTCCCCTAAAATTATCTTTATTGTGCATGCCACCTTTGAGGCTGGTTTTGCTGGATATACAATTCTCGGTTGTGGTGTTCTTCTCAGCACACTGGAGATATTTTGGGCTGTCTCTGACTTCTACTGCTGCTGCTGCTAAGATATCAGCCCTCACTTTTGGGTCTTGCTTTGGATGTTCAGTTCCTGATGCTGTGTGGCTACGTGTGATGTCTTAAGCTTCCTCAACCCTGACCTGTCGTTCATCTCTGGAAACTCATTAGGTATTTTCTCTTCAGATATTTCCTTTACCCTGTTTTCATTGTTGTGGAAATTTGATCATAAACCTTTCACTACTGTCTTTGCTTTTAATCTTTCTTTTCTAGCTTCCATCTTAATTTCTCTTGGCTACAATCGGGAATTTCTTTGGAATAATTTTCCTGTTTATGAATTCTCCCTTCATCTGTAACCAATTTGCAATTTGATACACCTTCTGGGTTTAAATTTCATTCACTTTTTTTTTAATTCAGAGAAGTACTACTTTTTAGATTTGTTTGGCCTGTCCTTTTAAAAGTCATCTCCTATTCTGTATTTATATCGACAATTTCCTCTTTAATGTCCTTTTAAACATTAAATGTATTCACTTTAAATTTTACCTAATTACTTGTGGCTATGATTCCACATTAATAGTGTCTTCTGTCCTTGAAATAAATATTTTTTTAAATATTTATTTATTTATGGACACAAGAGCTGGGGTAGAGGCCAGAGTCATGGGAGGTGAGAGGATTCACCAAAGACAGGGTGGGGAGCAGAGCAGACAGATTGACTGAAACACACTGCTGAGGGGAGCAGTGGGCGAGGCAGGAGAGGTCTGCTGCGCTGTGTGGGTCCCCTCCCTGGCCGGGGATTGAACTTGTGCTGCCTTGCCGCGGATGCTTCACAGTGTAGCACTCAATCCACTGTGCCACCAGGGAGGCCCTGTTTGGAGATTTTTAAAAAATTGTGTATTCATGTTCCTTGGCTATTCATTTGCAGGGCTGTCTTGAGTAATGGCATGAACTTTCGTTCCTCTAGAAATGATTCATATTTGCTTTTTACTTGCACAAAAATTCTAAGCAGGGAATCTGTTATAGACTGAGCCGAATCCTTGACAAGCTCATATGTTGATGTTCTTACCCTCATGTTACTATATTTGGAGACAGAGCTTTAGACATCTAACTAAGGTTAAATGAGCTCACAAGTGGGTCTTCATCTGGTGTTAGACAACCGTTTAAGAAGAGGAAGACACATTTGCAAGCCATGAACAGTGGCCTCACCAGAAACCAACCTTGCTGAAAACTTGGCCTTAGACATCAAGCTCCAGAATTGGTAGAAAACAAATGTCTGCTATTCCAGCCATCCTCTCTGTGGAACCTTAGTAAGGCAGCACTGGCAAACAAGAATCTCTTGAACCTCTCGAAGAGTAATACTTCGGTTTGCAAACATGCTTGAGAGCAGGTTGGAGGCTGCACCTTCTCCAGGCTTCTCTCTGGTCAGAGCTGAAACAGGCAGGGCCATTTCACTGATGTCTCTGCAGGGTATGTTCTCAGTCTCTCTTCTCCTTCCCTCTCTCTATCCAGTTCACGCTTGTAGAGTAGGTTCTAGCCCTTGCTATTCTAAACTCACTTCCCACTGCTCTTCAGTCTATGCTTGATCTGTTTTCTCTTCTACCTGGATGTGATGCCCCCACGGCTCAGGCCTCCCCGGGCCCCAGCACTCCCTAGTGGGCTCGGTCATGGACACTTGCTTTCCCACTTTCTGGGGGCAGAATCCTGTCTTTCCCTCTGAGGCTGGCAAACTGCAGTTTTTGCTCGAGGTGGTCATGTTGTTTCTTAACCCTTGTCAAGAAGATCAATTATCCAATCTCCATAGTTGACGCTCGCCCCAAACTTCAATCATTTAGCAATTATCAAGTCTTGCAGCCGGGTAATTATTTTCCTGGCAGATCGCTTTAATTTCTGCTGTTCTGCAGGTGACCTTGAATGAGGAGGGGTGGGGCAATGCAGAATCACGTTAAGTTCTGTGTCCCAGAGGCTCTGGGAAGGTGACCTGGATGTGGATGGGCTCGCCCTGGTCTTGTGGGCACGTCTTTGTGTGTAAAACGCTGACGCTGACCATGATGCTGGCCTCTGCTGAGATCTGGGGCTCGCAGGAGGTGATGGCTGGGATATCCGAGCTGGAAACTGTACCATCGCTTCTCAAACTCCACCTGCACCAGATCGCCGCCGTGGAGCTTGTTAAAATGATGATTCTGATCTAGTCGGTCAAGGAGATGGAGCCTGAGGGTTTGCATTTCCAGCAAGTTCCTTTCGACTGCAGCTGCTGCCCGAGGACCCTCAGGGAGAGCATCGTGAGGGTCCGGACAGGCAGGGACGAGGATGAGACCCAGAGCCAGAAGAGCCTTCCCAACAGAGAAACACACAGGGTCTCACAGCGGTAGAAGGGGCTCGCACAGAGACAGAGACAGAGACAGAGGCCCAGGCTCAGTGCAGCAGATGCACAGGCACCCGGTGGGGTCGCTTGTCCTTGCTAAGCTTCCACCGCGTCCTGTGGGGTTGTCCTCCCCTGAGGGGGACCCACAGCACGCCGGGTGGGCGGGTACTTTGAGTCCTGGCACCAGAGAAGTTCAGTGTCTCGCCCGGAGCCACGCAGCAATGAGGGGCCCCTCTGGCCTGGGAACTGGCGTTGCCGGTCCCTGAGCTCCTGGCGTGTCTCAGTGACAGTGGGGAGCAGGGGCGTGACGGGCCCCGGAGGTGCTGACGTCACTCAGGTGCCCTCCGGCTGCAGGGCTCCAGTGCCCTCTCCCCAGGGCCATGTGCCATCTCCACGTGTCCGTCTCACTTCCTGGCTCTGAAGTGGACCCCAGCCGCTCTGACAAACCCTCAGAGCAGGGGTGCAGCCTGGGGGCTCTGGCTCACGGGGTGAAGGGAAGTGACAGGTGTGACCTTCAGGCCTCTGATCTCTTGGCTTCTCCTGCTGGACCTGAGCTGGGAAAAGAGTGGGCTTCGCCCAAGCAGTTGAGGGCAAGGCCCCAGAGGAGGGGGAGCAGCAGGTGGGGCGCAGGCGGGGCTCAGGCGGGGCTGGGCTCCGGGCTGCTGGCTGCTGGTGCTGTTGGAGCAGAGCTGTTGGAGGGGAGCGGTCTGAGGGGAGACGGAGCACACTCGGAATTCTGAGGGAAGAGCTACGTCTGGTCCTGGGTCCCCGAGAGTCGCACGATGATGGACATGGTCAGCCCGGAGGGAGAGAGGGTCTGGCTGTCACCTTCCCCCGTGGCAGTAGCTGCGAATGGAGGAGACTCCTGGCTGAGGGGGCGCCTCCATCACCCTCAGTCCAGACCTGCAGTCCCGCACTTACTTCTGCAAATGGAAATTCGGCCTCTTTCAGACGTGATGTTTTTGATGTTCTCATGTATAAATGCATAAAAAAGAGACTCTTTTCATACTTCATCTACTTTCTTGTCAGTCTCAGCTTCATTTCAATTCCCCACTTCGGGTCCTCATTTCCTCCTTGATGGATTGCTTGATTCCCTCCTGGCTCACGCTGCTGGAGGGAAGTGTGTGCGGGGCGGGGCGCCACTGCTTTCCTGTCTGAATCTTCGACAAAGGGGCGGGCTGCAGGGCGGCGGAACCCAGGAGTCTTTATTCAGCCCCGCAGAGGGTCCTGCTTACCGGCTTTGGGGTCAACCGTGGAAACTGTTCCTGCGTGCGTGTGTTTGTATTCTTAGAACGGTAGGGCTTTTATGGTGTGCATCTCGGATATTTAAACCAAATTGTTTTGTATTGGTGATATTGGTTACAAAGCAGTAGGATTAGGGTATAAACTTCCCCACCTCCAGGATCAAGAAGACAAGAGGGGAGACTGGATTGCAATCTAGTGAGAAAAGTCCTCCCTGGTGGCACAAGGGGTTGAGTACCGCACTGTGGCGAAGTTCCACAGCTACAGCAGTGTCAGTTCAATCCCCGGCCAGGGAGGGAACCTGCACAGCAGACCTCTCCTGCCTCCCCGCTGCTCCCCTCAGCAGTGTGTTTCAGTAGATCCATCCGTTCTGCTCCCCGCTCTGCCTCTGGTGACTCCTCTCACTCCCTACCTCCGGCCTGTAACCCAGTTCTTGCATGGATGAACACCACACTGTGGGGCTTCCATAGCCACTACAGTGCGAGTTTGGTCCCCAGCCAGGGAGGGAACCCGTATGGCATAGCAGACCTCTCCTGCTTCGCCTACTGCTCCCCTCAGCAGTGTGTTTTGGTCAGTCTGCCTGTTCTGCTCCCCACTCTGTCTCTAGTGACTCCTCTCACCTCCTGCACCTCTGGCCTGTACCCCAGCTCTTGTATTCACAAAGAAACAAAATCTTAAAAAAAAAAAAGAGAGAAATCTAATGAGAGGGACTTTAAGGTGGAGGACGAGGTGGAGGACGAGGTGGAGGATGAGTTGGAGGACGAGGTGGAGGGCGAGGTGGGGGACATGGTGGAGGGCGAGGTGGGGGGCAAGGTGAAGGACACGGTGGAGGACAAGGTGGAGGACGAGGTGGAGGACGCGGTGGAGGACGCAGTGAAGGACGAGTTGGAGGACGAGGTGGAAGACGAGGTGGAGGACGTGGTGGAGGACGCGGTGGAGGACGCGGTGGAGGACGAGGTGGAGGACGCGGTGGAGGACGAGGTGGAGGAAGAGATGGGGGATGAGGTGGAGGACGTGGTGGAGGACGTGGTGGAGGACGTGGTGGAAGACGAGGTGGAGGACGTGGTGGAGGACGAGGTGGAGGACGCGGTGGAGGACGCGGTGGAGGATGCGGTGGAGGACGAGGTGGAGGAAGAGATGGGGGATGAGGTGGAGGACGTGGTGTAGGACGCGGTGGAGGACGAGGTGGAGGACGAGGTGGAGGACGCGGTGGAGGACGAGGTGGAGGAAGAGATGTGGGACGAGGTGGAGGACGTGGTGGAGGAAGAGATGGGGGATGAGGTGGAGGACGTGGTGGAGGACGAGGTG
The DNA here is from genome assembly GCA_019455555.1 of Galemys pyrenaicus. Taxonomy (NCBI): domain Eukaryota; kingdom Metazoa; phylum Chordata; class Mammalia; order Eulipotyphla; family Talpidae; genus Galemys; species Galemys pyrenaicus. Next base: position 3,702,944 of record JAGFMF010011709.1, on the reverse strand, counting down.
GAGGACGTGGTGGAGGGCGTGGTGGAAGACAAGGTGGAGGACGCGGTGGAGGACGAGGTGGAGGAAGAGATGTGGGATGAGGTGGAGGACGTGGTGGAGGACGAGGTGGAGGACATGGTGGAGGACGTGTGGAGGACGAGGTGGAGGACAGCTTGCAGGGCTGGGTTCCCCCAGGGCTCACGATCTACCTTGTGACCTTTGACACACCCAGTCCCCTCAAGCTGCTCAGGGAGAGAAATCGGAGGGAGTCAGGCCCCTTCCTGGGGTGCTTAGGAGACAGCTCCCAGCTCCGCACGCGGGGAGCGATGCGTTGCTCGCTGCTTCCATCAGACCATCGAGGCGCTGCCGGTCCTCGGGAGCTGCCTTGCGTGGAGAAGGTGCCCGCTGAGAGACGAGGGTGGATCTAACCTCCATGTGAGACTCGGGAGCGCGGCACTGTCCTACACAGACGGCGGCTCCGGGTGAGCTCGCTGGGAGCGCCGGTGCGGCAGGTAAAGGCATTTCTCCGCTTGGTGGTTTTATGAGCTCATCATCTGCTACGGTTTTTAGATGGGAAATGTGATTGTCAATTAAGAGTCCGAAAAAGACTTTCCTTTATTAAAACACACACACAACACAAGCACCGTATTTCACAGTGAATCCAACGGCTGCAGCGAGCAGGCATTTCCCGTCCCGTGTCCCAGCAGTAATTTGCAGCTGGATTAATGCCCCCTCTCTGGCAGTAAATCAGCTCTCCCACTTGGCCATATTTCACCCAAGAGACAGACAGCAACGGCCGCTGCTCTGTGGCCACCTTGAGAAAGCCGGGGCGCACCCTTGCCGTGACCAGTGCACGGTCGTGACCTTCTCCCGGGGAGAAGCACCTTAGAAAGCTCAGTCCGGCCATTCCAAGGATGGGGACACTGAGATCGGAGCCTTCGCCATGCACATGGTCACTCCAGCTGGCCAGTTCCTGGCCACAGCTCCAGGCCACTGGGACCACTAGGCACCTCCCGGCCTGCTCTGCTCTTTGCCTCCCGCCTTCCGGGCAGTCTGCGCTCCTTCCATCCTGCCTGCCCACCTTCCCAGAGTCTTCTCCTCCAAGAACCCAGCCCTGCGTGCTTCTCTCTACAGTACACGAGGCAGGCACAGACGCACGTCCACAGACCCCCGGGGCCTGCGCCTCTAGGTCGCGGCTGCGCCCGCCGGCCAGTCCTCCCGGGAGTGGTCTGCCCGCTGTGCTCGCCGCCCGGGGCCTCTCCCCGCCCCTCCAGCCACGGCCTCACCGCACGTGGGGTCCGCGGCTCCTCAACCCGACCGGCGTCTGTCTCCAGGATTAAACAAACTCCCAGATGCTGGACTGGGCTGTAGTGGGTGCCATGGGCTGGCACGGAGGAGCAGCTGGTCTGAATCCCACGGACGCGCAGGCTGGTAGGTGGGCGTGCTCCGGGCGTGGGCGCCACCGGCAAAGCAGCGCCGTCGTGGACGCAGAGCCCAGCTCTGCCGGGTGGGCTTGGAATTGGACAGGGCTCAGAGAAGACGAGGAGAGAGAAAGGACGCCCCTCAGGTGGTGTCCATTTGAAAACCAGTTACCGTCCTGAGCGGACACCACAAACCACTTGGCGTCCCCGGGATGGAAGCGCTTCATCTGATCTCGTGCCCTCATAGTTGTGGCCTCACCAGTGACGCTCGGTCCAGCTTCGGCGTTTCCACCTGCTTTCCAGAAAACGAAGGCGCCGCGGCCTCCTGAGCTCCCGTGGATGGCTGCCTCTCCGAGGGCTGGTGCCTTAATGGTTTGGCATTGATCAGAGGTATCGACCCCTTGGTTTCAAATGACCGACACAGTTTCCAGTGGACCCAGATAATTAAGACTTCTCAGATGGCGAGTAATAATTTGCATTTGCAGTGCCCTGTCTTCAGGAGCCGGAGCGCACGCGGGCCAATGTGAAAGGAAAAGCTCCCTGATCCGAGCTCACGCAATCCTGGAGAAACCAGCTTGCCCTCGTGACCTATCTCACCAAAGTTATCAAGCGACCGAGGGGAGTTGTTTCAATTTATTGCAGAGGGCTGGGGACTGGCTCCCAGCAGAAGGGAGCACGGTCTGTTTCCCCAGCGCATTTCCTGTTCGGCATCCTGGTGGCTCACAAGCCTCATTCAGCCGCCAGGGCTCCCCGCCTGTCCTCCCCTCTGGAGTCCTGTGACCTTCCTGGTGACTTGCACCGCTGCTTCGCTGCCCCAGAATGAACACCCCGACTCCAGACTGCTCCTGGCCCTGTACCCCCTCATTCTGCACCCACACCTGCCTCTGCCTGAGTGGGTGCAGCATGCACAGCCCACACCATGACTCTGGACTTGGCTGTGAACTTTCTTCCTTTACTTGGGGGTAGAATGAGTGAGCCCAGAGTGGGGGCTTGGCCAGCGCTGGGTTTACCTCCTGAACTGGGGATCTGGCGAGGAGAGAGGTGGCTGTGACCAACTGGACCAGCCAAGCCCAGTGTCCACCAGCAAAGCTCCAGGGAGTGTGGGGACAGATGTGCTTGTTCAAGCCTCCGAGTGGGGGCTTGTTCCACAGCCTGCCTGGGCTGGAGGGGAAGCGGGGACCCCTGTACCATGGTCTCCCTCTAGGGAGGGGCGGAGGTTGTCCCCCTAGGGGGATAGCAAGGCCAGGCTCTTGCCCCTCACCCCGGCACATCCCAATGCCGCATGGGGCTCTGAGCAGGTCTCATGTTTTACTCCATGCCTTGGATACAATAAGGTACTCAGGAAAATCCCAAACTCTCCTGATTCTCACTCAGCTTTACATCATACCTTGTTGCCCTTCTAAACCAGCTGTGAGAGTGGCAGTGATGATGATGATGACAAAGATGATGATGGTGGTGGTAGTGATGATGGTGATGATGATGATGGTGATGGTGATGATGATGATGGTGACGGTGATGGTTGTGTTGATGATGACAGTGGTGGTGGTGGTGATGATGGTGATGATCATGATGATGATGATGACGATGATAGTGGTGATGATGGTGGTGGTGATGGTGGTGGTGGTAATGGTGATGATGGTGATGATGATGGTGGTGTTGATGGTGATGATGATGGTGGTGATGGTGGTGGTGATGGTGGTGGTGGTAGTGGTGATGATGGTGATGATGATGGTGGTGATGATGGTGATGATGGTGGTGGTGGTGATGAGGATGATCATGGTGATGACGGCAATGATGGCACCTTTGTTGGAAAGTCCTATTAAGCTGCCTTCTGTCATTGTTCTAGATTTATTGCTTTAATTTTTCTTGGCTTTTTTATACACAGGAGTCACATTTTTCCTTTGTTATACCTCAGTTTCAGCCTGCCTGTAGGGTATAAAATTATATTTTTGTATTTCACCCTCAATAGTTTTCTTCTCTGATGACCAACGCTAAGCAAAAAAATGATTTACCTTGGACTTGAGGGTCAGCAGAATGTGAAGTCATCTGTATCTGTAGCACTCACTTATGGGAGAAAGCATCCGATGTGAACTTGGACCATGACAACCACTGGACCTGCTGAGCGAACAATCACTCCCAGGGGAAACCCCTGTCTCGCTCCTTCCTGTCTCATCAGGGGAGGGGGCACCTCATATTAGTCCACTTGACCAGGGAAAGGGTGGACTAGAGCAAGACATTGAAATTGAGGGAAACGAGGGAAAGAGAAGATACTGGGAGAGTGTGCAAAGGGAGGGAGGGAATTGCCAGCCGCTCTGCCATCCCCTGAGAGCAAGCGGCACAGGAACCACAGCAGATATAGGTGAGACAGCTTTCCAGAAAGAGCAGGGAAAAGATGAACGAGGGGCGAGGAGAGGCAGCTAGCTCACTTGGACCCAGGCTCACTCGCAGCAGCAGAGAAAGAAGCCCTGCTGGAGGCGCAGCCGTGCCTCGCTGCGCCCTGGACACACGTTAACTTGCTGGGGGCATGTGTCCCTCCACGCGCCTCTGGTCTCTGTGGGTGTCCCCTCTGCACCAGGTGAGCCCTGTCCCCTGCTCCCTTTGGCTCCCCTGGGGGTGGTCTTCCTGGGGTGTGTTCCCTAGGGCTCTACCCTGCAGGTTCTTTTTGAAGGCTCTGCCCTGGGGGTTTGTCCTGGGGTCTGTCCTGGAGAGGTTGCTTTTACCTTTGTTATTGTTTACTTAGTGTTACTAAAGGGAGATGACTGTGCTGCACAGGACCATGCCGCCTGGCCTTTGCACATGCTGTTCCCTGGCTGGGGACTCCTTTCTTCTGCATTTCTCTTAATTCTACCAGACCTGAGGCGTAGCCCAGCCCCTGAGCCCCATGCCTCTCTCCCCGAGCAGGCTCGGGCTGCCCTGCTGGGGCCTCTCCTTTCCTGCACACAGGCTCTGGGGCCGTCCGGCCGGCTGTGGACAGGCTCTCTGCAGGTCTTCATCCCTGCTGTGCAGCTGGCCAGGTGAGCGCAGGTGTGTCCACCACCTGTCTCTCCTCCAGCCGCCCCAGGGCCAGCCATGGAGGCTCAGAAGCTCAAGTCAGATGTGTGTGCCTCCAATTAAGCCCATATACTGGCCATGCAGGGGCCGGGCAGTTTCTTAGCCAATAAATATTAATAGGAAAAATAAACCTATCTTCCAGGCCTCTCCCCCCAGCTGCCACCCCAGGGTGATAAATTATGTACTGGCTGCATCTGTCCTGACAGTTGTGATAAAGTCGGTTTCAGACTCAGAGCAGGCCTGGGAAGATGGGCTCGTGCACTATGGGCTCGTGCACTTCCGTCGCCCCCTCCCCACCACGCGTTTTCCTGCCTGGGCGGAGGCTTTGACTGGATTGCTGCTTTTCTACTCCGGAGCTGGCTCTGTCACCTCTTTACTAGACAATGAGGCCCTGGTTTTAACTTCTGATCCTTATCACAAAACCTAGCAAGACAGTGAGCACAAAGGGAGCCTCCCTGCATGAGCTGGTCTTGTTCTCAGGGCTCCGCCCCCTCGCTCCCTCTGCCCACTAACTGCCTGAAAACTTCCAACCCATCACCAGGCAGTTCTGGCTCCCGACTCGCGGTCCCGTTCTCTGTTTCTCTCTCCCGTGTGTGAGTTTAGGACTAGGCCGTGCCCGTCGCGCTCCCCTCATCTCCGCTCGGTTTCCACAACGCACCCACTCTCTCCAGTAGCTGGCATATGCACGTCCCTGTCCTCCCTGTGCTGCCATCTCTGCTTCCGCTCCCAAACCTGCTCTCCTGGGCCTCCTTCCTCCTTCCTTGAGCTCTCATTTGCAAGCAGTGAAGTGTGCACACTGAGTGCTCCCAGCAATTCTCACCTGTGCACACCTGTGTCGTCTCTGGATCAAGACAGAGACCCAGCGGCTGTGTCCCGCTGGCATCTGCAGACTCACCTCTCCCAGCCACTTTGATCAAGGCTCTTACCTGTTCTTGGCATCCTAAACGAACCACACTGTACACACATTTTTATGAGCAGCTCCCCCGCTCCCTTGACCTTTCAGTCTGTGAGATAAATCCAGTTTGTCATGTGCAACAGTACGTGTTCGTTCTACCACCGAGAAGTATTCTGCCTTAGTTCTTTCCAGTTGCTATAACAAAATGCCACAGATTTGGGTGGTTTATAAACAACAGAAGTTGATTTCTCAGTTCTGGAGGCTGGAAGTCCAAAGTCAAGGTGTCTGCAGATTTGGTGCAAAACACTTTCTGGTTCGTAGACTGCCCTCTTTTTGTTGTGTGTTCACATGGTCACAGGTATTTCTTACAAAGGCATCAATCTCACTTATGAGGACACCAGCCTCAGGACCTAATCTTCCCACAGCCTGCCTCCTGACACCATCACAGTGGAGGCTGGTTTCCAACTTGTGCGGCACACATACATTCAGTCTGTAGCACCCATAAGATGTAATCTAGATACCTCGGCCTCTATCCACCTAGCTACTGTCTATCTCTCTGTCTAGTCTCCACTAAGATATAATCCACATAAAATACAATATTTATAAAATCTCACGGATGATTTACCCCTTCTGCTCCTCATGAAGAGTAGTAATTGCTAGTGTTTGTTTCTTCAACATTCTTGTACCTGTCTGTTGGTCGAAATACATTTTCATTTCTCTCAAGGACAAAGGTAACAGTAGACATTCCAGATCATAGGATATCTATGTTCAGCTTCATTTTATTTAACCATGCAGTTGTCTAAAGTAATTGAATCAATTTATAGTTAAGCCAGAATGTAGAAGAGTTCTGTTTATCCTGTGTCTTCACCAACACTTGTCATTCCCATTAAAGGTACATGCGTGTGTGTGAGAGAGTGTGTGTGTGTGTGTGTTTGCTCCATTTCTTAAGTTGAGTCACCAGTCTTTGATTTATAGAAGTATTTATTCTTGCTGTGAGTCTCTTTCCAGATATATGTGTTGCACGTGTCTTCTCCCAGTCCATGACTTGTTTTATCACTCTTTTAATGGTGTCTTTTGAAGAACAGAAGCTCTTTGTTTTAATGAAGTCCAATTTATCAATCATCTCTTTTATAGCCAGTGCCTTTGGTAGCATGTTTAAGAAATCTTTGTCTACCCAAAGGTCATGAAGATATTTTCCTATGTTTTCTTCTAGAAGTTGCACAGCTTTACCTTTTAGGTTTATGAACCATATCAAGTTAATTTTTATGTGCTGTGTGAGGTTCACCTTGACTTCTGGGATAGCCTCTCCCTTGTACCCACCCCAGCGTCCTGACTCCCAGCCTGGCTGTCCACTCCAAAGTCGGTCTGATCACATGGCTCATGCTTAGAAGTGTTTTGTCTGTTTCTGACCATTAGGTCTGAAGTCCTTAGCATGATGTGTGATGCCTTTCAGGATCAGACACTTGTCTTTCTAGTTTTATCTCCTATTAATCTACGGCATTGATATGCTCTGGCCATAAACGGTCTGAAGTCTAGAGTTATGGGATGAATTGTGCTCCACACAGGTACAAGGATATATTAAAGTCTAAGGTCTCAAAACCTTAGAATGTGACCTATTGCAGGGAAAAATATGAGTAGTTTATTAGGGTGGTCCTTCTCCTCTCTGCAACATCCCAGATGGCTTCTGCTTCAGATACTTAATTCTGAGAAACCGACTACCCAAAAGCTTAGTTTACTGTTATATTTTAGGGTTCTGCATGCTCATAGGTCTAAACCCAGTGACTCTTGCTTGGGTTTTCTATGACTGAAGTTGATGGCAGCTGGGGTGGAGTCACTTGAAGATTCAGTGGGACTTGACATCCAAGATGGCGCCACTGCCCCCGTCCAGGAACTTGGTTGGGATGGACAGAGCCCCTGGGCCTGACTGGGCCTTTTTCTCTGGGCAGCTTCTCTTGGCTGCTTGGGCATCCTCACACTGGACTGGTATTAAGAGCATCAGTTTGGTCTTCCGAGAACGAGTGCCCTAGGAGCCCAAGGAGGAAGCTGTGCATTGTCCTCTGAACTATTGTCACGTGTCATGCTGCACCGCTTGGTCCACATTCTGCTGAATAAAGGCACAGGAGCAGCGAGACCCCAGAGACAGGCATTGCTCCCAGGTGCGAATGTGGGGAGACTGTCTCACTAGGAATGTGGGGGGCTGGTTGTGATAGCTCTTGTATGTCCTCCTGAGCTGGGGGTGCACTATCTCTTGCCCCCAGAAGTCTCTCTGTAAGTCAGGAAAGGCATTCATTAGACCAGCAATTTATGCGACAGTCAGTTCTTATTGCAGACGGCACCATGACCCCGATATTATCTAGGTTAGTAAAGGGCAGAGATAGGCACAAGGGTGGGCGCGTTGCGGGTGCAGGAGGCTCCGTGCACTGTAGGACGCTTCACAGAAGGCCAGGTCCAAACTCACTAGGTACCGGGAGCATGCCCACCCCAGTGCGACAAGCAGAACATCCCAGACATTACCAGGTTTCCCGGGGTGCAAAATCACCCTTCCCTGAGCACCACTGCTCGAGAAGCCAGTTCCCTGGGTCACCACAGCACTTGGCCTTCTGTCTCACGTCACTCATCCCTGGAGGGGAGAGGTCACCCAAACTGGATCCAGACAATTATTTCCCGTCATGCACTTTGGAAATTATATAATCACTGTTTTTAGGGCACTCGTGTGCTGAGCAACACGTGTGCTCTGTGCGTGCCCTCGACGCCCCATCCCAACGGAGGAGGCGGTGGCAGGTGAAGAGAGATTCGTGGGGCCGGCAGCTCCGAGGGCAGCTCCTGGCCTGTGCCTGCGCAGGCGTGGGGTGCCGCGGACACTTACTAGCACTCTTTCTCCGTCTGGAAAGTGAGAGGGCCACAGTGCATAGGAGAAGAAGCGAACAGATCAAACACTCGGACATTAGCGACAACGTGGGCCACATCGGCGGCGCTAGCAGACCAGACTTCTCGTCCTTGCGCCCAGTGAGGCCGGTGTTCCTGTTGCCCTTTCCTAGACCAGTCACGTTTCCAAGTCCACGCAGCTGGGATTCAAACCCAGCTCTACCTAATTTCAAGGCGGATGGAAAAACCCTGGGAGCCGGGGCCCGCTCGGGCGCCAGGAGCAAGTGCCAACTCCTTCCGGCTGGAGGCTGAGGCTGGCAGGGTCGCGGGGTCGCGGGGTCGTGGGTCAGCACAGCCGGGGCAGCCCCACAAAGCGCAGTAATGGGGAAAACACCCTGGAGTGTGAAAAAGCAAATGAGAAACACACAGCGAGCAAGGCGGGGAGTAAGAGAGGAGAGCCGGCACAGACATGGGCTGGCGGGGAGCAGGGGCGCGGCGGGCCCACAGTCAGCATTTCCTGTCACAGGCCTATTGCTTGGCGAGCCGGCCCGGCTCAGCTTTTGGTGGGGACAGGCCCTCGTGCTCACCTCCAGGAAGACGCCCTGCCTGCGTGGGGGCCCTGGCTGCTGGGGCTTGGCTGATGGGCCTGAGTCCCCAGGCACCCCCACGACGCTTGAGCATTGCTGGTGACTAGAGGAATGAAAGCACATCTGTTCTCCGGGAATCCTGACTGCAAGTAGCAAGCTGGGGCAGAGGGGCATAGAGACTTGAGCCCGGGGCAGGTGGCCCCCGAGCGGCAGGACTGGTCAGCCAACGCAGGCTGTCTCCCTGCCGAAGCCCTGCACACGACAGGTGTGCCGGGAGGAGGCCCGTGCAGCTGGCCAGCGGTGGGATGACGGCTCAGCCTCAGCAGCGCCCATCAGCCTGAACTCCCCGAGTCACGGGATGGAAGCTCTCAGCACTCCGGTGTGGGGCTGCTTCCACTCACCCCACAGGGTGCCAGGCTTTTCGGGGTTTGGGGTGATGAGCTGGAGATCTTGACGTTCCCCTGATGAGGCTATGTCTCCTGGCGTCCTTACATTAGAGAACTAGTTTGTCCTTGCGTTTTCTCGCTAACCAGCTCCAAGAAGTCAGTTTATTTCTCCCAGGACAAACTCCTGGCACTTGTTACAAGATGCATAGATCAGTGACTGTAAATTATTTGGGAAGGAGGGAAGTTCTCAACAGTGGAAATGGGAGAGACATTCAGTAATGAATTAAAGTACAAGTAACGCTTCAACATTTTTATCCCGAATTTGTGCCTTTGTTATTTTCTCCTCCAGTCTTATTTTTATGTATATTAAGATATACAGAAAATATACAACCACATTTTATGCATATATATTTTATGTATGTAATTCCAGATGGGATTTTTTCTTAAAGTTTATGCCCATGTGCAAGACTTGAATAGATTCATAATCGCCAGACCATTCTATACCCTTAAAATCTCTGAAGGAAAATCCAAGTAGGCACTTGTGCATAAACCAAACATCTACAACTCAAACCTGAAAAGAAAACACTGGACATGTGAAATACCAGAGCTGTGGCCAGTGGCCCGTGGGCGGCAGGATGAGGAGAGGGGCTGCCACCCCGATGTCCCCCCACCCCCACACTGTGTATTTGAAATGTTTTGTTATAGCTGTGGGCCTTTGTTCTCCACAATAGCAGGGTTTGTGTAAGGCCACGGTGGATGGCCTCCAAGGGCAGGCTAAAATGTCCAAAAGGTGGCCAACGGCAGGTCCCTTTGTTGAATAAAGTCATAGCGAGACAGCTGTTGATTGGCAAGAGTATTAAAAAGTTTTCCAAGGGCTTTCTGGTAAAAGAGTAGCAGACAATATTGCCACAGATCAATGCTGTTATATCCGGCACAGAATCTGCAATTGTGGAACAGCGTTTAGTGGCTTAATGGATCGTACTTGACAACTAAGACAGCACTGGGCCACCCTGGAAGTATGTGGTTACCTAACTACGTGTCTGTCTGTCTGTCAGTCTATCTGTCTATCTATCATCTATCTACCATCTACCATCTATCTATCTACCATCATCTACCTCCCTATCTACCTACCTCCCTATCTACCTACCTCCCTATCTACCTCCCTATCTATCTATCTATCTATCTATCTATCTATCTATCTATCTATCTATCTATCTATCTATCTATCTATCTACCTACCTATCTATCTACCTATCTATCTATCTATCTATCTATCTATCTATCTATCTATCTATCTATCTGTCTATTGATCACTATCTATTAAATATGATATATGTATTTATATATCTATATATTTCCAACTATGCCCATATACTTACATAAATATGTATCTATTTTGTGCATCTATGTCCTGTGCATAGATACTTCACACTTATAACTGTGTATTAAGTATGTGTATTTATGCTATGGCTCTAAGGCACCCAACGATGCAACAGAGTGGCTATTCATTTCTTAACACTCGTTTCAGAAACAACTTTTCTGTCCCTTTTATGTTCTGTCTGATAGTATTATTTTGTAATAGGACTCCCCACTGTGATGATGACATGGAAAAAACCCCAAACACAGTTGTTTTCTAGTTTAACAGACCTGCCTGGAAAACTGCCATTGTAGCTGGCACAGGCGGCCGCAGCCCTGCTCCCGGCCGGGTTCTGTGGCTGGGGCTGCCGTGCCCGTCCAGCAGGTTCCTGCTCTAACAAGGGTGTCCTTATTTCCCTCTCCCTTCTGCTTTCTCTTTGGAGCACCCCGATTCTCACAATCTCCGTTATCACTTAACTTGTCATTTTAGCTTCACGCTCTTTGCCTTCCAGAATTCCTTCCCGCGGCTTCATGGCACCGCCCGTCAGGCCCGGCATGCCGGCCATGCCAGCTCTAGGAAGACAGTTTTGACATCTCATAGCTTTGCCTGTTTGGGTTTAATTTTTTCGGTGACTTCGACTCAGGTGCTTCCCATCAAATCTGAATTTTGCTTTGACCAGTGAGTCTAAAACTGCGGGAAATGATTCTGAAATCAAAGCATACGCGAGACGCTTCAGGCATATTTAAAACTGCCACGACTGCGTGGAGCTACTTAACTGTGCTGTCCAGTGAGTCGTATTCCACAGCCAGCGGGTCCTGGTGAGTGTGTGGGAGACCGTCACTTGCTTCTTCAGGCTGTTCTGCTGTGGCACCAACGACTGCGCTCTCTCCCGTCCGAAGCCAGCAGACGTCCCCAGACCACGGTGCGTGGATTCTCTGGGTGCACCAGGATGCCTGAGACGCAGCCGCCACGTGGACATGCCTGCTGTCTGTTCTGCCACTGGCTGCCCCGCCACGAGCACAGGGTTCTGAGAAAGTCTATTTTGTGCAATTCCCATCACACAAGGAAAACACACACGGTGCGTTTATAATTGTCCTTGCTGAGATTTTCAACTTATTGCTCTCAGGAGAAAACTTCTGCTTAGACTAGAACCAGGACAACTGACTCTAACCCTACGCCATTGATGACTGGAAGAATTTTCCACCATGGCCTCTGGCTGTGGACCTTTCAAACCTTCCACCGGCTACACATGCCCAGGACCAGGTCCTGGAGGTCATACGCCTATCAGATAAAGCCCCATCTCCAGTTGCACTGCAGACTGAGTAGAAACTTCTGGAAGCTATTCTTCTACAGCTATCTGACAATAACTGTGACTGGCAGTGAGAGCAAGTCATAGAAACACTGTTGCGTAGATCTCTACCAGCTGCATTCCCAGTGCAACCTCCCTTTGGCCAGATCCCAAGTGCCTGGCTGTGCCAGGGCCACCTCTGTGGGGGGCACAGGCGCATTTGTGACTGAGCCAGTGGAGGTAGTGCTATCTGACTTTTGCTGATGTTGTAACTTGTGTGCCTGTGGGAGAACAATGCCTAGTCCCCAGGAAGAACCCTCAAACTCCATGGCCAGGGAGCCTCTGACTCTGACTGACTGAAAGTGGGCAGTGGAATCGCGTCTGTGGGTTTGGTCTGCTACGATGACCAAAATTGGCAGACGGCTGGATCTGAAATTGTAACAGGGTTGTCCCTAGGAAAAGGGAAAGTTCCAGGATCCCTGCCCCACCCAAGGGAAGGTGGGGCTGAGTAGGAATAAAGAAGCAAGAGAGGAGACTGGAGAGGAAGGAAGCAGGATGGAGCAGCAAGGAGATGTGGAGCAGAGACACGCGAAGAAACCGCTTGCTTCTTGGTCCTGAACTTGTTGACATAGATGTGGTGAGAGACCCATAGGGACTTAACAATGGAGCTTTTATCTTGGTTTGATTTTGCTCTTTTCCTCCCAGATTTGTCTATTTCTGACCCTTTTCTATAGGTCTCTATCTAAAGGCTTTAGGATCTGGCAGCCTTTGGGTCTTGCTTTGGGCCAATCCTATTTGGCTGGACTTTTACCCTTGAGGGGAGGGGTAACTTTGGATGCTTGACTTAGTAACTATATTCTTTGTCTTTTCTGTGTTGTTTACTAATTATATAAAAGTTCCTTTCTACTAAAGATCTTATATGTTTATCTTGATATGGTGGATGGCAGAACCCATTTAAGAGGGCAGGTTTGGGGGTCCTGGGGTGCCCCTCCCCCTGACCTGTAACAAAATGACCCTGAACACTGAGAACCCCCAGAATCCTCTGCCTCATAATATGTGTCTGTGCATGTCCACCTGCACTCACATGCGTTGAGGGAGAGGTCAAGTTTCCTGTTCTACTTCTGTCTTTTGCAGCTATCGAGGGCAACTGTCCAAGGTCCAGAGTCACTCCCAAGAGTGAATGTCAGGACAGGTGAGGTGCAACCAGGGACCCCCAAATCTACCCACTTTAAATAGTTTCCGCCATCCATTTCATCAAGGCAAAACATACTCCAGTGAGTAAGCCCTTCACAGGAACTTCACTGCAGTTAGTGTGTGATGGAGAGAGAGAGAAAGAGAAAGAACATGGTTTCCAAATCAAGCACCCGAAGCCACCCATCCCCTCGTGGGTTACTGACAGCCAAACTGGGCCAGCCCAATGCAGGACTGCTGAGGCCCAGAAGCTCACCACACGTCTAGGTCACCTTTTGGAGGGAACCCACGGAAAGGGGCAGAAGTCTGGGAGGAAAGGTTACCCGAGTCAAGGTAAGGCCGCCATTGTCAGCTTCCCCTTGGCTATCTCACCCACGTCTCTGTCTCAAGTGTCTCCATGTCTGAAAGTCCCTGGTACAAGTCCAAGGCCGAGAAGGAAGTGCAGCTTCTTCACCCGTCTTTCTGTTCCACATGCCTCCTCCAGCTCCTCTTCTTGATTTCCTTCCTTCCTTCTCTCAGTTTTTTCTAACTTCTCCTCTCTGCTCAGCTCCCCACTCCTTTGGGTAGGCCAGACAACCTGGAACCTCCCCTTTCTGGGACCCCCATGTTATAGATCAGCTACACACACATGCACACACACACACACAATTAGCAATCATGCATGGACAACTGAAGGGAGAAAATCACCAGTGAACCAGCCCAGTCTACTCCGGTCCATGTTTTCGATCGTGTCCTTTCTAGCAATTTCTCAGAGATTGCATCCTAGGGAACAGAGGAGCAGGTCTCCAGGCGGCAGAAGGCACTCAGGCCATACTCCATGCCGACCGACCGTCCTTCCTGGCCACTGGTCTGTGCGTGCACAGCAGAGAAATTCCAGACCTGAGAAAACTGTCCCTGCCAGGGGAGGCCTGAGAGGGAGGCAAAGCAAGGGCGGGTCATGGAGGACCTGGTTGAAGGAACAAGCTCTAGGGAACTGGGGCCACTGTGGGGGCAGGAAGCCCAGCTCAGATGCTCGGACATAACTGGTCGAGTTGAGAGCTGATGGGGGCTGAACTCTGAGAGGGTAGTAGAAATAGAGGGGGGATTAAAATTAAAAATATCGAGGAAGTAAAACCGGTCAGATTTGGAGAGTTTGAGTTCTGGTGAAGGGCAAAATTGAATTGTTGTTTTCAATATCTACCCTTCTAATAATATTACCAACATACATATATTATTGTGGTTATTGCTGCTCTTATTACTCTTAGAATCTCGGTGACTTGACAGATCTTGATGTCCAGGCTCGACTATTCAAAACATGATTCACCTGCTCTGCTCGGTCGCTCTGCTCCCTCTTCAGTAAATCTCACTGCCGCTTCTGACTCGCACTGTTACTTCACAATGAATGTCCAATACTGTCCTAATTCTTCTCCGTGGGAATCTCAAGATTAAAATCACTGACGAAAGAGAAAAATGGGAGCAAGTCAAGAGTGAACTCGGAGGTAGACACTGAGGTGACCGGCCTGAAATGAAGTGTTCACGACTGAGTAATCACACCGGTGTTCAAGGCGGCCTTCTCAGGCCTGGCTAGTGTGGTGTGAGGGAACGCACGAAAGGCATTGTGAGCTTTTCCAAGAGCGTGGGACAACATTAGTTATTTGCAAAACTAACAACAAGCAAAAGAAGCAACAGGGTCCCCTCAGGCTTTTTTGCACAAAAACGTAAAAATACACTTTACATTTTTCTTATTTTTTTAAAAAGATTTATTTATTTATGCATACAAGGACTGGGGTACAAGCCAAGGGTGTTAGGGGTGAGAGGATCCACCAGAGACAGAGTGGGGAGCAGAACAGGCAGATGGACTGAAACACACTGCTGAGGGGAGCAGCGGGTGAGCCAGGAGAGGTCTGCTGCGCCCCGTGGGTCCCCTCCCTGGCCAGCGGCAGGGATCGAACTCATGTTGCAGTGGCTGCGGTTTGCATCATGGTGTGGTGCTCAACCCACTGCGCCACCAGGGAGGGCCCTGCACTTTACAGTTTTCAAGGACACTGTGTGAGCAATTTCCCTCTCATTGACTTGTGAACTTTTTTGCCAAGTGAATCAGTCACAGAGGGCCCCACAATTTAGAACATGGGCTAAAGTTATTCTCTAAAATGTCTTAGTGTATTAGAGCCTTTACAAAATACATTTATTTGGAAGACAGGTTTCCAAACAATCAGAAATCCCTAACTTTTCAGACTTCGGAAAACTACCATCTTTTTCCTTTTTTGACCTGGGTTTCACAGACAATTGACCCCAGACTGGCGGTTGGTTCATCACCGCTGAACTTTGCCACCTGCCGTAATTCCCTTTCCAGCTTGGCTTGGTAATAATGTCCGCCTAGTGGACCCCCATCTGCACATCCTTGACTCACCCCTGCATAGTGCAATGGATGAAGCTGACCATGTTTTAAAGGGAGTAAATATTACAGTGACATAAAAAGGTTCATTATGCCTTAGTTGGGAATACTAAACATCTGTGACCTGGCTGAGAGGAAGGCAGAGACTAAGTGTGACGTCTGAGTGACAATTGGGTGATAAAAACCGTCAGGGCGTTCACGGAGGCCAGTCTGTGTTTCTCGGTACCACTGACCTTTTCAAGCCCATCGCTTCTCCTTGCGCCATCTCTTTGAGGCTAAGTCTCCCAGTGGGGGAAGAGGATAATCTAGGGCGTGGGATGCAATTTCATCCCATCTATGAGCCGCCAAGGGCAGCTGTCCACTCTACCCCTGGCTGGGTCCCCTGCAGACTATGGCCTCACTCGTTAGCCCCTGGAGTGCCAAGACCCACACTCCCGCGAGGGCCGAGGGCCGGTGCTCCCTCAGACTTCGCCCCTCGCCTGCACGTTTGAGGAGAGGCAGGAAGAACAGGTGCTGAAAGCCGGGGACTGGTGTCAGCTTCCTCCCCTCTGGCCTGCTGTTCCACCCTCCACTAGTTTCCCGACCTCTCTGAGCCAGACTTCTTGTCTGCAGGAGGGAGGTGACGGTCTCGTCTCCAGGACGACAGGGTCAAGGGCCCCTGCAGCGCACAGGACTCAGCGGAGCGTCCTGCCATCTCCCACTGCGCTCTGGAGCTCTATGGTGTCTTTCCGAACCAGCGTGTTCATCCCCTCATTTCCCTGTGCTCTCGCGGCGCTGGGCTGGGGTCCCGGTCTGACCTCGGTGGTCCTCAGGGGGCTCAGTTTCTGCAGTGAGCTCAGTTTACAGCGTCAGACAGCGCGAAGCACGGGACCAGCGTCCAGACCCGGTCGTGCAGATGAGTGCAGCCTCGCGCTCTGTCCTCCCTTTAACCCAAGAGTGGCCAGCCGCTGGTGGACACCGCCGAAGTCTAGACACAGCGCCCGCGATGTCTGTTTGCCTTTTATAGTATGACTTATTCTGTAACATTTATCACCGTCATGAAAGTACAGTAATAAAGGCAGGGATCAAATGGAAAACAAAAATATTGGCTTAGCTATATCTGTGCAAGAACAACCACCTAAAGACACCTACTGTTACTATCTGGGCGGGTCCCCGACAGTGTTCTGTAGTTATTGACATAACTGTATGTTAAAAAAGCAAAACTTTGAAAGCGGAAAGGGAATCACACATTAATGTAAAGCAAACCTTTGCTGTCCACAGATTATAAATATCACATTCTGTCATTTTTAACTGATTGTTTCCAATTGTTACACTATAAGCAATTCTGAGTTTTGCACATCCCTGGTGGGGCAAGGGGTTGAGAGCCCCACTGTGGGGCTTCCACAGCCACAGAGGGTGAGTTCGATCCCCCGCCATGAAGAGGACCCACATGGCACAGCAGACCTCTCCTGTCTCACCTGCTGCTCCCCTCAGCAGTGTGTTTCAGTCCATCTGCCTTTCTGCTCCTCACTCTGTCTCTGGTAAATCCTCTTACCACCCCCACTTCTGGCCTGTACCCCAGTTCTTGTATGCATAAATAAATAAAATCTTTAAAAAATACAGTTTTGCACATTCCTCCTTGTGCACTTAGTAGATATTTCCTCAGGATCAATTCCTAGACCTGGAATTTCAGGGCCAACATTAAATGAGGCGTTTTATGTCTATAACCACATTTGTCTCAGACACGTGCTATTGACATATCCATTGGCGACCCCCAAGAAAACCTGTTTATTTTCCGCTTCACAACACCATTATCCTTCTTCATGCCTTCCAGTTTTATAGCTGAAGACATTTTCTTGTTTTGGTGTTTGACTTCTTCATTTACTGGCTGGGATGCTCATTCATCAGCCATTCAGGGTAACTTTGCCAGTTCTTAAAAGAATAGTGTTTGAGCTACTTATCCCAGCTTTAAACTACAGTAGCCGGCATCACAGCTGCTGTGAGTTAACTCAAGCCTGCACCCCGGCACGTCCCCCGAGCAGGATGCACTCTCCCTCCCCTCTCACTTCCACTTCTATCGCCCCTCTCCTGCCTTCTTCTGCTTCTCCACCTTCCTCCCAGGGCCCTTGGGGGACAGTCCCTGTGGACTGCACAGAGGTGACTGGCGGGGCACTTGCTTCTCTGCTGAGCACATGTCACCAGCGCCCCTGCCTGCTAGCGCTGGGGGAGGCGCTGGCTCGTGGTGATTCTTCTCTAGCTCCAGACTCTTCTGGAAGGTTCAACGAGACTGCCAAGGAACTACTGGGGTAAAACGTCAAGCGCAGGAGCGGGCCAAGGGCCTAGTACGAGGAAAGCACCGAGGGAGGAAGGGAAGAGCATCGCGTGCGGCAGAAGCACACTTGCAGGCAGAGGGAGAGGCTCCAAGGCCAACATCCCTGGCAGGTGATGGCAAGACGATGGAACCGGGACCTCAGTGGGCTGTGGGTCAGCGCGCGCCAGACACGGAGCCCAGCACAGAGCTTGCTCTTACACAGTTGGCTGGAGAGCGGCGCCGGGACGTGCCCTCGCCACCTGCAAACGCGGACGCCCCCGGCATCTGTCCCCACCTCTGCACTGGAGGCCTGGCCTCCTCTCAAAGCCTCCCTCTGACGGGTGCTCTGCATCCTCACAGGGCCCTGACCATCCGAGGGCCTCTAGGACCCTGGGGGGGTAGAGGGAGGTGGGAGGGCAGTGCTGTGGCTACAGGAGGGGCAGAGGTAGGGGAGGGGCTCAGCACAGAGCAGGTGGACTGCCAGTGAGAGAGAGAATGCTGAGGCTACCCCTCTTCTTGGAGGCCCTGCTTTAAGCTAGCCATGGCACGTTTTGGATTAAGAAAGAGTCCTCAGCTTGAAAGTGAACTCAAGGGTTCATTGTGACATACATCAAGATAAACACCTTCTCCTAAGAACACCGCTGCTGTCCTCAGAGTGACCTCGGCCTGTGACTGCCAAAAGTAAGTCATTCGGAGGCACGTGGACGGTGCCGGAAGGGCTGACGCTCGTGAAATAAGTCAGAAGGCAAAAGAAAAAGACTGGGTGGTCCTCCCTAGGAAGGCGGGGGAGCCAAATAAGCGACCAAGGAAAAGAATAGTAACAGTAAAAATAAAACACAACGAAACCAAAAGACAAGGACAAATCAGAAACACTCTGTAGGGAGGAAGGACGGGGATGAGGCAGAAAGCGCCCAGGGACTGAGGTGAGGCACCCGGGAGATGGCGGGGGAGCCCATGGGGACCACAGCTGATGTCAAGTCTACATGAATAAAGAGAAAAGAAAGCAAGTCGTGCAAAGTGCCCGAGGCAGCGCTCGCAGGCCCTTGCAGGCCCTCGCCTCCGCCCCGCTCCGGCCGTCTGCAGGCAGCCTGTCCTGCCCGGCTCAGGCAGCCTGTCCTGCCGGCTCGCTTCGCCGGCGTCCATGGGCTTGTTTCTAGACAAAATGCTTCTGCTATTTCTCCCCAGGTTTCCATCGGAGGCACTGACTTTGTAACCGTCGCACATGAAGATCAGAACCCTCCTGCCATGTCTCCTTTCCACCCCTGAGAAGAGCTACGCGCAGGTCAGCGTCTGCCCGGACGACCTGTGCCACGGGGCAGTCTCCAGGCCCGTTTACTCAGCAGGGCCCAGTGGCCACATTTCCCTCCACTTTTTTTCTGCTTCCTAAAGTTAATAAACACTCTGTGAGTCTGTGTGTGCACCAGCTGCTTTTTGTGCACTGACCACTAAGTCAGACCGTCTCAAACAATTCTACCCCCTTCCTCATCTGGCCAAGTGCTTTGGGTGACACGCAACCTCCAGGCCCCCTTGCACGGCCCCAGCTCCCTGCTCTGCCCCTCTGGCTCTGCCTGTCTCTCTCCCTCAGAGGCTGTCCAGCCGGCTGCACTCCCTTCACTTCTCTCTGTGTCGAAGCCCTACTTCCTGTTCTCTGTGCGTGTGCTAGGACTTCAAGTAGCGGAAACCTGGAGACTGACGGGAACGAACGGCTTCCCCCTTCAGTTGTCAAGAAGTCTGAGGTCAGCAGTTGTTGCGAGGGTGCAGTGACCGAGTGGTGTCAGGGCAGTGTCTCTGCAATCCTTTTGATCCTTTCCTCAGGGCTGCAAAATAGCTGCAGCAACTCCAGTCATCACAGTCACATTCCAGGCAGAAATGGTCCTGAAGATCGTGACTGATCCATGGGCTGGGTGGGTTGTTGCTCCAAGAGAAACTGGGCTCCTTTACCAGCCAAGGGCGGAATAGATGTGGGAGGTCATCAAGCAGCAGCTGTTTGCTGCGGGGGTCCTCAGGGTGGCTTACCTGCTCACCTGTGCTGCTGGGCCAGGTATCTCCGTGTTTGCTCTTCATGCTCTAAAATTCAGTTGTCCCGTCTCATCTGCCCTGACCTGCTCTCTCACCTTTCCTGTCTTCAGGGGTTTGCATCTGATACGTTCCTTCACTGTCATTTCTGCAGGGTTTTAGGATGTGACTACTTTTAACTGCAAATTCAGTATACATGTGGGGCTCACTCTGCATGCAAAGGGCTCATTCTGTCCATTTGAAGGAGCACATTTCCCCAGGTCACTTTGCACATCCCCTGCAGGCGGGAAGGCTGCCTGTCTGTCTTCCCTCCCCTTCCAGAGCTCCACGGGGCCTCGCTCACAGCAGGTGCTGAGACGCTTCCTGAGGCGAGTCACTCTGGGAAGGAACCCCAAGTCTCACTCAGATCCGCCAGGTGACGGCTTGGCCAGGGTCATCTCTGAACTGCAGAATGGTAAGTCGTATTTTTCAAGAGAGCAACACGGTAATGGAAGCTCTGGGGGCAGAGTGTGAGAGCCCAGTGCCTGCTGAGGCACATTTTCAGCCCCAGGCCTCTGAGGCTGCAGTTTGCGGTGGGAGACAGAGGTGGAGGAGGAGGCTGTACCTGATGAGGAGGAACTCAGGGTGAGAACCCCAGGATGTGGCTCCTTGTGGGTGTGCTGAGAGGGACTTCAGAGCCTGAGACTGGCCTGGAGTGGCAGAGAGGCAGAGAGCGGCTCTCTGGGCAGCTTGCTCAGGCATGGCTTGAGGACAGGAAGGGAGAGAGAAGCAGGGCAGCGATGCTGGGTGGTGGCGGTGCCGGGTTCCCACGGGACATTCCTACCTGTGTGGGGCCGCAG
Source organism: Galemys pyrenaicus (assembly GCA_019455555.1). Taxonomy (NCBI): domain Eukaryota; kingdom Metazoa; phylum Chordata; class Mammalia; order Eulipotyphla; family Talpidae; genus Galemys; species Galemys pyrenaicus. Next base: position 3,682,405 of record JAGFMF010011709.1, on the reverse strand, counting down.
ACTTCTGACTAAAAATCAGGTGGCATCTACCCAACCCAGTCCCCATGCATGAGAACACAATGTGCTCTTTTAAATTGGACTTTATTTAAAGGACAACAGGATTGGTGGAGACACTGGCCATGCAGATGTTTTGCAATAAGATACCCTTATTGTTTATTTCACAAACATTAGGAAACTGACTATAAATGCAGTATCCACACACTCCTCATTGAAGCACTTAGCTGATAACACATCAAAGGAAGGAGTCTTAGGAAAAAGGGGTTTAACTTCTCTCCCATCCATCCATCCATCCATCATCCATCCATCATCCATCCATCCATCCATCCATCCATCCATCCATCCATCCATCCATCCATCCAGCCATCATCCATCCATCATCCATCCATCCATCCATCCATCCATCCATCCATCCATCCATCCATCCATCATCTATCCATCCATCCATCATCCATCCACCCACCCATCCATCCATCCATCCATCCATCCATCCATCCATCCATCCATCCATCCATCCATCATCCATCATCCATCCATCTCCATCCACTCACCCACCCACCCATCCATCCATCCATCCATCCATCCATACATACATACATACATACATACATCCACTCTGCCCCCTTCTTTCTCTCCACCCACCCTCCTCTGTCTCAGTCTGGTTGAGGGTACTTGACATAAACGCTATCCCCATGAACAGCTTATACATTATATGCACATACCAAAGAGACCCCCACCACAACCCACATAGGGAACAATTCATTACCCCAAAAGTGCTGCATACCCCTTTGTCCACTTGCCCCCACACCTCCCCATCCATCAGAAACCACTCTTTGCATTTTTGTCACTACATGTTGGTTCACATTTTCTAGTATCTTCTAGCCATGGCATCATCCATTAAGGCTGTGTTCTTTTCTGTCTGCCCTCCTTCATTCTGCACAGGTGTTCCGAGGTTTACTCATGTCTCAGTGTGCATCCATAAACAGTTCATTCTTTTGGTTGCTGGAGAATATTCCATCACATGGATGTATCAGAATTTTTTTTAGCCATTTGCCTGTTGATAGTTTTGGGTATCAACATGGACAGGGCCCTCATGGTGTGAGCAGCATGTGGGCACCACGTGGCTCCCCTGCAGGGGCGGGTGTCTCCTTCATGTCATGCTGTGCCACAGTTCCGTCCTCTTATGTATCTACTGTTTGCCCTACAGACTTTACATTCTGAGTCTTCACTAATGAGTTGTTCTGGAACAACAGAGAATGCTTCTCTGTTCCTCAGGTACAGTTAGCATGATGCTGGCTGGGCGATGTCTGCTCTCCCCTCACTAGCAGGAGCTCCTGGGCCCTGACTCTGCTCTGTGGGGCAGGCGTGTCTCGCCGGGGCAGCCTTCAGCACTTGCTGCACATCGAGGGGCGGCTTTACGCCCACAGACAGCTGGGGAACATGCCAAATGGAAGGCTATTCCTGGCAGTGAGCTGGGTGGCCTGACACCTTCTGGGCCAGCCTAGTCAGTCGTCCTGCGTGGCCGAGTGGGAGCGGCGTGTGGCCTTGCAGTGAATCCAGGAAGGAGCGGCGTGCCGCTGCCTGGTCAGCTTGCCCTTTCTGAGCTGTAGCACGGACTCGGCACACCCTGAGCACCAGCATGGGGAGCTGGCAGCCGACAGCAGGATGCCCCTCTGATGTCCTGACCACCAGCTGCTGCTCTGGCAAGGACCTCTTTGTCCTCTGGACGCCTCAGTGTTATGCCATGTCATTATTTGAATTATTAACTTTGGTTTAAACCTCGGGCCTTGCAAGGCTATGCAGCACAGAGAGAAGAACTCTCGTGTCAAATGTGCTGATTCTGTCAACACAAATCTCTCGAGCTGCTACTGTCAAATTTTCTTTCCAACGGTATGAATTTTCAACTTCTTATTTTCTGTTTTTTTTTAAACTAATATCTCTACCATCTCTAATTGAGCATTGTTTTCATACTTTCATTTAACTCTTTGAACACATTTATAATAAGTGACTTAGATAGCTGATGTAAAGTCTTTATCTAGTAAGTCCAATATCCATGCTTCCTCATGGACTGTCTCTCTTCACAGCTGTCTTCTCTGCATGCGGGATATGCTTTATTGTTCTCTATTTTGTTGTAGTTTCAGTCTTAAAAGACCCCCCCACCATGTTCCTCCTATTAATCCCTCCCTCCTCACCATTTCCTAGGCAACCGTTGATCTTTTTACTGTTTCCATGGTTATGCCTTTTCCAAAAGTGTCACAGAGTTGGAATCATACAATATGTAGACTTTTCAGATCACCTTCTTCTGCTTATTGCTATGCATTTAAGAGTCTCCCTGACTTTTCATTGTTTGATAGTTCATTTCTTTTTAACCACTGAATAATATTCCACCGTCTAGGTGGATCACAGCATACATTTTTTTGTGTATAGAGAAATAAATATATTTATGTGTGGACACATATTTTAATTCCTTTGGGCAAATACCAAGCAGCTTGGCTACTATATACCTGAATGTTTGATTTTATTTTTCAAAGTGGCTGTAGCATTCTGCATTTCCACCTGCCACAAAGTAGTTATAGCATTTCCTTCTCACCAGCATTTGATGATCTCAATACTTCAGATTTTTGTCATTCTAATAAGAGTGATACTAATATCACTAATATCTCACTGTTGTTTCACTTACCCTAAGAACACATGATGTGGAGTATCCTACACGTGTTTTTTTTTCTTTCTGTCTATCTGTGCATGTTCTGTATTTTCTGAACATCTGATTTCCACTTGTATATCTTTTTGAATGAGGAGTCTGTTCAGATTTTTGGCCTGATTTTAACTGTGTTATCTTTATTGCTGAGTTTTAAGTGTTCCTTGTATATTTTGGATATCTGTCTTTTATCATATATGTCTTCAGAAAATATTTTCTCTCCTTCAGCAGCTTATCTTCTCATCCTCTTGACCACTGATTGTTTTTGACAAACACCCTGGGGATAGGACTTTTGAGTGAGCTCAGAATCAGGTCAAGTAATGAACAGCCTTGTAAAGGGGCTTTTACAGGGAGTTTCCAGGCAGGGAAAGTGTGTAATGTGATAGGGATTGAGCTTTTTGAAGAGCAGCAAATCTGATCTGTCCCCTCCAGTGTCTTCCAGGCTACTTGTTTTTGCAGTCACAGAGTCTGCAAGACAGCTCAGTTTCATGGTTTCTGTGCAGAGCGTGGAAATAGGGCAAGTTAAGATGTTACAGAGCTCCAGATTCTTGCTGAGGTTCAGCTAGTTTTCGTCTTAAATAAATGCTCCTTGGGTGGTTGCAAGAAACTTGTTAGAGTCTAGAGCTCTGAAAAATTTATTTTGACAGTTTTTGCTGGTGTCCTTATTACCTTTGGGAGATCTATTTTCAGAGGCCCTTTCTCTGCCGTCCTGGGACTCTGTCTCGTGCTGTTTGTTTTCTGCAGAATGGCCTAGGAGAGTATTTTCTAAATTGTGTATATGCTTAAGGTGTTGCATACAACAAGGAGTCTATGCTCAAAAAGTCTGCAGCACGATATATGAGGCACTTTATTTTCATCTCCAGGCCACCGTCTCTCGCCCTCCTTGGTTCCAGACAGCCTTGGTGCTCAGGTGGGGCTGGGCTCCTCTCGCCCCTGAGCCAGGATCTCAGGCAGAGCCGCTGCTTTGCTGTCTCGTGGCTCCCCCGAGCTCCAGCAGGCCCCTGGGCGTGTGTCCCCGTGTGCGGGGTGAGCAACTTCATGCTTTGGGGTCAGCTCTCAACAACAGGAGGTGGGACCCTGCACGGATCAATCGCGGGGGACCTTGCTGGCTGCTCCCCTTCTTCCCGGTTCACCACGCCTCCCCCCTGGCTTCCTGTCAGCCTTCTGGGGAAATTTGATGTCTCCATGTCTGAGACTTTGCTTTTTGGGAAATCAAAATAAGACAGCATGGTTTTAGGGAAAGTTAAACAGTTATTAATGACAGTTCTCGGGGATTTTTATCTGCTAGCTCAGATTATTGTTAAGAGAAAGTTCTGGTATACTTCCAGTCATTGAATCCTTAACGATGATCTTCTTGAGGGCGTGTGCTCCATGTAATATGCATGAATAAAGATGTTGTCTAAGCAAGTACAAATAGCTCATTGAGCTTAGAAGCCACTTAATGAGGACCTCCCTGGTGGTGCAGCGGGTTGAGCAGCGCTGCTGAAGTATCTGCGGCACAGCACCGCGAGTTCGACCCCCGGCCAGGGAGGGACCCACACGGCGCAGCAGACCTCTCCTGCCTCCCGCTGCCCCCTCAGCAGTGTACTTCAGTTGATCTGCCTATTCTGCTCCCCACTCTGTCTCTGTTGAATCCTCTCACCCCCTCATGCCACTGGCCTGCACCCCTGTCCTTGTGTGCATAGATAAATAAATCTTTAAAAAATAAAAAAAATAAAATCCTGGGAATGTTGTTTTCTAGTTATTGAGCACATTTTGTCATCTCTTTGGCCTGTGTCCTCCTGTAATGTGTGAATTTTGCCTCTTACCTTTCGTAGTTACTTTGATGAACACAGATCATTTACTTTGCAAATTAATAACTAATTTTCATGCATGCTGAATGCCTCTTTAGTTTTACCTGCTCCATGAAAACAGCCTCTTAATAAATTCCACCAAAGATTTTTAGTTGTAAATAAACAAATGGGTCAAAACGCAAAACAATCAACCTCAATTCTTTCTCTGCTAATTGGGGGTCTAGCGAAAGACAGTGACAAGGGATTAGTCCTCAGACACGTATGATACCGTTACAGCTTTTGCTCTCACGGCCACCACCGCACAAACGGAGTAGCGAACGTTCGTGTGCATCAACCTGTAAATATATAACCTTAAAACATCTAGTAATTTGGACCTCCCTATGGCACAGTACTATGAAGCATCCGCAGCCACTGCAGTGCGAGTTCGGTCCCCAGCCAAGGAGCTGACTCACAGGGTGCAGCAGACTCGCCTGTCTCCCCGCTGCTCCTCTCAGCAGTGCATTTCGGTGGATCCGCTTGTTCAGCTCCCCACTCTGTCTATGATGAATCCTCTCACCTCCCATGTCTCTGGCCTGTACCCCGTTCCTTTTTTAAAGATTTATTTATGTATACAAGAGCTGGGGTACAGGTCAGAATTGTGGGAGGTGAGGGGAGCAGAACAGGCAGATTGACTGAAACACACTGCTGAGGGGGCCAGTGGGGAGACAGGAGAGGTCTGCTGCACCCTGTGGGTCATTTCCCTGGCTGTAGGGGTCATAGCGCTGAGGTCCCACTAATTAGAATAGTACCAGAATTTAGAATAGTACCTGCTATATATTAAATAACCAGTAAACATTAGCTTTTATTTTGAATTTTCAGAATGTACACAAACAACATTGATTTTGCTTCTCAAAACTTTATTATAATAAATGCATTCAATAATTTCATTTAATATATATTTGTTGGTCCATGTGCACTACATGCACGAGTGGATATTGAAGGTAGGTCAGTGACAAAACAGATAACAGTCTCTAGTAGAGCTGCTATTCTTGCCTGGGCCGTAGAAGCATTACTTCTCTTGCCTTCTCACTTTGCTCTCTACCTTTTAAGAAAGAGTAGAAAGAGTAGGAGGAGGCTCTAGAACAGAAATGGGCCAACCACAGTCACAAGCCAACTCCACCCCCACTGGCTTCTGTGGGCACACTTTTGTGGGGTACAGTCCTGCACATTCATTTGTTTACAAAGGCAGAGCTAAGTAGCCAAGGCAGAGAACAGGTGACCCACAGGCTGAGATTTCTTTGTGTTGAAAGAGTTAACCCTTATTATTTTAAAGTGTCACATTTTCTGAAGACTGCAGGGAGCATTCAGCCCCTACCAGGAGAATTAAGGAAAGAGTAACAAAGACAAGGCGTTTGAGCTGGGCGCTAAAGGGTGACTAGGACCTTCCTGGGGATGATGGGGTGAAGCATTGCGGGGTGTAAGCAGGCACATGCTGACGACAGGCATCAGGGAAAGTCCTCTGAAGGTGCGGTTGTTTGTGTGGGCGCCAGGGCGTCCTTGGGCGTTGGCACAGGAGGGCAGGTGAGGGGACAGTGCCATGGGGGCCTCGCAGGCTCTTCATAGGTCCACGTGCAGATGCAGGTAGGAGCGTGGGTGGATGGGCAGACGGGCGATGAGTCCAGAGAGCCGGCGTGGGTGGCGCCCGAGTACCTGCCGCTCCAGGTGGCTGCTGGCGGTCTTGGCTCTCAGAACACGGCCTTGCTTACAAGACCTGTGCTACTGCCAGCACTACTTCAGCTCAACCTCGGTGGATCGTGTGGCGAGAATGAAAAAGCAAAGTTTTGAAGACCTGGGTTTGGGCTTTGACTTCCTCATCCTCTTTGGCTTCTTGTGCTTTTGTTCTGGCTGAGAAGCCCTCCTTGAAGTCAGCAGAAAGTTTGGGTTCTTGGCGTGACAGAAGTTCAGACCCTTAGACATTCTATTTTTTAATAGATGGGCATGGTTGGGTTTTGTAAATGAAAAAAAAAATCAATAAGGCTTTGATATCAAGACTTTGCTTTTCATTTTTTTTATGGTACTTTTTTTTTTTTTTTTTGGTCAGAAGTGAAACTCATTCTGTACCAAAGAAAAATGATGTCCACCGATGAAATATGCTTTCACTGATATTTTTTGATCAGCTCAATGCATACCAAGTGTTTCCAGGGGCTCGGGATCCTGCTGGAGTGGGGGCAGGCGAGTGGAAGCTGAATTTGTGCACCTGCTGGCATTTTTGTGGACTCTGTGATTATTTTAAGGTATCTATTGGAAGTCAGAGTTTTCATGGTTTATTAAATTTAGAGATAGAGCTAGCCAGATAAATGGAGAAGCTCATCTGGAGGGCAGGGACTATTTTCCCAGTCCTGGTCCCTGCCAATTTTCACAGACCTTTGGTGTCAAATCCTGATGGGTCATATATCTTGCCAGCACTTGAAAACGTTTGATAGGTCGCCACTTTCTGCAGGGGAAAACCCAGGTTTCTTAGGCTGCCCCTCGTGATGCAATGCAGCCGGCATCACGCAGAAGCTCTAGCCTGGGAAGTGGAGGGCGTGGGCGCATGGCACACGTCTCCTTGGTCTAAGTAGCGGGTCTTCCTGCTCTGAATGGGTCCCGAAGCTTCTCTGGGGCTCAGCATCTCCAGAAAGCACCTTTGTGGGCAAGAGGATCTCTACATTCTCTTTTCATTTTTTAATTTTGTTTGAACATTCTTTATCTGGAATTTTTAAATGCATCCTCCAACCAATATTTACGCCTGCTATATGCCAGGAAATTATAATATTTTATCCCATTTGTACTTCTCATAGTTACAAGAAATATTTGCACGTTAGGAAAGGAAAGTAGGGACCCAGGTCACACAGCTGGGATAACTGCAGCAGCTGGAGCAGGGGCGCAGGCGATGGGGCGCGCTCTTCTGCATGGCCAGTGCCCAGAACAGTCTGTCTTATAACTTGGTGCCAGTTCATCAAATGGAGGCTGAAAGGTTTTAGTGCTGTAATGGGGAAACACTGAAGTCTTCATTCAGGAAGCCCAGAAAGTTTTTCCTTTACTTATCTATTTTTTTTTTTTTTAAGCGCTATGAACAGGACAGGTGGCTGAGTGGAAATCCTCTTGCTTTAGCCACAACAGGACAGATGTTTTATCTGAGTTTTCTGTGCTTTTCCCGTGTTGAGTGAGTGAGCGGACTACTCTTTCACTAGGGCTCACGAGAATCCTAGTAAGTGAGGGTTCAGGGCCAAGGACGCCACTTAGATCTTCATCACTAATTTTTAATTATAATATTTATTATCACCTCGTTCAGTGGAATAAAATTCTAGGTTGTCAGTTTTCTCATTAGCGAAGCGAGATGGTTAGAAACCAGGTGATCCTCATGATCAAATTCTATGAAACAAGGCGGAATACTGTTTTAGTAAAAGTTACAAACATTGGCCCTGGAAGACTCAGAGGTTAATATTTGATTATCTAGAATAACTATTCAGCCTGAATAGTCTGGAGGCTGAGACAACTATCAATTAACTTCAAAGCGAAGATCAGTCAGCTTCCAGCTGTAACAGGTTTAAATTCTCACTTAAAACATTTCTATTCTACCCATCAAGGGTCTGGCTCTTCTATTTCCAAGTTCTCTTTCTATTGACATCCTCCTCCCACACTCCTTAATATGTTTTCATCTTTAAGATGATGATATAGTTCAGCCTGTGCTTCATCTAAGTACCCTGTGTCCCCTCATCGGTCTATACTGGCCATTCCTTGCTCTTTTTCACGGGTTATTAACAGTGAACCCTAAGCCTTGACCATGCTACTGGCATTGCAGTTCCAATACTGCCTCTGTGGATAATTCGAATGAATTCTTTCTGGACCTCTTCCTAGCCTCTGGCAGTGCAACTTCCTCTTGAAGTGTCTGTCCCCTCCACTTCTGTGTCCCTGTTCTCACAATCTCCTGCTGTATTTCATTGTAGTTCTCAGTTCCAATTTGTGTGTCTACCTCTGCTGCCCATTTATCGATATATCTGAATATCCTACAGGAATCCCCCCCGCCATCTTCTCATTCTCAAATGTTCTACCTGGATCATCCTGCCTTTTCCCCAAACTCCAGTTGATACACCAACATCTGAACTTGAGACGCTTATCCAGTCACCTCCGGCACGAGCAATTAACACCTGCACAATTTAAGTAGATCACTCCACTGCCTCCAAATATCCCCTTTCTCCCCTTCCCAACTTACGGAATTGACCTTTATTCATGCGGTTATCTGAGCCAAAATGGAGGCATCATTTTGGATGCTAATTGTAAGAGTTAAGATTCCTTAATGGTCTACTATGTGTCTGACACTAATCTAAATCTTTACATGATTATCTATTTAAAAGTCACAAAAACAATCATGAGATTTGTGTTATTTGTATTTTATGTGTGATATGCCTCTGATCACCCACTGCTAATTTTTCTCATGTTTCATTCTTTGACATTTATGTCCCTGCCTAGAAAATGAAAGGATCGAGCTACATAACTCCTGTTGTGCCACTGTCATCCAGTCCTCTTCCTCGGCTTCCAGGTTGGAAATACAGACACTTGATATTAGAGTGCTGACATTCCCCTCTCTGTGCACTTCTTATGTTCCACGCTAGTTCCCCACTACTTGTGTGCAGCCCCAATGAGGTACAGGAGCCTGTCCTGCTATTTCATCATTTACCCCCGATATTAAGCACAAAGCCTTGCATGTTCTCCAGAATTTTTTTAAAACAAATATTTACATTCTGTTGTAAACTTTCTTATAAATAGGTGACTGCCTTTAACTCAGCCCATTCACATTGGAAAGCAGTTACCCATTATCTTGTCCAGTCAAATATGTACATGTGATACAACCTTAAACTTGCACATATGTACCAGCAGGCCTGTTGAGGAATGCTCAGAGCAGCACTTGTAACAGCACATAGTTAGAAACCACCTGAACTCCTGCTAAAAGAGGTAGATGAAGACCATGGCATAGTCACAAATGGAATATTAGACAGCAGTGAAAATGAGTGAACCACACACAAAAATATAACCAAATCTAAATACTGTAATTTTTACTTAAAAAGAAAGACTAAGGACCTCCCTCGTGGCATAAGGATTAAAGTCAGCACTATTTAGCTATCAGTAGCCACTGCAGCATGAATTCAATCCCTGGCCAGGGAGGTGACCCACATGGCACGGAAGACCTCTACTCTCTTGCCCAGTGCTCCACTCAGCAGTGCATTTCAGTAGATCTGCCTATTCTGCTCCCCACTGTCTTTGGTGAATCCTCTCACCCTCCCCCCATACCTCTGGCCTACACCCCAGTTCCTGTATGCACAAATAAAAATAAATATTTTTTTCAATAAAAGACTAGAAGACAACATGTAGTGAGACATCCTTTTTGGACTGAAAAACTCCAAATGTAAAATCATTATTATATCTTTACCTGTTTGGGGAAGAGAGCAGGGGAATGGATGAAAAGCATCTTTTTGATTACATTAATGGCAGAGTCCTTACTCCTGGGTTGGGTGACAGAAACACAAATGCTCTTTACTGATAAAATCATGATAAAAGAAAAGAAGGCATGGAGCATGGGTGCCAGTGCTTGTGGAGACAAGAATTACAATTCATCCCCTTTTGTGTGCTTTATGTCCATAAAACAAACAACACAAAAATAAAATCCTGATTTATAGCTCCCTATACCCACAAGACATTGTTTCATTTCCCCCTGACTCACGTCAAGATTGTGTTAGGATTTTTTTTTTCTCTTTTCTTTTTTTTTTTAATTTTCTTTTTATAAATTTTTTTTATTAAAATATTTTAAAATTTACATATACTTGCCATTAATTGTAATCCTCATGTATTCTCCATCACCATCTCACCAGTGCACCATCACCTCAGTCCCTCGTGCTCCCATCTTCCCTCAACCCTCCCCCTCCCCTCCCCACCAGGTGCCCCCAGTCTGT
>JAGFMF010011709.1:3619311-3671814 GCA_019455555.1 Galemys pyrenaicus | reverse complement strand
ATATTCCTAGGAGTGGGATTGCTGGATCATATGGAAGTTCCATTCTTAGTAGATTGAGGAACTGCCATACTGCTTTCCATAATGGTTGGACCAGCTTGCTACTTGCCTGGTGCTGGTGTGTTAGGATTTAGAAGGGGATGTAAGGAATCAAAATGATAGGTGAAGAGAATGAAATGGATATCTTGAAGGAAAACATTGCTATCTATCTATCTATCTATCTATCTATCTATCTATCTATCTATCTATCTATCCATCCATCCACCCACCCATCTGGCCATTTATCCATCATCTCCCATCTTTCATCCATCTACCCATCCATTGAGTGACTCTCGACATTTTACTCTCAAGTAACTAATGGGCTTAAGAATTGTTGATAAACTGCATGGGGAAAGGGCCCTGCCTTTCATCTTTGGCCTCTCCAGACTACGTCCCCTTTGTAGTTACACTTGCTCACTATGGAAAAAGAATGCACACTTACCAAGCAATGGAATGTAACCATTTTCTTTCCAAATGGGATGTGAGGATGATGTCATGCACCCCTATATTCCACGGGTGAGGTCCAGACAGTGCAGTGAACCTACCTCTGTTCACAGAGCAAATCCAGGCAGATCTTGGAAGCAGCTTGTTTCTTTAGCTTGTTCTCTGCTGTTCACACATCTTACTTGCACACAAGTTCATCAAACACATTTCTGCCTTGGCCCACTGCCGGGAGGTGTGAGCTCATCAGTCCAGAGTGGGGCTTAGGGCTGAGAGCCTGTAACGCGTTTCCCAGGTGATGATGTGAGTCACAAGTGCCTTTCCAGCTCCAGGTTCCCTGCCAGGCCTCCTGGGGCTTGCGCAATCCACAGGTGAACTCAAGGCAGCATGGTTTCAGATTCTGGTGCGAGTCTCCAGGGAAGTGTCTCCCCAGCTTTCCAAGACACAGCAGGAGACACAAGAGGCTGAAGAGCTATTGGAGTTCCAGGAGAAGAGCATGGATGTGACAGAGTCAAGCAGAAAAGCTGAGTCTCCCTCACACAGCATGCCCTTTTGAAGACTGTAACTTACTCTTGACCTTTGTGCTGTGTTCTGCTAATTTAAAAAGAGAGACACTTCATCAATCTTGCATACTTCAGCCCTGAGATGGGAACTCTGAAGAGTCTGGTGTGTTGAGAATAAACTAACTCTATGTCAGCTCCCTCCCCCCCCCCCCCCCCCCCCCCCCCCCCCCCCCCCCCCCCCCCCCNCTCCCTCCCTCCCTCCCTCCCTCCCTCCCTCCCTCCCTCCCACCTCCCTCCCTCCCTTCCTCCTTCTTTCCTCCTTCCCTCCCTCCCTCATTCTTCTCTCCTCTCTTCTTTTTCCTCTCTCCTCTCCCTCTCTCTTCCCCTCCTCCCAGGTCCCCATCAGTCACCACTGACTGAGTACCCGTTATGTCCTCGGCTGTTGCTCAGGTGCAGTGTCAGGGACTAGAGAGAGCAGAGCACAAGGAGAGCTGAAAAAAATGGTCTTAATTTCAAGAAGCTCTTAAATATGAGTGAATTGAGGACACTTTTGTGGGACTGTCTTGCCAGAAAATGGAGATGGCCAAGGAGCTCGGTACGATTCCAAAGCAGGTTTCTTATGTGTTCGTGTAATCCGTCACTTGTGTAAAATCCCCCAAATTCAGATTGGCCTGCATTCTTTTTCGGAAAGTGGTCTCTTAAATCGTGTACGCTTTTGACTTTGCACAGCTGCCACCTGTCTGAGTCAACGCGGTCTTCCAGCACTTTCTTCCCGCCCGCTCTGTGCAGGTACTTGACACAGGTGACAGCGGTGTGTTCCCAGAACACAGAAGCAGCACGGGGCTGGTTGGGGGGCAGAGGGTCTCTTCTGGGGCACTAGGCTAGTGTGTCCCTATCTGAGAATCATCACATGTATTGTATGGTAAGTGCTCTGAGAACAGAAACACCTGGGCCGTTCTGTTACAACCTGTATTTCTGGGCTGTATCCAGATTCGGGAGATACTGTCTTTCCTTTTTGTTGTGAAGCTGGTTCACACGCCCAGGAAGCTGGAGGAGCACAGAGCTTAGAAACACACTGGGCTGGCCCAGCAGTGCTCGTTGGCGCTCCGGAAACAGACAGTGGCGCTGGTGTCGGTTACACGGTGACCAGCTCTGATCCGAGGCCTGGGTCAGGCCTGAACGAGGTGCTGGGGTCCCAATGGCAGGCAGAGGCAGACGTGCATTTAGACTGTCAGATGATCCGTTATCAACTGTGATGAACACTGGGAGATAAAAGCACAGAGAGCTGGGGAGACCCTTCACGGGAGTCCAAGAAAACGTCCTGCAGGAGCTAAAGAGTTGTGAGACCAGAAATACTAGTAAGAGGTGAGTGGAGCAGACCGAGGAGCAGCCGCCAGAGAACTTCAGGCACTGGGAGATGCGCTGTGGCACCCCGGGGTGGAGGAAACAGGCCAGAATTGAGGAGCTAGAGAAGCAAATGACAAAACCCTCACTGCCCTCCTCCCTGAGTCCTAGAGCCTTCTGCGTGTCTTGTTTTTCTCCAGCATCACAAGGATGCCATGCTGAATACGTATCACCGCCACGTTCTGCAGGATGATGTCTCATGTGACAGACCTGAAGGCTTTTCAGACCCGTAGGGGCACGCGGTTTCCATGCCAACAGCTTCGGGCTCCCAAGGTAAGTGCCATGCGCTCCTGTGCAAGGCCCAGGTGCATGCTCTCCTCTCACACCTCAGAAGCAGGAGCTTCTCTCAGTTTGTCACTTGTATTTCCATGGAAGAGTACAGAGTGCTGCTTTTCTTCCTTTGTGTTTTATAAAACATGATATACGTTAAAAATAGAAAAAGGTCATGGACGTTCTTTTATGGAAGGCATGTCTATGTGAGAGAACAGAGGTAACACCATCCTTGGTGTATAGAAGATATTCTTTTAATAAGTTAATCTGTGGACGTACATGCCTGTGGACATGGGCCTTGCGGTGACAGTGGCCTCCTGTCTTTGCCCCGATGGATGCCAGTGCTTTGGTGACTGTGTGTCCCTGGACTTGGCTGGCGTGTCCATGCACCGTTCTTTCCTAGCTATCGCCTTACCCAGCACCAGTCCACACCGAGAGGCAGAGGAACCTTCCATGTCTGCACAAAGCCTGCAGGGCCTGGCTGCCCTCCGAGACCTCAGACCACCAGGAACTTGCCCTTTGGGAAGGGACTTGCCTCCGTTCAGCTCCTCCAGAAGCCAGTCCTGAGAGCAGCAGGAGAGTGCTGGCGATGTGCTTAAAATATGACCAAAGTGCTCATCAGTGTATGGCTGGTATATGCACACAATGGAGTATTACTCAGCTGTAAAAAGGCGAAACCTTGACACTTGCAATGAGCGAAATCCAAAAGTGAAAGACAATTGCCAAATGATTGCACTCGTATGTGGACTCTGAAGAAATACAGCCAGCGAATGAATAACATTAAACAAAACAAATCCTTAGACGGACAGAAAATGTGGTGGTTCCAGGGAGGGAGCCGGTGGGAGGTGCATGGAGCAGGTAGCGGGATCAGGTGAGCGGTGGTGGGTGGAAACTAGACCTTTAGTGTGGACACGGGGTGGCCCGTGCACTCGTCGGCCCGTGAAGCTGTGCTCTTGAGACTTACGCTTGGAAAGCAACGGCTCCGCCATGTGAAAGCAGAGTCCGACATGTACAGGGAAAAGCAGTGATTCCAGGAAACACTAGCAAGGGCCGAGTGAGGGCTGGAAGGGAGGGTCCGGCAGAGCGGACGTTGTCCAGAAAGCCGTCGTGTGTCAGGGGAGGCTGGGTAGGAGGGCATCTCTAAGCCACGCCCACCCCTCTGCTGGTGCGGTGCCCAGGTGTTGCGGCACCTCCTCTGCTTCCTTCCTTGAAGAGAGCCACGTGCACGCTGGCACCTAGATGGCTTCAGAAGACCGTGTGGGCAGAGGCGGGTCCGAGCAGACACGCGCGCCAGCAGTGGTGCCTGCCGCAGACGGCCACAGACTGCTTCCCCGAACCTGACTTTGCTCCCGCTAAGCAAAACGGTATCTGTGGAAATGGCACAGACAGGCAGCAAACTGGCTGTGCATCTTGCACACAAGTTCTTTTGGCGGAAAGGGAGGCCCAGTCCCCAAGGGGGCGGGGACAGTCCAAGCCAGGCAGATGTCCCCAGCCGCTTGCAGGGTGCCAAGGCAGCATGACCGCTTCCAGCTCCTTTTTATTGCCCGGGGAGGCTACATTATTTTTTTTTTCAGGCTAATAAGTATTAAGAAAAGGTGAGAATTATTTTTCTTGTTCTTTTATTTTAAAACTGTGCTGACTTTGTTTGACTTATTCTTCCCGTGCAGCAAGACTTCCGTGGGCTAGAGATGGGAAGTCAGAGAAGGGCGCTGGGCCGGGGTCGGTCAGGAGAGGCATTTGCTGTTTAATCAGAGACGGGGATGCACCTTTTTTTCAGACAGAAAGTATTGAATATGCCGAAGCTGGAGCCACGGCCGAGCTGGAGACAGAGAACAAGGGCTTCCAAATGATGCCCTTCAGGAGCAAGGGAGATTTGTTTGGGGCTTGCTGCAAATTAGTTTGGGAATTGATTATTATCATGCTGACATTAACCTGGACAGAGAGGCCTGGCTCTTTTTCTGGGAAATGAGCTAGCTGGCAGTTTAAGATGGCTTAGACTATTAGGGAGAAAAAACAGAGCCCGAAACAGGTATAATGGTGAGAGACTCAACAATTACCTTGCACTTCACACCGCTCACCATGTCCAGTGTCATTTTCTGACAATGCTTCACAGCCGTCACTAAAGTAAGGTGATTTCCTGCGTAAGGCGAGAGCAGGGCCTGGGTCGGAGCAGTCCACTTGCGGTTTCACCGACACTGGGAGGGTGCTTCTGGGTGCTGAGCGCTGGGCCAAACAAAGCTGGTCTGCAGGAGTGGACGTCCCTGGCCCCGCCTCTGGGACCACGGGTTGGAGGCCGAGGCCAGCGACGGGGCACGAGGCGCTGGCATCTGCTAGCCTCCTGCTGCCTTGGTGGGTAGAGGCGGGCCCTGCAAGCGCCCGATGGGACCTGCTGAAGACACACCCAGGCAAGGTTTGGTAAGAAGGAGCAATCCAGACCCAGCTGCAGCAGGACCTGTGATGACGCGTGTGCCCAGCTGTTTGTGAGTTCCATGGTGGGGTGAGAAAAGCTCAGGCTAGGAGCTTGGCTGCACGAGAAGATGGATTCTCTGCCGGGGTACACTCGCGGTCCCTGGGGGCATTCTTGCAGGGATGCCCATATACGCACCTGAGTGGGAAGTGGTTCCTTTAACTAACATAAGGAGCAGACGCAGGGGTGCAAGGAAGGGCGAGCACATCCCGGGATGGATCGTCGGTGCAGTTTTTTCTAACATGTTCACATTCTCTGGGTTGTCCTGCCTTTTACAAGCCGTTTATCGATTTCCCCTGACTCGGCAGTGTGTCCCAGTGCCTGTCCCAGCTACAGGCGGGGAAGCAGGGCCCTGCAGTGGGTGTGTGGGTGGCCAGGGCACTCACTGCACCTGCCAGGGCGGAAGAGACGGTTGTATCCTCTCCTTCTCCTTTCTGGGGTGTTATTTTTTTTTAAGATGTATTATTTATGCACACAAGAGCTGGGGTACAGCCCAGAGGCGCGGGAGATGAGAGGATTCACCAGACACAGAGTGGGGACCAGAACAGGCAGCTCCAATGAAATGCACTGCTGAGGGGGCAGCGGGAGACAGGAGAGGTCTGCTGCGCCGTGTGGGTCCCTCCCTGGCCGGGGATCGAACTCGTGCTGCTGTGCTGGGATGCTTCACAGTGCAGCGCTCAACCCGCTGCGCCACCAGGGAGGCCCTCCCTCCCGGTGTTTAACACCATGGAGGAATGTGAAGTGCGAGGTAGGAACGCAGGTGGCATGCAGGTGCTGGGAGATTACACGTACACCTGGCCCCAGACGCACAGTAGACATGGAGCCCCTGGGCGTGTCCTGGGACTCGGCTGACCGTGTCGGTGCTGGCCTCTCCGGCTATTGCTCCGGGGGGGGGGGGTGCCCACCGAGGGGCAGGGCCCTTACCGCAGACCCACCCGTCACTCACGTCGCTCTCCGAGAAAGTGAACGATGGCGGGAGAGAAAGCAGAAGCGCTGCCCTCGTGATTTCCCTCTTAGAAATTAGAGTGGGAATTTCTTCCCATCCTGGGGACTATAAGTATTGGAAGAGCTAGTAACCTCTTGATGAACCCGGGCCTGACGGGTTCTGGGTGCGTTTTCACTGCTCCGCAGTGGGGGGCAGCTGCAAGAAACCTGGACAGGTAACAAAGAGGCATCCCTAGGTGCGCAGCTGCCCTCGAGCCGCTGCCCCGCCGTGGCCCCCTGGGAAGGACTGTGGGTTCTGACCCAGGTTCCCACACTCGCCACATCTCACAAGGGGCACCTGCGGGTCCTCAGGGCGATGAAAACACGCACCGGGGCTCGGCCCTTGGGTGGGGTGCCGGCCTTTCGCTCTCCCACCTGCAGTTCTTCTCCCTGTGGGGGGCGTTCATCCTCGGCTTGTTTGCTCCTGGTGCACCTGCTCAGGGGCAGCCATTTCTCTCTGTCCTGAGTCCACCAAACTCAGCCCTGCGCGTCTTGACCACGTCAGCCCCGCTCAACGACTCCAGCTAAGCGCTACAAAGCACCGAACAGGTGAAACCTTACGGAAGTCAGAAGACAGCGCTCAATCAACTAAACAAGTGGTGACTGACCCCGCACGTGCTGGGAGAGCAGCAAACACAGAGCACCGTGGAGGCAGCGAGGACGCGCTTTATGCCAACCTGGGGGCTTCAGGAGTTGATATTGGGCTTTGTTTATTTCTTGATTCAATTTTGGTTTTGGAGTGTGTTAAGAAGTGTTCTTGGGGTAACAGCAGGGAAAGGAGAGAGTGCGTTGGACTAGGACAGGGAGAAGCTGAGCGCCGTGGTGGCCCATCCGGCCCCAGCCCTCCCTGGGGACCTGCAGTCACGGTGGCCGCAGGTGTTCCACAGGCTGAGGACTGTGGCTGCTCTTGCTTTCTTCCGCTGTCGCCGCAGGTGGGGCATCTGGGAACGCACTCCCTTGAGCGGAGAGGCTTTCTGCACCCGGGCAGTCCCTGAAGGGGCGGCGCACTCCGGGAAGGACGTCTGAGGCAGGTGTCCGTGTTGCGAACAGTCACCCCCAGAACTGCTCAGGATGAGCTTGTTCAAAGGGCGGCAAGACAGACAAACTGCAGCCAGGGCGCACCCTCCCCAGAGCCCCTCTGCAGCCCTCCCCTCCCTGAGAGCTTCTTCATGCCGCCTTTCTGGAATGAGGGCTTTTTTCCAGGTCTCCAGACAGAGCCTCCTTTTCTAGAAGCAAAGAGCCAGTGTGGTCTGGTGTCCATTCTGGGACGCAGAAGCTGTTCCAGATCACACGTCTACCCTGGGTCACCACTGTCTTGTGTTCGATGGCAAGAGAGCGCGACTCTTCCTTTCGGTCTCCCTGTGGCCCTCGCACGCTGAGTAACGTTCACGTGCTAACAAAGAACAAACTCCCTCTCCCACCAAGCCTCTCTCCCCATTTTTGGTGCCCTCAGCCATTCCGGTGCAGAGAAGCCATTCCGGTGCAGAGAAGAAGCTGGCAGGGTCTGCTGCCTGCAGGGAAGAAGCGTCTGCAGACCCACACAAGGACAGGCCCTTGTCCTCCGTGACCCCCTGGTTTCCAGGAAGGAGCAGCGTTTGCAGCCAGGACAGAGCAGGGTGCCTGAGAGCAGCTGCCAGTGGCTGGAGGGGCGCCGTGGCCCCACAGAGGACGAGAGGGTGGGAGAACCGTTCCACAGACTCCCCACCCCCTGGGTCATTCTAGCCTGAATAATGTCTAATTACATATTTCCATGGTTACTTTCAGAAATAATAACAAGTCCCCCAACCCCCAAAACATCACAAAGACTTGAGGAAGCATGTCGAAGAGACAGCAAAACAAAACCACACAATTACCATATTCAGGCAAACAATCAGAGGCGAAATTGGCTACAGAGGCATATTATCTCTCGCTAATTATCATCTTAAATGATGAAAAACTCCGAATGAATGGTGCTTTCTCCACCCCTGTGCAGCACAGAGAGCTCCTTTTCGGAACTCCAGGAACTAAGGGCCTAATTATTTGCACTTAATAGCTCAGCCCGACTCCCTGGCACCAGTCCTGTTTGTAGCTGCAAAGAGGGGGGTGGGGGTCGTTTATCACAGAAAGTACAGTGGTTAAAAATAAAGCCCTCGCTCCCCCTGCCCTGCCTTCCTGCTCCTAGCATGAAGAACGGCTATAATTAAGAACGGCCCAGTGAACAGCCAGTGCTGGGCTTCTTGTGCCCAGCCTGGAGTGCCGCCCTCTGCCCTCAGCGGCCATTCCTGCGAGAGCCAAGTTCACACGCGGTCAGGTCACCTGGGCTCACGGGTATCGGTTTTTGGAGTCAGTGGGTTTGCAGAGCGGGGTTCTTGGGTTCACGCTGGGAAAGGTTTCACCAGCGCTCCCTGTTCAGCAGTACAAGGTGAGTTTCTCCATGAGGCAGAGACGTTGGCTATAGTTTAAAGAGAAGGTTTATTAGGGAAAGGGGCAGAAGAGTAAAGGACACTTGCATCGGAACAAGCAGCAGGAAGAGCTGCCCCGAGAGGGACAGGTTTGCTGATAGAGGCTGCGTGCTTGCAGGCGGGCGGCCTTGAGAGCTGCCTCTGCTGAGGGGTCGGTGCAGAGAAGCCCCAGCAGGTGCAGGTCACGGCAGGCAGGAGGCTGCTGCCCCGCAGAGGAGAGAGCTGGTAAGGAGAAGCACCTGCATTGGCACAGGTGGGCAGAGGACGGCTGCCCCGTGCAGGTGCAGAGGCTGCCAGTCTTCTGTTTGGGAGGGCTCCTTCATGGAGTGGCTTGTTGACTGACCAACTATGTAGGCTTTGAACTGAGCCCCGGAGATAATGAGCTCAATCTCCTCTTCTTTACCTTCCGCCTGAGCTCCGACATGGGCACCCCCTACCACAGCCGGGCACCTCTTGGGTCTCACGCTTGTGACACAGCCGTGGCGCCCAAGGGTCTTGGCTTCTGCAGTTGGGTGAATGGCTGTTCATCTCTTCTACCCACCTCCCTGTGTGAGCAGGCCTCTGGTCTTCTGTCGCCTCCTTTCCTGTCTCTCTGGTCTCATCCTCCATCCTCAGGGAGCTCGCCCTGCCCCTCCCTTGCCAGACCGTCCCAAAGGGGCGAGGACGAAGTACCAAGCGCCAGGTGCTAATCTCTTACTCAAGTAACGCGCCAGGGCCTTTTCGCAGGACCCGAGTTGTTAGTGCAGCGGGAGTGAGAAATGGCCTGTGTCCTCCCTCTCCCATTCAGAGGCGCACTTAGGGCGGCTCAGCTGCGGGGGTGGGAGCGCGCAGCGCAGGGACGTGGCCTCACGGAGCTGCCTGGACCCAAGGTCTGCACCCGAGAGCTCCCGGTCAAGCAGAAGATCCACAAATGCGGTGCAGGGATAGACTAGCAGGAGCTGCTGCTGGGGGCAGGGCAAGGTCACGTCCCTGAACATGGCTCGGCCACCGGGCCCTCTCCCACTGCGGTGCACTTGGGTCTGGCTTTAACAGGCAAAGATGTCGCTGCTGCTGTTGAGTATCCACAAGGGGTGGAACCACGTGGCCACGCATCCAGCAAAGCTGCGTCCAGGCACCTCAGGCTCTGGCCCAGTCTCCCCAGCCTGTGTCCCCGGAAGTGCCCGTGCACCTCTACTTTGACTGCGCTGGGCACGCGAGCATCCAGCTCATACACTCATACCCTTGCCTCCCCATCACCCTCCTCTGCCCTCGCTGTCACGGATGCCCTGTCCCGCCAGTCTGTGTCTAGGGGGTCCTGGACCATGCTCCAGGCCTGCTCCGGGCAGCACGTTGCTGGGGAAGGAAAAGGGACTTCAGTGGGACCCCGCCTTCAGTGCTGGACCGGCCATAATCAGCTACGTGGAGCTGCTATTCCCTGGAGCTTGCTTTCTCATGAATGAAGACG
The DNA here is from genome assembly GCA_019455555.1 of Galemys pyrenaicus. Classification (NCBI taxonomy): domain Eukaryota; kingdom Metazoa; phylum Chordata; class Mammalia; order Eulipotyphla; family Talpidae; genus Galemys; species Galemys pyrenaicus. Next base: position 3,661,824 of record JAGFMF010011709.1, on the reverse strand, counting down.
GCTGGTGGCCCACCACGAAGGGCCATGGCAGCGAGCAAGAGGACTCACGGGATGAGGCAAGGGGCAACAGCAGAGCCGTCATTTGCCCCCACCTCCACGGTCAAACTGAAGGACACATTCAAGGACTTGCACTTTGAGAAAAAGAGAAATCCTGCCAGCTGCCCTGGGTGGATGACCTTGAAGACTTCACGCTGAGTGGGGCAAGTTAGACCGAAGAGTCCTGTGTGATGTCACTTCAATGTGGAATAGAATAGAGCCAGTTACTGGAGCCGAGAGCAAAAGGGTGGTGCTTGGGAGAGTGGGTGGTGGGGTCTGAGCTGTCCTGTAAGAGACACACTTGCATCTACAGTAAGCCCCACAGATCTAAAGCACTATCAAGTGCCTACAGACAACAGTGTTGTCTCATCGCCATCCAGCTTGCTAAGAGACTAGATCTTATTATCCTAACCACACACAGGAACGGTGTGCGGGACAAAGGCCTCCCCAGGCTGCACCAACGGTTGTATTGGGAGCTGCAGATGGAGCGACATGCCGTGCGCCTTAGCGTCACACGATGCTAGGTGTCAAATACATTTCCGCTCAGAACGCCAAAGTAGACACATCAAGAAAAGAAACCTACACAGAGCACAAGTTCCACCAAGAAGACATCAGCCACCTTCTGCCACCTTCTGCAAGCCCAGCCCCAAGCCAGCGTCTATGGAAGGGCAGGGCTGGGGGCCTGTGTGTCCAGCTGAGGAGCTGGCCGTGCAGTCGGGGACAGCCCCTGGCCGCAGCGCAGCAGGAGGCCTGCACTGTGCTCCGTGTCTTGTGGGCAGCCGGAGGGCAGGGGCGCGGCTGTGATGGTGCAGGGAGGAGCACGGCGAGTTGAATGAGCGGCGCTTGCACCGTATTCTGGCGTCCCTACAACCCTAGTCTAAACGAGTGTTTGACAAATGATTACTGAGTGTCAGAGTTAATGAAGGAGAAAGCTTGTCACTGCACATGATAGGCAAAGTATGATGCAGAGAAAAATGCAGATTTGATGCCAGAAGGAATTGGGCTTTATCTTAGATCTGCCTCTCCTTCTTCTCTGTGGGGCCTTCAGCAAGTCAAGCACCTACGAGATTTGGGATGGCAGGGCCAAGGGTCACACAAGCACAACACTCTCCTTCTCGCTCTGTAGCTCAATGGCTTAGAGTGGGTTTCTGGTGTGCCACAGTCCCCTCCACTCCCTAATGTGACACTCTGCAGGGAGTAGTGCTCAAGAAAATTCTTACACAACTTTCTGCAGGAGACACTGCTGGAGGTGGGCTCAAGAGGATGAGTAGCTGTTGTGGGCCTCCCTGGTGGCGCAGTGGGTTAAGCAACGCACTATGAAGCAAACCTCAGCCACTGCAGCACGAGTTCAATCCCTGCTGCCGGCCAGGGAGGGGACCCACATGGCCCAGCAGACCTCTCCTGCTGTGCCCGCTGCTGCCCTCAGCAGTGTGTTTCAGTCTATCTGCCTGTTCTGCTCCCCGCTCTGTCTGTGGTGAATCCTCTCCCCCCCACACCTCTGGCCTGTACCCCAGTGCTTGTGTGCATAAATAAATAAATTTAAAAAAAAAGAGGTTGAGTAGCTGTTGACCGTAAGTTGATGAGGGGCGAGGGTTCTTGCGGGGCACAGGAGATGGTGCTGACCAGATGGCCTCAGTCGAGCAGGATGGTGTTGAAGGTGCAAGGGTCTCCGGCGGTGCGGCATGAGCTCAGGTGAAGCTGGACACGACAGCTGAGAAGTCTCACATCAGGCCAAATGGAATCATCTCCCGGGAGCTTGCATTGTGTTGTAGGCTGTGACCCGGCCGGGGGGCGTGGACGCGGGGCCTGTGTCCTTGAGCCGTAGTCCCACTGGGAGAAGACAGACAAGGGGCAGGCAATGCCAGCGTGGCGTGGGTGGATGCCGTCGGGGCGTGCGCAGGCACCGGCCAGTAACCAGAGCTCGCCCAGCCCGGACGCGCTCCCGCAGAAGCACTGGTCACATGGAGAGACCAGCGCGCCGACTCCCAGGCTTGCCCCGGTCCCACGGCTCAGGACGGCAGACGAACTGCCAGCAGCGGGCCAAGGTGCCAACTGCAGTGGCCGCGTCCCGTGGGGCTCTGGGCGCAGGAGCTTTCTTGCAGGCTTCATGGCCATGGCAACCTGGCCTTTGACGGCAGAGCTCGGGGAGCAGTGGGCGGGGGTGCGGGGCTGGGCTCTGCGGCCCACCGTGCCTAGGCCTCCTGCCTTTGTACCTTCCATCTCCCTGTGCCCCTGACATGCCGCCAGGCCGTTGCTTAGCAACCCCTCCTGCGAGCCTGCGCATCCTGGCACAGGCTGCTGTTATGCACAGGGAGCGCTTCCTCCCTCCTCTCTCCTGCTTCTTAAGCAGAGACTTCCTAAAATAGGGCATTTTCCCCCTACTCTTTTTTTTTTTTTTTGACAGACAACTTCTGTGTAAACGTTGAAATCCGTGTTGTCTGTCAGGAGCAGTTCATCCGAAAACTTTGCTGGAGCATGTATATTTAGCAACAGGTGACAGAGAGGAAGACATTGAGATGTCAATTATTCTGGTGAGCTGATGCAGAGGCTGGGATTTAAGTCGAGGGGTTTAGGGAAATGAAAGGAACGAGCGAGACAGTCTGAGCACAGAGCCTCGCACTCACAGCCGCGTGGGGCTGTTTTGTCTAACTTGATCTGTGCTGCCCAGTGCCCCGCTCACCCCTGGGTGTCATCAGGCATCCAAGCTGCTAAGTTGTGCTCACTCTGTATCTTGCAGGAAAAGACACTGGAGCTGTGAGCAGAAAGGCCGGAATTGAGACCCAGCTGGAGATTTTTTTTAAGACGCCGGTACTGCCATGCGCGTTGTTAAAACATCAAAGGTTGCTGAATGGCCCGCCCTCATGGAGACCCTCCGCACGTCCCCCAGACTCATCCTCAAGACCCTCAGGCCCACTGATATGCCTCTGCCCCCTCCCCTGCCCATGCAGCCCCGGGCCCCTGGCCCCGCATCACATGCTCTTTGCAGGGCTGCCCACTGCTGAACACTGCCCGCTGCTGAACACTGCCCGCTGCTGAACACTGCCCACACCCCCCACCACCACCACCTGCAGGCTGCTCTCAGCCAGGGGGTGCTGCCCTAGGAACTTCTGGCGATGTTTGAGATCATCTCGCAGTGGGGACAGTGGGTGCCCTGGCTTCACAGACTGCTGCCAGACGCTGGACGGCACCCCTGCACAAAGAGCAGTCCAGCCCGACTGCAGCGCTTGCAGCTGGGAAGCCCGTCTTCAGCGACACCTGAGGAAACTGCGGCTGCGCCCCGTCTTCGGGTCACGCGCACTCGGCTGCATCTTTCCTGTCCTGGATCAAAATGCTAAGAATTTACACGGTTCGGCTGCTTGGTGGGTGGGCCACTTCACACTGGATTTGCTCTGGAGTCAATCAGCTGGGATGCCTGCGTGCTGCGATGGGACAGTCAGGAACAGATAGATCACTTTGGAGCAAGAAATGGTCGGGGATGAAGGTCTGGGCTAAGCTCTGGGGGACTCACCGCTTTCCCCACGTCCGCAGCCATCACTCCCACTCACAGCCCCCGTATCCCCCACCTGGCCTCCCTCCTCATGCGTCCCCGTCATGAGTTCCAGGCCCGGAGCCAGCGGACACACGTGGGTTTGTGTATGCACGTGTTCTCGGTGGACGGGGTGGATGGGCAGGGAGTGGGGACCCCTGTAAGGAGGTGCCAGAGTCTTTCGAGATGACGGGTGTGGCCCAGAGGGAGGGCCCGGAGGGGGTTCCACAGGCCCCGAGCTGGTGCTGGCAGCGGGCAGTAGGAGGAGAAAGTGCCCACGAACGGCTGTGTCAAGGCAGTGGCTCCGCTTCTTTGGGGAGACAGAAGCCCAGAGTGTGGACACACGAAGAGGAATCGGTGCTGTTTATCAGGGTCAGCTCCGGGTCTCTCTGGCTTTTCCTCTTGGTTTTCCTCATCTTTCCCAGCCCTGCTTCTGGAAGCTGCATGCTTTGCCGTCCATTAGCCTTTCCACCTGCCCCTGCGCCGCAGGAGCTCCCGGGGAGCTTCCTTCCCTTAAGTGAACCCTCTCTGGGATGCCCGCTCCCTCCTCCTCTGGCCCCAAATCCACCCAGCTGGGTCTAGTCCTGGTGCCAGAGAGGTCTCCCCAAGGGCGATGCTGGTGAAGTGAGCTGAGTGGAGAGGACGGCCCTCCTCCTCCCCGGACAGCTGTTCGCATCTGGCCCAGCCGGAGTCCAGGGCCACGCCCACGGGCAGAAAGGCAGCCTGCCTGGTGGCGCCAACTGAGGGCCGCCTGACCGTGAGAAATGCCTCCTAACAGCGGCCCCTCTCTCACCCGGATCTGGAATCCAGTCATGCAAGCTGCAAGGGGCCTCCGTTTAGGACCTAAAATATGACCCAACTCTACCCTTAAACCACCGCAGAGATGTGGGCAGAGGCCGGTGGAGAAGCCTCATAGTCAAACTCAGTGTACTGTTACAACTGATCAGATCAGCCGGGAGCTTCCATTGGTCAACAACTGCTCCCTGTGGGGCTGAGGCAGAGACATAAATAAAAATAACAAAAGAAGTGGAGCCAGAGCCTCTGGCCCTGCAGGCTACTCCCACAGGGGACCCCCAAGAGCCCACTTCCTGCCCTGAGCTGTGCTGTGTTCTCCGGGCCGACAGACGCGTGGGTCAGGCGGCACGGTGGAGGGGATGGGCAGGCAGCAGCTGTCAGAGGTGTCCCTGCTCCCCTAAACTGGCGCCATCTTTCACGTTTGGGACCCCGCCGGACGTGAGCGCTGCTGCTCCTCTTGTTCTGGCGCAGGCGGGAGTGACCTCTGTAGTGCAGGGTTGGTGAGGTGGCCCTGCTTCCCCGGGACAGAGCCGTGAGCACACAGAGGGGAGGCTGAGGGCTTCTGGGGTCCCTGCTGCTGCAGGATGGGGCTTCAGGCCCCACTGACTGTGACCGAGAGGCTAGTGGGGTCCTTCCTGTGTCCTTCACTGCAGACCCACGCCAGGCTCTGGCTCCGGGACAGCCTCACTCCACTGCTTTGCCATCCTCCCTCTCAGCGTGCTGAGACCTGAGTATGGGAAGAGAAGCGGTTTGCTACTCCCAGCCACGCTCCTGGACACCCCCAGCCTACGCCCCACCGGACCAGGCCTGGACTCGCCCTCCGCGGCTGACTCAGAGCACGCCATCGCCTTCCTGCGACCTCTAAGGCGCGGATGGCACCACCTCATCTGTCACTGCTGCTGTTTCCTAACCCGCCCGACACGGGCTCCTTCCGGAGCTAACCTACATTCCGCCCGCTGCCATTTATTAGGCTCCGTCCCTCTGCTTGTGGCACCCGGCTTATCGAGGGGAGACGGATACCCTGCTCAGGCCCCCCGTCCTTTCTTACAAAGTCACCATCTGCCTCTGGTGTTCGCTAGTCAGAGGCTCTGCAGAAACGCGCTGGTTTCGATCGTCTCCCCTGCACGGCTGCATCTCAGGTTCTTGGGCTGCCAGAGTTAGGCCAGCAGCCCGGGGCCCTCCCAGATGGCTGGTGCCCACCCAGACACAAGCGTGAAGCCAGCTTTCCCACGGCGCCTGGCGAGGCAGTGAGGCTGCCCATGCATCAGAGGCGCGTGGGCCTGGGGCCTAGGCCAGCTTGACAGTTCACCTGCCTTTCCTCACCATCGGCAGCCACGCCACAGGGCACTCCGAGGGTCTGTGGGTGTTCCGGAGCGCCCTGGAAGCCTTCACTTGTCCTCTGGCTCGCCACGCGAGCGGGGTCCTGCCTCAGTTCAAGGACAGTCTTGTTCTTGATGCCACAAGCTCCTCCCCAACCAGGGTCTTTGGCGTGGAGGTTGGGTCTTCCTCGCTCACGAGAGCTCCGTGTGTCCCACCAGCTGGACGGGGCCGAGCTGCAGGAGCCACCCCGTGGCCCAGTGCTTCCACGCGGTCAGCAGAGAGGGCGCTGCCGCTGGGGTCCCTTGGGGGCCGGGCCAGGGAACAGCAGTTATTCTGGCCATTTACTGCAGTTTGGATCGGCCTCCCCTGGGGTGGCCCGCTGACCCCCGGGGGCAGCAGCCAGGCCTGTCTTGTCCCAGCACGTCATCATCCTAGCACGTCCTGCCAGAGAATGGGTCTCCCACAAATGGAACCTCTAATTAGTAGAGATCTGGGCTTCCCGAACCCAGGCAGAGATGTAACCTTCAGCTGCTCCCTGGCTCAGTCACTTTGTTTTGGTGGTTGGGTTTTACCCTCCACGACCTGCTTCCTGCCATAAAACCTGTCATTTCTTCGTAGTGTCCTTGACTTCTGCAGACTGAACATCTGCTTTTCAGTATTTCTGCATCTCTCCCCCTTGTTCCTGCCCTCTTACGCATCCCAGCTCCTCTTAGCTGGTGTTTGCTCCTTCTCTGTTTTCATGATGAAGACATAGAAGGGACCAGCTCTAAAACGCACCTGAATAGGGGTCCATTTCTGGGTGCTCCATTCAGAAGTAGGAAGGCACCCCTGAATTGCACGTCGCAGCCTGTCTTTGATGTGGTGTCATGCAATCTCATTTAGTATCTGCTCATTAGTGCACCAGAATTCCCCTTAATGAGTCCATCCATCCCATTTCAATTTGTAATTTAACTGTGGAATGTAATAATTGGGTTTGAGGCTATGCAGGCCTGGCTGCAAATTGATGTAGCCCATAATGCACACTGGGTCTGGGCTGCCCAGCGACTTATCACTCCAGCAGCAATGTCAACGATGAGCACACTTCTCAAGGGGTCCTGGTTCCTGCCCGTGCTTCCTCCAGGAGACCCCAGGTCCCCAGGGAGGAAGGTACACGCACAGAAAATCACCGTGTCTGTGTAACAAGGATGAAGGTAGGTGCATGTGCGGGGACAGTGGGTGCCCCGAGGAGTCCCCATGATTTGGTCTTGTTGGGTGGGTGGGTAAGCGTGGTAAGCGCGGAGTGGTCCCCAATCCTCCTTACCTTTGGTAGCGTGCTCTTGTCTCATGTCCCCCAGAGCGAACCGTGCCTCCGCTCCAGTAGGAAACTGCAAAGGTGACCGGTGCTGCTTGGTTATGGGGTTCCTGTGTGGTGTGGAGTATCGTAGGACTCTGCAGGAGTGCCTGGTGGGACAGGGTGGTTGGGAGTGCCTGCAAAGCTGATCTCTGATGGAGGGATGGGATTGGCCCCTTCAGCAGCGTGAGTTTGATCCCAGCCAGGGAGGGACCCACATGACGCGGCAGACCTCTCCTGCCTCGCCCGCTGCTCCCCTCAGCAGTGTGTTTCAGTCCATCTGCCTGTTCTGCTCCCCGCTCTGTCTCTCGTGAATCCTTTCACCTCCCACGGCTCTGGCCTGTGCCTCAGCTCTTGCATGCATAAGTAAATAAATCTTAAAAAAGTTAAAATAAATATCCTTTCACATGTGCATCTGCCTGCTCACCTCTCTGACATCACCTTTTTATTCTCTGCACTCCCAGCTAGCTTTGTACGATTTGCCTCTCTGAGGCCTTGGAACTTCCTGTTCCTCCTTCTTGGGGTGCTCTTCCCTGAGATTCTTGCATGAAGGAGCCCTATCCTCTCTCGTCTGGCCAGATTTGACTTCTGGACCTGTCCTCAGCAGATGTTCCCTGATAGCGTGTTATGGCTGAGCCATGGTGCCCAGGTATGGGGACAAACATCTTCCTGGATATTTCTGAAGGTGTTTTGCTTTTCCTGTGGATGAAATTAACATTTAAATCTGCGGACTTTAGTAAAGCAGATTGCTCTCCACACTGTGAGTGGGTCTCACCTAATCAGTTGAATGTCTTAATAAAACAGAGGCTGACTTCTCCCATGTAGGGTGGAGGAGGTGTAGACTTTGTTAACAGATGGCCATTGGACTTGAAATGTAACATGGGGTCCCCCCGGTCTCCAGTCAGCCAGCCTACACTACCAATTTTGAACTTGCCAGTCTCCACAATTGCATGAACCAATCAACTCCTAAACTTAAACTCTCTTTACCTCTGTGTGCCTGTGTATACATAAGTATGTGTGTATACTTGATAGTCATTTGCTGGTTCTTTCTCTTCCTCTGATCATTACACTCATGATCCTGCCTGTGCTCTGAACTGGTTTTTCTTCCTAACTGGTTGCTTAGCCCTGTCATTGCTCCGTTTCCACTAATAGCCCTTTGGGAATCCGCTGCATAGAAACCAGCGTGCGCACCTGTGCTGGCATTTCTCTAGGACACCCAGGAAGGGTGGAGCTGTCTGGAGCCCTGTTTTCACTTTGGATGCCATCATCCTGCGCTCTGCAAAGCTAAGGACCCCTCAGCGTGTATGAGCACCAAAAGTAGTAGAAATATGCATGAATGGGGCACCATTGTATGGCCAGGGTTCGTACTACTCAAAAAGATAGCACTGTGGACAGAGAGAAAGTTCTGCATGGTGATACTCTTAAGGGAAATGAAGGAAATTAATTCACACAGCTAAAGCCCGTGTAAGATCCACACACTACAAACTGACTCATTCCATGTACCCACTTCTGAAAAAGGTTAGACTGGCCCCTGACACACGGAGTCATCTCGGATGAAGAAAGCAGTGTGGGTGGGGTAGGCGCCCAGCATGGTTTGAAATCAGCAAGCATAATACTGTATTTATGTATCACTTGTATAGTTAAAGTGAATAAAAAGGAATTTAAAGGAAGTAAAAAATTAAATAGACAGGAATTCCAAAGTCCTGCCACTTTTATATAAATGTCTGGCCATAGAAATAGCCATTTCCAACAGATATTTTATCATCTATAACTCAGTGGTAATGAATCCCATTTTCTGATATCTGTAAGTTAAACAAGGTGATAGCAAATATTTATTGAGCTATTGCTTTGTGTAATTCCCTCTATACCCCCCTCCCAATTTTCCTCTTCCCTTTTCCCCCTTCCCTCCATCCCCCTTCATGGAAACTTTAGTAAACAGGAGAATAACAAATTAAAGGTCTAACCAGCACATTAAAAAAAAGAGAAATATCTTAAATGTCACCACAAAAAGAGAATTGCTAATTATGTGATTAGACATGTGGAAGTTTTATAAACTACAATTGAACTATAATTTATCTTTCCTTTGTTTTCTTGTGTGATTGCTGTCTTAAGAAGCTGGTGCCTGCTCTATTATAAGATTTACACTTATGTTTCCTTCTAAAACTGCTATAGTTTCAGCTTTTACGTCTCATTCCTTGATCCCTGTCGAGTTCATCCTCATCTGCGGTCTAAGGTAAGATTTCCCCTTTTATCCTCTCGTGTTCACTCCAGAGTGGCCTCAGTGTCATTTGCTGGCGAGAATTCTTCCCCATTGACTGGCCTTGGTACGCTTCAAGAGAACATGCATCTTCCAGCTAGATTAAGTACTGAAAATTCAGTACTTTCAAGCTTTCTTTAGTCCGATCCTTATGAAAAAGCATCCAATTCCTTACCATTATCTCTACTTTATAGCTAAAGAAAAAGAAGCTAGGAGAGGTTAAGAAATGCATCTCAACTTTACATGGTTGGTTAGAGAGAAGCTGGGGATGAAAATTCAGCTCTCCCGATTCCTGCTTTCGTATTATATGAGTTACATCTGTCTGGATCGATGCCGATTTTATTGTAAACCATTCTGCATTACTTAAAATGTAGAGGAATTATTTTAAATGGATGGAGAAACTCAATCAAATTTTCTATAGCCCTTGAGAGTTGAAACTACATTTTCCATTTCCAGTAATAACACAGCTAGGAAGACTGTTTCATGTATGAACTCACCATGTCCTCACCGCCACCTCACGGGCGATGCTTCCGTTGCACACACCAGGAGCAGTGTGCAGGGTGAGGGCAGTGAGACTTCCCAGACCACACAGCAGCAAGGGTGGCCAGTTGGGGCAGCCTGGCCTCTGAGCCTGCTCCAAGCCCCCCAGACTCCACGCACTGCCCTTGCTCGTGGAAGGAAACACGTGTTTCTCTTTTACAGACAACTCAAACACAGGCCCAGTCACACGTCTGTGCTTCCTTTGCTCTGAGTCGCCTTTCAACCAATCTCCCTCCACCTCCACCAAGAAAGAGTATCCATAACCAAAGCCAGAAAGCAGGAAAGGAGGGAGCGCAAGAAACGAGTCCCTCCGAGACTCCAGGCTCACGTCTCCCTTCATCACACACATCAGTGTCACCACTGAGCGAGCTGGCAATTGCTGGGCCTCACGAGGACAGGCTGGTCCCTGAGGTGCTCATGCCTGGTGGGCGCAGGAGGGGAGGCTGAACACAGGCTCCGTCTGGGAGGCCTGGGCTCCTGACGGCATAGGGGCACGGGCACGGGGGCCTTGCCGTGCGCCTGGGCCCAGAGGCTGCGCCCACGGGAGGCTGAGCTGGAGTGGCGGCCGGAGGCAGTGGGGGCTCAGCCTTGGGGAGGGGAGCTGCGGTCCCAGCCAACCCAGGCCCACCTGCATCTTTACCCTTTCTACCTCCGTGGCCTCCGGGGAGTTACTTGCTGGCTCAAAGTCTCTTTTCTTGACTGTAAAATGGGCCAGCGGGCAGACACGGCTCCTGGCTTGCCCCTAGACCGCCCTGCACAGGCCACTCCCCCTGGCTCCGCAGAGCCCCTACCGCAGGCCAGGGCCGAGCAGCAGCCCGTGGCAAGCAGAGGCCACGCGGGAGGAGTCTGGGGACTGAAAGCAAAGCAGGGCCTCAACCTGCCCTTTGGGGTGGGGGGCCCTCTGAGGGCTGCTGAGGCCGGTAAAGGCAGTGCCTGGGGAGGGATGCGTTGGCAGGGAAGCTGCTGTCCCAGGGGCAGGGGAGGAACCCGTCCGAGCTGGGGGGCAGTGAGACCGCTCCACGTCCCCCCAGCGCCTCCCCACAGAGGCTGCAGCTGTAGAAATTGCAGCCCTGACTGCACAGGAGGCTGGAGCAGGGTGCGGAGGGGCTGCCCGCTCTTGCTGGCTGGCGTCCATGTCGTGGCAGCCCTGCACTCCAGGGATGGGCAGCGAGCTGGTCAGGAGGGCAGTCAGGTGGTCAGGAGGGCAGCGAGCTGGTCAGGAGGGCAGTCAGGTGGTCAGGAGGGCAGCGAGCTGGTCAGGAGGGCAGTCAGGTGGCCAGGAGGGCAGCGAGCTGGTGTGGAGGGCGGCCCTGGATGCTCTTGGCCATTTCCAGCCCAGCCCGCTGGCAGGATGTCACAGTGGCAGAGCCTGGTCTTTCCTCCTTGGTCCCCAGGCCATGGCTTATGCTTTGCGTTCAGTCGCGGGCACTGAGGGAGGAGCAGGTGGTCTCTGGCCGGGCTCGAGGCGCAGGCCTGCGGCAGTAAGGACACGCATCTCAGCCTCGCAGGGGTGCGGGAGTGGGGGAGCACAAGCAGGACCATTCGGGATCCAGAGCCTGTCCTTGTGCTTCTTGTGGCGCTATTGCCACGTTAGGTAACCATCCTGTGCCTTAGCTTCCCGAGGCTACACCCACAAACACGCCCTCTCTTGTGGACACGCCAGAGGGTTGAAAAGGTAATGCGTGTAAGACTGCCGGGTGCCTGGACATGCCCAGAAGGTGCCCTCTTTGCTCCCCATTCTCAGTGCCCAGAACCGAGTCCGGATCGCAGTGGGCCTTTATGACAGTAGTTCTTGAAAGAGGAAAGTTAGTTGGTCTCGTCCCCTGTGTGGGCCGGGAAGCGGAGGCTGCCCAGCCTGCAAGGTGCCAGGCTGGCTCGCGCCCACCCAGCCGGACGGCCGCGAGGGGCGCTGCTCAGCGCAGGTGATGGGCAGCTGTCTGAGCCGGGGTGGAATTTCTGGGAGGAAAAGGATGACCGCAACATTTTCCATTTTTGGCAACATGCTAGTAAGTCTTAGGCAAAGCAGACATCAAGAGCGGCCGCATTTTCTTACTGAATTCCCACTGTGGTCCCACGAGGAAGAGCGAGTGATCTTACCTTGCAGGTGAGGGCGGGCTTAGAGAAGACAATTACCTGCCAGTGTCAGGACACCTGCCACTCCCAGGGCCCCGCCCTGCTCCCCTCGTGCTTGACGTGTTCGGGGCCCCTGGGCCTGTGTGCAGCTCTGAGACTTTGATGAAGTATAAAATGGTCCCTGACCCTACAGTGGCCAGAATTTAGTTGTGAGCATTAGAGGCCTGACCCAGGAAGGGTGCAGACGGTCTGGGGTGTTGGCACAAACTCACAGGTAAGGGATATGGATCAGGGGTTAATTTGGGCTACACTGGAGGAGATTCCAAGGAGAAGTAGGATTTCAGATCGATTCCCTGGAATAAGTCAGATTGTCATAAATAAGTGGGGGCAAGGGGGGCCAGTGCAAGGAAACATCTGGACAGAGATACAGGGGCAGAATCTGGAAGCAAGTGTGGGCACCTCCAGTCTGGGCCACATCCGTCACACAGCTGGCAGGCGGTAATGACTTGGGCCTGGCTTATTAAGCACATTTGAAAATTGGGCGAATTGCTTGATTTGGTAAAAAATTACATGGTACATTTAATCAGGCCTCCTTTAAGGAACAAATGTCATTAAACACCACTTAATTAGCTGCCCCTGCAGCCTGACTGGGTGAAAATTATATCCTTGACAAACTACAAAACATTTCTAAGGTCAGATATAGAGAATAAAAATACCACAGGATGCCCTCGGGTAATAGGCCCATAAAAGCTCTCCTCATTTTCATTCACTGAAAAGATTCATTTTGGGTTGCAGCTAATCAGAACTTGATGGGCTTTCTTTGGGGCACAATCTTAAGACCCAGTGTGTTGGTCTGTATGCTAAAGGATTGAAAAATAAAAGAGCCAACAGAACAGGCACATACACATTCAATAATATATTTGTTTATCAGCCTGCTGATTTGTTATGGGCATAAAAATGTCTACTTGCTCTATTAACCCAGGATTCCATGTATATTACAGCAATCTGAGGTCTGGATTTGTCCAGGACAAAGAGAGCAAATAACAGAGTATATGAAGAGGAGTAGACAGAGCTAGTCTTTATGACATTAAAAAATTCTAGATGATGCATAATATTCACACAAACAAATGCATATATCATAAGAGCAGGTTACGTCCTGAAACTAAAATCACCTTGTCACCAGCAGCACAGGAAAAGAAACCAGGTATTATCACCTGCCCAAGGTCCCTAAGCTTTCTTTGCACCCTCCGCTGTGCCCACACCCTTTGGGTAAGACTGCCAGGACCTCTCAGGGTGAGGTTGGTTTTCCAGAGCTTGACTTCTGCCTGGTTTCATTCATTCAACATTTGGGGAGGGAGCTCATCCTCATTGCTGTGGTCTCCTCCCTCAGACAGCCCTGCTGTGCCCCCCTGGGGGCAGGTGCCACCGTTTCTTTACATTTGTCTTTGTTTCATAGGTGTCCGGGCAGTTTTTCATTGGGAGCTTCTGTTGGTGATGCTGTTATGCAAATATCAGCTTGAAGTGGATAAAAGCCTTGAATGTATGACCTGAAACCATAAACTATAGAGGAAAACAGGCAAGACAGTCCATGAAATAAACTCCAGAAATACCTTTGAGGACTCATCTCTGGAAGCAAGGAAAACAAAGGAGAATATAAACAGCTGGGACTACATCAAACTAAAAAGCTTCTGTACAGTAAAAGAGGATAACTAAATGAAGAGACACCCACTAAATGAGGAAATGCTTGGACACCCAACATATCTTAAGGGATTGATGTGAAAGATCTACAAAAAGTTCACACAACTCAACAAAAAACAAATTAAGCAACCCATTTCAAAAAAAATAGGCAGAAGAGCAAAATAGACACTTCTCCAAAGAAGAAATGCAAATAAATGGACAGGCATATGAAAAAACTGTTCATAATCATGTTTTATCAGGGAAACACAAATCAAAACCGCAGTGAGATACCACCTGACATCAGTGAGAATGGTGTATATTAAAAAAAAAAAAACAAGACAAGAAGTGCTGGTGATAAGTGTGGAGGTAAAGAACCCTCTTACACTGATGGTAGGAATGTAAGCTGGTTCAGCCACCATGGAAAGCTGGTGTGGTTTCCTTAGAACACTAAAAATGGGTTCTTCATTCTAGGAATCCACCCAAAGAACACAAAAATACTGATTTGAAAGGAAACCCGCCCTCCTGTGTTTATGGCAGCACTATTTGCATTAGCAGCCAACGTGTCAAACAACCTAAATGCCCCAAGACAGGTGACTGGCTCAAGAAGATGTGGTCTGCATATGCAGTGGAATACCATTCAGGACCAAGAAAGATAAACTCACACTATTCACGGCAAAATGGTTGGAGCTGGAAAAGACTGCGCTCAGTGAAATAAGTCAGAAGGAAAAAGATCACTATTGGATGGTTTCACTCTACATATAGATAGAAGACAGAAACACAAAGTGTCAAACAAAGACAAATCTTGAAAAGATCTGAGGCATCCAGCAGGGGATGAAGGGGAGGGGTGTGGAGAGATAAAAACCAGGTGAGGAAGAGCACAGGGGAGTATGGTGAGGGATTATGGGTGCTTTTGGGGGAAGGAACTAGTTTAATGCAAGATCACGTGATAGAGAGGGGTGGGGCTCAGATCAGTCTCCCTGAGGATGGGGCTTTGGCCTCATTTGTTGGCTTGAAGAACAAATACAGAACACGTGTTTGTTCTGCAGAATGAGGGTGTATCCCCAGTCCGGGTTCAGAACTAGGGGACCACACCTGAGGGCAGAAATCATATATTGTCAAAAAATTAACAATGACGGGGCCTCCCTGGTGGCGCAGTGGGTTGAGCACCGCACTCTGAAGCATCCACGGCAGAGCAACGTGAGTTTAATTCCAGACCCACAGGGCGCCACAGACCTCTCCTGCCTCCCCGCTGCTCCCCTCAGCAGTGTGTTTCAGCAGATCTGCCTGTTCTGCTCCCCACTCTGTGTCTGGTGAATCCTCTCACCTCCTATACCTCTGGCCTGTGCCCCAGCTCTTGTGTGCATAAACCTTTTTTAAAAAATGAGCAATGATGTAAGAGAAAAGTGCTGCATTTTAAAAATAAAAATAAATAAATAAAATAGTGCTGCTGTGGATGCGCTTTCTGTGCGTGTCTTTGGGGGCTGGGGTTGATGTCTGAGCACAGGCACACCGTGGAGCTGCCGTGGACCTGACCCCGTCGCCTTGTGAGATAACCCACGTCTCTCTATGTCTACAGCTGAGATAATAAGTGTAAAGGACACTCATAAATATCACCACCAAATATTTCACATAATTATATGCTATTGTGTACATACTGCTATGTGCATAAACTTGCACATATTGTATTAAAAGTTGTCTTGTGTTATTCCTCTATACCCTTAACTCCTGCCTGCAGAGACTTCTGGCTTGTGGGTCCCTTTGTCAGGGGCTACTGAACTGCCCAGCACGGAGAGGTTCCGACATGTGTTTATTCAACAAAGTGAGCGCTGGGCTCAGGTGCCCCGGATTCTACTTGCTTTCTCAGTGTCCACCTCTCTCTGGCGAGGAGGCCCTGCGAGTGAAGGCGTGGAGGGGGGAAGCTTAGGTCTCTTCTCAAGGAAATGACAGAGCCTCCCGGCCTCCTTTACAGCATGGGGGAGCAGGTTCTTGGTTTTCATCAGCCTTCCTAGAAAAGACAGTGTCTACTTAACCTCGATTGGGATTCTGACGAGCCATCCCCCTGACAGAGAAAGCCTGCTAATTGCAATCAGCAAAACCAAGCCATAATTAAATGCTCGCAAATTGTTGTGTTCGTGGAAAACACATTTCCCAGCTCTTGCTGATCCTGGATCCCCTCCCCAGGGGCACAGAGGCCAAACCCCACAAGGCCAGCTTTCCAAAAGGAACAATGCAAAGCCATGTGGCAGAGAGAGGCGGGGCTCTTGCATCCGTCTCCCTGAGGACGGGGCTTGGGCCTCGTTTATGGGCTTGAAGAACAAACACGGAAAATGCAAGTTGGTCGGCTCTGGTTGCTTTCTGCAGAATCACGGCATGGCTCAATCTGGGATCAGAGCTGCGTCAGCCCGGCCACCCGTCACTTCTGAACGGCGTCCCTCTCTGCGAGCTAGGCGCCTTAGCTCCAGGTTCCGGGACTGTTTTCAGTGCAGGAATCAAAATGTTGCCTGGACAGTGCTGAACTTTCTGCCAGCCTGAGCTCTGGGACAAGCTGTCAGCTTATGCAAGACTGGGCTTCGTCTCCGTGGTTAGAATGGGAAGGTATTTCCACCCCACCATTGCAAACCGCCGCTGCTGTTGTTACAAAATAAGCAGGGCCAGGTCGAGACCATAACCACCACCTCGTGTCCTCTTTCCTGCTCCCACCTGCCCAACCAACCCACTCCCACCCACTGGGCATGCTCCCTCGTTTCGCTTCATTTTTAATGTGGCCTAAAGTATTCTGTGCATTTAAGATACACTGCTGTATAACTGATGTGCACTGATAAATATAGCTTTAACAGTGTTGCCTTTAAAAGCCGATGAGGGGGGTGTCCGTGGTGGCGCAGGGTTAAGTCTCAGCACTATGAAGCTGTACTCTACCACTGCAGCATGAGTTCAATCCCTGGAGGGGACCCTCAGGGCGCAGCAGACCTCTCCTGCCTCTCCGCTGCTCCCCTCAGCAGTGTGTGTCAGTTGATCCGCCTGTTCTGCTCCCCACTCTGTCTCTGGTGAGTCCTCTCACTCCCTGCGCCTCTGACCTGTACCCAGCTCTTGTGTGCACAAATAAATAAATCTTCAAAACAAAACACAACAAAAAAAACGATGAGTAGATTTCACATTGGTTCATTTATTGGATTCCCCTTCCCTGCGTTTAAAGAGGAGATGTAAGAATTGGACAACAAGCCTGGTGGGCCTGGGATCTCAGGGAACGGTCGTCACCACCTTCAGGCCTGCTGGGTCCGACTCCCGTCTTCTCTGTGGTGGCGAGTGTGGGACCGTGCGTACATCGTGGAAGTGTGACGTCATTCTTACGTCATATACAGTGTTGCAAACTGTGATCTTAAAAAAAAAACAGGAGAAAAACAAAACGAAAAATAAACAATGGAAGAGACGGATGAGTGACAGAAAGGAAGAGAGGTGAAACGGTCCCTGAGAGAATGGCTGGACCCAGCGCCTTTGGGAGAGTCAAGGGCTGTTTCCTCGCGGGAGGGAGAGGACGCAGTCCCGCCTCATCCTTCTCCCCTGACTGTCCCGCAGGAAGTTGGTCAGAGGGTGACGATAGAGCTGGCCCTCAGCTCACCAGCTGGCTCTGACAGAAGTGTTAGGAGCGTTGGGGTTCCCAGGGGGTACCCCGCTGCGGACGACGCGGTCAGGGCGCCAGTCTGAAGCCTTAGACCCGCGCCTCCCTGGGGGAGGAGGGAGCTTCATGCATAAGGTTCTGTTGGAAATAACCTTTTAAAACTTGTTTTCTTTTTTCCTCCTCTCATTCTGGCCAAGCGAGCTGGCCAGTGAGGAATAATTAATTCCTCACACCTCTTGTTCACTGAACAGTTGTTGAGTTTTTTGGTTTTTTTCTGCCTCTACTGTCCACTGGGAAGAATACGAGGATCTGAGATTTAAGCAAACTCGGTTAGGGAGTGGGAGGGGGGGCAGTGACTTTGCTATGCTGATCCAACCCTGCACCCCAAACATCTCCTTCGGGAAAGTCAAGCACTGGAGAATCCGCACTGGAAAGTGCTGCTCAGTAGCGTTGGAAGCAGCCGTGGAGGAGGAGATCGGGCATCGGTTCTCTGCGAGCTGGGCACAGAGGTCGGGAGTGACATCACGGAGACGGTCTGCGCCCCGTGCGCGGCAGCGAGGGGCTCACAGTGACAGTGGCAGAGGGGACGTGGGTGCCGGTCGAGCGCGACCTGACGGTAACAGCGAAGGCGGCCGCGCTGGTGCTGGGCTGGGTGGGCGGGTGAGCGTGGTGGCGCCGGCGCATGAGGTGCTTCGCGGGGCTGGAGGGCAGCACCTGGCGCAGGCCCAGCGGGCCGCAGAGACCCCCAGCGGCCACCCCGGGACCAGGCACAGCTCAGCCGCAGCCCTCACCCCTCCACTCCCGATGGCGAGCCCGCTCCTCGTGCGCCTTGCCGTGACGCGCGTTCGTTCTCACGGGAACTCTGCTCGTGTTCCTGTCACCACCACCGTGCCGGTGCCACCTCTGGGCGCCACTCCCACGACCGCGTCGTCGCCAGACACCAGGACTGCGGCCCTCGCCATGGTACACTGCCTCGAGGGAGACCCGGCCACAGCCGCTCTGGCCCGCGCGGGGCGGGCTCCTGTGAGGGTTCCTGGGGGCCTTTGAGCCGCCTGGACGCCGGGCTCAGCCTGCGCCCCGTGGCCGCGCAGATGCGCCTCCCGGGTCGATTTCTACGGCCTCACTCCCTTCTCTATGGTCTCTTTTCTTCATCCCCCATGGCCCCGGGAACTCACGTTCTCCAAGGTAGAAGAATAGAAAGACTTGCTCTTCAGGAGCTCACGCTCCACAGGAAGAGACTCCGACTCCCTCCCGCGACATTCCCTGCATCACCTCCTCCTTGAGACGACACATGGAGAGAAACCAGCTCCGCTTTATTCAGCGTTTGGCCTCTGGAACAGCAGATCCGCAGCTCAGGAGGCACCGGACCTCCGCCTTCCCAGGGCTGCCGAGTCGGGGTCTGCACCCCTGTGTTGACGCGGCTCTGTTGACAATGCCTGCGCCCCTAAACCACCCAGTGCCCGGCAGACGAGGGGATCGCGAGAGGCGTCCACACACCAAGTGGAACGCCTCTCAGCTCCGATGACAGATGGACCCCTACCATGTGCCGCAGCCCCGGTGGAACCGGCGAGGGGTGGGGCGGTGACGCCAAGGGAAGTAAGACGAGGAGCAGGAGAAATACTCGGCGGTTTCAGCAGATGCGGAGTACAAAGCAGCGAAACAAAGAGCTGACAAGACTAAGCCAAGCCAAACCTCCGCGATCTGACTGCAGAACTGAGGCTACCAAAAGGGAGGGTAGGCGGTGGGGTCTAGGGGGTGGGACGGAGGGGCAGGTGAGAAGCGGGCCATGGAGGGTCTATTGCTGGCAGGTGTGGTGTGGAAACCCGCATCTCACGAGGGGTGAACTTGTCCCTTTGAATCATAACCCATGTCGTGAATCAATGTGACCTCAGTAGAAATAGTAAAATAACATCTGATGAAGAGAGAGACCTTCGAGTCATTACTGTCTATGAAAGTAAATAAAACAGGGGCCTCCCTGGTGGTGCAAGGGATTAAGTCTCAACATTGTGAATCATCCTTAGCCCAGGGAGCTGACCCACAGGGCGCAGCAGACCTCTCCTGTCTCCCCGATGCTCCCCTCAGCAGTGTGTTTCAGTCCATCTGCCTGTTCTGCTCCTTGTTCCATCTCTGGTGACTCCTCTCACCTCCCACGACTCTGGCCTGTACCCCAGCTCTTGTGTGCATAAATAAATAAATCTTTAAAATAAATAAACAGGAAATAATATTGTAATGAAAACCCCTGCATTTTAACTTAATTCTTTGGAGAATCTTTTTTTTAAAAAAGATTTATTTATGCATACAAGCACTGGGATACAGGTAGCGGTGTGTGTGGGGAGGGGGGTGAGAAGACCCCCCAGAGACAGAATAGGGAACAGAACAGGCAGACTGACTGAAACACACTGCTGAGGGGAGCAGTGGGTGAGGCAAGAGATGTGTGCTGTGCCATGTGGGTCCCCTCCCCAGCCGGCAGCAGGGATCGAATTTGTGTTGCAGTGGCTGCAGTTTGCTTCATGGTGTGTTGCTTAACCCACTGCGCCACCAGGGATGCCCCTCTTTGGGGAATCTTGATACAAAATTTGGGAAATGTTTCTCCAGTTCCTAATTGGTGGATGTGAGTAAATGGTGAGGATACACTTAAAAGAAGCTCAGAGAGGCACCTCTCAGGGTCTGAGGGGCAGAACGAGAGCCTGAATGCCCTCTCCCAAAGCCTGAGTGACCTCTCTTCATCACAGGCTGCGTCTTCTCATGTCCCGGTCCAGAATCTGCTTGTGCCTGGAATCTAGACACATGGCCAGTGTGGGCGGAGAACCGCCCATCCCACACAGCCCAGGAGCCTGGGGTTCAAGTTGCAGCAGACACGGCTCTGAGGATCCCAGATGTCATAGCACCAGCAGCAGCTCAGCAACATCCCTCCCATCTGTCCCCATCCTCTGCCATCCTGGTTATTTTCTTCCTGGTTGAATCACCGTCTCATATTATTTTGACTATTATTGCTTATGGCTTCTTCCCAAGAGAAGGTTGTGATAAGCCTGTTTCATCTGTCACTGTGTTCCCAGCTTTCTCACACAGAAGGTACTTAATAATAACACAGAGAATAAATAAATATAAGAAAACTGAGGTCCTAAATATGAATATAATTGTCATTTGTCGAAGTCAAAACATAAGGAATTACCTGCTAGGCACTCTTCGGGCTCTCTATTCCTGCCATCCCCTCTGGCTGGCTTTATCAATCCTGTTTCCATGACGGTACATGTCCCAAGTGATGGAGCCGTAAGAACCTCTCTCGACAATAATATGTTTCTATCCTTGCCACACCCAAGATTTGGTCTTTAGACACTTACATGATTTTTCAGATCTGGGGAAATACAATGGAGAAAGGAATAACGTGTTCTCCCATGCTAGATGGAGAGGGTGATACTTCCTTTGTGTTGTCTGCTGTTATCTCCTCAACAACCTTACACAGAATAGGTATTGTTGCTAAGCTTTGCTGGCAAGTTACTGAGTCAAAGAGCTCTGTCTGCAAAGTAGTTGATCAAAATGGTTTCCTCCCAAAGTCTAGGTTCTTTATCATCTACCATCTTGCTTCCTTGGAAGAAGCTGATCTCTACTATGGAATACCCAGCAACATCTCCACCCATCTGGCAAATGGGTGAACACTGAAAGTTGGTCTCAATGATTTATTTTAAGGCAGTTATTTCCATGTGTCTTCTTGGGGGTCGCTAGGTCTGCTGTCTCTTGCAGGTCCGTTTCTCCTGCCTCAGGCTGTGAGTTGCTAACACAGTTCCATTCTCCCCTCTTTTCATCCTCAATAGCAAAGGATGCCCGATGGATTTCAGAAGACAATGATGAGGGTTGAAATTGAGTTGGGTCTCTGAAAGACATCTGGTGAGTGAGATCTCTCCTCTAAGAGAGACCAGGGGGATTGGATTCAGATTGACGTGGTCAGAATCTCAACCCTCAGGCATTAGCTGTGTCGTCTGGCTGTCTTCAATCACTCATCCGCCAAGTAGCAGGAATGCCAGGGTCAGGGTTGCTGGAGACATCGTGTCCTTTTTTTTAAAGATTTATTTATTTATGCGTATAAGAACTGGGGTATAAGCCAGAGGTATGGGGGGAGGGGTGGAGAGATGGAGTGGAGAGCAGGACAGGTGGATAGACTGAAACACACTGCTGAGGGGAGCAGCGGGGAGACAGGAGAGGTCTGCTGCGCCTTGTGGGTCAGCTCCCTGGCTGGGGATTGAACTCGTGCTTCAGTGGCTGTAGATGCTTCACAGTGTAGTGCTTAACCCCTTGCGCCGCGGGGGAGGCCCCTGGAGGCATTGTGTTCTCAAGTCAGCTTCCTCTTCTGCGCCAAGCCCGGTGCTGATCATTGAGCCCCGCCTGGCTGGTGGGCTGAAATCCAAGCGAAGAGGGGTGCTAGGGAAGAGGGGTTCTCCTGAGCTCTCATGTTCCGAGAAGAGATGCTAAACCCCATGTTTGCAAAAGCAGACACTCCACTGAAGAGTGAGGCCCTCTCCTGCTGCCTTCTCCGTCTCTCCCTGCAGCACATCTGGATGAAGCATAGTGAAGGAAGGGGCAGCCAGCTGTTGCTGCCGTTCTCCCTTAGCGGAGGGGTTATTTGTGGCACAAGTGGGTGAGAAGATGGGGTCTCTGGGGGTGGACAGACAATAAATATGTTTTAACAAATCTTCATAGGAGGCAACGGGGCAGGATTCACACAGCTGAATCCAATGTGGAGCGAGTTAGTGTCGCCTGAGAGAAAGGAGGGCAGATGGCAGAGCTGTGGGCTGTGCGGTCTCTCCAGAACTAGTGCACACACAGTGAGAGCTCGTCCAGAAAAAGCCCGGTGTAGAGGGGTCTGGCGGTGAAGACTGCCGGCCAGGTTGTACAGGCCAAGAGACCAGAGACCCACGTGGAGGGGGACGTTGGGAGGGTTTTCCATGTCCTCATTACTTGTAGTGCCATTTGCCAACAATTGTTATGCGAACTATAAACAAAAGTCTTCCATTTAAACAGAGCCGAGAAACTGCAAAAGTCATTTGACCCTCAAACTAGTTATTTTTTCCTTTTCCTTGCAAACATACACAGTGATTCCAAAAAGCTTTGGTATTCGACTCCCAAGTCCCCCGTGTTCTGGGAGCCCCGGTCAGTCACCCACGTCCTTGCTTGTAGATGTGAATTCACACTTTTCACTGACTCAGACTGTCTTCCCCGGGGCAGTCTCAATTAATGAAGTTTTACTCGACTTGTCACATCCGGGCGAATTTATCCACTGGAAAATTAACAGCAAGACAACCTGGGGCGTTTGAGGAGTAATTAATGTGTCTGGAATTGCTCTGCAGCGCTAATTGCCCATTATGAAGCGTCCAGTCTGCGGCTGTCCTACGGGGTGGCCGCGGCCGGGCCTGGGTGCTGGGCAGGCCGGTGCACCAGGCGGTGTCACTTATGAATAACTCTGTTCTCCAGGCAGACACGTTTATGCCAGGACCTGTGATTTATCTCCCTGATGCCAGGCTGAAGTCAGCTGTGGATTTAGGGCTGATTTATTTTGGCTGTGCTAATATGAGCCACGTCACCGGCCCGATGATTAAGCATTCGTGGCCGGCAATAAATTACTCTCGTTCTTTGCTCTCGATAATAACGGATTATTTCTCACCACTTCTGAGTGTGAATTATGGAGGACGGTTACTTCTTTAATCTCCAGCACATCTAGGCCTGGAAGGTTTGTGCGGCTGGGTCTCTGTAGCCCTGCCCCACAAACAAGTTGGGGATGAACTGCTGAAGGGTACCTGGGGAGTCCCCTCCCGTGGGAAGGAAAAACCAGGTGGTGTCGGCAGGAAATCAGGACGTGGGTGCATAAACACATGTGTATATATAGTGTGTGTGCACTTACATATGCTATGTGTGCATGTATATATTATGTGCATATGCATCCAGAACATAGGTGTATGCATTTTGTGTGCACGTACATATTCAGGTGTATAGGATACATGCATATTTATGTCATGTGTGCACATATACATAATATGCATGTGTGTGCAGATTATGTGTATTCATATGAGGTGTCTCTATAATATGAGTATGACATAGCATGTGTATATGTGTATGCACACATGCGTAAGTATATAAATGCATGCATTATTTAGTGACTCTCGATTATCCTAGCTGGCACTTCCTCTGGAATCTCTAATTGTGGGAAGTGTAACAGAATCTTATTATTTGTAGTTAATATGACCTGATGATCACTGATAATACGACCTGACTCTGTCATGCGCCATATGCAGTCTTTCCACAAACCGGCTCCCCTGGTCGTTAGACTGTCCAACTTACTGTGTGTTTATCGTCCCCGTTTCGCGGGCGAGGATAATGACCGGTGCACAGACTACTCAGGTCAAGGGGCAGGTTGTGGTGAAAGTCAGGGGCTCTGAGCTCGCTGGGCCCAGAGTCTTCTCCCAGGGGAAGCTGAGCGGCTTTCAAAGCTCCTGGAAAGCCCCTATGCCTCAGATTTTAATGACCTTGAAATTTTGCACAGATGAGGAAATGAATCTTCAGAGAAACGAATATAAAATACATAAGCAAATTAGAGGGACTGAGATGAGTGGGGCCTCACGCATGGGAGGGGCGAGGAGATACCGGGCATGACCTGGTCTCAGTCATGCAGGCCCAGTGAGCTTAGAAGGGAAGAAGGTGCACTGACATCTGCAGAGCTCTGATTGTGTGTGAGGCCTTCAGGCTTGGCTGGATCCAGGGGCATCACAGGGACACTCTTTCCCTTGGCTCCAACTTCTCATGGAACTAGAGTTGGTGGTCCCAGAAGACAGGATGTTATAATCTCTTCTCCAGCCCGGTATCGTCCCTCCCGATGATCTTGGCATCTTACTTTGCTCACCTGCCCATCTCTCAAACAACCAAACAGCATCCTTGTGTAGAGGGAATTGTGAGTCTGAGTTGTCAGGCACTAAGGTCCAAGGTGAACGAACGACCAAGGAGAAAATCAGTTTTGACAAGAAAAGAAAGCACATGTTCGGGAAGAAGTCTGAGAATAAAAAGGAGAGAAGAGTGTGGGCAAGAAAAAGATAACCTTGAAAGGTTCCCTGAAGGCCTAACGTCACTTGCTTTAAAGAGGTGACATTTCTGCAAGCGGGTTGGTTTTGTTAACGTCTGTGTTAGCAGCATTCCCCACCTGATGGACGTGGTGCAGCTGAAGGTGGTAGCACAGGGAAAAGGACCTTGGTCTAAGCTGGAGCATTTTTGCTCTTGCAGAGAAAGTGAAACGCTAAGTGGACATTAAGGCCATGGCTCATGTCTGAGGACTAGAAAACTCATGAGACCACAGGACGTTATTGATGGACCTGAAACAGATGCCGGCCTGAAGACAAAAGCAGAAAAGCACAACAAAAAGACAAATCTGCAAGGGTTTTGTTAATACCGAACACTTTGCAATATGAGAGATTCTACCTCTGACAGGCAGTGACGGGGGTTACGCCAAGGGACGGGCCAACGTCCCGCACGGCAGGACAGATTGTCAAGGGGCTCTTGGCTGAGCGGTCCAGAACTCATGCAGTCCACGTGAGCTGGGAGTGACCTCAGCGGACAGCCGGGTCCTCTTACCGCAAGTGCCCTCCCACTCTGGGCTCCAAGATGAATTACCTGCTCGGTAAGTTCACGCGCCGTTCCCGACAGCCATCGGCAACTAGGTGGCTCCTCCAGCAGCAGCATTCTGGCAGGCTTCCCGATTTCCTGAGTGCCTCCTGGGTGGGACCAAAGTCACAGGTGTCTGCAGCAGGGAGGCTTTAAGCCAGCGCGTGATGGAGGGCAGGGGCTGGGTTGGTGTCTCCTAAGCTGACCTGGGGCGGGCAGAAGTCACCTATGTGTGTGGGACACGGAGCTGGAAGCTTGTAGCAGCCATGAGGTCCGCAGTCCAGGAGGAGGTAGAGTTGAAAGGACAAAGGTAAAGACGGTGGGTGTTTAGGTGGCTGCGAAGTCAGCTGCACGTGGGAGGCTTGGGAGGCTCGCATTAGAGAGCAGAAGGGTGGACGTCAGGGGATAGTAACTACGGAGGTAAATGGAGCAAGAAACGAGAAGGAGCAGCCGCAAGACCAGAAGGGGAACGTGAGGGTTTAGTGCAAGATCTGAGTGGTATAAAGGCCCCTCGTCCAAGGCTCAGCATAGTTGATTATTATTACTATTATTTTACTTGTCAAAAATTACTAGCATAATAAAAGATGCACTTTATAAATTTTATTAGTGCTCTAAACTATTATTATTAAAGGTCTACTCTGTTACAGTTTGTATTAGTCCCTCAAGACTAAGTTTTTGCCTTTGCTGATTTCTTCAGTTTCTAGTGTGAATACACAATAGAGTCAGCGGGTGGAGGAGTAATCTGAGCTACCGAACAATTACGTGCTATAGGCACCCTGCCCAAAATGAATAGGCAGTTTTTTTTTTTTCTACCAATGATTTATTAATAGGAAATAGGATCCTTTCCCCTTCTTATGTAGCACAATACGGTTCATGGCCTTAGCCACGGTCCTTCCTGCCGACATTGCAATTCTCTTTGCTCGTGCTAGGGTGGTGGTGGGGAGAGAGACAAAGACAGAGACAGAGGGCCTCCCTGGTGGCACGAGAGATTGAGTGCTGCACTCTGGGGCTTCTGCAGCCACTGCAGCACGAATTTGATCCCCAGCCAGGGAGCTGACCCCACATGGCGCAGCAGACCTCGCCTGTCTCCCCACTGTTCCCCCTCAGCAGGGTGTTTCAGTCGATCTGCCTGTTCTGCTCCCCACTCTGTCTCTGGTGACTCTTCTCACCCCCTGAACCTCTGACCTATGCCCCAGTACTTGTATGCATACATAAATAAAAATCTATATAAAAATAAAGATATAAAATAGTTAATTAAAAAAAAGAAAGACAGAAACAGAGAGGCTTACGTTGACTTTGAGGAAGTTACTTTTTACTCAAG
The DNA here is from genome assembly GCA_019455555.1 of Galemys pyrenaicus. Taxonomy (NCBI): domain Eukaryota; kingdom Metazoa; phylum Chordata; class Mammalia; order Eulipotyphla; family Talpidae; genus Galemys; species Galemys pyrenaicus. Next base: position 3,635,692 of record JAGFMF010011709.1, on the reverse strand, counting down.
AAAACAGCACCGTGGAGGACAGGCTGGCCTGTGAGCGCTGGTTTCTGGCAGCCTTTCCCTGGACTGTGTCTGGTCAGTTGTGGCTTTTAACAAGTGGATGCTAATTTGCCCACTGGTCTCTGGCTACTTATAACTGGAAGGAACGTTTCCCTTTAGTGCTGGGACAGTCATTGTTATTTTAATTGGAAGAAGTTTTTAAAATATGGCCAATTGGGGTTTTGACTGGCCTTACCTGGGCTGTCCTGTGCTCAGGTGCATTCAGGTGACCGAGGAAGAGGCAATGGCCAGAGCTGCAGGACCGCCGGCCACTGCTCTGCCTCCCCTGGGCGGGGACATTCTAGTCTTCACGTTCATGTTTGAAAGATCGTGGGACACATATGTTGTGACTTGGAGCCAGCAGAAACAGAGAACAAAATTTTTATTACGAGCAAGTAATTATTAATTGAGATGTCCTTCTGTGATGATGCCAGTCACAGGTTTGTAACGCGTGCTGAGAACCACTTCTGTCACTTTCCCCCCAAGCAGATGTCAAGAGTGTCAGATGCGTTATGAGGTAAAGCCAATGGCTTAGGGAAAATAAGGAAAAGGTTGTCCAGGTTTCAAGTTCCTAACTCTGAATCGTGGGAATTTGTGCTCCCGGGTCCTGGCCTCTTGGCTGAGCCTTTGCATGGGTGCAGTGAGCGCTCTGCTTGCCTTCCTGAGAACCCAGCAACACCTCTGCACCTGCTCTCGCCTCGCGCCCCGTGCACCAGCAAGCTGCTGAGCTCCTCTGTGGCTGCAGCAGTCCCAGAGGACCAACTCCACCAGAGAGGTGGCCTTCGTGGAAAGGTCTCAGACCACGGGATAGCAAGAGAATCAAGTCGGAAAACACATTCTTGTAGCATTAAAAATAAATTTTTGCCTGCCAACTAGAAACAGTCTAGTAATGTGCCACATCCCACATGCATTTGGATTTAATTTGTTTGCTTTTTCTCCGTGATTGCTCTTTAATTATTGCAATGTTGAAACAACTTGCTCTGTCTCCAAAAATATGCTACAGTAGGTGGGGGAAAGATGAGGGGGCAAAGAACAGGCAGCCCGGAATCTTGGGTACCATCTGCCCCAGGAGGGTGTCGATGTGTGTGTGTGTGTGTGTGTGTGTGTTGGGGGTGGCTTTTGTGTAGTGACTGTATTTCTCACAGCCTCGCCTTCCAAACGATGGGTGACTGTCTCAAGTGACTTCCTGGCACTCAACTTATAGTCCTTTTGAAAAATAGCAACGCCGTTGTTACAAAGATAAGATGCACTGACTTGAAATAAATTTAGGTGGTTACAACATGTCAGGAAAATTCAAGTTCCGCTTTGTCCCAAGTAGAGGCAATGCAACTGAGTGTGCTGTGTCCTATTCTTGTCTTCTCCTGGCCTCTGAGAGGACGAGAGGGCGAGGCTCTGAGCGCTGGCAGCCTCGTTAACGTGGTGGGGACATTCCAGAGCTCGGACGCATTTGCTCTGTCTTTCCCAGCCTGTGCCAACAGTGACAAGTAGCAAGTATAATGGCGGGTGATGTGGGGGCACATGCTTCTGAACAGCACATCCCACCCGTTTTTATTGAGCAACTGGGGTCTCACACAATTTCAGCCATTTATTTTCTCAGAGCTCTACAGCTTGGAGTTTGAGTCCAGACCTATTTCCAAAGCCCAAAGTTTTCCATTAAAAATAGAACATTATGGGTTGTGTTTCAGGCACTGTACACTGTGTGTGTGTGCGAAGTTTGTTGGAAATGCTCTTGAGAACAACCTCTGCAAGGGAAGAGGGAAGCAGAGTTAGCAGAGGGAAGGAGACCCACGACAACCCTGTGAACTTGCCCCCACCAGGGTTCTGGAGGTGGTAGCCTTCAAGGACTCCAGAACTGAGGCAATGGGTTGAGTTGTTTTCTTTTTAATTTTTTGGTTGGGAGCTTCCCTCAAGAAGGGCGAAGCTGTTCCCTTTGGCCAAGGGCAGCTCAACAGTGTGAACAGCCAGACCCTCCTTCCTGCAGCTGGAGGCGAGTGCTGGGGCTTCACCAGGGAGGGCGCGGAGTCCGCTATGGCCCAACTTCTACAGCACTGGCTTCCTCTGCTCCTCCAGGGTTTGTGCTGGCTCTGCCATGGACAAGTCACAGGAGGAGCTGGTGGCGCACCCTGCGGGCCCGAGCCCATCTGCGTCCGTTCTGGAAGCTACACTGCCGCTCATGCGCCCATCTTCCCTGCCGACTCAAGACTCTCTTGGCCTGGCTAGCGCACCCGCTGCTCCAAGGGGCTGTCTCACCTTGTCTGACCTGTCAGTCTCTCATCCCTGAAGCCCTCGATCACCAGACTTGTCTCTGGGGCACGGGGGGCTGCACTGGGCGGGGAGGGCCAGGGGCACCGAGTGAATCGCTTGCATGGTCTCACTGTTTCCAGCAGTAAGACAAGCTGTGCACCTTCTGGGGGAGCAGGGCACTGCCTGGATGGAGACTCCTCTCCTTGCCTGCTGGACTCTTGGCACCGGGATCTGACGTGATTAAATTGCAGCTGCAGTTTAAATTTTAATGGGGACCTCTTATCCCTGATGCAAGCACTCTCCTACGGTAACTAAACCCTCCAGGCTAACAGCCTGTGTTTGGGGGCAGGAAACATGACACGGCAATGAGCGATGGTCAGAGGAGCCATTCTGCTCTGCCGCTTGGATCCGGGACCCACGTCCTCTGCAGACACACAGTGGTTGTCTCGGACTGCGCACCGGCGTTCGATATGCACGGCGGCTTAATACAGTGCTTGCATCGTCTCGTGGCTCTTCAGGGTGGACGTGTGGGTGCACACAGCTGGGCTCTGCTTGGGGCATACGGTGTGTGCAGGCTGCGTTCTTACTGGGGAGTCAGGAGGTGGATTCTGCTTCCGGTTCATTCAGATTGTTGGCGGAGCTTAGATCCGCATGGTGTCCTTGTAAGGACCATAGACTGAATATTTCCACAACTTTTACTTTGGGTTCAATGAATTGCTCGTGTAGCGCACGGGAATCAGGGAGCTACATGTGTTTTAACGATATGCTTAACTCTATACTTTAGACGCCTGTTGACCAGTTCAGCTCCTCCTTCAACCTGGGGGGCATTTCCTCCTTTGATAGAACTCTACAAATGTGGCTCACTTGGCTGCCACTCTGCCATGGCCTCTTTTACAGCGACTGTGCCCACCTTGCTCCTCAGGGTCATGTGTCTCCACTTGACATTTGTCCTACCTGTCTCCTGACATGGCCGTTGCTATTGTGAGGTAATAAAAATACATATTGGACTCTGCACCCAGTTCCTGGCTCAGAGCCCCTGAAATCTTTGTGATGCCCTAAGTGATAAAAGCAAGCATGGGTGTGTCTTGTTCTATCAATGTGACTCTGGGTGGGTTCCCAAGTCATGCCTGGGCTCGCAAATAACACCTCGTGTGTGTGTGTGTGTGTGTGTGTAGGCAGTCCCGTGGGACTGAGCTCTTACCCTTGGAATCTGACACTATCTTCAGGTAGATAGGATTAGAACTGAGTGGCGTTGTAGGAAAACCAGACAGTCTCATAGAACACTGCTTGAGGTGGGGTTGGGGGGATCGCCACATATTTGGGAGTAAGAAGTGTCAGAATTGAAGTGTTGTGTGTGAAGACAAAGGAGACACACAAGGAAGCAACACACGCTAGAGAAGGTCTGGGTTCTTCCCAACAGAGGAGGATGAAAACAGACTTTTCCTCTACAGCTATCATTTCTCAATAGCATGTCCTATTGTCATCTTCAAGCTACAAAAGGCCACTACTGAGCTTCCCCAAGTTCCCCTCTCACCACTGAGAGTTTTGTCATGTTGGTAAAATGTGCTTTTCACTAGAACAAGGAACAAAGACCTAGTTCTGGTTCTCATCATTAAGCAGGATACACATTCTAGCAGGCTCACCCCACTGAATGTTTTCAACCTTCTCTTCACTGTCGGCCACAACAATGCTGGCATCTCCACTTCATTTCAGCTTCAGGAGTGAGAAGCACCTTTCCTTGCCATTTGTTTGGCATCTTATATCACATATTTCACTTATGTCTGAACTTTCCCTGACCTGTCTTTAAGGTCATCCTCCCCCCCCCCCCCTGCCTTGATCAAGCACCAAGTGTACATTAACATGTGGACCAACTTTGTTCCTCTTTCAACATGGGGTGCATTTCCTCCTTTAGCCCCCTATTCTCCCCAGTTAATTGACTTGTCATTGCTCTGTGGAGCAAGTGGTGGGGTGGGCACAGATTCTGAATGGGCTTACAGTTTTTGCAAGCCAAATTCCCCTGTATCTAATTCAGGAGATGTGAGGGTGCTAGCCTCTGTTAGGATGCAATGAGCCACTTTTGCAGATCCATGGAGCTCATACACAAAGTAGGAGTACAAGACTTTCTTTTTTTTTTTTTTTAAAGATTTATTTATTTATGCATACAAGCACTGGGGTACAGGCCAGAGGTGTGGGGGGTGAGAGGATTCACCACAGACAGAGCGGGGAGCAGAACAGGCAGATCAACAGAAGCACACTGCTGAGGGGAGCAGCGGGGGAGGCAGGAGAGGTCTGCTGCGCCATGTGGGTCCCCTCCCTGGCCGGCAGCAGGGATCGAACTCGGCTGCAGTGGCTGTGGTTTGCTTCATAGTGCTTTGCTTAACCCACTGCGCCACCAGGGAGGCCCAGGAGTACAAGACTTTCAACACCATCAACCGAAGAATCCTGTGGCAAGTCTTAATCCCACTCCGTCCCTGTTAGTGACCTGGCCTGTGCCTGCACTGTAGACACTCCAGTTGAGAATCCGCTTTCACTGGAATTCGTCTACCTGGGAATTAAATCCTCTGGAGGAAGTGAAAGTCCTTTTGTATGTTGCCAATGATCTTCTAGCTCCCGTGCTGTTTTAAATTGGTGATCAGTCACCCTCAGCCATTCACTGTCTTGTTTCAGTGGGCCAATAAATAGCCTCAGCAACAGCAAGTAATTACCAAAATCCTCAAAGTGGCTACTTTCTCTGGAAATCTGAGCAGCTGCCCAGCCAGTGCTTCCCCCTCCACAGTCAGCCTGGCCCAGTTCCACTGAAGAAACGGTGACAACTGTACGGAGTGCAGAGAGCCATCAGCGTTTCACCCGGCACCAGCGATGGGTTCCTCACGGCCACCATCCAGCAAATGCTCCACCACGTTCCTGCTCCCCACGTTAGCACTGGCTTCCTTGCATGCCCCCAGGTGCCAGCTGCTGACTCAGATGCACTGGCAGACCCTCTGAGGTCGATGTGCACGTGGAAGTGTGTTCTTGCCCTCAAGAGCAACACCTGTAAGGGAGTGGGAATTAGACAGAGGAAGAGGCTGTTCTCTGATGTTACTGCAGCCAGGGTTCAGCAGATCCTGTGCGGGCTGGAGCTGCGGCTTGGGGAGGTCTGACTTGGCGGCCACTGACTGAATAGCCATTAGAGGCTGTTACTTCCAAGGAAGATACTTGGCTTCAGGTGAGATGGCCACTCCAGCGACTAGCTGTTCGACATCAGCACCCCACACTCCCAAGGCGGAAAATAGGCATCTTGGTCCTGCAAGTGAGTCCTGGGCAGCCGGGCACGATGATCAGCCCAGGCGTGATTCTGCCCAGGACTGCCCTGGGCCAAGCTTCAGCAGGCTGCTTTGCTACTCTGGACCTCCGCTTCTTTGGCCATCAAGTAGTAGAAGTTGCGTGTTTGTGAAACAGGATTCATTCAACATTTGTAAGCAACTTTCTCCCAAAATATGACTAAACAATGTTCTGTGGACATTGTGGATTTGCTTCGTTAGATGAAGCATCCTAGACGGAAAACTACTGAGAAGTACCAGCATCCCTGCTTTGACATCCTTTTCTGTCACTTAAAGTCATTGGAACCTTGACCAAGACTCATAAATAGCTGGCACCTCAGTGCTTCCCACAGCAACATGGGGTGCTGATGCTGAGGTCACGGGCTCCTCGAGCTTAGATGAGAGGAATTTCTCTTGCTCTTCCATCTCCCTCGCTAAGTGAAGACTGGCTTCTAATACTTTATTTTAACGTAGAAGCGCATGTGTGCCGTACCCATCAGGCTACACAGCTGACACGAGGCCGCTCTCCATCCATTTTCCTGCAAGCTATTAGCCATGTCTGCGAAAATCCACTTGTGTCTACAGAGGAAGCTCTTGTGGGGAAAGCAGGTGTTAGCAGAGCCTGGGGGCAAGGCGGCACAGGTCGTGCATGTGAGCTGGCTCATCTTGCCATTGGGCCTCCCTCTTGGTGATGAATTGCCCTGACACCTGCTTCACGGGAGCATGTCACTCCCTTCTGCTGCTTGGGTGACTCGGTTTGATGAGATATAGTCCAGCGGGCATGTCTTCAGAGAGGGCCCTCCGGTGGGACCAGGACCTGTTTACACAGAAGGGGGTGGAGGCGGGAGGGGGCTGGGCTGAAGGACAAATGGTATTCCTCTCCAGGGGACAAGGAATACAGATCTGTGGTGATTTTGGTACAATGTTGTTCAAGGGAAGTAGTGTGTGTGGGGTCACAATGGAAGGAAGCCTGGTCGGCCATCTCGGCAGGGAATTCCGGACCCAGAAGAGCTGTGGGCTCCAGTTCTTTGTCATATGTGACTGTTTAATTCCCCTTTTTAGGGGCCTCCCTGGTTGCGCAAAGAGTTGAGCGCCGCACAATGGGGCTTCCGCAGCCACCGCAGTGCAAGTTTGATCCCCGGCTGGGGAGGCGACCCACATGGCACAGCAGACCTCTTCTGCCTCGCCCGCTGCTCCCCTCAGCAGTGTGTTTTAGTGTATCTGCCTGTTCTGCTCCCCACACAGTCTCTGGTGAGTCCTCTCACACCCTGCATCTCTGGCCTGTACCCCAGCTCTTGTGTGCATAAACAAATAAGAAATCCCATTTTTAAAGGCTTTAAGGCCCAGATCTCCAAGAATACTCTAGAATAAGAAATGAGACTCTGAATGTAATTTACAAAGTCAATGATACAGCGGAAAGAACACTTACTTTGACTTACAATAGAACTGACTTTGAATTTCTAGCTTTTAATTGCTTGTTGACAATTTGGGAGAAATGACTTATCGGCTCTGAGCTGAAGTATATTTGCTCATTAGAGATAATCATACCTGTTATATGTGGGAAATTAAATCATAATATAAAACACCTGGAGAATAGCTGGTGGTTGATGAGAGAATGTGCCCTTATTAGGAAGTCGCTCTGGTCACTTCCTCCTAACCGTCACCCTCAGGGAGTCCTCCTGTAGATCCTCAGTCTTGATCTCTGCCAAGTGCCTGCCAGCCTCCTGTGTCTGAGCGCAGTCCAGCTGGCTTTCTTTCCTGTCTACAGATGTCTCTGCAGGGTCCAGCCTATGGTCGACCCCCACCCCCACCCCCCGCCCCTGGGAATCGCTTCTCCCTCTGGATCTGGAGTAACATAAGCACTAATGCTCCTTACAAATTAGAAGCCCCGCTCACCCGCTTTCTGGGGTCCGTTCCCACGTGTATTGTGAACTTGTCTGTGAGGGCGGCATTTGCCTTTTACCCACTGCACGGGCTACCTGCCGCATGGTGTGGGGTTGGCTCTTCCCAGCTCCTTTTTTTCTACCTGCCTCTGTAGATGGTTCCAGACACCTCCCTATCAACTCTTCCAGATTGGGATGAGGAATCAATAAGGACTGTAAGACCTATGTCCAGATCTGGGTTTACTAATAGGCCCTGGGAGGAGTCGCTTCTCAACATCTAAGGCTGTTATAAGGGTTGAAGGTGATGGAAATAAAGGCAGATGACTTCTTGAGCTCCTTGTTAAGTACCAGTCATGGTGATATGCTTATCATGTATTTAACTCTCATAAAATCCTAATGTCTTCACTAGGAAAGCGTTGAGTATTCCCACTTTGTAGATAAGGGTGAGTGTCTAAGAGAAGAAAGGATGAGTGAAAAGCAAGTGTGAGAAAAGGAAGAGAAACAGAGAAACAGAAAGTCTCAAGAAGAGGCGCACATGGAAATTAAAGCAAGTAGAGCCCTGATTTGAACCCATTTTGCCCCCTGCCTTGTAAGCTCCTTTCTAAAACCTGAATGTCCAAAAAGAAAAGAAATGGACTCATAAAGTCAGAGCATGAATAGGACAAAAACTTGGTCTGAATCCCCAGAGGCCGTCGCTCTCCAACACCCTTAGGAAACCAAGGCTGTGAGTCTTGTATTTTCCACAAGTGACCAGTCCATGCTCCCAGAACTGATATTGACAGGCCAAAGGCCGGAGTCCATCCACTGGAGGGATTATTTCAATACTCAGCCAATATGCCCAGAGTCCCCCAGGGCTCACTGAGTGTATTGCGTGAACTGTCCAGACCAGGGGCTGGAGAGCTCAGGCTGTAGCCAGGTGAGAAGGGCTTTGGTTTACTTTCATCTTTGTCTTTGGGATGGAGAGCAGGTGGGTAGGCGTGACCGTGGTTTTGGAAGCAGAGATTATTTTTCCTTTAAAGCTCTTATTTTTAAGTTCAGTTCCAACCAATTCAGCATTTTCTGCCCAAACATTTAGCTGAATGACTAATAACACATTCCAGGCAAATCAACCTGGATCACTTGTAAGTTTTCTTCTTTCTCCAGAATCAGTCATCATATTTATTCTGATCTCCTTCATAAAACAGGCACCATCATACTCACACCTTTACCAAGAGGTGCTGGGGTGCTGGCCAAGTCCTTTATCCCTCCTTATCCCTCCATGGAGTCACACACAGCCTTATTTTTAATCCTGTGATGTTTTAAAGGCTTAGGAGCATTCTTGGCTGAAGAAAGGCTCTTCTGCAGGGGCTAGCTAATTCTTAGAGACTGCAAAGGACTCAGCAGGGAGCCTGTTTTTGATATGCAAACTAACCAACTCAGAATTCTACAGCCCAGGGGGCAATGTTCCTCTTCCCCAAACGTCCCTCCAGGCACCTGACAGCTTGGGTGGGCCCTGTGGGCAGAGTAGAGCTCCCTGAAATTACCCAGAAGGTCAACCATGAGATGCTCACCTACCCTCTCTTGCTTTTTCTGGGATGGCTCCATGGGGGACTGTGGTCTGGGCTGCCCATGCCTCTGCCCTTGGCCTCCTGCCCACAGCAGTGGGGGCTCACCCACAGGGTCCTGCAGGATTCTAGGACCTGAGCCCCATGAACCTTTTCCTGAGCGTCTCCTGTCTCTGCAGGGTTCACACCTACTTGACCATCATCACATGGAACAATAGCGCTCACAGCTCTTCTAGTGAACGGCTTTGTCACTGTAGAAAAATTTACAGCCATCATTGAACAGTCAGAGCAATCTTTCAAAATGGCTCTTTCCCCAATTTTTAAATTATTTTTAAAAAGATTTATTTAATTATGCATACTAGAGCTGGTGTGCAGGCCATCGGTACAGGGGAGTGAGAGGATTCACCACAGACCGAGTGGGGAGCACAACAGGCAGATCCACTGCTTGGGGGAGAGAACTGAGACAGGAGAGGTCTGCTGCACCACATGGGTTCGCGCCCTGGCTGGGGATGGAACTCGTGCTGCTGTGGCTGCAGATAGCGTCATAGTGCTGTGTCTTAACCTCTTGTGCCACCAGGGAGGCCCCTTTGCCCCCGATTTTTATATTAGGAAATTGAGATTCAGAGAGAAAAATCTAGCAAGATGACACAGTTTAACGGACCCAGAAGGCAGGACTCACACAGCTGGCCTTTTGGAATCTCCTAATTGGCCCGGAGCCTTGGTAGTTCTGTCGTGACAATAATGCGAAACTTGCTGGACAAGAAAAATCTATTGCTATTTTCCACAACTGTCAGAAGACAGTGTGAAAGAACTGCCTTATTTGGGTCCCTCTGTGAACTGGACTTTATGTGGTTTCACGTCTGTGAGACTGAGGTTGTGGTTTCTCTATTACAAGTGAGAGCATGAAGCCAGCTGGATGCATTTCGAGCCCAAGGTCACACTGCTTGCTGGTAAATCAAGAAGCGTGATGGGCACCCCAGGCAAGCTCAGGCGAGCCTGACCCCCTCTTGCAAGACCCTCTGTGCCTCAGGGCGACTAGCCCCTCCTCCAGCACTTTGATTATGCTGCACTTTTCCTGATCAAAAATGCCCAGTGGGAACTGGCACTGGGAGGCAATTCAGCCAAATATCCTCTTTAGCAAATGATTTATTCTCTGCTGCCGGGACAGCGTTTTCTCCTTTTCCTTCTCCTGACTCTTTGTTGCTGCCTGTTTTGTTTTGTTTTCTCCTCATTTCTTGCCACGGAGCCTGTTGTCTTTCCTGATTTGGGGCCAGTACATCTGCTCCCCACACTTGATCTAAGACTTGCGGGTGCCCAGGAGAAAAGCAAAGCTCGAAGCTATTCAGAAGCACTACTGTTCTGGGGAAAAATGTGATTTTTCCTGAAAAAGTGGGGTGTCTCCTCCCAGCCAAGGGTAACTGAACAATTTGGATTATCTTGGGAATAGCAAGTGATTTTAATAAAAGGAACGGTGTGCCCTGGGTCTTTGCACACTTTTTCACATCTGAGCAAATGCACCTAGAGAAAATAATCTCTACTAGAAAGTCAGGAAAGAGGGACAAGCCCATGTGATGGCCTGTGGCTGAGCGCGGACGGTGAAGACGATGAATGACCTTCAGTCGCTCAGTGCCTCGTATGACCGGTCAGTTGTGAGGATAGAACCGACAACCATAGGATTTTCACGAAAATCCTGAGCATTTTCCTTTCCTACCTGTTAAATGCGAAGTATGATTTTGCTTGTCAGGTTTGATGAGACCACCTCATTGACCAAGATGGCGCCCAACAAACTAAGACCAGCTGACCCCAGAACACTTCCTCCTCCCTGTCCCCAAGGCTTCCTCCCTCACACCCTTCAGGTTTTTGCTCAAGTACTACATTCTCAGCGAGGTCCTCCCTGTCTGTCCCTCAGACATACTGTCCCCCTTACCTGCTTTATAGTTCCCGTACCATCTGCCACCACATGACACATGATGTAGTGTAGTTATTTTCTTGTTGGTTGTATGTCTTTCCCTTTCTGGAGTGTAGGCCCTTGGGGCAGGGATTTTCAGCTGGTTGGTTCACTTTTGCATTCCTTGTGCCTGGCCTACCTCCCAATCACATTGTGTCGAGACTACTGTTCAACATGAGGAATCTGAGGGGATAAATTCATTCTGTGGCACCCTCTATTTCATCCTGATAAGCCTTCCATGAAGGGCATCCTCAGTGGCCTAAGTCTTAGCCCTGTCACTGTTACAGCCTGAGTTCAATACCCGGCCAGGGAGCTGACTCACATGGCATGGTGGACCTCTCCTGCCTCACACGCTGCTCCCCTCAGCAGTGGATTTAAGTGGATCTGTCTGTTCTGCTCCCCACTCTGTCTCTGGTGACTCCTTTCATGCCCTGTACCTGCAGCCTTCACCCCAGTTCTTATATGCATAAACAAACAAACAAACAAATAAAATATTTAAAAAGAGAGAGAGGAATTTTAAAAAAAATAAATGAATGAATAAGGCTTCAATCAATCCTATGTCAGAGGTTTTGTAATGTCGAAGCAAACTATATTTTGACTAAACATTGGAAAGAACAGTTCCTTTATGTTCCGAAGTCCAGATTTTATTTTTACAACCGTTGATTTATTCCATTTTTCTATTATCACACAAAGATCATTTTATCAACAGTAGAAGCCAGGCTTTTGGATTTCTATTTTTTGGTATCATGTCTTATTCTTAAACGTTTAAACTTTATTAAACTATTAAACTTTACGGGAGAGAACAGCTTTGCTCAGGGGTCTGCAGGGTTAACCCACTTCAGGCGCGGAGGGAGGGAGCCCAGGAGAGAGCCACTTGCTGTCACTGTCACACCGCCTGGGCCTTGCTCAGTCTCCACTTTGCATTACAGTGCAGGGTCTTAGCAGCCACCTGCCCTGCTTGCTCCACCACCACCTGGTTGAGCCCAGCCAGTCAGGACCCTCTCAGGCGGGGCTCAGGCACAGTCTAAGGCTCTGCCTGCTTCTCGGCTCCCCTTTGCTCCCTGCCTGGCCCAGTGTGTCCACTCCCTAACCCTTTGGCGTACTGTCTAGTCTTGATCTTGTGCTGACTTCGTGCTTGACATACTTGACTTGCTTAATTTGAGCTGTAAATCTTCTTGCATATCAAGTTTGTGCTTATCCTGGGAACTTACACTCATTTTTTGAGGCTTAGTAAATTCAGTTTTTTTTCAGTCACTTATTCAAAAGAGTGGGTCCTTTGGCTTCTACAGAAAAAAAATAAAAGATTTATTTTATTTACTTATGCATACAAGAGATGGGGTGTAGGTCAGAGGTGTGGGGTGGATGGGTGAGAGGATTCACCAGAGACAGAGTGGGGAACAGAATGGTCAGATCTACTGAAATATGTACTGCTGAGGGGACCAGTGAGTGAGACAGGAGAAGTCTGCTGTGCCATGTGGGTCACCTCCCTGGCCAGGGATCGAACTCATGCCACAGTGGCTTGTAGCCTGAGAATTTAACCCAGGGAGGCCCTCTATAGAAAAAAAATTACCAATGAGAGCTAGGCATGGTTGAACAAGGAAAGGCTTTATTAGAGACTCAGACATGAGGGGGCCAGAGTGGTAAAGGAGAATAACTCTGGCTCCTCAAAGGGACTTAAGAAGAACTATATAAAGGGCAGGGCCAGGAGGAGAAGGCAGGACACAGCTTGTTCTGAGCTGCGCTATGCTCAGGCACGCAGGTTACAGTCCAAATGAGCACGAGGGGTCTCAGCTTTCTCCTTCAAGGAAATTGTGAAATACCCACTAGTCAGGCTCTAACACTTTGTATCTAGCATGACACGCTATGGTCAGTGTGGTGGCCAAATGATTTGGACAGGACTAGTCAGTCATGAGGTAGTCCAGCTGTTCGAACAGGACAACAGGAAGTGAGGCAATTCATTCATCCCACCACTCAATATCTCTTTCACCTGTTAATCACAGTCTGTGACACCAGCCTGCCCTGCCAGAGAAGCGTTGAAGTGCAAAGAGGCTATTACAAGGAATGGCCTGCTTTTAGCATGTCTTTGATGTTCTGCTAACACCAGGAAGGGACACAGAGAGGAAAGGAAAGATTCAAGAAAGAAACAAAAGCAAAGAGAATAAAGGGCAGGAGAATAAATGGCCATGGCAAAACAAAGGAACACATATACAAAAGAATCTTTGCAAAAACAGGGAACAAATGAGTAGCAGAAGGCAGCTTCCTAAATTGATAAAAAGCTCATCTATCCAAATCTCTCACATCGTGGTGAATGGGTGGATGCTTTCTTCCTAAGACCAGGAGAAAGCTAAGAAGCCTGCCTGCTCTTCCCATTTACAGTCAACATTTCCTGGTGGGAATGGCAGGGCAGTTAGGCAAAAGGAAAAAAAAATTGAAAAATTGGCAAAAGGAAATCCAAATTGGAAAATTAGTAAATCTATTTCTAGTCACAGATGACACAATCTTGTATGTAGAAAATACAACAAAATCCACTAGACTAGAAACTATTAGAATTATTGAGTTTAGCAATGTTGTAAAAACAAAATCAATACGCAAAAACTATTGTCCTATATGCTTACAATGAACAATTCACAAACAGAATTAAGAAAATCGTAGCCAACGATAGAAACAAAACAACAGTGAAGATGCTAACCTGTGAAAATTACAGAGTATTGCTGAAAGTAATTCAGGGTGATCTAAACGAATGAAAAAATGCTCCATACTCATGGATTAAAAAACTTGACATTGTTACCAATCAAGATGGCAGCCCCCCAAACTTATCTCTAGAGTCAGTGTAATACCTATCAGAATCTCAGACTACTTCTTTGTAGAAATTCATAAGCTAATTAAAAAATTCACAAGGAATTGCAAGGAACTCAAAGTAATCAAATAGTCCAGAAAAAGAGAATAAAACAGGAAATTCACAATCCTTATTTCAAAACTTCCTGCAAAGCACTGGTTATCAAGAAGCATAAAATTGGCACAAGGAAGGATATATGGATCAGTGGACTAGAATCAAGAGACCAGAAATGAACTTGTACACTCATCAGCAGCTAATTTCCAATGAGCCAGGCAGAGCAATTCAATGAGGAAAGAACAGACTTTAACACGTGGTCAACTGAATAGCCATGTACCAAAGACTGAAGTCGTAATGTACGATCCCTTCAAAATGAACTCAAAGTGGATTGAATATATAAACAAAATAGTGAAAACTCCCAAGCTACAAAGGAAAAGAATGCTTATTTTTATGCAATGTGTACATATTTCAGGTCCTCTTTCCTCTTCCTGATAGATTGCGCATCATGTACCTTTTGCTTAAATTTCTTTAAACATTTCTTGCCATATAGACTGATTATTCACAAGTTTTCTCATATTTTGCTTCTTTGAAAGGTCTTATTTCTGAAGCATAATTTAAGTATATGTAGAATTTGGGTTAATTTTGGTTTCCTTCTGTATTTTGAGGATGTCATTCTATTGTGTACTGGCTTCCATTGTTTCTGCCTGCCAACTCTGTGGTTCCTCTCAATGTATCCATGTGTGTTTTCAAAACTTTATCTTCATCTCAGGTTATTAATGATTTTACTGAGCAAATTCACTGAGGAAATTACTGGATGTGTAAGTTATCACCATCATCCTCATCGTCATTTTAACTATTGTTATTTGCCAAATTCGGGGACATTTAGCCATGATTTTATTTCCATAAATTTTTTATAACGTACGAATCATCTCTTTTCTGATATGATTTCTCATATGGTAAAGTGTTTGAAATGATTCTGAATCTCAGCAAGGCCCAGATCATAAAAAATCATCTCCTATTTGATCACAATCAACATTGTATTGATTAGTTTTAAAATTCAAGTCTCCTAGTCTTCCCGATTTGATATTAAACCCACCCAGTGAAGTTTCTTTCTAATGCTTTACATTTTTTGTAGACTTTTCATCTTATTTTATTGTCGTTTTCATTTTCTTATTGAAATCCCCCATCTATTCACTCATGACTATAATTTCTCCCAAATACTTATAAATATTTTATGGTTTTTTAAAAAAGTCCCCCTTTGCTCTTTTCTCCTTCTCTGTTATCTCATGGTGATTACTATTCATTTACTTGTCATTTTTGCTGCTTCCTTATATACTTAGAAATCATTGTGTTGTGCTTTTTGAAGATGCCATTTTGCAGCAAGTATGGACTATGTGGTCTTCCTTTAAAGGGAAGACAGTTGAATTATTGGTTGTGTCCTTTCTAGTCTTTCGTGTTTGTTTTTATACTTTTTGCGAGAGGGTTGTCTGCATTTTTCCTTATTAGTAATGAACGGCCCTGACTAAGGAAGACTTCTTACCATGAGGTCTTTCTGGGGTCTCAGCTGAATCTGGAGAATGTTCAGCAAAACCTCCTCACTCTGGCACTCGGAGCCAATGTCTCTTGGCACTGTGTCACCTGTAGAATTCTTTGGCTGTCTTCCACCAGCAGCTACTGCTTCTTAGACGTATCGAGTCTCTCTCTATGAAGTCACTCCTAACTTTCTGCTAAGACTTGCGATGACCCTCACACAGGGGTCTGGGCCCCTCTCTAGCTGCTTTCCCACCACATCCTCGAACACCGTTTTAGCTGCTGACTCAGCTCCGCTCTGTGGTTGTTTGGGCTCTGCTCCACAATTAAGATCGCACACCCAGGGGTGAGAGTTCGTACAGGCTTGGCTCAGGTGTGTCCCTCATTATAAAGGTGAGAGCCTTCCCCTGCCTCTCCTCCAGCTTCTAAAGACGTGCCCCACCCGTGGTTGTCCTTGCTACTTCCTACTACACAGTGGTGGAGGGTGGTCACAGAAGGTTGAGGATCCCCTCATGTGTGGCCATGGTGAAGTCACAATCCATCGAAGGTTGACTTTCTGCAAATACATTTCATTTCTGGAGGGTGAAGCATACTTGATATCTGCCTCTTAATTCTGATAATGTCTTGTTGTGCTCATCTTTATGATGATACCTTTATTTCTTTAAACATTTTATACACCCTGATTTAATATTCTTGATCTTGCAATTTCAATAACTGCAATCCTTAGAGAATTAAATATGCTGTTTCCAATCTCTGCTGACTCTTCTTTATGGTGATTTGGTATCCTGGGTACTTTCTGATCTTTAATTTTAAGATTATTGCTTGATCTTAATTTCTCACACCCTGCATAGCCACGATCGGGGAACTTCCCTCCAAAGTGATGCTATTTCCTCTGGCTCCAGGGGGCTGCTGCCAGTCAGACACCCTGTAACAGGGTGGTTTCAGGAAAAGGGGAAGTTCCAAATATCCTGGTTCCGCCCTAAGTGGGTGGAGCTGAGGAGGATAAGAAGATTTCTGCAGAGAGAAGAGAAGAGGAAGAAAGGAAGATGGAGAACAGCAAGGAG
>JAGFMF010011709.1:3538618-3618872 GCA_019455555.1 Galemys pyrenaicus | reverse complement strand
AAGGTTTTGTATGTTTGTCTTAATGCAGCGGATGGCAGAACCCATTCAGAGAGGGCAGGCTTGGGGGTTCTGAGTGCTCCTCTCCCTGCCCTGTAACAACCCCTCGTGTTGGTTCAGTGCTGGAACCCAGGTTTTCAGCTCACAGCCTGACTTGATCCTGAGGCTTTCTGAAGACAGCTCGTTATGAGCCTTCAGGTAACTACCTGATTTCCTGTCATAATGCTGATCTCACCTCCTCTTTTTTGCTTTGATTAGGGAAAAAATTGAATATATCCCTTGCCTTGTGAGAAGGATAAGAGGGGTATCCTTCAGGATGGTTAACTTGTGTGAGGAACTGTCAAAACACACAGTGAAGTGACAGAAGTGGACACAGTTTTGTTTTCCACAGTTACCTCCTTTTCCACATGAAGAGGATTCATACATTGTGATGTCTTTATACAAGATTTTGCAATTCATACAGTGACATTCAAGATAATATTTTTTGATGGTTACATACGTGGGGAAGTATTCCCAAGAAGATCGAATAGAATGTACTTTGGTGAGCTTTACAAGGAATTAGAGTCCCAACTCGAATGGAAGAAGCTTGGTGAGATCTGTTTTACTGAGAGCAAGAAAGACACCTGGAGGCTCAACTCTACCATCTGGACCTCACACCATCAGTGTGTGAATACTTGAACTTGTGTTTTCTTGACCCAATTGTTTTTGTTTTTGTGAAAATGGCTACAGAAGTAACCTGTATGTACTAAGTGTACCTCAAGAGATTTAGGTGTGGGAGGCGGGGGACACGAATAAACTAGTTGGTCAGAAGGGGATTTAGAAAAAAAAAAATGACAGAAAAGTGTCTGTCTAAGAAGAGGCATGCAGCAAATAAATGTAAAATAGTTTGGGATGAACAACTGAATGCACCACATTGTGATAATCATTGGCCTTGGCATGTAGAGTTTATTCTGCAAGTCCTCTAGGGTCTGGGTGATTTTGCACAGGCAGCTGTTTCTCCTGGTTATGCAGAGAGAGGGACCAGCTAGGGGTGGCCAGACACACCTGAGACCTGTCTGAGCCTCCACATCCACATTGTCTTGTCCGCTAAGAAGACCACAACTGCTTTGAGGAAATGGGTTTCTGGTGCTCGAGCCCGAGAGTCTTTGCAAAGAAGCAGAGAGAGGGCCTCCTTGGTGACTCAAGGGGTTAAGCACCGCACTGTGAAGCATCCACAGTCACTGCCACACAAGTTCGATCCCCAGCCAGGGAGAGGACCCACATGGCGCAGCAGACCTCTCCTGCCTGGCCCGCTGCTCCCCTCAGCAGTGTATTTCAGTCCATCTGCCTGTTCTGCTCCCTGCTCTGTCTTTGTTGACTACTCTCTTCCTCCCTCCCCCTGTGCCTCTGACCTGTACCTCTGCTCTTGTATGAATAAACAATTAAAAAAAAATCTTGAAAAAAAAGAAGCAGAGAGAGTGCAGCCTGGGTAGTCTCTGGGAGCTGTCACATAGAACTTCACTTTCATAATCTACAGAATACGATCATAAACAGCTTCCTGGCCATGATGTGGTGGTAACTAACACAGAAGGAAACAAACCTCAGTGTTTTGAAAGCCTTTTCTTATACCCAGGGGACTCATGGTGGAAGAGGCTGCTGAGGGCATCTGAACGCAGACTCATCAGCACGAAAGGGTCGGCCTAGCAGAAAATACGAGAACAATTTTGAGTTTAACTTTCCAAGTAACTTAGCGGTGAGTCTGAATCACCAAAATTTGAAAGTATTTAAGGGAATTCATTTTCTATAAATTAGGTTAAACACGCAAAGAAAAAAGTAATTTTCCATTCTGCTACTTCCTGGAGGGTGTTTAACTGCTGGGAGTTATGACTCCGGGAACCCTCAGGCGCAGGAAAAACGGGGCTGTTTGCACATTGGACCTGGGAGACTTCTCCTTCCACACTGCTGCTTCCTTCATGCCCTCAGGGCTGGAAAAACCCAGTTGTCCTGGGCCAATCAACTTATGTTGGGTAGTAACCAAGAAAATAAATAAAAAGATAAGGCCGTAAAGTGCCAGCAGGTGGAAAGTCAGCTGATGGAGACACTGCGGGGCCCTCCCCTGCCTGCGGTCTCCTGTCTTTGCCCCACACCTTCCCGCTGACCTGGGGGGTCCCAAGCTCTGCCACCCACCTTTCTCTTGTGATTCAGCCCCTTCCTCGTGTCCCTGCTGCCATCCCTCCGACTGCAGTGGCGACTTCTGTCTGCCGGACGATGTGCTTCTCCCCAAATGCCCCCCCTGCGTACCTGCCGGTCCCTCGTGATGCACGCGCTGTCCCCTCACCTGGGGGTTGCCTGGTGCCGCTCAGCCGGTGTGTCTCGTTGCTCCACGGCCATCCTGGTCTTCCAACTCTGCTAGCTTCAGGGAACTTTCCCTGAAGCCCCCAGCTGCAGGCCAGCTTGCTCCTCCCCGGAATGTAATCGTTTTTCTCACAGGTAGACCCGAACACGCTACCTGCCGCATCTCCTCCCCCTCCTGCGCTCAGAGAGGGACGTGGTCACCTGCATCTCTTGGCTGCCAGTTCGCGACGGCTTTCCTCAGCGAGGCCTTTGCGGGCAGTGTCCGCTCTGCGGGAATCCGCGCGAGGGCCTCTTCCTCGTCTCACACCTGCGCTTTGCTCCTCTGAAGAGTCTTCTGGTTTGGTGAGCTCCGCCTCGTCCTTCAGACTCCTCCGGGTCATCCCTTCCCTGAGGAGCTCAGCCCCGCTGACGCCGCCACGTCTCACGTGCACAGTCCTGCCCCTGTCGCCCCACAGCCTTTTTGTTTTAAGATTGATTTATTTATGCATACAAGAGCTGGGGTACAGACCAGAGGTGTGGGGGTGAGTTCATTCACCAGAGAAAGAGTGGGGAGCAGAACAGGCAGATCCACTGAAACACACTGCTGAGGGGAGCAGTGGGCGAGGCAGGAGAGGTCTGCTGCGCCATGTGAGTCAGCTTTCTGGCCTGTAGCAAGGATCGAACTCGAGCTGAAGTGGCTGCAGATGCTCTATAGTGCGATGCTTAACCCCTGCGCCACAGTCTTCTTGCAAGATTCTTAGCTTTGTGGAGGGAAAGACACTGGCTCACTCTGTCATCCCCGGCATTCGCAACAGCCGTGTTATATTTCAAAGACGAAGGACAGAACCGACCTGAGCGTGCTGTGGCGCGCACCGGTGAGTGAGGGTGTGCACCCCTCGTTTTCTCCTGGGCCGGCAGGGCCCTGGCCCACGTGGGCCCCGGTGCTCTGGCTCACGTTGGATACCGCGGCCCAGACGCGCCGTGGGTCCAGCTCCCGCAGGTGTCCCGACGTCGGGAAATCGCTCTCTCTGCGGTGAAAGCAGCAGGCTTCAAGTCCACGAACCGGCACAGAAGAAGATCCATTATCCCGGGAGCCAAATGTCAGAGCTGAACGGCTTCCAAAGGCTGCCAAAGAGAACATTATTAATAACAGTCATGATAATAATAGTGATCATAATAACACACATTAAATTTTAATTTATACAGCACCCAGCTCCAGGCTCTGCGAGGGAATCACTCTCCCGCAGAGGTGAAGGGAGAAGAAAAACTCCAATTGAAAGGAAATAGGGTACAATTTGGACCCAGAGCGAGCCTTTCAGTGACTCTGTGGGGACAGAGAGAAGAGACTTGAGAGGAAGTCAGGTTTGACGGGAGCTCCTGCTTTCAGGGATGCACAGAGAGAGGTGGGAGCATATGCTTCAGTCCCATTTAAGAAGAAGGGCTCTTCATCTTTTCAACTCAAAGCAGAGAAAATGTGCTCCAGGAGCCCCCGGGGGTGTGGGAAGAGCATGTGTCTGGGCAGCTGGCCCAGGCCACGTCTACACCGCAGTTCCCCCAGCAGCCAGCGCCGGACTGAAGCGGCCGCGGCTCAGGCTCTGACCGCAGAGACACAGGAGCCAAGGAAGGGGTATTTCAGTCATTGCTCGATGCTCGCCTCCTTTTCATACAGCTGTGAGAGAATTCAGCGAATTAGAAGCGGTTAAGAGCTGCCAACAGGAACCGCTGGTGACATCGTGGTGACGTCAGTCATGGGGGGACACGGTGCAGTTTGGGTCTCGCCTCCTCTGCTCACCGTGTGACCTTGACTATGTCCCATAATTCCCCGCACTTCATTTCTTGCTATTGCGCTGAGAACCATCATGGGGTTTAACCTCACAGGCTAGAGATGCTCCCGGAGGGCTGGTGTCTCTTACTCAGTAAAAGCCTATTGACAGGGCTGGTGCCTTCAGTCTTGCTGAGTGTCCTTGTGTCCTTTGTATGTGCTCGGTGAGAACACTCAGCAAGCCAGCAAGGGCTTCGCCCCTTAGTAAAGCGTGCCTCTGTTTAACTGTGTCTCTCCCCCGATTGTGGTTGTGGTATCCTGGGGTTGGCATGGGTCTCAGCTCCCCAAATTGTAACAGCAAACATATGCAGACCTTTGCACATCAGTTATGCCTCATTACAGCTATTAAAGTAAAAAAAAATATGAAACACAATAAATTAGTACAATGAAGTACAGCCCACGATGGAAGAAAAATAAGAAAGCCATTCAACCAAGCCCCACAGATGTAAGGGTATGGGATTTAACAAACACCTGCAAGGCCAGGGTTCACTGGAATCACTGTTTCGTTGAATAGATTTGTGGGAAAATTCATCTGGAGAATAAGAATTTGGAAGACAGTAATCCTGCCTGCTGCCCTCTGGAGAAGTGACGGACTTGGGGGAGTCAAAGGAAGCAGATGATAAATTGCTTCACAATTAATCACCGTGTAGCTTCTTCCCAGGCCACAGCCTCCTCCAGGTGGAATTCAAGGTGTCCTCCTTTTTCTAGAGCGGGCAGTAGGGCTAAACCCAACATCTGTATTCTGCTCTCAATCTACAGTAGATAAAGAGCATGATTGCCACAGACCAGCTACTGCAGAAGGCCAGGTCCTCGAAGGATGGAACGGCGTCGGCGAGAGGGGAAGGGAGGAAGAGCACCAGACTTGCACGGAATTTGGTATCTGTCCTCTTGAGAGTCTCAGCAGGTCTTTATTTATACTTTACAAGCAAGCAGTGAGATTCCCTCAACACCAGCATAGAGAAGGCAGTTAACAAACATTACATTTTCTCAAGGACAGCTTGGGGTCCCGCAATTCCCATTCAGAATTTATGACACAGACCACTTTGAAGTAAAGTTCACTTCTGAAACATGTTTCTATCAGTATCTTAATTCACAGACTTACTTATCAATGTTAAAGCAGACAAAATCACTTTGTGAAAATACAAGTAAATGTTTTGTCTACTCTAAGTGTAGGGTAGACTAATAGCCACAAGGTCTAAGGTCAAACTAGTGTCAATACCTAAAAGCTATAAGCCCCCAATTAAAGGGAAATACTAAAGCCTAAGTTATCTCTAAACCTAACAGTAGTCTTCAAGAGGAGTCACTAACTTCATTCCAAACCTAAAACTAATTGGGGAGTTTTTCTATGTATGATCTCAATTTAAGTAGAACAAAGGCAAAAGGAAGAGGAAGAGGGTAGGAAGAATGTATGTGACTCCTTTATCACCTGGGATGATGCAGAGCCTTCCACAATGGGCTAGATCACAGAGGGCTTTTCTCATTTCCTAAGGCCAGTTTCCTATAGTAAATATTTAAGTCTGAGACTAACTTTTGGGCTTGTAAAACAACCATATTTTGCTCCTTCTGGCTCCATGGTCTTTTTAAATTAGTGGCAGCCTTTACCAGTCGTAAAGGTTTGTGTTGTAGGAAATGTATTGCATCCATTTATTTCGTTTAGCAAACAACCAAATTCACAACTGCCCCCGTGAATGATGTTCCAGCAAACATGTTTTCTATAACTTTTAAAATTTTAATTATTATATCAGCCAAAACAAAAGGGAGTCCAAGGGGGGCCAACTGTGGAACCTCTGACTTTTCAGGGCAGTTCCCCTATGATGGGCCTTTGCTTCACGTCATAGTTAGGTGGCCCCCATCATTTCCTCCTTTTTTGTTTTTAGCTTGAAGTTGTAACAATTTTAATTCGACTTGGGTTTGTCTTATTCCCCTGCGGAGCAGTTTGATGACGACTGGAAACACAAAAGAGAAACAATAATTAGTAGGGATATGCCAATGTTAATAAAGGATGGGAACCAGGCAGTTTGAGTAGTATATTGTCGTAATGTGGCCAAAAATGAGGTAGCGCCCTCAGAGGGATAAAGAGGAAGAGACATGTGCCAAACTAATTGCCTTAATGCTCTCTTGAAGAGAACCTAAATCAAAGGAGACATCGTTATTGTTCCAAATACCTAATAAATGATTTTTAACATTATTCCAAGGGCTGGATGAGGAATTATAGAGATGGGGAGTCACACAAATCCACTTATATTCAGAGTGGCAATGGGTGGTTAGGTGAGTTTTAATGTGTTGAATTTGGTTACCAATGTACAAAAGAGTTTCTTCAAGGGCATTTAGCCTAGCCTCAATTCTTTCCTGTAAGATAAGGGCATGAGACATGTTACGTGAGAGATTATCCACATGATTTGCAGTGTGGATCTGTTTAACTAGGGCCATGGTGGACACAGCACATGATGGTAATATTTTTAATAAAATTATGCATGCCTGAGTCCAACACTTCAAACTGCTGGGTAAACAATTAAACCAAGTCTTCCTCCACATCAGACCTCTAGTAGCCTTCCTCATTAGCAGTTCTATTTGTCCTTTCAACAGCTTTCTTCTTTGATGTTGTTTTGAACTTACTTGAATTGATATTGACTGCACACATACCTTACAAGCTGTCAAAATTCTCCTGGTATATTATAATATTGATACCCAATATTTGGGACTTGCATGTGCTAGCCATTTTCTAAGGGTCGTATATGATTTATGGCATAGAGTTTACACCTATAAACTAGATGGTTTGAGTCGAGTTTCTTAACTTTTCTGAATACCAGTGTTCTTGTTTATGGCATGGGTAAGCCATCCTAGGGGGTCTGTGTGAGCTGTGGAGTGTCTGGTCTCTGGGGGCTCAGCCTTGTGATGGCTGCCTCTCCTGCATGTCTCCTCCACCCTAGTTATGAAGACTAGGTCTGATTGGGTCCACTGAACCTGTGTTTTGTGACTAGGATGACCCATGCCCTTTGACCTCTTGGCTTGGTTTACTATAGACAAACAAGCCCGATGTGTATCAGAGAAATAAACTTATTTTGTGTTGCTGGGGTACACAGCTGCTCATATTCATCATGATCCCAAGGACCAGGCAGAACTTAATCTTCATTATTTATTCTCGCTTTAAAAATCCCCTTCATGGTTTTAGACCCATGGTTGCTGCGAGAGAAAGATTTGCTTATCGATGTATACTTCAAACATGGCTTGAGTAAAAGGTAGTTGTATCATTAAGTCTTCCTTCCAGGTAAGGACGTTGACACCAAGTAGTTATAAACTCGGAGAGCAACATCAATAGCGCTTGAGGTTGAGATTTGGGACAAACAACCCAGAATTCCCTGTCCAGGTCTGCAGTGCTGAAATAATTGTCCCAGGAAAATCAAACCCCCCCCCCCATCAAACCAGGTCGTGCATGCTCCACATCGAATTGTGGGATCTGCCAACTAATTATTTTCTGACCTGTGGACCCTTCAATATAAGAAAATACAAAAATAAAGATTTAAAAGACGTAATTCTACCTTTAACAAACCATGTTGATTGGTGGTTACGAAACAAGAGACACACAAATCAGAAAAAATATCCTGATATATGAAAGAAATGCTATTAAATTGAAAGAAAATCTTAAGCTAATGGAAAACTTGATGGTTAATTTGGAAAATTATATTGAATTTAATTCATATTGGAAGGGCACTGAATGAAATCACACCGGGTTTGTTAAAAGAAGTTGACATAGATAGGTCTGAAGAATAATGAGTGGTTCAAAGAAGCTAGTGTGAAGAGAAGCCGAAGGGAGATATATGTATTTGTTTGCTATTATTTCATCCCACTAAAACATAAATTCCATAAAGGGAAGGTATTCATATGTTCTGTTCATTGGTGTATTCACAGAGCTTTGTGGGAAGAAAATCAGTATCTTTTGAAACATGAAATTTTGGCTAACTAGGAATAAATATAAGCAAAATAGTTTTCAAATCGAAACTAAGGATTCAATATTGATTATGATGAGGCAGATATTTAGACTTACTTCTCTATTCTATTTTGCATTTTATATTTAAATTTCAAAATTGTTTTGTTTCCCTCTTTTTTCCACCTTCTGCTACAAAGATTGAGTTTTATTTAAATCTATTTCCCTTTCCTATCTGGAAATTAAACATAATTTTGTACTTGTTTCTTGCCTCTCTTTAATTATATTGAGCATTCTTACAAAGTCAAAAGTGAAAAAGTACTTTTGTCCTCCTTCGTAATTCAATGACAATAACTCATATGATGTAAGTTCACTTGATTCTTAAAAAGATCCAAATTATCATCCTCAAAAATTTTATTCTCATAATTAATGCTTGTTTACATTTATTTTATCTGATATGAGCCACTGCACTTTTAGAAGTGAGTAACTAGAGAAAGAAAACCCCAAAATACAACCTTCTGGGCCAACAAGATTCAGACACTTTCCTGCAAAGTGAAGAAGAACATGCAGTTGTCTAATCCAAAGCATTTTGAAACCTACAGACTTTTGAATTTTATTTGTTCACCTAGACTTATTGCACTTTCCTCTTCCTTTATTCTGAAATGCATTTTTAATGTGGCATTTTTCAGTAAGAGCCTAGGAAAATTGATCTAAACATTATGTTGCCCTCACTTTTGAGTGGTAATTTATCTGACTCTAGAAATCTGAATTGGCAGTTATTTTCCTCAGCACTTTGATAACATTATTTCATTGTTTTCTGGCATCTGTTACTGATGAAAAGTCTACTGACAGAATATTTGTTGTCCCTAGAATTAAGCTATAAATTTTTTTCTGGTTGTTTTTCTTTGATGTCCTGATTTTTTTCTAAATCTTTTTATTCAATGGTGAAACTAGGATTTCTTTGTGTTTATCTTGTTGAGAACTTGTCAGTTATCAAACTGGAAATACCATTCTCCAAAGCTAACAAACTATGGTGTTTCCTCAAATATGAGCTCTTCTATCCTTGAGCTCCTCTTTGACGAATGTTGGGCTTTCTTTAATCTCTACTTCTATCTAACATTGCTACTAACTTTCCACCTCTGTCTCTCATATTCATGAAGATTCCATGAGATCTTTTAGTTGAATGTAATATATTTTAATAACACGTAATTTCATTAAACACATTCTATATAAACTTAACTGCTCATTAGACATTTTCTAGTTTGCTTGTCTTTTATATTGTGTTTTTATATTGCTGCTTTAATCTTTACCTCTGATTTATTTATTTAATATTATCTTTTGAGGTTTTCCTCTTGCCATTTTTGTTGCTGTCTACACCAGTTCTTGAGGCATTAATTCTTATATTCATTGTACCTGATGATGATCCTTTATGCTTTTTTTTTTGTAGTTATTGGCAGTTTTTAGCATTGTTTTGTTCCCTCTGTGGGAGTACAGTAGTAGTTTGCTAATCACTTCTGGGAGAGCCCTGAGTCTTCTCTGTACCAGACTAGGCTTTAAGAATTTTGTTTCTTGATTTATTTTATTTTATTTTTAAAGGATTTAAAACATTATTTTGGTTTATTTTTAATAATTTCTTTAGAACAGTTTTAGTTTCACAACAATTTTGAGAGGCAGATACAGAGATTCCCATAAGTCCTGTCCCACATGTGTACAACCTCCCTACTATCAATGTCCCCCACCAGACTGGTGCATTTCTTGCAGATGATGAATCTGCATCATCTTCTCATTCTCACTCCAAATCCAGAATTTACATTTGGTTCACTGTTAGCATGAACATAGTGCATATTATGAATTTGGATAAATGTATAGTGACCTGTATTATCAGACTAGTTTTTAAAGCTAATTTGTTATCTGAACGGCAGAAACCAGCACTCCAGTTTCTTATTGGTGCCTTTTAACCATATCTAAAACCCGTGTCAAGCATCTTTGTTTATTTCCAGAACAATCAGAGGCATTTTCCCTATAGGGACATCTCTTGGGAGAGACAACTCTTTTTTTTTTTAATTTATTAATTTATAGCATAAAACTTGGATGTAGGCCAGAACACAGTGGGGAGCAGAGATAGGAGAGGTCTGCTGCACCCTGACTTGGGATTGAACTCAGGTTGTAGAGGTGATAGCACTGAGACAACTCCTAGGCCACTAGGGAGGTCCGGGAGAGACAATTCTTTAGAAATATATGACTTATGCAAGGATTCAGTTCTAACTCTTTGTTTTCACACACCAAAACCATATCTTCTGTGTCTCCTTGGATAGCAGATCCCTAGTTCTCATCTATGCTGTGCATCTTGTGCCCCAAACCCGGGGCCTCCTAGCACAGGTCCTGGCTGTGGACAGGTGTCCTGTCCATGCTGGCACAGGGTGTCCTGTATTCCTGACAATTGCGAATTCTCTTTCTTTTGAGCTCATGTCCATAAGAAACACTCTGTTCCATGTTTTCATCATATATTGATTATCTTCTTAACAGAAGGGGGCTTCCCTGTATTAGATTGTTAAAGTTGCTGGAATTACCCTCTACACAGGTATTGTACCAGAGATTATGCACAACACTCATGTGGAACTGAGAATATCTTGCTTAAAAACAGTAGGAAATGACCTGTAAATCCTACCTGGAAAGTAATGGAAAACATTACTTGGTGGTCAAAGAGGACTCACGAGGGTAGTTTAATGCAAACCTTCTCTTACCAAGAGACAACTTATACTTTCTCATTTTGGGGTAGTACTTTATTTTCTATATTATCTGAAGTGAACAGGGACCATTTTTGAAATGATCAAAACGGATTTAGCACAATTAACACAACGATGGGGTGAGAGAGGGAGACCCCTGGTGCTGGGACCACTGCTCTGGTGTTTCTGCCCTTCGGTTCTCACTCTGATGCCCCCTTCTTGCCAGTGGAGCATCATCGTTGAGCAAAGCAACCCTTGACCCTGATTTCCTCCTTATCTCTATCCCTTGAGTCTGGGGTGAGATTTGACATTTTTTCACTTTCTCGACTTGTCACTTTTTTCCTTCTCTTGAGAATATGTATTTGAAGAATTTAGAAGAACAAAAGGATGGAACTTCTGTAAAAGAGGAGCTATTTTCTCTGAGCAGGAGGGATGATGGGCAGAGAATCTTTGGGTGGTTTCCCAGAAGCTGAGTTTCTGGCAAGGCTGGCTTCTCTCTTTAGAAAATTCCCTGGTGTTTCACCATGGAAGATAACCCCTTCTTAACATCCCCCATGGCCACAGCCTTCTCCCGATGCCATCTAAAGCGGCACATTTAGTGGTGCTTGGCATGACTCTTAATCATGGTCAAAGTGGATATACATACAGTGTACATTCATTATACATGCATCATACATACATGCACACATATATTCATGAAAATTCCATCTGAAACACGAAGTGACATAAGCTCTGTTTCGACAAGGGAAGCTTTTACCGGCTAATGCGGGACGGAGCAGAGCCAGACCTTGCTCTCACAGATGTATAAGCAGCTTTTGTGCATCTCCTCTTTTTCAGCAAGGGGAACGCTAAGGGGGTTAGAGGACTCCATGACAACTAAGTAGAGCTAGTGTGTTCTAGAAGCATCAAGGCTTTTTGTACCCAGCAAGCATTCAAGCTAGTTTTCTTCAGTCCCCAGATGGATGCTCCTCTTGGGTTAAGACATTGTATCCCACTTCCTGTCTCCAGCAGGGATCTATTTTTGACTCCAAAATTTTATTATCTTATTTTCCACTTGTCAACACTTACAACCAGAATTGTCTGGCTGAGTGAATGCTTAGTCAAGTAGAGCTACATTTTCTATCCTCCTATGGCTTTCAGGATATCCAAATGCCCACGTTCTGAAGGTCAGTAGTATGTAAGTAGAAGTGTAATGTAGACTGACTCTTTCCAAAGTGAGTAAATGTCTGTTCACCCTTTCCTTCCTGCTGGAGATGTGATGGCTGGTACTTAAGCAGTCATCTTGGGCTCTGAGGCAGAAGCTGTGTGCTATGGATATTTTCTCAGCGAGATAGAAGGGACTTCAACCCTGGCAAATTTCAGAACTAGCCAGTCCTGTATTGTCACCACCATACCCTTTTTATGGGAAGGAGAAAAATCTATTTATACTTTGGTGAAAATTTTGTTCAGATAACCCCTCATTCTCAGACATACCTTTTAATGGGGTTTTTTGTCTTTCTCCATTTTATCACTTAAGCAAGTAAGACAAAGTTTACCCTCTTATCTCCATTTTTCTTCTAAGAAATCCAAGAGATTATTCTGCAGGTGAAGCCCTCAGTAGAGACAAGCCAGTATTTGAGGTACTGGGATGATGGAGTTGCTTGTGTATGAAAGTTCTGGGTGACCATCAAGTACTTACTGAGCTCAGACATTGTACATTTTCCAGCCCCTGATTTTTTTCAGCAGCAAACCACTAATTAAGTTAGAGTAATGCAAATGCAAAATGTGCACTCTATTAATGAGGATTAGGTTGCAGTGTGAATGTTACATCACATTTAGAAACAATGCCGTTTTGAGAACAATTTGCCGAGTTTTTTCCCCTTCCTTGACTTCAGACTAGGGAATACTAGCGCTTTAATTACAAGCTAGACAAATACAGTCTGGAAAATCTTGTTTAGTGAGTTTACACCTAATGAGCTTTCAGAAAGCGGAGAAAAGGAAAACGATCATTTATTTACGTGGGTGTTGCTTCTTGGCATTTTGAGATTGCATTTGTTTGGTGTCTGTGACAATTAAGATGAAAGGCACTGTTTCCAGTATAAGGCAGGATGTTGCCCAAAGTCAACCCTTTTGTGAGTCTTTCTGCTCCCAGGCTGGGTCACCTCCCACCACCACATCAGGGTCCAGACCAACACGGAAGCGAAGGCAGAGCCATTTTCTTTCGGTTACTCCACAGGTAAACCTCTTTCTAATAACGGCCGGTGCACTCCGTCGAGTCATCAGCCAGGAGGGTCTTCTCTATGTCTCCTCTCTGCTCAGTGTCGCAGCTGCCTGCATCGTTCCGGTCTAGTTCTTTTCTCCCGGGCATTTATTCTTGTCTGGCAATGGAAGCCGGGAGCTCGTGGTGGCAGAGAGGCATGAAGACAAGGCCTTCACGTCCCGCCAGGGTGGCCAGTTTAGACTCTGTGACCGAGCAAGGACACTGCCAAATTCACTCTGGACTCACGAGCCACTGCTCCCCACTCCTGGAGACTGTTAAAGAAGATGGGGTCGCCTTGTCTTGATCACTGCCGCGGTCTCATCTCCTGTCACGACCAGCCGCACGCACCATGTGTTCAGTCCACAGTTTTCAACATAATAAATGACCCTTTTATCTTCATTTAAATTTTTTTTAAAGATTTATTTATTTATGCACACAAGCACTGGGGCACAGGCCAGAGGTGTGGGGCACGAGAGGATCCACCAGAGACTGAGTGGGGAATGGAACAGGCAGACTGAAATACACTGCTGAGGGGAGCAGTCGGCAAGGCAGGAGAGGTCTGCCCTGCCATGATCCCGGCCGGTGGCAGGGGCCGAACTCGTGCTGCAGCGACTGCGGTTTGCTTCAGAGTGTGTTGCTTAACCCACTGTGCCGCCAGACAGGCACCGCCCTTTTGTCTTTAAAATAAAGTTTAGGTTCTCCTGATATTCAAGATATTTCAAAATCTTTCTTTAACCTTCTTTTCTAGTCTCATTTCTTACTTTCTGTCAAATTACTGGACACCATCATATTTTCCAAACAGACTTATGTTCTTACCTGGGTATCTGTTCAGCATATCCCTGCTAACCTTTTGGGATACAGTTTAAATGTCATTTCCATACAGCTTCCCCCAGGTCCAGCAGCAGTTCCTGGAATATGTTTGCTAATGACGTGTCTGGATTAACTCTCTGTCCTAGGAATGGACCAACGTTCTGAGGTGGCTCTTCTGAGCAAATGAGGTTGTGGGAAGGAGAACCAGCACTTGTGACAACTAGTTGCTTTGCTCTCAAGCCTTTGCCTGGTCTTACTCTCTCTAATCACTCAGCTCCCCAAACACCAGGCACGAGTCGTGCCCTGGGAAGCCTCTCCTGTGTTTATGCCATTGTTGGGCTCCCCACTCTGGGGTTACATTCCCCTTGGCCAACCTCCATGTACCTTAAGAAATCTGACCATGAGCCCTCCTCCAGGAAGCCTTCGCTGATTACTCCCTCACTTTGCTTTAAATGACTTTGTCTATGCACAGGCATGGCTCTATTCTTCCCACTCATGATGGACTCCCAGGTTCTGGTGGGGTGGCCCCATGCCACGCCTGCCCCCGTCTTCTCTGTGGGCCGGTGGCAGGAGTTGGCGCTTTAGAGAGGAGGTCAGGGGTCTTTGGTGGAAGTGAGCATGTCCAGGGGTGACTAGAGACGACAGGGCAACACAGAAGATGGGGGCATGATTGGTGAGGGCAGTGAGCTGGGGAGCAGGCCGTGAGGTTGGCAGAGCAGGGGGGCTGCGAGGCGCTGACAGCGTGAGCTGGAGTCTCAGCCAGACTTGGCTTCAGACTCTGAGACCGACACGTGACACCTGTGTGATCTCAGGGGCGTCTCAGACACTGCCTTCCTAGCCAGAGTGCGGGAACGATAATGCCTCTCTTATGAGGTTATTCTACCGCCTGTGCTCCCAGGTTGTGCAGAAATTGCAAAGGGCTATAGGAGCGTGAACCAGGTCATCAACTCGCCGCCACGCTCCAGATCCCTTTTCTCTTTTTCCCAGAGCTACCTTTGAAAAAGAAGTCAATCCTCCTCTTGTTGATTCAGAGAAAGGGCGAGAGTTTACCCGGAGATCATCTGACAGGCAGCTGAGCCCCGAGGATTCTGCCTGAGAAGTTGGTGTGTGCACAGCAGGGCACGTGCAACTGGCGCACACAGCGTGGGGCGCCCTGGGCTTCTACTCCAGCCCAGTGACATCCACGGCTGCGGGTTTCCCCATATCTGCGCACCACCCCGGCTAGGACTTTGGGGCGAACAGGGGGAGACGCGGAGTCCTCGGGCCAGACCTCACAGTGCACAGCTCCGTTTGTTTCACACGGACGTCATTCATTTCCTGGGAAACGCGACGGATGGGAAGACCTCCTTGAGCATCTTCATTTCACACAGTCACTTAACAAAAACTGATTGCAGGCCTACTACGTGCCAGATGTTGCCCCAGCCCCTGGGACTCCAGTCTCCTTTGTGGAATTGTTGGGGATACAGTGAAGCACCTCTGGCCATAGCTGTCTTTACCTTGCCTGCCTTGGGCGCCCCAGTGGGAGGACTGCACTCAGCTTCAGATACTTCCAGAAGAATATTTGACTCCCAGGAATTTATTCTAAGAAAGAATTTGCTGCTCGTACAAGTCTCTATATTCGAGAATGTTTTTCGCAGAGTTGTTCATGTACAAGCAAGGCGGGGACTGCCTTGATGTCGTCGACAGGGGAACAGAACTAACTCACAGCCCAGCCACCGCATGGCACTTCCCACCTACCTCCCGGGGTCCACGACGCAGCGTGCTCCCAGGGCGTCGGACACACGGTGTGCACGGCCACGGGCAGAGGAAGTGCAGGGACGTGGGCTCAAGTGTGTCCTCAGGGTGTGAGCGGCGTTCAGCTATAGCAGGCACTCGGGGTGGAATTTGCTTTCCAGAGTGAGACCTTGAGACAATGACCTAAGCCCCCACGCCTTCTTTCCAAGGCAGCAGTAAAGATGATGTCAAGGACTGCTGTGAATTTTCAACGAATCAACTATGTATGGTAAGGAGTATGTAGCACAGTAAAGGCTCAGGATTAGAGGGTAAGAATGATCTGCTCATCCACACGACTTCCTAAGGTGTCTATGATTATTATGCATTATTCATTCACCAGAAGAAAGTCCAATCGGTAGTATGAAGAGAGAAGAGAAAGAGGGTGAGGGGCGGCGAGTGCACTGCTGTCTGAGGAGCAAACGTCAAAGGTCCTTGTTGAAGACGCGGGGGTGAAACCACAGCCTCCACTTTATCTCGGGGCTCAGGGGATCCCAGGTTCTCTCAGTTGCTTGATGTTCTCGCTGAGTCTGCAAAGGAAGAAAAATATAAAAATAAGGTAGGGCCTCCCTGGTGGCGCAGCGGGTTGAGTGCCACACTGTGAAGCATCCGCTGCACAGCAGCGCGAGTTCGATCCCTGCTGCCGGCCAGGGAGGGGCCCCACATGGCGCAGCAGACCTCTCCTGCCTCGCCCGCTGCTCCCCTCAGCAGGGGACTTCAGTCAGTCTGCCTGTTCGGCTCTCTGCTCTGCTTCTGGTGAATCCTCTCACCTCCTGCGACTCTGGCTTACACCCCAGCTCGTGTATGTATAAAAATAAAATAAAAATCTTTAAAAAAAATAAGGTAAATACTGGTTTCTACTCATCTTAAGTAACTGATTTTAAAATAGTTGCAAATAAGCATCTCATGGTTTATTACATATCATTTTAGGAGAAAGGCTTATAACCTAAATTAAGCTTTTCTTAGATGTCAGAGTAAGGGCAGGTGGCCTTCTCTGGCCTGCTCAATCTTTTAGGCTGCCAGGGTATTTTCTGGTAGGAAATCGCTAGAAGATGGCCAGATGCTTTGGCAAAGGAAGCCTGGTAGACTTTTCAGTTAGAATAAATCACAGTGATTGAGTCATCATGGGAGTGGAGGTCTTGGTGGCAGAAGGCAGCACGCTGGTGTGTTTGAAAGGCTGCTGTCTCGCTGCGTGGAATGTGAGGAATGAAGGGACACAGAGCCAGCCCCAGAGGGGCTCCAGGGCCCCGGGAACCGCGCCATTGCCGTCGTCAAGCCGGGCTGACCGCGGAGAGGGGACCACTCGTTGGCCCTCAGGCCTGGCCGCCATCTGATGGCCATTTGGCAGACGCTAGGTCTCTGCAGTCATTTCAGATCTGCCCCAATCACCAGTGAATATCAAGTCGTGAAATGAAAGAGCTGGAAAGAGAACATTCCAGCCCCTTCGTTTTACAGATGCGCCAACTGAGGCGCAGGCTCGCGTGGGGAGCAGAGGCGCAGTGAGTATATCTCTCAGCCTTCTGTGTCCCGCGGGGCCCTGGGCCCTGACTCCTCCTGTGCACGTGGGCAGCACCTCCCATCCAGGGGCTGTGAAGTCCCGAGCAGAGGGCCGGTTGGAGCGAGACCGCGAGACGCCGCACTTAGCCCCTGGCCCAAGAACTTAGAAGCAGGAAAGGCAGGGCTTGCGTTGGGTGCTCTGATTCCAAGTCAGTGGTCTTTCCACTACCTTCTACCCTCCCCCCCAAGGTAACAGCGGGTCTCCCCTGGCGCGATTAGGGGGCCTGGAGGAAGAGAGCTGAGGAGGGGTGTCGGGAGAACCGTCCTGGGGCTGCTGACTGCAGCTCTTCACCCATAGCCCAGATTCACAGGACTCAGCCGTCCCGAGCCCCTACCCACTGCCCCGCCGCCTCCTCCAGTGATGCAGACCCTCCTGGGACCTGCTTCGAGGGAATTGCCGGGTTTCCACACACCGACCCGCTGATGCTCAGTTGACTGATGAGTTTTGGTGTGACGGCGCTCAGGGGTGCTTGCTCCTTAGCTTGTTTATGGCTTTGCACTAAGAGTCGCGTGCTAATGGTGCATCAAAGTTGCCGACTCAGCGGGAGCATTCCGAGGACATTGTCCCGTGTCTGCGGTCGAGTCCTAGGTCAGCCTTGCCCCGTGATTCTGGGATCATCAAGGTCTCTAGCAGAATCTATTTCAGTAAATCTTAAAAACCACTTGTGTAGTCATCTCTTCCGTTAGTAGAGCCGAACATTCTACAGAACTCTACACACACTTTAAGCCCGGGAGAGACAGAAGTATGAAGTGACTCATTCCAGCTCAGTTGGGCAGCTCTGTGCTAGGGAAATCTCAACCCCGTGGGCATATGGAAGCCCAGGATCTCAGAGGAAGAATTCCAAAGGAGATAAGCTGTGTGGAGATGCACAAAGTTTTCCACACACCCTGGAGGAAGGCATTCCAGATGGAGAAATTGCCTGTGCAAAGGAAGTGAGATTGGAGTCTAGAGAGGACACTTGGGATTTTAAATCACTTTGAGGGTGGAACACATAGTATGCTGGAGCCTCAGACGCTGGGCCGTGAGGGTTCAAGGGACTGGCAGGTGCGCTAGGACGGGCAAAGACTTCTTGGAGTAGCCAGGGGCAGCCCTATGGCAGGCATGGAGTTCCCTACACTAAGGAGCATGGGTTTTTTACTGGTGATAAATGAACTTGAGCAATACCCCAGTATGGAGTCGAAGAACTCAGCCTCAGACCCTGACCAGTCAGCATGTGTATCCTCGCTCAGCCACTGTATGGTGTTGGCCACGTCACTTCACTGCCCTCTGCCTTGATGCCTTCTGTAAGATGGGAGTAGGGTTGTTGGGAGAATTTAATGTATTGAATCATAAAAAAATATGTGGAATTGTGTTTTGGGATTAGTGTGGGTATGTTGTTGTTATTATTATTTAGAAGGAGAAAAAGTTAGGCAGAGGGCCTTCTAGGTAAGTGAGCTTTATGGCAACGACAGAAGTATGGGGAGGGAGTCAGGGAGACCAGCAAGAAGCAGCTGTGATATTCAGGGGAAAGAAGGTGAAGCTCTGAAGTTTGGCAGAGGTGATGGGGGCGGGGGAGGGGAAGGCATCAGTTGAGGATGGCCTCATAGCGGGGTATCAAGCTATGCCATCACCTCATCAATAGAAGCATTGTATTAATCTGGGTTCCAGAGAGGCAGCATCAACAGATGCAGTGGGGGAGAGAGAGGGAGAGTCTACATAGAGGAGACACAGAGAGGACAAACCAGAAGGAGAGAAAGGAGGACCAAGAGGAGAGAGAGGCAGCAGGAGGAGCACTGAGAGAACTCACCACTGGGAACTGATTGACGTGATTATGGGGCTTCTGTCTGCTCTACTGGGTGATCTGAAGGAGGGGAACTATTCATTAGCTGAGACATCCGGCGTGCTGACTGCAGAGGTGAGTTTCAATATTTGCTTATATCTCTGCAGTGTGAGGGTACTCCTGTGATGTACGGCACTGTAATTACGTAGGATGCTCCACAGGGCAATGCTGGAAGAGACGTGACTTCCTCTTTGGGTAACCATGACCCAGCCCCACAAGCTCCTTTGGTCTTCAATTTCTCAACGTGGGAAGTTAAAAGACTGGGACAAATGTTACGTAAAACTCTCCTTGACTTGTCTATTTTTTAAATCTAGGTCTAAGACAATAGAGCACGGCTTCTGTAGTTGGGCTGTATTTCATCTGCACAGTGTCATTTACCTTCCTCTGTTCTTGGCAGGATGGAGCTGGAGCTGCTGCACAGGAGCCAAGTGCACTCCCCAGGGACCGGACTTGGCAGGAGCAGCTGCGACAGTGAGTGGTGGGTCCTCAGCCAGGAGAGAGCGAGATGAGAAGGGATTCAGGATGTCAGAACACGCTGTGCCAACTCTGCAGGCGCGGGCTTAGATGACGCCTCCGCACTGGCCCCGGCCTCTAAGTAGGTGACCCCGGGACTTAGAATTTCTTTCAGAGAAGTCTAGAGGAGAGAGGACGGGGTTGGGGCACACTTCAAGTTGCAGAGCCGTCATGAACAATTACTTACTGAGAATCTAATAAATGCCAAGAGCAGATCTTGGCTGAAAGTGCAGAAGGTTGTGTGAGAAACGCAGCCTGAATTAGACCTGGCACCATCCTCTGAAGGACCTTCTGGTACAGGGAACAAAATGGAATACCGGGAATCAGTGCTAAGGTTAGGATGTATTGTCGATCATTCCACACTTTGGGTTGCAGATTAGAATACTAACTTGTAAGGTTTGTTACGACTGTAGAGTCATGTTGCTCCCGTGCTTAGTTTCAGTTCCTTCACTACCCGTACTTGTGTGATCACAGGCTAGCTTTATTTGCCACTGAAAATATTTCCTCAATGAGAATGATTACTCTTCAGCTCCAGAAAAGAAAATATGAAATTAATAATCTAAGGCTGAAGCAGAAAAAAAAAAAAAAACAACAACTTAACTGACTGGTAAATTTGGGAAAAGGAGAAAAGAAGCTGAACATCTGGCATAGTCTCTTCGTTCCAAGAGGGAGAGTCCATTTTCCATCACCATGTGTGGAGACAGCCCCTTTGGTGTCTGTGGTGAAGAGGAGGTGGGTGTTTCAGTCAGAATAGGCGAGGGCGTGCTGCCATAACAAACACCCAACGGCCTCAGGAGTTTACAAGGCCCGGGGGCCTGCCGCCACCAGCCAGCAGCTTCAAGTTTCCCCTTAACTGCCCATGGCCTCCATTCAAGACTGATTTGGGGAGAGGTGCTCCATTTTTCCTTCCAGAATCCTACCCCTTTCTGCATTTAATGTGGTACGACAGCTTATTAGATGATTCACATAAAGCCAAAAGCGATCAGTGGGGCTTTAGCTGTGTATCTAGAGCAGAGCCCCCAGGGAGGAGTGGGGAAAGCTGTGCTTCAGGGCCTGACTCTGCCACTTACTATAGGGATTTACGGCTTCAAGTGGGAGAACATTTTCTTAAAAGTAAGGGAACCAAGGGTAACTGAGAAAGGACTCTACCCTGCGCCTCCTTTGATCCCCATAAGTACCCAAAGCGGCAGTCAGGGAGTCTCAGGACATGGATGGAGCCTGTCTCTGCAGGGTTGCCAGGACGGCTCATTCACCACTTTGTTCACTGATGTGGCA
The DNA here is from genome assembly GCA_019455555.1 of Galemys pyrenaicus. Taxonomy (NCBI): domain Eukaryota; kingdom Metazoa; phylum Chordata; class Mammalia; order Eulipotyphla; family Talpidae; genus Galemys; species Galemys pyrenaicus. The sequence goes on along the minus strand of JAGFMF010011709.1, from coordinate 3,598,105 downwards.
CTTCCGGTCTCTGAGTTTGGGTGTTCGTCCATGTCAAATACCAACAGAGGCCATCGTCCTCACCCTGGAGGAAGGGGTGAGTAAGACCTCAAGGTCCACGCATTTGGAAGTAGGCAGTGTCGGCTCGCAGCTTCTCCCCTCCTGCCTGTCAGAACTTAACCAAGGGATTTAACCACCTGGTGTCTCAGTGTCCTCCTTGGTAAACGGGATTAACATCAACCCTACAGCAGCAGGTCACCATCAGGCAGAAAGGCACTGATTCAGGTCAAGTTCTTCATGCAGGGCTAGGCACAGTCGTTGCCAGAATATCAGCTCCTATGCTTATTAGCATAAATTCTTATTAAATCAACACTATCATCACCACCATTGCTTTTTTAAGATATGGCGTGGGCTTCTCTAGCTCTCACCCGCAGGAGCATCTGTCCTTGGACCCAGCAGGCGGCGTGGCACTGAGCTCCGCTGGCAGATGCAGATGCGTGAGGCCTGAAGAAACACTCAGAAGCGACCCAGCCTGGGTCTGGGCTGCGGGACCTGCCCGCCTGAGTCTCTGGGTCACTGACAGCAACTCGCCTGCCTGGAGTGTCGTCCAGACCCGCATCTCCCTTCGCTACCCAGCAGGCACGGGCGGGCTTTTGTGAGATGAAATGAGACAACATAGCAGGTGCTTCAAAAATGCTATTTCTTCCTCTGTACGAGGTGTGTGCACAGGACATATTTTACAGACTAATAAAGCTCCAGATGAGGTGAACCCCAAAGTCTCCTCCTGTAACATACTCGGCTGCTGGAGAAGCCCTTGTGCCGCGAGCCCAGACAGCTGTGGTTTTCTGAATAGCTGGAAGGTTGGCCCTGGATGCCAGGCAGGGCAGATGGGAGAAGGGAGCCATGAATTAACAAAGGCATGAATGAGCTATTCAGGGGGGCATCGGGCAGTGGGGGATCTGGCTCCTGTTAACTGCCCAGACTCAAGTTCCTGTTGGTCTTTGCAGGCCGAATGGAGTTTCCAGCTCTGATATCAACAAAGGGTATTCTCCAAGTTCATTGATGAGGACGGATAAATGGGTCTTAGAGTTGCCGACACAAGGATGGCCAGTGTTCCCGCGCGCACGAAGGCAGCCAGTTCAAATGCTCATTCTTAGAACTAAACACAAACACCAAGGCCCAATGCTCACGTGACTGACTCAAGGCCACTGGATTTACACTTCGCTCGTTCCTCTGGGTTTGGCAGAGCACGGGCTACCGGCAGGCTTGGGGCTGGCTCGCAGCACGAGGGCTTCTCCAGCAGGCGATAGGAAGATGATAGAACAGTGATTTCCCGGAGGTGCCGGGACGAGCGAGGGAGCAGGTGATGCGGAGTGCATTTGCTTCCTGCGAACATCCTCTGGCCTGCTCGGCCTTGCAGAGCTGGCTCTGAAGCACCTCACTGCCCCTCAGTGTAATGCTGGCCAGGCCGTTGCACCCCTGGTGCAGGACGAAGCCCACCGTCTCCAAGTTGCTCCCGCGGGGAACTGACCTGCACAGGTTTGGTGAAGCTGCCTGGGTCGGCCAGCAGAGACGAGGGGTCCACTGCCTGCCGGGCATACTCAGCAGCCGCGGCTCAAGGAGCAAGCCCAGGAGCTGCTCCGGGGGGCGCTCCCCTCCTGGACTCCGGCAGGCCTTCCTTTGCCTAGCCCGATCGGATGCTGGGCAGTGGCTAGCTCACCCCCGATCCTGTGGTCAGAACATCCTTTGCCGCCAGCTCCGTAGACAGACCTTTTACCAAACTCTCCTAAATTCTCCCGATTTACATTTGTCATGTTTCCTGCAGGACCCTCAATAGTACAAGGCGGGAAAACAGCACTGGCGCGTCTGGGACACGTACCAGTGGCGGCAAGGGATAAGAAAGAGAAGGAATAACAGTTTCTCTTTTATTTGCATCGATGTTGTTTACGACACTTTAAAATCCCCTGTTCTAGCTTCATCAGCTGACACCGCCCTTATTTTCTTCGTATGTATCAGACTTGTTTATGTTGGACCCAAGGGCCGTTTTGGCCCAGGTTTGGGGGTACGTGGCTGAAGGTGCTGGTGGTGTGTGTTGTGGTGGCTACAGCGGTGCTGACACTCTGACCGCCTGGTTCCCTGGGGGTGTTTGCTGCCTGTGGGGTGTGGGTTTTGAGGCAGCACTGAGCTCCAGTCTTGCTCTCTGGGTTCTTGGGCTGTGCGGGAGGGGAGGACAGAGCCCTCAGGCTCAGTCAGCACCCCACAAGCTCTCCTGCACCCTCTCATTCCTCCCATAGGCATGGTCAGGTCAGGGGTCACGTCTAACCCTGCAGATGAGATAGTTTAGGAATGACCCAGGTGGTGACGCGTCAGCCCAGGGGCTTGGACGGAGAGGGGTGCAGGGCTGGTGAGTCGCGATCATTTATCATTCCTCCCCCACAGGTCCAGCGACCGCCTCGAACAAGACAGCTCACGTGCTGTGCTCTTGCCTGAAGGCCTTGGGCGTCTGGGGGTGGGAGAGGCAATGCGTGCATGTGTGGGCACAGGTACCCCCTGCAGGCTCTGTGGCACCGTGTGGACAGCCGATTAGTGCGGCGCAGCGGAGCACGCACACTCAGGGGAGGGCGTTAGCAAGGTCTCGAGGCGCCCGCGGTGGTCCAGGAAAGTCTGCGACCCAACAAGTCCAGGTCAGGTCAGACTTTTCCACTTTTCCTCCAAACACATCACCAAATATTTCTCCATTTAGACCTTTTCTGCGTTCCTGGCCCATCGCCAGTGTAGGAGAGGGTGTCTCCACATCAGCAAGTCCTGGCCGCCATCCGGATGTCTATCCTTTGACTCAGTGTCCACATCACGTGCATGAAGATGGCCCTGGACTCCACAGGTCAAGGGCCAGTCCCGCAAGACTCACCCCCGCCCTCCCCCGCTCTTCAGCGGCCAAAGGCAAGTGCAGGCTGTTGTCTATCTTGGCACCAACTGTGGATGAGCCGGAGGTGCCCACGTGCCTTCCCTGTTGCATCAGCTGCTGGCGTAGTGGCTGACTCAGAGAAGAGCTCGCGCACAAGGCCACCAGCTTCTTTCAGAAGTCTTAACGGGGCATCCGGAGGCGGGGCGCGGGGCGCAGGGCCTGTGGGGGGGCTGGGCTTCCGTGACTCCTCAGCTCTGCCCTCTGCAGCTCTCCACACGGCTGCCCCCCAGGGCTCCCAGCCGCTTTGAAGTGTGTTTTCTAGCGGTTTCCGCACATAGCCCCGACTGATGAAATCCCTGGCTGTCTCCAATCCAGCTTCCGATCTCTGCCCGTCCCCATGGTGAGACGTTGGAAGGCAGGGTGAGGCTGCAAGGCCCAAGCCTCAGCTCACAGGCAGGACCCAGAATCCAGGTCATAAACAGAGCACCCGTGGGCGCCACTGAGGACTATGTTCTCCTTTCCATAGGCCAGAGAGGGGCCCCCTCTGGAGAGCAAGGCAAAGGGCAGGTGGGTTTGATGGCTCCAAGCCCAAGACCCGACGCTGGGCCCCTCCGTGGCCCTCAGCACTGCCCTGAGCTTTGAGGCTCAAACCCTGCAGCAGGGCCACTGTGTCTCCACCAGTCTGCTCCTGGGATGCGCACGGCATTTCAGGTGTCCCAGTTGGCAGGCGTGGGCTGCTAGAAACTCAGCTTCAGACACATCCTGTCCCACAGGCGGCAGTGGGACCTTTGAAACAGGTCCCTGGTTTCAAAGTGAGAGCCGATCTTCCGGTGGAGTTGGAAGTGCCCATCGTATGTCTGACACATAGTAGGTGCTCAGGGAACACCCACCCTCTTTCCTTCCCCCTGCTCTGGGGGCTTCAGACAAGGATGTGCTAGACTGAATCAAATTTAGGATAAACGTGCCACTTGCCCGGCGCCTGCTGCCCTTCTCCCAGTGACTGGCCTGCCGCTGGCCATTTATTTCCATCTGGGTTTGTAAACTCGATTGAATAAAAGTCAGTGTGGAGCGAGGCCATCTGGAAGAAGTGCAAGGAAAGTCACTACCGAGGTTTGCCTCGGTCACCCCACTGCCCCAGAGAATAAAATGGGGGCGCGAAAACAGCTCTATTCTCTGAAAGGTAACGCTGAGGAAGAACAGGCCGTGTGCAGCCCGTCTGTAATCATCTCTGTTTCAGAGCGGCGGCGGCCTGGAGCTGGCTAACGAGTGTGACCGTGCTGAGCCTGGAGAAGGCCCAGGAAAGTGTCTCGTGTTTGGACAGACCTCTCCTGCCTACTGCTACTGCTTCAGTCGATCCACCTGTTCTGCTCCCCGCTCTGTCTCTGGTGGCTCCTGTCACCCGCCACACCTCTGGCCTGTACCCCAGCTCTTGTGTGCATAAAAAAAAGAGCAAGGACAAAAAAATAAGCCGTGGGCAGGTAGACTTGGAAGACTGCATCGTGTGTGAGACGAGCGGGTGCTGATGTCAGAGAGGCAGGGGACTGGCTGCCTCGCCTTCTCCATCTGAACACGTGTCCTTCACTGGCATAGGGCAGCAGAAGATCATGGCCACACAGAGTCACCGGGCCAGTCAGCACTGCCCTGAGATCAGGTGTTCTCAGGGGAGAGACATCCAGAAGCGAAACACTTACACGCTGGGCAAGTGCGAGATGGAAGGATGTGTGGGCATGGGGGTGCCAGGCCCCGCTTAGTCCCTGAACAAAGCAATGCAGAACAGAAACAAAAACCACTGAAAACAGACGTCTTGGAAGTCATGGCGACGCAGAAGTCCATCTAAAGGGCACGATGAAAGAAGAAGGAGCTGGGGCCAGCCGCGGCGGCTGAGGCCGAGAGGCAGACAAGAGCAGAGACCCAGGCACGGCCTGAGGAGGCGCTGCCTGGGCACCGCAGAGGGCGAGGGAGGCCGATGCCAGCGTTTCTCCCAGATGTTCATTCTCAGGTTCGGTGAAGGAGCAGCAGCAAGGTGAGGAGACTCTTGTTCCAGTGAGGCCCAAGAGGGCTGCCACACACCGTGCTTTGCAGGCTCTGCTTCGTGTCCCCAGGCCAGGGGTGGGGTCTGGCAGCGTGTCTGGTGTTGCTGGAGCCCCATGACAGGACGCCTGGAAACAAAGTGAGCGCTCACCTCTGCCGAGGGGAGCTGAGAGTGAAGGATGCGAATGCACCTCTCAGGCGCACTGGTTCTGAGTCAGCAGCCCCGTCCAGCTCTACCTTCTTCACGCAGGTGTCTTGCCTGACGTACAGGGGGGCATGTGTGACCCAGGAGTAAAGCAGTCAGAATAGGAGTTTTACCGATAGTCGTGGACGACACTCTTGTCTGAATATACATGATGCCTTGAGCTGTTAGTAATAGCGCCGAAAGCAATCTGTGTTCTAGCTCATGACAAATCATAGATGACGAGGATCCAGGTGATAAAGAAGCAAGAGGGATGGCTAGACGGATAGAGAGACAGGATAAAGTGAAAGGGTGCTGGGATAGTTTCACTATTGGAGTAAAATAAAATACAGCCAAATGAGCTTCCTGACCACTCACTACAGTGGAAAGATTGGAGGGGGCGGGGGGCTGGAGGTCTAACTGAAGCAATTGAGACGGGAATAGAGATGATAGTGAAACTTCAAAATATGTTTTTTTAAAAAAAATTTTATTTATTTATGCACACAAGAGTTGGAGTACAGGCCAGAGTCCAGGGAGATGAGAGGATTCACCAGAGACAGAGCCAGGAACAGAACAGGCAGACTGACTGAAACACACTGCTGAGGGCAGCAGCGGGCACAGCAGGAGAGGTCTGCTGCGCCATGTGGGTCCCCTCCCTGGCCGGCAGCAGGGATCGAACTCGTGCTGCAGTGGCTGCGGTTTGCTTCATAGTGCATTGCTTAACCCACTGCACCACCAGGGAGGCCCCTCTTCAAAAGATGTTAAGGAGGTTCACTTATGAGAGCAATTTGCAGGGATACGTGATGAACTCAAGTATTTCGTAGAAACTGGGATGTGAGTGCAGCCAGAGGGTAGAGACTAGAGCAACAGCCTCGTCTGTGAGCAGGTGCAGGCCAGCAGGTCACAGGTCACGTGCATGCGGAGAAGAGCCAGCAGGAAGCCGTTGCCTGTTCGGTTTGAAATCCATAAGTCAAAAGTTACAGAGAGCGTTGCCCCACGGGACACAGAGAAGTGAGTAGGACCAGCGAGAGGGCGTCTGCTCCCTGCAGCGAGTGCTGATGAGGACGACGTGCTTCCAGTGACTCACTCCTGGGGGGAATGAGGACGGCAAAGCACAAGATGGTGGGAAAGTTTGTTTGGTGGAAAATACGTCCAGAAGAATGGGGTGTGCTGCAAAATAAATAGGAACAGAGGAAGCAAACCCAGCCTCCGGCTGAAGGAGGTGACACAGACAAAAAGAAAAATGGAAAACAGCAGAACCAACCTTTAGTGATGCTGGCAAAATCAAAGTGTAAAACAGTTTCAGGCAAAGAAAGGAACCGAATCTGTCCACGGAAGAGAGCGTCCCAGGAGGACACGTTTCAAGGGGATGTATGAATTAGCGGAGCCTGCAGAGGGCCTGTTTCTTGAGGAGAGATTAGAAGAAACACAGAGGGACACGAACAGACAGGCAGAGATTATGGGATGCCAAAGATAGGATCATGTACTACATCGTCCAATCCCCGCCACACACCGGCTAAGGACGAGCCTCAGTCTGCTGTCGTTAAACAGGAGACGATGAGTACAGCTCAGTCTAGCAGCTCTGTATTGATTGCCTGCCACACGCGATGCATTGTGCTTAGGCTGTGGGAGTTAAGGAGATGAATGAAGCGTGGATTCCGCTCTGGGAGAGCCCACAGCTTAACTGGGGGAAACTTGTAAACAACTGACTATAACAGAACAGGAAATACAATGACAGCCAAACAGAGCGAGTCCTGGCGATCGCGTGGGGAGAAATCTTTAGTTCCAACCGGGCACATTAGAGGAAGCTCCAGGAGGGAGCCGCCGTGTGACCTGGGCTAGGGAGGTGTCCCTGGGGAGGGAAGATGAGGGGCTGGACACCCGAAGAGCAGAAAGAGGCTGGAGGCAGGAGACTGAGGGGTGCGCTCCGGGCACAGTGGTGGTCATGACGCCCGTCCTCAAGGCCAGCGCGGGGGACGGCACGGCGTGTCCACCACCAGGGCTCAGGGAGGTGCGCGCCCTCTTTCCCTCTGTGCCCTGCCCCCCACTGCAGCTGCGCCAGCCCGACCTGGGACTGGCTCTTCCGCGTCCCTGGTTTTGGGGTGAGCGAGTAATTCTCGGCAGGGCGGCCCCGGACGCCCACACCACGACCCAGCCCTCCCCAAGGCCCCTGTCTTCTCCGCAGCACACCACAGGCGCCGCATTTGGGTCTTGAGACTTAGATTTGGGTTTTGAAAAGAAATTCAGGCTTTTTTTTTGGACAGGAAACAGGAGATGAGCTGATGAGAGCGGGGTCGTCCGTGAACGGCGGTGCCCGCCGGGCCGCCCCGGGCACGCCATTTGCACGCCTCTCAAACGTGCTGCCCTGACAACCGCTGGTGGGTTACCCTACTTTTCTTTGAGGCTTCCAGTGTGTTCCAGGGAGGGGCTGGGGTGTGAGAGGAGGAGTGCTGAGCGCCCACTGCAGAAGACAGCCGCATCAGGAGCAGGCTCTGGCCCTTCTGGACCCGACCTACAAATGCCAGGGGCCTTTGATTGCTGAGATTTGTGGTCACGTTTGGCAGCGTGATGCATGAGACCCCCAACTGCAATAAAAGGGCAGGAGATTGCAGCGCCCTGCTCATCTGAGGGCGATAGTTCAAGGGGGACGGGGGACAGCAGGAGATGCTGGGCCTGGGGAGGCGGTGGGGCAAGAAAGCAGCATCACCTGCCGAAACTGGGGACTGTGGGGGCAGAGTTGTCTGTCTTCCACAGCAGTAGAAATCGACCTAAGAACAGACCACGAGGCTCTCATCGAATGGGACTCAGGCCAGTTGGGATGGACAGCCCCAAACCCGGCCCCAGGGGCCAGCTCACAGGGGCAGGTTGGAGCTTTAGTGCACTGAGTCGGACCGGTCAGCTGCAGAGACCTGCGCTGAGCCCCTGCAGTGGCCCCAGCCCATCAGGAGGTCAAGGCCACCTGGCGGTGCTCACTCACCTTAGACTCCCCCTCTCCCTCCCCTCTCCCTCCCCTCCTCCTCCCCCTCCTCCTCCCCTTTCTCCTCTGGTGCCAGCTGCTGGGTGGACACTTACCTCTCTACCTGCCTGCCCGCTGTGTTTCTGCCTGCACCCGGCTTGGACTTTCTGCGGCCACACTGTTTGCCTTGGCCTAGGAGACCATCTTAGGGGCAGCCCAGATGCTTCTCTGCCCAAGACTGGCCAGCCGAGTGATAGGGCGCAGTGGCCGTCCACCATCCGTGCCCAGCCCAGCCTCCCGGAGGTCTGGCGCGCCCTCCTGGGTGCAGGGAGGGGCTGCAGCGCCCGCTCGGGGGTCATCAGCTCACCCACACCATCTCGACACCAGCTGCACCGTGCGGTGTTCTGTCAGCCAAGCAGGCTGTGGGAAGCGGCAGATGAGACGTTCGCACCGCGTGGGGCCGTGCTCGTTCACACCGTCTAGAACGCCCCTGCGGGAGGAGCCAGAGCTCCCTTCTTGGTCACCCCCCCTTCCCACACATGCTTGGTTTGTCTCCTATATAAACAACGTTTTTCCTGTGACAGACGAGGAAGGGGAAGCCCGCGGTCACCGCTTGGATCAATCGTAAGCTGGAGCTCCCGCTCTGGGCTCTGCTACGCCCTGCCGCCCTGCCGCCCTGCCGTTGTCTCTGCTTGCCGGGGGCTCCTGACCGCGTGCTCTGCGGGTGCCCACCGGCTCCGCCCACAGGCGAGGCTGGGGCTTGTCGCCCTGTGGGCAGAGGGAGGCGGCTGCGTGCTCAGCCCCAGCGGAGGGAGAGGAGGCTCACCGGTGCCTGGACAGGATCCTCGGCCCCGCCGGACCCTGCGCGCCCATCTGCAGCCCAGTGGGACTGGCTGTCAGCGCCCCTATGTCCCCGGGAGCCCGACTTCCTCAGACGCCCGCGGCACGGTGGGGTCCACCTCAGACCGCAGCGTTATGCTCAGCGGCTTGCTGTGCGCGTGTGCCCGGGGCTCTGGGCGCTGGGGAAGTGAGACGGGCTCAGAGCAGAGACCCAGGCTGGGGCTGCAGCTGCCTTGGCGCTGAGCCTCGGCACAGCGCGGGCGGTGACCGCTGGAGTCCTGGCTTGGCGCCCACCGCGGCTGTGGCTCGAGGGTCTGTCCACAGTGAGGACACAAAAGTCAGTGCTTCCCCACTCGCCTGTGCATTCCCAAGGGAGAGAGCACGGGCGTAAGGACACTCAGGGCTCGCTGAGAACCTTCGCTGCCTGCGCTTGGGGAACAGGAATGCCATCAGTGAGGTACTGCGGGGGTCCTCCGGTTATGTCAGCGAGGCCTGCGTCCTCTTGCGGGGGAGGGAGCTTGGCGGCTGGAGGTGAGGTGGGCCGCCTGGCCTTGGGCCAGCAGCGGAGGACCGCCCTCCTCACGCCTCTGGAGCGCGGCCAGGTGCGGCCTAAGTCTCTCTGGGACTGAAGGCCTCGGGCTTGGAGAAGGAATCCCGATGCCAGCAGATCCCTGGGCCCGGGGCCCTTCGCGTCTGTGCCTTTTCCACCCCTGCTGCCTGAAGGCGACGGCGGTGCGGGGTCCTGTCCTCTCGCACTGTCCTGTCCATGGCATTGCTAGAGCTGTCTGTCTGGTATACCCCAGATTTCTCAAGTCATGATCCCCTAGCCCCCGGCACACCTACCTGCACATCCATGCACTCACATGCAGAACAGCCACATATGTGTGCCCCACCTAGCAACACATGCATACAAATGTGCACCTGTTGATCACTCACACTCAGATCACTCCCACTCAGAACAGTCACACACCTGTACACCACCTAGCAACGCACATACATACATGGGTGCACCTGCTGAATGCACACTCAGATACACGCACACATGTGCACACATGCACACACACCTTTATACACACAGACACACCCCCAACACTGCATAGACACACTCTTGCACGCACACCTGCTTTGCACACACGTGTGCCCACACATGCACACATCCGTGAGCTTGTCCTTTCCTGGCTGACACATCCACTGGGCAGGGAGCAGGGCGGCAGGCTGAACAGCGCTGCGGCTGATGTTGATTTTAGAGGATTTTGAAAGGCTTGAGAGGGTATTGTTGGTGACAAATAGACATTTAAAAAATGTCAAGTCACTCCTAAAATGGATGCTTCTCCCTTAATAGACTTATGCTGATCACTTAAATGCGGTGCCGCTCCCTGCAGCCTGGCTCCTGGCTCCTGCTGACACTGGAAGGCTGGGCTGCCAGTCCCCCACGGAGCTGGCCCCAGTGACAGCCTCATGTAAATTATATGGAATTAGATGGGCCCGGGAGAGACTTCATTACTCAGAAACACAAAAACTGCTAAGTAAACAGCTGGCCGTGTGGTCTGGGCCTGGGGCAGACGTGGGTCTGGACTCCGTGCTGTGCTGCTTTCCAGCCTCTGCACCCCTGACCCCGAGATTCCCCCGAGGCACAGCCGGCAGCCTTTCCCCTTTGCGCGTGCTCTGTCAGGAGGCAGTGCTGTCATTGGGTCTTAGCCGGCACTGAGGACAAAGCTGGTGATCCAGAAATGGCAGCTACAGGGACCACTGGCTAAAATGATGACCACGTCCATGGCTGAGAAGTTAAGACCTAGAGAAGGGGGCCTGTGCGCCCATCACGCCAGGTCTGCCACCACCAGCGCGCACTGTAGCAGGGGATTGACAGACGCCTGCCCATGAGTGCCGTGGCAGTCAGGGACGATGAGCCCGCTCCCTTGCCCCCAGGCTGGTGCGTGACAAAACAAGCCTTGGCCCTCTGCTCTTCTGAGTGCCCCAGGAGCCGAGGGGCCCAGGCTGCTGTGGATAGGGACACGGAACTGGGGTGGACTCTACTTTCCCTTTGGGAGGCGAGGAGGAGAGTTGAGGAATCACACACAGTTTGAGTTTGGGGCAGAAACTCTCAACCTGTCTCCATGTATTCGAAACTCTCCCCCACCCCCGGGCCCCAAACCAAGGTGACTCTCCAGACAAGCCAGGACTTCAGGAGATGGCGCCAGGTGGTCAGGTTCGCACAGCTCCGGGTCACATGCCCCCCATAGAGTGGACTTGGGATCTCTGCAGGTCCCCCAGACCTCATCAAGTCTGCACCCCCATCCCCAGGGATGACAAACTTGCTGCTGAGGACATTGTAAAAACCCTGATTTCGGCTGCTCTGCTGGAGGTTAAGATCCTCGCACGTGGGGTGGCACCCCAGACTGTGCTCTTAACGCTGAATTCAGATGGTTTTTAGGCCGTGTCAAGTCGGGAGACTCAGTCTTGAACTGCAACTTTGGTTCCATTTTAACAGCGAGTGCTCATGGAGTGAAGCTGCGCTGCTGTGCTGACCAATTCCTTCACGGCTTAAATAATTGGCTCATAGATCATCTCCTCTAGAAAGAGGCTTAGGGTCCCCTAGTCCAGCATCCTTGTTTCATAGGTGATGGAACTCAGGCTTGCAGGAAGTCATTCTCCAAGTTCCTGTTTTTAATTAGCTCTAGAGGAGGAGGGAAAGCAGGCTCGGGTCTCCCCTTCCTTCTCCCTCCTCTGGGGCGCAGCTGCCCTGCAAACTCCAGGTCCCCAGCAGCCAGTGGTCAGCCTTTCCCCCTGCAAGTTTCACAGCCAGCAAATCTCCTTCCCTTTAATAGATCCTGGTGACAAGGTGTTGGCACTAAACTTGTCCCCCGAGAAGCATAAAGCCCGTTCCCCTCTCAGCCATGCCTGCTGGACAAGTCTAATCCATTCTGGGGGACAGCTAGCCCCTGCCCACGCTCCACAAAACCTCTTCGTTATTAACTCATTAATCACCGAAAGCAGCCGAGGCTGCGGGAAGTCCCCGGCGGGCGGTCGCTGCAGGGCTGCGGGCTTCCCGGCCTGCCGTGAGGTCCGGCTCCAGGCGGGCTCGGAGCGGATTCTAGTGCTCGACCCTCTGCGCCAGGTGCATTCCTCGCATACTGTAGAGAAGGAAGGTTTGGGTAATGAGGATGAGGGAGATGAGGCAGGGGAGGGTGGCACTGGGGAGGGGGTGATAAGGGCCCTTCAGTGGGTCCACGTGAAGACTTCAGTGTTGGATCAGATGCTTGTAGCTTTGTGAGCTGGGAAGCCATTTCCCATCTCTGACCTCAGTTTCCTTAATTTGGAAAATGGGGCGATTAGACGTGCTTCCTAGCAGCTGCTGGGGAGGCCGAAGCAGTGGGCGGGGACAGCACCGAGGGCTTGTCTGCATGGAGCTGGGCCAAGCTGGGTCCTCCGTGCAGACGGCAAACTTGAACTTGGTGCTCCTCAGAGCTGGTGCTTTCTGCCTTCAGGCGACAAGACTAACCTTGCAGGGGGAAAGGTTGATGAAGAGGCTGGCGTGAAGAGGCTGGTGGAGGTGGCTCTCAGCTTCCCTGCAGACTCGCCCACCCCTCCCGCTCTCCTGGCAGGCGGGTTCTGAGGGCCTCCCTTCCTTCGGAGAAGAACATCCCCGGCCATGTGGAGTTGCAGCCTCCCGGAAGAGGCTTTGGTCTCCTTGGTCTCTAGATGCCTTATCAGAACAGGTCTTCCCACAGCATTCTTATTAACATTTTCTCTATTGTATACTTTCAGTGGTATTTACCACCTTTGGAGATGGCGGCCAGCCTCCGACCCTGGCATTTGGTCTGTGCTTTTCTCTGTCCCCTCCACTTGCAGTCCATGAATGGAGGTGGTGGGGCCCAGGAGGAGGGGCACGCACAGAGACAGCCCCTCACTGTGCCACAAGCCCCATGTAGTCTGGTCCCCACGTGTTCTGTTCTTCCGCATCCCCGTCTCTGGGTGAATTCTATGAGATTCTCGAAAACCCAAGCCAGACAGCTTTTCCTCTCCCCACCTCCCAGCTCTCCCTCCCTGACCCTCAGCGGTGGCCGTGCCTCTGACCTCTGGGGGACCAGACCGCTGAGTGTGGGGGCCCGCGGCCGGCCAGCTGCCGTCCTCACGGGTGCATATGCTGCTGGCCGAAGATCCCACTGGCCCCCCTGGTGCCACACAGGCCTGTGATGATTGCTTTTGGGGTGTGTGTGTGTGTGTGTTGCTGTAAACCTCTGTGCTGCTAGTGTACTTGTGTGCCACACAGCGCTTCGCTAAAAAGATTTCTACTGCTGGCACAGTCCTTCATCCCCGTTCCCAGGAACCGGAGGCGCTCTCCTGCATGTCCAATCAAAGCGCCTTAGCACAGGAATCAAACCCGCACAAGCACGCGCGGACACAGGGTGGGCGGCGGGTGCTGCCTGTCTCCACGAAGCGGGGCCTTGTGGCTGCTGGGCTGGCCTGGGCATGGCCTGGGTTCCTGCACAGTTCTTTCTCCTTCCCTCTTCCTTCAGCGTGGATGTACAGCGTCGATACAAGTGACGTCATCTGGCTTTGAACTTCTGAAGAGTGAGGCATTTAGGGAAGAAGTCAGGCGAGGTGGAGAGAGAAGGGTGGATCTCACGGCGCGTTTGCTATGGCTCTTCCCACAGCACACGGCAGTTCCCTGCCTCTCCCTGTTCCGGACTGCACACAACGCCAAGGAAGCAGCTCTCCCCCCACTTCTGTACCCCAGGTCTGCGGCATGGCATTTACTTAGCAGGGGTTAATTAAATTAAAGAGATTCACTTTACCCCCAGTGTCCGTTCTCCAGATTCCTAGTGCCATTGATTTGCTTTATGGGGAGGTGCATGAGGCGGTTTCTGCGTTTGGCATTGAAGGTTGAGATCCTCATCATCATTCAGTGATCACAGTGACTTTCCCTGTATCTCAAGAATGTTGGGAAAAATCATAAGGGTTCAGGCTGATAAATGGAAATCTTTATTGCGAGGGAATCCATTGTTATTCTCCAGCTAACTGCGTCAGTGTCAGCTACTCCTGCCTGACCATCTCTGAGTAGACAGATAACACACACATGCACACACATGGGCACACACATCACAGTTCACGTGAACACACATGCACGTGTGTTTTCTTCTATGGTGGGTGCCCTTGAGCCATTATTTTGAACTTTGCAAAATCAGCATCGTCCACACTTGCATGCACATCTCGTGGGTAGTTTGCAAAGTCTGGATTCCAATTCACAAAGTCTGTGCTTTGCACCTTCCAGGATGACCCGTCTCCATGGGCAGTCTGGACAGCAGCTCCCCTGGCCACCATTGCAGGGCTCTCCTGACCTGGGTGGTTTTACATCTCGTAGGAAAAGGAGACCGGTCACCTCCGGAGCTTCCTTAAACGTGTATTTCCAGACTCCATTACTGCGCAGACGTGTGTCCTGTGCTCTCTTCCTCTGAACGGTGGACGGGCGCCCCTCAACTGGCAGCAGCGCCTTCTGCAAGTAGAGCCGGTTTGTATCACCAGTCTTAGCCCCTCTCACCCACTATTATATTGTACAGCTATTTTTGAAAACATCATTTTATTCTCAGAGTCCTTCCTTGCATTTGAGGAATCGAACAGACACCTTTCAGCACTTCTAAAGGCCTTGAGGACCCAGTTTCTCTCTGCTTGTCTCACCCAAGTCTGCTGTTCCCGGCACTTCCAAAACAGCACGTCGGCTGCAACCCCGTTCTCCACCCTAGCGCACGTGCCATGTGCCCAGCCACCCTGAACTGCTTTCACTTCTTCCAAGACACCAAGTTCTCTTTGGCCTTGTCCCCTGCCCGTGGGATGCTCTTCCTCACATCTCCCTCTTTCCTCACGCTTCAGAGCCCAGCCTCCTCTCCCGGTGAAGGAGGGTTTCTTGAACTTCTAAGTACCGTCCTTTTGCGTTTCCACAGGACACGCTCCTCGCATGGGATGCCCGCAGGAACTCCAGAAGTGCCTGTGCCTGTGTGTGTCACAGCTTCCTAGACCGTGCCAGAGCGCGTGGCAGAGACCTGCTTTAGTCACTGTTACAGCTCCACTGCCCAAATAGGACATGGCACAGAGGGCTGATGAATGACTGATTTTTTGAATGCCAGTGGTACGCTCGGCGTTTGGAGCAGACTGAAGCTTGGGTGATAGTGTCAAGTCTCTGTCCCAGTGCAGGGGCTCCCCGTCTTTGTGCAGAGAGGTACAAGCAGCAGAGCCTGGTCTTGAACCCGGTGCCGACTCCAGAGTCAAGCTTACCACCCATTCCCACTGTCCCTGTGATTGGACCCACTGGGAAGAGCAGCTTGTGGCTGGTCTGGCTCAGCTGGGATGGAGGTGGAGAACCTGAGGCTCTCATGGTAGAGTCTGTCTGTCGGCAGGGGCCGTGTTCCAAATCACTGCCCCCCATTCCTCTGGAGACAAGATCAGTTGATAGTCTCTGGCTTCGGGCCAGCATTTCATTTCTAATTTTACATCAAAACATGGTCCTCCAAGAGCCTCCCTGCAGTGCAAGAGGTTAAGCTCCGCACAATGAAGCATCCTAAGCCGCCGCAGCATGAGTTCGATCCCAGCCAGGATGCTGACCCACACGGCACAGTAGAATTCTCCTGTCTCCTCGCTGCTCCCCTCAGCAGTGTGTTTCAGTAGATCTGCCTGTTCTGCTCCCCACTGTCTCTGGTGAATCCTCTCACCCCCACACCTCTGGCCTGTACCCTGGTTCTTACATGTATACATAAATAACCCTTTAAAAAAAAGAATTTGGGGGTGGGATGGAAATGAAGTAAAATTATGTTATCCAGGTCTAAGTGGGGTCTTTGGGAAGGTTTTTGTCCTCCGAAATACTCAACGTTCTCACGTTAGGGTATGTACTCAGAGCTCTGGGTGGGTCGCATTGGAAGGGACACAGCTCCTTGAGTTTAGTGTAAGAGGACGCGCAGTGGTGAGAGCAGAACAGACTGAGTGCCGTGCACCCTGCGGCGGCAGAGACAGGGAGGGTGAGAGGGCAACTGCGCCCATCATGCTCCTCCTTTTGCTGGTTGGAAATGGAAACAGGCAAATGTCCCGCGTGTGTTAAATAGACGCTCATTCAACTTTCTGTGTAAAAGAGTAAGAAGAAAAGTTTAAGGCACTTAAAATACCAGTGGGCATGGGTTCATTTATTATAAAGCGTTCCCTCTCTGCTTTCTGTCAGCTTTACTGAATATCTGTCCTTTGTCATGCTCCATAATAGCGTCTGGAGATACAGAATTCTAATGATGAGAGCCCTCCAGAAACAGTGACAGGCTCTCCTTATGGGTGCTGAGTCTGAGGGGTTCCTTGTTAAGTGTCCTATAGAAATCAGGTGGATGGGACCTTCTGAAAAAAGTCACCACTTGTAATGGCATCTACTCCCTGCAGGGAACTCCAGGCTATAGTGCTGGAGGGGCCTGATGAAGCCTGCAGATTTCATGATTCAGCTTACCAAGGAAAGACACCATTTCTCCCTTAAGCCGTGGGGCCCCCTCGGGGGGCTGCTTGCTGTACCGGGGGTGTTTCCTGAAGACACCTCACAGGTGAGCGGGCTACCTTCCCTGTGCAGAGAAGCAGCAGCTCCAGCGTGGGAGAGAAATCACGCCCTGAAGGAGAGTTTCCCCAGGGGAGCACAGCACACACACGTGCATCATCACCACACTTATTTTGCTCCTGAAGTGCCCCCTCCCACCTCTGCACCCCCAGCCTGCTACCCCACCTCCTCCAGTGTCAGGCTTGGGGTCCTTGGCTTGGATCCATATTCAAGTCCCCATCTCCGGCAGGTGTTAGGTAAGTGGGTTGAACTTCCTGGAGAACAGCGTCACGCTCTTACCAAGGAGACCACCCTGTGCAGGGTCGCTGAGACGCTCCCACGTGGCCATGAACTTGCCTGTGGGTGGGGCTTCAAGAGCAGCCCCCAGCAAGTTCCCCAAGAGGCATTTACCCATGGGATGTGTGCACCCCTTCTCCATCATTCCACGACAACGGCTCGCCTCCTCCTGGCCCAGGCACATGCAGAGGGCAGCGCGGCCTTCCTCGGCCCACCTGGGAGCCCGGGCCCTGTCGTGGAGCGCGGCTTCTGGTGGCAGACAGGCAGGTGGGTCGAAAACCCCTGCCTTTCGTCACGTTAGAGTTTATTGCTTTTGCAATTTACACCCCTATTTCATGGGCCACTAAGAAAAGAAAGTGATGTCACAGAAACGAAGACATGCTGCGGTGACCCTCGTGTCTCCCCGAATTTTCAGAGGCCAACGGACCCTGTGAGCCACGGCGGGGCTTTGCCTGCTTGGCCTCTTGGGTGCCGGGAGAGCTGCTCAGCTGAGGCACAGACACAGCCTGAACCAGGAGAGTTAGTGATGAGGGGTGGGGAGGTGGCATGCGGTGCCCTAAGTCCCAGCTCTGTGCCCCGGGGGAACTTCGCCAAGACCCATCATCCAGTACAAGTGCACCTTGTTTTCAAAGACGTTGAAAGAAATACCTTAGAAATATCCTCGGGGTGCAAGCTTGGGACTTGTGTTCAAAATGAGAGTGTGGCCCAGGTTGGGAAGAACTAGCCTGGACCGGAGTAAATGCTGGTGGTCACTGTGACCAGAGCTGTGGAGGGTGAAATTGTCAGAAGACTGTTCTGCCCCAGCATTCTCAGTCCCCTTGCTTCCTTTGCTCCTGCTCAAATCTGTCCCTTTGATTCACCCCGCACCCCCCCCCCCCGNTCAGTCCCCTTGCTTCCTTTGCTCCTGCTCAAATCTGTCCCTTTGATTCACCCCGCACCCCCCCCCCCAGTCTCTTTTTCCAGAATGTTCCATCAGTATGGGGATAGCAGAATTCCTTAGCTGCCCTGGGCTTAGTGTCCTTCCATAGGAGGTAGTGCCATGGACAGGGTGGGATGCAGAAGCATTCACATCTCGCCCGGCCTTCCATCTTGGGGCTCAGCGCCATCGTTCTCCCTTTTGGCCCCAAGACAAGCTGACATCTGAACATTTTCTGTGTTCTGGACTGGACAGAGGCCACTCTTGTCCTCAGCAGCCCATTCTAGATTATTGTTTACCCACCAGCTGTGAGAAAATCAAATAGTTCTTTGCTGTGTTTAATTAAGATGTGTCTTGTAGGTAACTTCCTCCCAAGGAGATTTCATGAATGTGGAGAACAATAACTAAAATGCCTTGCTCATATAGAGCATTTATATGCTCACATACACAAGTTAATTTTCTTTTACAACCCTATATTTAGCTCTGTTTGGGCCTCATTTCCATGCATTTGCATGTTAATATTCATACTTATGTAGATAAATTCCGGAGTCTATGGGAAGGATTCACCCACACAGAAGGTTGGAAATGACAATTTATTCACAGAACTCGATCTTAAGATGTGGGAGAAGTTCACCGGGTAGGATTGCCAAATGAAATACCAGGCTGCTTTTTCTGTACTGTGTGAAATGATCATGAATTATATTTTCTCATTTGTCTTCTGCCAAAAGGGAGCAGAGATAGAAGCCACATGTGGAAGAGATTCCCGGGCAGGACAGTGATGAAGGGTGACATAAGGCATCGAGGACACGATGGGCCACCTGGGTGCCAGAAATGTCAGTCCCTTGCCATGTGGCTGCTATTCTGGAAATGTATGGTCCCTGGCAGCCACCACGGTCCCTTCTGATATATGGCATCTCTGTCTAGAACGCAAATGAGAAGCAGCTCAACGTGGTGGTGTTAGAATAGCCGCCTCTCTCGTGACAGTGGGGAGCTGGGTCTACAAACTGGGAAAGTTGACATTCATCAGCCACCGATCATTGCTGCTTTATATGCTGGCTGTGGCCTCTTGAGAACAACCCCATGAGACAAACGTGATTACGTCCACTTTCTAGATAATAATACCGAGGTTCAGAGAAGGTAAGGGACTGGGCAGGCAAGCCGATGGCAGAGCCAAATATGGAAGTTAGATCTACCCAATCTCGGGTTCATGTTTATGTCTACTCAGTTGGGCCCCAGTAGCCTGGATGTCACTGGGGTGGAAAGCTTTGACTGTCCTCTCTGGCTGAGATAGGTCGGGACCACCATTCAAAGAGGCTGTCTTAGCTCCGCCATACTGGACAACACTTTCCTGGGGGCCACTAGTCAGGGTAGCCAGGAACCAGGTGAGGGGAAAGAGTCATGGAAGGAGGGACAGGAAATGCAAGGACGTCTGAGCGATGGCTAGCTTCATGGCTAGGACATAAGGGCATCCGGGCTTCTTCACACAGGGGCGGATATCACTTCGTGGCAGTTGGGAGGGGAGGGCATCCCTATCGCCTCCCAGCTCCTGTCTTCCTGCTCACGCGCACCTGCAGCATGCCAGGCTGCTGTGCTCCCGGGTGCTTTCTCGCCCCTCCAGGTGGTCACTGGCCATTTCGTGCTTCCGGTGTGGGAGAGTCCTGGGCGTGGCTCTGTGCTCAGTGCCGACCTGGGAGCACTGACGTAACATGGAAGAACCTACCATACTGTAGCTGGTCCTCCCAACCCACTTGTGTCCATATTTCACAGACGTCACTCTCCCTCACCTTCCTGCCAGGTGTCTGGACTAGTTGTCCAGGCTGTTGACCACTCAGAGTTTAGCACACCTCTTCTCCCTGCCCCGGGCCACGCAGCTCACCCGCCTCCCTTGTGAGGCTTGTCGGGGGCCACCCCGCCCCAAGGCAAGGCTCTAGTGAAGGAGCGCCTTCTCCTCAGCGGCCAGCTAGTCCCAGGGACACGTCACCACACCTGAACAGACCACACCTGCTCACAACGCCCCTGCTCACCTGCCCGCACCTATGACTGCGGGGTTTGTGGAAGCCCAGAGCGATGGGAGCCTGCCCGCGGAGCCCTGGGCATCTCAGGTGAGCACTGGGGCGCAGCAGCGGGCTGTGGCGCCGACCGGTTCTCCGCTGCGGAGCTGACGGCTCTGCTGCCGAACCTCGGCGTCCGCACCGTGACCCTCCTACTGGGGCTTTGGGGACTCTACGCCCCATCCTCCTCTGCTCGGAGGCCCCAGCTCCACGGGACCTGCAGGCCACAAACCTCAAGCCATAGGAAGCTGAGACTGACTCCTGGACTCGACACAGACCCGCCTTGTGCTGGCCCACGACAGGGAGGCAAAGCCTTTGGATCACCCGACAACGATGTGCCAGAACCAGACTCCCCCGGCAATCCACGCTCTCAGAGTCCAAAAACAAGGCCACCAAGAACAGTCCTGCTATTTTAGTGAGAGAATGTTCAGGTTGGAACGAAGCCCCCTGGAGAGGATGCCTTGTTACCGTGTGGTGTAGAAGGCTGGGCCTCTGGAAATGTCAGTGTCCTCACTGGGCTTGGGGACTCTAGAGTCGGCCAGAAGGCGGTAGCATCTTCCAGGCCGTGCGCTGTGTGTACGTGCACTGGAGGAGAGATGGCATCGGGACGCTGCCGGTGGTGCTGGTGCTGGTGACAAGGATCAGGCAGATGCGTCTGCACTGGTGTTCGTGACGAGAAAGCCCATGCCCAGGTGGACCTGCAGTGTTGTGTGTCTTGAAGGCTTATTATCCACACCGTGAGGTGCAGTTCGAATTGCCTTACCATATCCCATGAGATCCCAAATGGGGTCACGTCTGTCCCCACAGGAGAAGTGAGATTGGGTGTAGGCAAGGTGAAGACTACTTAATCACACTCATTAATTTCAAGGTAAAATTTGGGTTTATAGCATTATAAAATACAGAACTACTCCCTTGCCTAACTCCTGAGGAGACAGGCCTGAGTGTCATTCTTGGTTTATATCTCTGGGGAATTAACTGCTTGGGCTCCTTCAAAGTTTAATTAAATTGTCACATAACACATAAAATAGCAAATAAAACAGGCTTCCCCTATGTCCTGGTGTTAATTTTATGTCATCAAAATTGTTTAGCTTGTTAGCTGCCTAACTCCGGCTGCCCCCGTTGCCAATTAAGGGTTCGAGTGACTGCCTTGTCCCCATTTACACGCCAGCTCCAACACACTCTTGTTAAACTTTCATTTCCTTGGGACTGGAACTACTAATTTTTTAATAGGTTCTTGGTCATTTAAGTTTTATGCTGTGCAGTTTTTAATAGCAGGAGAAAATTTAAAAGTTTGACTCAGGGAAAAAGTATCAACAAGATGAGCTGTGTCTTGGGGGAACCTCACGGATTATGAGCTCTTCTCTGTTGTTAGATGGAGAAACGGAGGCACAGAGCGATGTCAAAGTCACGTTATGGGTGAGTGACAAGGATGGCCTGAATCCAGGCAAGCAGATTCCAAGGACCAGGACTTCGTGAACGTCCACAGCTGGCATTTCACCTGGTGCCCCCTCAGCCACTTGGCATTTCCAGTGGAGGGTCTCACCAACCCTTAGTGGGGCATGGGATGTCGTGGTCTTGCACGGCCTCCTGATCTGGGCACACAGTTAGGTGGGACTATTCTGCACCCCCGTCTTTCCTCTCTCCCCCTTCCCCGCAGCCCACTTCCATAGAAGGGTGAGGAGACTATCACACCGCTCCCAGGATGAGTGGGATTGGCTGTCCGACCCAGCTCTCTGGCTACTCCTCCCAAGGAAAAAGAGGGAACCCATTCTCCAAGATGGTCTTGGAGACCAAAAGAAAATCAATGGCCATGAGCAAGGGTGTGATGCTTGGTAGAGGGGTCTGGGAGTCAAGGAAGGTGCTGACCCGACCACTAGTCTGCCGTGAGGGACATTCTTTCTACGTGTTTGGATGTGAGGGAGGAGAGGGTAGGACAAGAGAGAGAGAGAGAGAGAGAGAGAGAGAGAGAGAGAGAGAGAGAGAAAATGAATATATGGGGTGTGGGTGGCAGAGGTGGTTTGTTTATTTCACGTCAAGTCTTGATTTCTGAGGTGAGAAGTCCTAACCAGGGAAGAGGAGAATGAAGAAACTGGAGAGGGAAACTGGTACTGCACCATGTGTCTAGGGAAGGAACGTCAGACAGCCTCGGCAGGAGAGGAGCAGACCCAAGAGAGGGTGCTGAGAGAAACCCTTGGCCAGGGTGGGAGGGGAGCTCCAGCTGCTGTGTGCCCTTGGTGAAGGAAGAGTCTGGAGATTTTGCCAACAGTAAGAGCCTTGGATTAAAATGGGGTGACTTGGTGATGTCCAAGTGCAGCTTCATCTGTTTTGCTTTCCCCGGGGTTGTGATCATGTGCTAGTGCCCGTGCCTTGGTATCGGAGTAGTCTCTGATGGCAAAGCCACAGCGCTTATTGATGTAGTCAAGCAATGTCTACTTCAGAAAGTATTTGAATCTGACTTGCCTCATCTCTAATCTCTTTCCTAACTCCCAGCTTCATGTTAAAACGAGAAAGGAAATTTATTTCTGAAAGACCTGCTCTGTGCTACCGTCTTATTTATATCATGTGAGTTTCCAGAGTCCACACATTTCCCTTAGTCACTTGGCTTCTGAGTGGGGCAGCCATGATTTCCCCGCTGCTCACACATCTCCCAGACACGTGTGAGCCTCCAGCACGAGACCACACTGCTGATGTTTCAGGCGGCCAGCGTGCTGTCTCGACACAGTTAATGCTTCCACATGCTCTTCACTTGGCGTGCAGCCCTTCCCTCTTTTTTTCAGTTTTGCTCTTTCTCTATCCTCAGCCCAACTCCAATTTCCTGCATTTCCAGGAAGAGCTGACCATGAATTTATTACTGGTGTTAAGAATCACACAGTGTCAGCATGAGAATCTTTCTCCCGGCTTATCAAAAGAAAACAGCTTTTATTTTTAATGCTGAGAAAGATTGGGATGGTAGAAAAGAGAAATGGAGAAACTGTGGGGAAGGAAGGAGATAAGAGCGGTACAGAGTCGCGAGGAAGGCTAAGAAGGATGGAGGGGGGAGTGAGGAGATGGGGAGGCAGGGACCACCGGAGGGGAGAGGAAGACATGGCAGGGGAGGTGGGGAAGGAGGGAGATAGGCAAGCCAAGGGCTATGGATAGAGGTCAAGGACAGGGGAGGAGAGTGAAAACTGACCATTGTCAACCTGGTATGGCCACCTTGTGCCATCCTTGTGCATCTCTGCTACTTGGGAGTCCCGGCAGCCCAAGTGTGTGAAGATAGGAGACAGTTGGTCGGATGCTTAATGATTTATAGCAAGTACACGAGAATGCCATTAAAAACTAATTCATCACCGACAGGCTAAATGATTTGCAAACATCTGCTCTGCCATAGGACCCTCTTGGGAGGAGGATTTCCAAGGGTTGAAAGTCCTCCTAATATGGGTATTGCATAGGGGAGTTAAGACACAGACACAGGCATTTGGATCACTAGCTTTCCTTCTAAAGTGATTAATTAGGGTGATGCTTAAATGCTGTGTTTTGACCTGCCACGTTCAAGTGCTGAAACCGACTCTAAAGCTCAGTCCCTCCCAAATGATGTGCAGATTCAGAAGTGGCCGCCTTCCATCCTGCGGTTTGCTTCCTGAGATGACTGGTTTCTTAGGAACTGTCTCTCCACCTTTAAATCTGCTTATCTGACCTTCTACTGGACAGTGAGTCCCAGTCCGATGAGCCCGCAGGCTAACTATGTTCACTCTTCTTGTGGAGGACCGGCCGTGGACTGGATTCATCTGGGACTGCTTGCTCTCATTTCTCCTCCACCCAATTTTATTCCAAGCAAATGTTAAATTTACCATTTCAGCTCAGAACCTAATGGCCCTTGGTCTTTTGTCCTACATAGCCATGCTCGCCCCAGAGCCTACAGCCGAGGTAGATAGTTTCTGACATGCTCAAAGCATCCCAGAATTATGGGTTGGATTGTAATCCTGAGGAGGACGTGTTGAAGTTCTAATCTCTAGGATCTCAAAAGGTGACTTTGTGGGTTTATTTGCAAATGTATTTGTTTAATATCTAGTCCCACTGGAATAGAGTGGACCCCCAGCTCAGTAAAATTTAATTCCTTCCAAGAAGAGAAGAGAGACACCGGGAGGGGATGGCCATGTGCTGCTGGAGGCAGAGGTTGGAGTGGTTCAGGCACAACCAAGGGATGCTAAGAATGGTCAGCAAATATCAGGAGCTAGAAGAGGCAAGAGTGGATTCTACTCTACAGATGTCAGAGGGAGCGGTCTCTGCCAATGTCTTTAAGTTGGACTTTCAGCCTGGAGAATTGAGAATTGAGCCTAATTTCTATTGTTTTAAGCCGTGCTGTTTGTGGAGCTTTGTCAGAGCACCCCACTCCTGCCTTGCTTGGGGGTATCTCTGACATCATGGATCTGAGGGTAAAAGAGCAGAGTACAATAACTGGGGATTGGAATCCCAGCTGACTTATCCCTGGTGGGACAGTTTTGAAGGGCTTCAAAGTTCTCAGAGTGTACCAGAGGTATAGAGCTGCTGGGAAGAGATTATGATGGTGGCATAAACTGGGATGACAGCAGAGGAGACATAAAGAAGCGTCTGGAATTTTGATGAATGTTGACAGTAGAGGCCATAGTATTTTTCAGTGTGTTAGATAAGTGTGAGAGCAAGAGCAATGAAGACTAGCCATACTATTAATGTTTGAACATACACAATGTAACCATGCATATCCCAGGAACTGTGCTTCATGTAACTATATTATTGTATATGTAACATATTATAACATATTATTATATGTAACATATTATATGTAACATTATATATGTAACATAATATAACATATTATTATATATGTAACTATATTAAAAATTTTGTAACAGTTCAGTCCAATATTACAGTTATGGTCAAACTTACAGATCAAGGAGAGGAGAGAGTTAGGAATTAAGCTAGTTCTTGAAGCTGCAAGAGATGAGACTGGAATTGACTCAAAATACCTACAAGAGATGAGGTTGGTATTGACTGAAAAATGCTTCAGTTTTCTTGTCACTCTTCCTGGATGATGACACATCATGGATTTGTCCAGAACCATGTGCATCCATGTGCTACTCTGAGTTCTACTAGTAACTATCCCTTGGGTTTTATTATCCATCAAGTGGGAAAAAGAACAACTTGCTCTTTCTAGAAGGTAATCACCAAAATGCAATACTACCACTACTTAATGGAGAAAATGATGCCTCCTTCTAATTTTTAAAGAGGTGCTGTAATGGCTTTCCCCTCCCCCACTACCCCAAACCATATCTGGGACACACATTTTAGATTCCCCAGGACCTGCCACTCAGTTGCAAGTTCAATTGTTCATCAACTATCAAACAGCCTCATATGTATATACCTTTGTGTATGTATATAGACTTTGTAATTCCTTTGTATTCAAATCTACTTCCTGATTTGAAGTGCATGACAACAGATGGAGGAGCGACGATGATTGCTTCTATGAGCAGGTGAGAAAATCGAGATGGCCAGAGGCGAGTTGACTTGGAGGTCCAGCGGTCACATGCTCCTAAGCGGCGGGAAGGGCTCACGGGTTTGGCTTCTGTAGTCCCGACACGAGGCCGGAGCTGCCGTCCTCTCTGTGCTGCTCGGGCAGCGGCCCCAGCCTCCAGGGGCTCCGTGAACTGGTTATCCCGCTGTCTTTTTACATGATTTCGTTTGCATACTGTCCCAAAGCACAGATTCTCAACCCAGATATGAGGGACAATGGCCTCTTTTCATTTGTTCTGCTAGACTTGCATTTTCTGAGAAAAAATATTTAGAGAAAACAGAGCCATGAGCCCTTTGAGGGTGTACTGATCTGAATGCTCTCTGAAAACGCAGGGGGTCACGAAGATGTGGCGGTGTGACTGGACGATGAAAGATCTGGAGGACTTAATCAACGGGGGTAGGCACGTAGATGCCACAGTAATTCTTCTGAAATTAGGGAAAGTTGGTTTTGTGTGCTGAACATTCTCCTTTAGCTCCTCGTCTCTCCAACATCCTTCGAGCCTCAGGAGGCCGAGTGCCAGAGGGTTGATTCCGCTTCCCTCCTTTGCTCTCTGCCTTAGACCGGGCTCAGCCGGTGGGAAGCAGCAGCGGGACACCGGGAGGTGGGAGGGGCCGTGGGCCTAGAGTGGTGAGGCCCCGGGCTGCAGTGGGCAGCGAAGTGCGTCATGGCAAGGCCACACCTCCCACCGGCTCCTTGTGGCTCAGGGACAATCTCAGGTCTCTCTCTAGGTCCCAGCACCACTCGCCCCCTGCCCTCTTGTGCCTCAGACGTGGGCCTCTCCTGCCTCTGCTGTCCCTGTGGTCGTGAACCCCGGGTTTTGGTTTCCCGAATTCCACCTAGAGAGTCTCCTTGTTATTCCTGCTGGGATAAGTAGTGATGGTGAGTGACAGGTGGACACCTACCTCCTCTTGGCTATGTGCATCTGACCCAGAAGAGGAAAGCAGCCCCTTCACCCCCACACACCTAATAAGCTGAGGAACCCCGGGAACAGCTTCACGTGGGGAGTAGCACCCGATGCTGGCATTGGCGCGAATTCCTGATCGAATGAGGGACCCCGTGAGGCAAAGTGTCCATCGAAGGGCTCAGTGGACAGGGCTCAGTGGACAGGACAGGACAGGACAGGGAGAATGCCCACAGGCACTGCTCGCCCGAGCTACTCTCCTGCAGGCTCGGGGTCCAAGGCCCCTCAATCTGATTAAGGTGAGGGGAGGTGACCCGCATGTCTGAAGGAGAAAGGCAGCCAAGGCGTAGGGGAGTTGCCATGTGGGCCACAATACTGGCTGCTCTCATGTTGCGTATCACACCATGTACACCCTTGGTTGTATTTTGTTGTGTGTCATAAAATCAATTCTATTATTCTATTTCACAGAATTCTAGTTAGAGAGGGGATGGCCACTGATTAGCATCTATGATGCCTTGATCATTAACCGGGTCCCGACCTTCTCTCTGTGTGCTTTGGGTGAGGCTGGGCCATTTAAGAGATTCTTGTGCAAGAGTAAGAGGCAGTTTACCCAGAGACGAACATTCCTTTGGTAAGGGGCTGGTAGCCAGGCCACACGCCATCTACCAGCTCCATTTCCCACCTGCTGGCAGTGCCAGCATCTCCACCACAGCTAGAGGACAGGTCACTGCTAGAAGTGCACAGTATCCAACGGTGGGCGAGTCTTGTTGGCAAAGATGTCCAGAATTTGGAATTGAAATTGCACCACTGCTCGACATTCATATTTCTCCAACATCTCCAGAGCTACTGTTTTAATTAAGAATGGCAAATCTCCTAAGATTTTACCTTGTCTCGCCACTGTACCCTCCAGCAATGAGAACGATTTGCTTTTTCTTTTGTGTCTGCAACTCAGTTTTTTTGTGGTCTTAGATAAAAACAAAACAAAAAGCAAACAAAACATTCTAGCCCTTCGTGGCAGCATCCATTGTTATGTAATGCATAATAATTGCATATGCCTCTGCTACTCATTCTTCTGGTATTGCTCTCCTCCACCCTCTTTATCTGCTAAATTCCTTTAATGCCTGTGAATTAACCTCCTCCAAGAGATCTCCTCAACTTCCCCAGACATAGGAGGAGCTGCTTCTTCTGGGTTACCTACAAGACATTTTTCCACATTTTTCTCCTGGTGATGATGATGATGACGATGATGGTAGTTATGGTGGTGACGATGGTGTTGGTGGTGATGGTGGTGGTGTGATGGAGGTGGTGATGGTGATGATGGTGGTGGTGGTGGCGGCGGTGGTGATGGATATGGTGATGTGGTGATGGTGATAGTGGCAGTGGTAGTGATGGTGGTGATGATGATGATGATGGTGGAGGTGGTGATGGTGACAATAACAATAAGAAAGAGGAGAGGAGAGCACCATTTATTGCTAGAAACTGGGGTAAGCTCTTTTCCTGGGTTATCAATCATCACAGTGTCATAAAAAGGCAGCGCGATCATCCCTGTTTCAGAGGTCAGGGTCACTGAGTTTAGAGGGCTAAGCACATGCCTGGGGGTTCAGAGGTAGGGAAAGTACCCCTAGGCTCAGAAGCAGGGGGACTCAGACTGTGACTCGGACTAGGGGCCCAGGTACAGTCACTCTGGTCTGGCTGGCACCAGTGGCTCAGGACCTGACCACGTGACTGGCTCATGTGGTTGTAAGTTTTCAGGACACAGGGAAGGGGCGTGCCCGCCCATGTCTGGATCCTCAGTCTTCAGCATTGTGTCTGCAGCAAGGCAGGTGCTTCATGAAGCTTTGCGATGGAGCCCATGGGTGTGCGTGTGGGTGGCTGGGCAGCTGGCGTGGCCGAGACAGGCTCCCCTCCCACGGGTGACACCACGCGCCAGGGCTGTCCCAGGAAGCCCCAGCTCTGGACTCGATCTTGTCTCTGCAGCCACAGAGCACACCCACCTCTCTCAGCAAATTCGGGGCCTGATGCTCATACCCAACATGCCACCCACCGCAGACAAATGCCAAAGGAAGGGGTGCATATTCCGGCACTTCCCGCTTTTAGTAATGTGTTGCGATTGCAAACAGCTTTCTGTTCTTACACGTAATGCAGAAGTTCATGCTGGCTGATAATTAACCTGCTGCTTCTAGCCAGGAGCTGTGTTAAAATATCAGGAGCAAAACATGCTGGAATTTTCCAATTTCTCTTCTCGTCATGCCTTACTTTTACCGAAACTTGGGAATCAAATTATCTGCTTTTTCTATCAAATAACAAAACATTTGCCTAATTAATCTCTGCCCCAAATTTTGTTTTTCGGAGTCTAAATCCCTGTCACATGCATCATTCAAATCTTTAAAATGCAATAAAAGTGGAGACTGAAGTGTATTTCAGCCTCCATTGATCAACATAATGATTCCAAATGTTTCAGATGTAAAATAATGTACTAATTTTGCTTACATGTTATTTTTTTCCTTGCAGAGAGAAATCGGTGCCTCAGGGGAACAGAACGTGGTAGCTGAATAGGTAAGGCGGTGTGCCCTACGCTGCCCCGCTCTGGGGCGCAGTCCTTTCTGGCTGGGGCTCCTGGTGACCATGGGGAGCCAAGGGCAGGGGCCAGCAACACACAAGTCAGTGCATCTGCTGGTTTACTCTCCCGCTCTGGTACAATTTTTACCACTAAATTTAATGCTGCAGACTATAGTCCCTTCACCCACTGGCCCTTTGGTTTGAAAAAAGCACCGCATACTAAGAGTGCCAATGTCTGCCTTCTAGAACTTTCTCTGCTGCTAAGTTACCAGGTGATATTGGGAAACTCATTTACTTTTATGGTCGACTCCTCTCCTCCAGCCTGAGGACACAGGACTAGCCAAGTGTTTCATACACCAGGGTCCCGAGATCCCCCGGACTTGGGGACATTTCTGAAGTGGCGGTACTCTGTGAATGCCTCGGTTTTGTTTTATTTAGATGGAATCTTGCGAAGAGCTAAAGTGATGTGTCGGTGGTGCCGCGTCTTCTGTGACGTAGTGGCAGCATCTGCACCCGTAGGAAGCACTTCCAAGTCCCAGGTCACACTGTTCCGCCCCATTTCTCTTTGGAGTCCACCCAAGACATCTAGCTGGAGCACCCCTGGCCCTAGAAACCAGCCATTTTCTGAAATAACCGCGAAGCTGACGCCGCGGACCCCACCCTCATTCACGTGGTCGTTGTGTTCTATCGCGCACCCACTCGAGCCAGGTGTTGTGACCACAGCGGCAGCTGGGATGAGGGACGCCAGGCTGGGGATTCCACCGCTGGCTGGGGACACGTGTGTTACTGGGCATTGATTTTAAATAAAAAATATCTTTAAATCGCAACACAGTAAGTCATCTGCGTAGTTAGCATCCCTTCCACTGTAACTTAGATTGAAGTCTGGTTTCTATAGATATAATTATAGGACGTTTACAGAGGTGGTAGCTAGTTTCTTACGCTAACAAAATGACGACTATTAAAAACCAATAAAGGACAGCTTTTTCATGTGTCAGCACTTCTGCGACATTGATTCCATGTTCTTAACCAAAGGTCACACGTCTGGTCAAATAAACCTTGGTTTCAAGGCAATTCATGAAAAGTTGCTTTATAGCATCTCATATTCTGTTTCCTTCTCACGGGCCAGCCTAGGTGGGTAGGAGAAGCCAGTGACGGTGCCGTTCCGTTGGCGCCGAGTCTGAGCTCAGGGTGGGGCCTGGGACAGCATCTGAGCCTCCGTCTCTCCCACCCAGGCCGACGGCTTTCACCGCCCCTGCCTCTACCTCCAGGGGCCATGGCCGTGTGAAGGGCCTGTGGCTGAGGTGCCGCGTGACTGTCCGCGGGAGGGTCCCTGCACGCCCCTGGTCTTGGCTGCCTTTGGTGGACACACCGGCCCCATGAAGGAGGCCCGCGCCCTCATCCCCAACCTTGAGAAATACGACTGTGCTGGGCACATGGGGCTCGGCCGCCGCAGCTAGGGCGTGCACCCCAAGGGCAGGAGGCGGTCCGGGACCACTGGAGAAAGGCATTCTTATCACGTGAGCCCTCAAGTCAGAGACCTCCCTCCAGCTGGACTGAAGGAGATGCCGCAGAAGAGACGTCGGAGAGGTGCACGGGGGAGCCCCCGCGCCAGGGGAGCACTGGAAGCCAGGCCCGAGCAGCCGGGGCGGAGCTGCTGAGTCAGCAGGAACCTGCGCCAGCCCAGACACGAGGAAGCCAGCCCGACCGGCGCCAGCGAGGCAGAGCACAGCAATCACCGAATCTTGACCTGAACTTGGAGGACTCTGTTGAACCCGGAGTCTCACCTAAAGAACCATGCTTGCTGGCAGCGCTCTAGGCACAGAACTCATGGCGATCTGTTCTGGTAGCACGGACGCTGGGACCGCCGCGACCCCCCGTCCGGGGCCACCTGCTGTGCTCGCTCCTGGGGTCTCAGCGGGGGAGGAGGAGATGCCACTCTGGGAGCCGAGCGCCAGGCGACTTTCTTCTTTTTTTCCGGTCATGTGAACAATCCTAGATTTCCCAGAGACACGGACTCCTCTGGCTCAACAGGTAAAAACTCATTTCTAGAAAATACAAAAGAGCTTTCAGAAGTAGCATCCCCGCTGCCCAGGCGGTCACCACATGTGCAGTTGGTGTCGTGGACAGCGCGGGAGCCGAGTGTTCAGAAAGCACGTGTGTGCAGGGGTGTGTGCGCACGCGCATGTGTGTATTGTGCTGAGAGAGGCAGGGCATGTTGAGACACCAGGAGAAGCTCCAAAGTGAATTTACTTCTAAGATGATACTGAAAGCCAGGCAGTAGCATGGTGGTGGTGGAAACCAGACTTTGCAGGGAATCAGCTCGTAGCATGTATAGATGTTGGCTTAGGGTCAGCTGTACCCTCGAAACCTTGAAATCTTTTTTTTTTTAAAGATTTATTTATTTATGCACACAAGCACTGGGGTACAGGCCAGAGGTGTGGGGGGGTGAGAGGATTCACCACAGAGAGCGGGGAGCAGAAATACACTGCTGAGGGGAGCAGCGGGCACAGCAGCAGAGGTCTGCTGCGCCGTGTGGGTCCCCTCCCTGGCCGGCAGCAGGGATCGAACTCGTGCTGCAGTGACTGCAGTTTGCTTCATAGTGCGTTGCTTAACCCACCAGGGAGGTCCGAAACCTTGAAATCTTGAAACCTGTTCAGTGTTATAAATCACTGATGAGGAAGAACAGAGAGGGAAGGAGGCATAATGCACGCTGGCTGATTTGGTGGTGGGTGCACTGTGGTGCCAGTTCCTGACGGCACCTAAGATCTAGCCTAAGATCACCACTATTAAAAATATGGAAAAAAAATTAAGAATAAAACACGTGAATCTGGGCAGTGATGTAAGGAAGAGAGCTGCAGGCAGAAGGAACAGCAGGGTGGAGGTGTGGAGCTGAGCCTGCGAGGGTGGGCTGCCCCAAGGCATTGGCTGCACCGGAGGAGGCTCCTCACAGCAGCCAGGTGCTGGGACTGGACAGCAGAGAGAGGCACAGGACTGAGAGCTGTCGCTTTGGTGAACAAAGGCCCCGGGGAGAGACAGTGCAGCGAGGGAGCGGTCCCGGGAGAGGGCAGCTGTGTCTTGTCTGAAGTGGACAGTTGTCTGCAAAGGTGTGATTAGGTGGGCGCTGAGATCACGGCTGTCATTACCTGGCAGTCAGGCCCATCTTCCCGCAGGGAAAGCCAGGGGCTGGCTGCTTTCATTAAATCTCAGGTCAAAACTGGAGGAGCTGCAGGTGCTCATTTTTGCTTCTCTTTCTCCAGGGGAAAGACAGTGTGACAACAGAAGAGAAGATAGACTTCCAGTCCCCTCCCCAAGTGCCGTTTTCATTCTTTGGGTTCATTTCTAGATGTGCCCAACATGCCACATACTTTCCAGCGCTGTGATCACTGAGTGCGGTTGGTTTTCCAGCTCACTCTGGGAACTCAGCGCGTGTCTCTCCTGTCCCTGTGCCGCCTTCACAAGACCATTTCTGAAGTCCACCCGCACGCCCCAGATGGACGCCCGGTGACTTAGTGAACTGTTCTCTTTCTCTTGGACCTTCTATTCCTCCCGGAATTTCTGCTCTTCTAAGAGACACCCTAGCATGTGTCAGGCACTGGTGTTTTATTGTACTGATTTTCTATCGTGATAACTTTGGTTTGCAACACAGCACATGATTTGGCTCTTTAAGTGCGGGTGACCACACCCCACCCACCCACAAAGCAACCGCGACCCTCCATAGTGCGTGGGGTCCCTCCCCCCAATGCTTCCACTGCAACTTGCCCCACTGGTGGCCTCAACTTAAATCAGATTTCTAGGGCTTTCTTTGTTCCTTTGTTTTGTTTCTTTGTTTTCTGCAGCTGCGTGAAATCATCTGGTATTTATCTTTCTCCTTCCTTGACTTATTTCAAAGACGTCCACGGTCCCCTTCCAACTCCATCCGTGTAATCACAAGAGGGTCAGCATTTCCTCTATAGTGAGCAACACATTTACCTCTCCTCTGCCCTTGGCTCTTAGGTCACTTCCACGGCTGGGCTGTTGTAAGCTGCAGTGAACATGAGAGGACACTACTCTTCAGGGAGGTGTCCGGAGTGGAACTGCTAAATCCTCGGGTCGATCTACTGTTCATATTTGAGAAAACTCCACACTAGTTTCCACAGGGGCTGGGCAAGTTTACATTTCTTGGAAGAGGCATAGTTGTTTCCAATGTCGTTGCTAGGCTGAAGATCAGGAACATTTTTCCTCTGGCCCCCATTGCTCATTTGCCTGGAGATTGCTGCTGGAGAAATCACTGCTGCACATCGCGGGAGCACCTGGGGGGCCAGGGGGAGGGGTCCACCGCTACGGAGTCTCCCCTGTGCCCCCCCACACTATGGCTTTCCCGGCTTTCCCGTGAGCCTGTGCGTGGTCTCGTGTAGTAAGGCTTCATTTCATGCAGAATGCTTGTGAATGCTTTCAGCTCTGCACCCCCTTGAAGCATGGAAAGAATCAATGAGGAAGATTCTCTGTGTCCATTTCACAGAAGAGGAAAACCGAATATGAAAGAAATTAAATAACTTCTCCAATCAAGGACTTAGAAAACAGCAGGCTTTGGAGCTGAACCCTGTCCCTGGCTTTAGTGCCTTAATCTTTGGACTACATTAGTAAGCGATGCATTCTCTCCCTCCTCTTTATCTTGAGGCTCATATTTGCAGAAGTATAAAGAGGTATAAGCAGCAAAATCAACCTAAACGTTTCAAAGTGGAAGATGGGGTGGGCGCCTAGGCACAGCTGAAGCTCCCGTGGAGAAGCCGGAGCTCCTACCTGCTGTCTGTTTGGATCCAGTGCTGCCAGGACTGTTACCTGTTATTTATAAACTGCATCCAGGGACTGACTCCCTGGGCGGTCCACGCACCTGGACCCTGGCCAATGCCAGAAGCATCCATGTGAAAGACCCCCGGTCAGCCCAGGAAGGCGGGCACTAGCTTCAGAGGCTGGTGGGGGGTCATGATGAGTCCATGGAGGAGGAAGAACACGAGCATTTTTTTGTTGGGGTGGGAAGGGTGTGAAAACAGCAAGTGCATGCAATCACATTGTGACTGCAATTTGCTCTGGATTCAGACTTTGGAAGAAGCAAAGGGTGCTATATAATCCATCTGCTTCTGTTTTGCTTGCCAGGAACGAAAGTATGCACAGAAGCCGAGCGAGGGGAAAACCACAGGGACTGGGATAAATAACCTCTTGTTGCTGTTTTACATGAGGTTGCGGCGCTTTGAAAAAGCCTGGGTGGTTGTCTTTGGAAAAAATAATACTTTTGTAATGATGTCATCTCGTTTGCAGGTACGCGTCTCATTGCTTGGGAGGTGCTGAGGTTTGTGTCCTGGTGTATTTGAGGCATCTCCGTTTTGCTCTGATGCTGTGCCTTCGCTGTCATTTGGCCACACACAGGGACCTGGAGGGAAGCACAGCAGAAGGCTAAGTGCAGCGCTTTAACTATCGACAGGACCCAGAGGGACCCAGAGAGGGTGGCCAAAGTTCTCTAGGGCAGGCGGACAGACAGATAAGGTCTGTTTTCCAAAAGGCTGCAGAACTAGACTTTGTGGGTACCACAGGAATTTTCCAAAGAAGCAAGGAGACTATCATCTTTCAAACTGGAGAACTAGCCTGGATAAAGGCGAGCCCTGCGGCTGAGCGTCTGCAACGAGCAGTTGTGTGGTGGGAGTCTGCAGGAGGGGAACAGGAGGGGGGAAGGAAGGGGAGGGTTTCGATAGGAGGTAGGACAAGAGTCGGTCTTATTCCCAGGGGCCCTGGTTGGCTTTTTAAGAAGCAATTTGACCCTAAGTGCCAGCCGCCCAGTAAAAAGGCCTAGTGCTATGACCTAGGAGGAGAATGCCTTGGAGAAGCGGGGTGCAGCCCAGCATGATGTCAAGTATGCTCCCACCTGGGAGCATAACGGTTTCACTTAGGACTCAAAACAAATGCACGTAAGTCCAATATGAATTCATTGGGGTGAGCAGCAAGGAACCCGTACTACAGTAACGTAACCCGCCGTTCACTGCAGTAACGGGGAGGGTTATGAGCCTCCTGGCAAGGCTCAGGAGAGGGCAAGGGTGTGGGTGCGTTGGCATGGAGAACTGCTGCCAGGGCCCCAGTCTGCAGGGAGTGGAGGCCTCTTCTCCGAAGGAGACGCCCCCATGGTCCTGGCCAACCTCAGAGGTCTCCAGAGCTGTGGAGGTATAGTCCGTAAGCATCTCAAACCGGCTTGCATTTGGTGCTTGTATTTATACCACTTTTCACAGGCACGTCACAGGACTGCTTGTTAATTTTAACTTAGGCTAGACCTCTCAACATAGCCACGTTTTATCTGTCCTTGCTTTTGCATTTGCTTATTATTGCTTTTGTAAACAAAGGGTGATCTTCACCTTTTAATCAATAATTTAAGTCACTATGCCTCAATTGATCCATCTTTCCATCACTCAGGATCATTATAATGTCAATACATATAGCCTGTCTGTCAGCCAGGGTCATTACAATGTCAATACCGATGACAAGCAGTCATTTCTGCGATACTTGGTGAAGTGTTGCAAGTCTTTGAACCTCAGTTTTATCTTTGTCTACCAGGGGCTATTCTGGGAGCTAAGCAAACACATACACACACGTGTTGCTGGCAAATAAATGCCACTCTCTCCTCAGACATTCATTTGTTGCCCAATACATTTGAATGAACTACAATTTCATTAAACAAGTAGGAACAAATGGAATGTTATCAGGATCATTAATACAAGGATGTGGACGGAAGTTTTATCAATGACAGGCATGTCGCAGAGAACGAATGGAACGGAATGGTAAATCAAGGTAAGAGAAGTGGAGGGAAGAAAAGGCATGATCCAAGTCAGCTGCCATGGATGCCAAACAAGGGAGAGCTTTTCCAGGCTCCATGTTTGAGAGACATAGGGGGCAAGAACCCAATCGAGCAAGTGCCCTTGATGATGTGACCCAGGAGAAGACTGGCAAGCGACTAGAACCTCTGTCACGAGTCCTCGTGTTAATTCTTTTTCTCTGTCCCCTTGAGTCAGGGAGCAATAATTCTTTCTAAGCTGGCTCCTGAACATGCAGTTAATTTAGATCTATTGAGTTTACAGGGATTACCTGGCTTCCTTTGTAGTAAATAAAGCTGTAAACAGCTGGTGAAATTGATTAATGGCCCTAGGCAAGCTGCAGCATTTAATCAATGGCAAGAGCTGATCATTGGGTACAATCTGGAGGAGAGGGGACCAGAACCACATCCGGGTCACAGCGGAGGGTCACTAGGTTGTCCTGCCCTAATCCAATCCAACAGACAGCTCTTGTATTTCTTTCTGATATTTTGCTTGACTGGAGATAATTGAATTATTCTTTCTATCAGCCACAACTACACAGAAAACATGCAGCAAAATGAAAATAGACGACATAAAAATGTCACATTCAACCACAAACAAATCAAAGTGTTAATTTTCTCACCTCCACAGCTCCTTGCCGGTCACACATCATCCACACCACTTTTGCACCTGTCTTTCCTCCCCCTCCAACCATTCTCCCTCCCACAAGGAGAAACACTGCTTGAAATGGCCATCTGGCTCCACTGTGCACCGATTCTGCTCCTCAGGAACTGCTTTGGGCTCTTCAGATGAATGTCTCAAATCCCTAGCAGTTTAAACAACCCAGTCCGGCCGGGCCTGTTTCTGTTCATCCCTCTGACTCCATCCAACTCCTGCCGACATCCTCCTTTAACGGTGTCCTGCCACTTGCTTTCTTTCCAGAGCCCCTGGGTGTGTCCTACAGGCTAGATCTCTGCCCTGCTTTGTCTTCTTCTCGAACATGCTTCCCAGTCAGCGCTTCTGGACTCCAACCCATCCTACATGTGCCAGCAAACTCTTTCTTGCCACAGTCTAAATTAGATTCTTCTAGTTAAACTGTATCTGAAACAAGTACTGTTCTTGTTTGTCTTCATGGCAGTTATGCTAGTTTGGCAGGTTTTATCCCAGGGTCCTTCTTTCTCCTGGACGAGGCTCCCTGAAGGTGAGGGACACCTCGTCATTCAGCTGTGTGTTCAGTCCCTGGCTGAGTACCCTGGTGGAGTGGAATCTCAATTTAATTACAAAGACACACTTTTGCATTTGCCCTTTCTCTCAGCATGACGTCATACACATGGGACCACAGTGATGCCTTTGATGGGCTTATTTTTCCACCACAGAGACAATTTATTTCGCTCATTATCCCCTTGTGCTCAGGCTACTGAGACGAGTGCACCATTTCACGCTTAGAAATAATGCTTACCTTTTAACATCTTGTGGCTGATACATGTAAGAACTACTTCTAGGGAAACTAGGTTGACTTGCACAGAGTGTTTTTCTCTATTGTTTAGTAAGAAACCTAAGAGCTGAAATCCCTGTCATGCACCATGGTGGGCATTCCTGACTGGATGTCTGGTGGGCAGTGTGGAGGAAAATGGCAGGGAGATTGTGGGTTCCCCAGTCCCCTTTGTTCTTGGGATTTTGCTTGGTGCCCAACATTGCTTCTGGTCACACTAAAATGTAGTGTCAGGCAGGGGCCTCTCACTGGGACAAGAGTCTTGGCATGAGGATATCTGCTAAAAACAGCAGGCAGACGTCATGGCCAGATTAGCGTGACCAGCTAGACCACCTGGACAGGAAGGTAAGTGCAAACAGGGACTAGAGGTGGGGTGTTTTGATGGGTGCAACAATGGAGCCCACCAGGCAACAGCCCCTATCCACTGCCCCCTCACTTGTACCAGACTATTATGCAGCCCCAGTCCACACCCCCACCATGCACCTCGCTCCACACACCCCTCCACGCACTTGCCCACCTTCCCTGAATCTGATGCCCGGTAGTGAGACTGGCCTGGGGAAGGCGCTGCATCTCCATCAATGTGAGCCCCTCAGGCCACTCTCTCTCACTGCTTGGACTTTGAGTTATCATTCCTCCATCCGTGCTGCTCCCAATGCTCCTGACCTGTGAGGCAGCGAGGCAGAACAACAAGGTAGAGCATCTCAGTGGATGATCCTAAATGCAACGGATTGGGGCAAACTCAAATCCTGACCAAATGGTGAAAGTCACCACAGACAACATGTAAAAAAAGGGCCAGGGCTGTGTTCCAATAAAAGATCATTTATAAATCAGGGGCAGACTGGGTTCGGACCTTGTGCGGCAGTTTGCCAACCTTAGGTCAAAAAATTGAATCAGCTACTATGTGTAAAATGCTTAGCCGAAGGCCTGGCACATAGAAAACACCTCATCAAATAACAGCTGCCCTGGAGTGGTGATCAGATCTTACGATTGGCGCCTGTCAGCCCACTAACCTGCCCTCCCGCCCTTACGCTGGGTGTCTTGGATTCTGGCACCTGCAATAACTGATGCTGGTGGATTTTCCCCTCAGCGCAGTTTTGCAGAGTGTAACATGTCCCTCAACAACACTCCAGCTCCCCTCTCATTAGGTAGATTCCGTTATCAACAAGCATTCCTAGAGTCCTTTGCAAATCCCAGCCCTTTCAATTGGACACATTAGTGTAAAGCGAGTGATCACTTCTAACTGGGTTCCCAGTCAACGGTCTGCAGCGCTATTAGAGGCATAATCGATAAGTATGCTATGGAGCAACCCTGGCTCAAGACCACGCCTGCCCACATCTTCTGATCCCCACGGCCTGCTGCACAGAGACCACACCAAGCCCCGGCAGCTGTGGCCTTGCACACGCTCCCTGACCCCTGGGGGCTTTCCATGTGTTTCAGCGGGAAACTGTCAGACATGCGGGAGGAGCTGCCTCAGGGAGTGCCGAAACAGGGCCAGGGGCGCCCACCGGCGGTGGTCTGTTGGCTCCAGGAGCAGCGGACGGCATGGATGCCAGAGAGAGGCCGGGCCAGTTAGCCCTGAGTAGGTAGTCAGCCCAGCAGATCTGGGGAGGCGTTTTCAGGCTTATCTGGAGCATTTCTAGCGCTCTCTCTGAAGCCCCAGGATGCACAATGTTATCTTCATTCAGAAAACTCCAAAGAGAGAGACCCTGGCCCACCAGTGGCCACCAGGCCCCCGGACCTGGTGGGGGGGATGCCGTTCCTTGACCTCACCCTTGGCTCCTGTAGCTCGCAGTCCGCTGAACTCGTTTTTAATTTCAACGATCATTTCCAGACCGCTGCCCACAGAGGACAGGGGCGAGAGACAGGGCTATTTGAGATCCCAAATCTATCACGAGCCACGTCGGGGTCTGGGTAGCAAGCCAGGGCTTGGGTGAGGGGTTGGTTAACACCCACACTACTCCAGCTGCAGACAGCTGGGCCGAGACTTCCTGGTACCCATGAAGGTCTTATGTCTCTTCTACTGAGCTAACCTGTTTGGAGTCCAGATGCTGTAGTCAAGACGCTGCTCCCAGACGCTGAGGACAAGAATAATTGCTGAAGACAGTCTGAGGTACACACGAACTTACAAGTGCATCGATCCTTTCTGTAAGAAATTAAACTATACTGACTTAAAACATGACTCTATTAATAATTTAATAACTTAAATGGCATCAGGAAAGTCAATTAACTGGATGTATCAAGTAACATATTACTTCCAAATTTCCTACTGTGGACACCATAGCAGTGAGTACGGGGGGACAGACAGCAAGGAGGGGAGGCCCCAAGACCAGCTGGAGCACAGCCCCTGGTGTAAATCTATTATGATGTTATATCCTATCACAGC
This sequence comes from Galemys pyrenaicus, assembly GCA_019455555.1. NCBI lineage: Eukaryota > Metazoa > Chordata > Mammalia > Eulipotyphla > Talpidae > Galemys > Galemys pyrenaicus. Next base: position 3,558,717 of record JAGFMF010011709.1, on the reverse strand, counting down.
ACCACTTTATGTTTATATTACAGTAATGATTTTATAATCAATAGACTATAAAATTATAATCATGTACTTTCGTCAGTGAATAAATGGTGCACCCCAGTGCGAGTTCAGTTCCATCAGTAACAGAATGAGCTCCGGTCAAGGTGGAAACCACCTCACTTACTAAAGCTGTCAGGAGTTCAGCAAGTGGCAGCTACTTCACTAAGCAACCCGAGCTCATCCCGGGGACTTATAGCTCTCGTCCCTCGGGAGGTCAACTCCTTCTTTCCTAGACAAGAAGACAAGGCGAGGCCCAGGCCATACGCTAGCACCCCGAGGTCACACGCCAGGGAGTCCGCAGCGCAGCCAGACTAGACCAGGAGCGCCCGACCGGCTGCATCCCACTGACACCCAGTGCTGCCCTGTGGGTGGCAGGAAGCCTGGCCACCCTGGTTCTGTGTGCCTGGAAGTTTCTGAGCACCTTTCCTGGAGCACTGCCGCTGGACCTGCTTCAGGCCGTGATTTCTCCAGTTCTCAAGTGGGTCTATGGCTTCCCTCTAATTGTTCTTCCCTGCCTGGACTCTTGAAAACTATCTCCAGGGCTGCTGGTCACGTTCCTCCGAGTCTCAGTTCTGGTCCCCAGACCACCGACCCTGCGAGCAGTCGGCCCCCTGGAGCCCGGCCAACCAGGCGAGGGGCCTGGGAAGAGCCCACCGTCCTCATGTCCGATTCTCTCTCAGGCCGCTGAGCTGGACTCGCTCTTCTCACTCCCAGGGTCACCTGTGTAAGGCTGAGTGGCTTCTGCCCCGTGGGCACTCCGTATGGACAACCAACTGGCAAGCTGTCTCTGTGAGGACACGGACATGGCGGAGAACAGATTTGTGGTTACTTCCCAGCTGTGGGGGCTTGGGCGACCACTGGCCCTCTCTGAGCTTGATCGCTGATGCCTGAAGTGGACACCCCACAGCTCTGAAGCGGGCCCAGTGCACCCACCTTCCTCACAGGGTGGCGGTGAAACCAGAGGTTGGGCTGTGCTAGCCACGTGGTGCTGATTAGCAAACAGCAACTTGCCATATTGTGTTTGCTGCTAATCACTCCTTCTGGGGCTCAGGCTGCTGTTGTGGGGGCCGAGACCACCTCCATCTCCTGTCCAACAAGGCAGCCTCTGTCTCTCGCATGTCCAAACCTCCCAAAGTTTTGCAGGAAGCAAATCTGGCAGGCACATAAGTTAATTAACAAAAATGAACTAGATCAAAGGAAGCAGGGGTAGTTAGGAACAGAAAAAAAAAGAAAGAGAATTAGGTTCAAAGTGTGGTTGTTAATTAGTTGCTCTGGATTTATAATGCCAGGAGGGCCCATCAACCGGAATACGGAATGAAGGAATGAAATAAATTAACAGAGAAACTCCGCCTCGTGTTGACTCTCTGGAACAGGCCAGAGTCCTTGTGAGTAATTAATAGCAAGTCAAGAAGTCAATTCACTCGGCAGCTGAAGATGTCTTTGTGGGAACCTTTTTAAGGAGGCCGTGGAGGGACGGGGAGCCCATCCTGGGAATGGGTCCGGCTACTGATTCCTAAGGGAGCCACACTTCAGAGCCAGCGCTCACAGCAGGTGGCTGCAGGCTGGAGGGCAGCGTGGAGCCAGAGGAGCTGCGATGAAATAGTTTCCAAGGAACTTCTGCCAACGGGTGCCGCAAACTCCAGGGTCCACTCGGTGGGATCCTAAAGATTTTGCACTTCCCTACAGACCTCATGGCTTTATTCACTAAATTTGGTTTTGCCTCATAGGCCACATAATTGGATTGCTTGTGTGCATGTGTGCACAACGGAGTCTGCTGAAATAAGCCAAAGTGCAGGCAATTATTGATTTTTCTATAAAACATAAGTATTTTAATTGCCTTGTAGGTTGCTAATAATCTCTAAGCATTTGTTTTGTGTAAAAAAAGAGTCAAGGAAGAGTCAGATGTAGCCAGTTCTCTAAGCAGAAGTACATTCACTTCTCCCCGAATGTCACCATCACCCGTCACTGATGATACTCTGGTTTGTTCCAAAGGCTGAGCTGATTCCTGTTTTCTGAAGGCAGAACTTCTGAGTTGTGTCTTTGTTCAGATTTCCAGAACTGACTTTTTCTATAAAAACTAGATTAGCACAGAGGTATCTGAATGGAAGATAATGCCCTGGTGTTCGCATGGAAATGTGAGGAATCCCACTTAGAGGAACAGAGGAACAGAGGGAGCTGAGGGTCTGCAGGCTGGTGGGCATGCGGGCTCAGGAACACCTGGTAAACAGTAGGCGCTCAGCAGTCCTTTGGGAACAATTGGGAATGATTGCATTTCCAGTTCTCTGACAAGTACCCCAATTGTTCATCCAGGGCTTCCCTGAGAAGACATATCTGCTCCTTTGCTGTTGGACCTTCAGGGCCACGTCCGGGAGCCATTTTAACAACCCTGTGTGGCTGCTGAGGACCATGACCCTGTGGCTTTTGTTGCCTGACTGGGTGTAGGAAGCCTGGGCCCCTCCCTCTCCTTGCCCTGTGGCTTCATTCCTGGCGGGAACCCAGATGTCTTTCCTCCATGGGTGGGGGGTGGCTCTGAGCCTATCCCATCCACATGTCCAGGCCACCCGTTGCTGGACTTTGGCACGTTCTAGCACTTTCTAGAACTTTCTTCATCCCATTCTCTCTTTAGAATTTCCATCCACACCTAAGACCTGATATTTGAGATGGCGAAATGGCTTCTGATTTTCACTCTGCTCCGGTGGTGCCTTTAACTGTGCATGGCCCTGACTTGCTCTCACCTCCCTGTGCCCGGCCCTGAGAGCATCCTGCCACTCTGTCTCTGAGCGTGGCCCTTGCTACAGCAAACAAGACAAATGGGCCGCCCCCAACTAGCAGCTGCCTTTGGACTGTCCCTCCTGGGTGCACGTTTGAGTCACCCAATCTGACCAGCTGCTCTTCCGCACCTTGGGAGATCACTCGGGTCTCCCAACATCACCTGTCCTCCTCAGCTGTTGGCCAAGCCTGGGTGGGGGCCCCCAGGTTTTGTCAGCTGTTTCAGAGGACACCAAAGAGTGCGTGCTGCTGGGGCTGCGTCGGAGAGGGGGGCCTCCCGGGCGGCTTTGCCAGAATGGAAGAGGCGCATGGGCAGCACAGAGTGGAGGTGCTGCCCAGTCTTGGGCCACCTCAGGCCTCCAGAGGACAGACAGGGGCTTGGCGCCTGGCGGTCGAGGCATGAGAACCACAACGTGGTCTCAGAATCGCGAGAGACTGCACCTGGCTGTCAGCCGCAGGCTCCGAGGGAAGGACACACAGAAAGGCAAGGCGGGGCGAGTGTGGGTCCCGGGCATGACCCGCATCCAGTGTCGCAGATGTTACAAGCCTTGCACCTCCGAGCAGCGTGAATTGGGTCCAACCCGCACAAGAGCTGAAATCCTGTAGTACAGGGGCGCGAGTTTTCGGGGCGTGAGGAAGCAACCGCTGAGTTAATGCTGCTTCAGGTTAATGAAGCTTATTAATACAGTTCAACTGGAAGAGATTCTGTAGATTTTCATATATGCCCCAAAGGGCTGAGAGAAGGAAGATGCCGACTCAGCCTTTTCACGGAGGCCATTACCGACGGCAGGGCGCAGTGGCCTGCCGTCCCGACACAGTCCAGTTTTATAAGTGACCTTTTAAAAAATCTGCCCTCTTTGTGTTTCATTCCCTTTAACGTCACCTCTGTGTCCTTCACACAGCAACGAAGCAAATCACACTTGTGGAGCAAACTGGTTTGGACCTGAGTGTCGGTGATGTCTCTTAATGGTGTGTGGTAACCCTGAAGAAGTTAGGTTAGGGTCTGAGGCTCGGTTTTTCCAGCAAAGAGAAGCAAGGTTATGTCAGAGCGATCCTGAGGTCCGAGTAGATGATGAATACACACACATCACACATGCACACACATGCACACATGCACACATGCACACACATATACCCAGCAAGGGCAGAGCAATGCGAGAAAATGGTCTCCTATGATTATCGTTCTGTGCATTTATCAGAACTGGTTTCCCCATCACCTTCAGAAGCCCTTAAGAGACAGGCAGGGCTGCGGCTCCTTGCCAGCCACGCAGCCCCCTCCCGGAAGTCTGTCTGCGCGGTCACCATCTCGTGGACCCAGTCTCACGGCTCCGGAGCACGGGAAAGGGGTGAAGCATCAGCAGTGACGGGGCTGAGTGCAGGCAACACGAGAGACTTATGACGAGAGGATAATGACGTTAACTTACACACACAAGAGCAACACTTATAGTTGCTTTCAGAAGAAGGGAGGGAGGAGGAGACAGAAGCAGAGAGAGGGAGAGAAAGCCCCTGCTGGAAGCTGGAAACCATGCTGCTCAGCAGCAGAACCAGCCTTGGGTGGATGCCGTTCCTATGAAATCACAGGATGGTGATTTATTTATTCCAAGTGTTTAGGAAACTTGCCAGATTGGTGAAAACTGCATAGTTATGCTCGCTAGTCTGGTGCCGGGCATATGATGGGAAAGAGCCAACTTGGAAAGGGAGGACGGTGGCGGAGATAGTGGGGGGCCTGAGGGGTGGGGTGAGGAAGGAAGAACCTTCTTCACGAAGCCACAAGACACCAGGGCCCGGGCTCTCACTGGACAGCCCCCTTACTCAGCCTAAGGCCACGGCAGGCCCTCGGATGCCCCCGTGGCCAGCAGTGCCTTCGGGGAGCTGTTGACCTCCCCGGACCCCAATCTTCTTGTCACTGTAATACTGGCCTTCATGATATTAGTGAAAGTAAATAAAGCTTGAGTCAGAACAGTGAAAACAAGATTGGGCTAGAAAACTTAATCAGCTCAAGTCAAATCTAACAGGGTGTTAGGGGTCCAAGAATGAAGACGGAATGTGAGGTCAAAGCCAACTAAGAACTGGCCTGGGAGGCAGATGTGGAAGCCGCAACAGCAGAGGAGAGGACAGGACGGGGCTAACTCAGATTCGCCCTTTGCGAAGGGGTCCCTCTTGCTCCTCTGTCAGAGCTCATGGGCATGAGCCTGTGCTGACAAGTCAAGACACGCTCTTAGCCAGCGCTCTCAACAGCACGAGACAGGGGACCAGCCTTCTGACCCCGTCTTATCCCATACCCCTGTTCCTGCTGCCAAATTAACACCCATCAGCAATTCCTTAGGTGCTTTTGCAGCGATGGCAACTCATGTATAAGAATAAACTCCTGTAGATTTAGGCGTGAGATAGACGTGGCATTGCACAGGACGAGGAGCAGGTGTAGGTGCTGGCAGGTGCCAGGTTGCTGTAGGGGACATGTGGGTGCATTTGCGGCTGTGCATGCAGTGGAGGTGGAGCTGCGGTTATCAGTGTTGGCGGAGATGCAGGGGATGATAGGAACAGGCAGAGACATACAATGGGTGTAGCTGTCGATGCAGGTGAGGCGTACGTGTGTGTAGATGGTGGATGTTGGTGAGAGACAGAGGTAGGTACTGCTACGCACAAATGAAGTGTAAGCATACACAGAGATTAGATGCAGAATAGGTGAGCTGCAGCTGTCAAAACAGATGTTGGTGTAGCCTGTGTAGACACGGGCATAGCTATCGCTTTAGGTGTAGACTGGGTGTGGTCGTGGCTGTAGATGTAGGTTTATGTGTAGGTAGTTCACACAAACCCCCCCTTCGGTATACAGTTTGCAGTAGTACACTGCTGTTAATTTTCGTAGTTTTATTTCTCCTCTTTTATTCTAGGAATTATTTCACAGCACTCAGAGGAGAAGTGGTGATTAGGTGCTTAGCTCTCAGTCCTCCAGTGTGGAGACCATAAATCTAGTTTCCAGCCCCTACTGCATTGGCATGTCAGTGGCATCTCAGCTTTGCTTTCAAAAATGAAGAAACAATGTTTTTGTACGTGCAATGATGTGTATGCCTAATAATGAGAACTTCCAAACTATTACAGAGATTGTCCAAATGTTGGGCCCCAAACCCCAAGTAGTGACAGAAGAGCCGGAAAGAACTGTCCCCCACCCTGCACCTGACAGTCACCATCACACCTAAGTCTGGGTCACCTTTCTCATATCAGGCTTCTCCGAGTTGACGTTAGTCATTGACGGGGACCGTCTGACCACAGTCGCTGCTGAGCTTTGTGTTAGTGCTCTTTTTGGAAGAGAAGGAGCTACCCTCTTATTCTCAGTCCCTTAATATATTAGCTCTGTCTAACATCACATTCTAGAGGTTTATGATTTAAAAAATGGTTTAATCTCAAATGCAACTCTCTTTGAAAAGAGCAAATATTAAATAATGGAAGTGTTAATTATACGTGTAAACTTTGACAGAAATAACTACCTAGGTAAATATATACTTCCATTAATTCTTAAAGCATGCCAGTGATTCCTGGATTAAATACAGGTCTTGTCCAAAATAAAATGTTCCTTCCTAAATATCACTATGGATTGGAATGTTAAGATACACGTGCGGGTTTTAGGCCAACTTAAATGTAAGGTAGAGCAATAGAAAGTTCTGGAGGAAATGCCCCTGCCAGACCCCTCTGGGCAGACGAAGCCCGTGTAGCTGGCAGTTTCTAGGACTTGTTTGAACTCAAGCTGTGTGGCGGCCCCTCACCCCAGTTGAAACCCCTTTCTATTGTAAGCTCTTTTAAATGTGTTTTTAATTTCTCCTTTGAATTCAGATATTGTTATTCACATTGTAAGAGGCTGAGGCAGAGAAGAATCCATCAGGCATTCCTCCTGTAAATGAAACCATCCGCTTCTTTCCTTTTCTTGCTGGCTTATTTATTGTAGAGGAGGAGGAGGGAGAAGGAACAGAATGGGTGGAAGAGCACAGGGGACTGTGGTGGTAGTGCACAGGTGAGTTGGTGGTGGGAATTTTATGGGGACGAGAAATATTCACTGTTCAAAAATGAAAAAGAATGTGAAAGAAATAGAAATAAAAAAGGAATCCATAAGGCAGCGTTTCCCTCCATCAGCAGCATCTGCCTCTCTGGGAACAGTCAGCTGCACAGACGTCAGGGCCTGCCCCCACCCCCCGGCCCCTGGCCCCCGGCCCCCAACCCCTCGGTCCCCCACTCCCAGGTACCCGAGATGGAGAGGGCGGCCGGCGCAGCTCCACAGGACTGGGGCTTCCGAGACAAAGCCTCGGGCTGCTGGGAGCTCCCGGGGGTGGGTCCCCACGTGGGGAAGCTTCCGCCTCACCTGCTTTCACACCCGCCACGCCGCTGCTGCCATCTGCGGTGCCAGCCCTGGATGTCTCTTTCCACCCTTCTGCAGGGGAGGTGAGGAAGCCGAAGAGAGACTAGCTACCAGAACACCCGGGACCTAAGTCTGCATGGTGATGGCATTTTTAATCCGGTAACTATTTTACATTTTCACTCTAAAAAAGCCCAGGGAAACACTTCATCCCCTACACGTGTTCACACCGGAAATTTGGTGTTAGCCGAAAGTTAAATCTGCCTCCCTAGCAACGGCCTTGGCAACTTCCTGGTCGTGTTTACACACTGACTTCGGCACACACGTTCCCAGATGCTGCCTGTCACGATTCAAGAACATGAAGGTAGATTAAGGCTGGTTTAGCCACAGAAGCAAACACCGCACATGCGCGTGGCTTCAGGGACAGTCTGGAGGCACCTCACGACAGAGCTCTGGAATAAGGTGAGACCAGGGAAACATCTCACTTGCATTCTGTCCATGCCTCGTCAATGAAGACGTTGTGTTGAGTTGCAAAGACTTAAAAATAAGGGATTAGGCGAGTGCTGTCACACCACACTGCCTAGGGCGCCAGGTGGCAAAGGATGCAGCCTGCTGGGGGTACGTGTGCCCCCAAATGCACCGTGCACGCCTTCCCCCTCACACCCATGATTACAAGAGGGGTTTACACACCCGCCACCGGCTCATGTGCAGCACGCAGAGCTCTCCCACACAGGTGTCACTGGTGTGCAGAGGCCCCACCAGCAGATGGCTTTCGGCCCCTCCACGCCCACAGAGCTCGGCGTGGGTAAAGAAAGGAAGCCCTTTGCCGCTCTCCTCAGCAAGAGGATGCACCGCTGAAGGAAATGGCTTTGAGCATCCACCCTCTGACGCCAGGTGCGTGAAACATCCGCTCTATGTCTGATTGACACTCCTCTGTTGCTAGAAGGTTCTAAGACGCAAAGGGAACACATGACAGGAGTCATCTTTGTCACCGTCTCAGGTGTCGCCGCCCCATGTGCACTGGGCAGGGCTGTTTGGAAAGGAGGTGGACCATGTAGCGTGGCAGTCAGGAGGGGCCCAGGTCGCCATGGGCCTCGCCATCCGCTGGACCAGTGGTGGGTGCTCCAGGGGGCGCTCTAGGGCACAGTGTCTGGGGATGTGCTGAGAGGATGCGGGGCGTTCGGTGGGCAAGGCCGGAGCTGCTTGGGCCAGAACAGCTCTGCACCCCGCCGCCCGGCGCCAAGTGCCGTAGCGCTTCCTGGCAGTGCCGGGGGCACCGGGCATCCTCAGGGCCCAGGCACAGCCGCCAGGACTGGGAAGGGGGCCTGGCTCTTCTGATGGGACATCTGGGGACACACCGTTGGGACATGGAGAGCGGGAATAGGTCAACACGTCATGCTTCTCTCTGCTAACGTCACTCTGCACCGACCTTCCCGAGAGACAGAACTTCACTGCGCTAGCTGGACTGAGTCGTCTTCTTGCCGAGCAGGCGAGTGTGTGTCTTTACCTGGGGGCTACACACCCACCTGCCCTTCAGCAGCAATTAAGGGAGAACCAGGAAGAGCAAACGCGGGGCGAGCCTCTTCTCACACCATGGAAGTCAAGGACAGGCGCTGAGAAGCTCAAGTGCAAGTCACTGGCCTCCCCCACATCAGTTAGCCAGCAAGGGGAGGGCAGAGGGCCCGCCGAGCTGCTGGTCACCTTCCCTAGCCTCGGAGCCTGCATTCGGGAGTCTGAATCTTACCCATTTGTTTCTTTGGGAACAGGAAGTGCTGGGAGTCAGGAGAAGTGACTGTGTCATAGCAGGAAATATCCCAGAGCAGGTGATCATGGGAAAGTGCCCATGGAAGCAGAGCTGCTCTTGAACCTGTGGTCCGTGGAACGTGTGCGCTGCCAGTGGAAGTCGTGGCCCTCGGCCGCAGAGGGGACGTGTGTGTTCCTCCCCCAGCATCGGGAACGATCTGCTTCAACCATCCATCTTCTTTCCTCTGGGCTGTCGAGGGCTGGAGGAGGCGCCCCCGGCGCTCACGGTCCACACGCAGCGCAGAGTCCACACACTTCGCAGGGCCTCCTTGCAGCAACGCAGCCAGCAGGGGCACGGCCCGACATCCCGACTGCGTAAGGGACGGAGTGAACTGAGCAGAGAGAGCAAGTGACTCGACCTCGGAGATGCGAAGTGGCGGTCGAGAGACTGGAATGCTGGCGCTGGAGAAGGGAAAGAGCAGCTGCTGTCTTAGTGCTGGCACGGCCCGTGGGTCATCATGTGGCCGGTGGCCAGACTGGCAGACCTGGGCTGGGAGGTGGGCTTGCTGGGAAACTGAGTGTGGCGTAGGCGCCCCATCAGAGTTTGGGGACAAAAGACTGGAGCCAGGACTCTGCATCCCTGCCTCCAGGGTCAGGTGTTTTGTGATGCCGTGGACGACTTGCCTCCAGATGCCTTCTCTCTCCGGCTTTTCAGTCACGCACAAAGTGAGGACACAGCGAGGGCACGGAATGGGAAGACTTTGTAGCTTCAGATTCGAGTGCCAGTCCCTTTTTTTATTTTAATAAAATAATAAAGAGCTGAAGTAATCATAATTTATCCCTTACACAGCCTGGGTGACTCTCCAAGTCATCGTGAGCAGTTGCGAGTGACAGGGGAAGATCAGGGCTCTCCTTTGCCGGACACAGCTCAGCCAGGATCTGCTGTTGGGGGCCTCACTACGGGTCTGCTTATCGGCATCTCATGCCCACAAGAAAAGTGCCAGCAGCAGCTCCGACTCTCCTTCTGCCACCAGGTTACCCGTGAGAGCATCACCGGTCCTCCGTTCATCGTTGGTGACCGCCCTTACAGGATGCCAGCTGGGCAGCCACCACCAAGGCAACAAGCCCCAGGAACACCGCAAGCAGAACACCGTCACCACTCAGGACTGCTGCGCACGGAGCATTCCCTTTGCGCTGGGGTCTGTGCTCAGAGGGTTACGAACATGACTTGTCCATTCCGCCGGACCGTGGGCCTGGACCTCATCAACCCCACGTTAGGTCACCAAGGCTCAAAAACATGTGTCCACTGTTTGGCTAACTCAGATGGGACCTTGAGTCTATGAAGTACTTAACTTCTGTCCTGCTGCATGAGGTCACGTGCTGTGGACGTGATGATTTCCACATCTCAGTTTTGTTGTCTTTCAGTAGCTTCTCCACGTGTACAGTGAGGATTTAATGAGTTTTAATAAAATATAAGGTATATGACCTATGTAAATACTCAAGAAATGTTGTCTAAGATCTCTACCCTTCCTCCCCACCCCCGTTTCTTCCTTTTTGCATCAACATTTCTGAATCCCTTGATTCACACGAGGGAGGCATGGGGACACAGCAGATAGATTCCCACTCTACTAAGGCGTTTTTTCCTACTATTTGCCCTAGGACAGGGAAACTCTTGTTAGCCAGGGAGCAGTCATTCAGCCTCTGCTGTTTGAGAAAGATCAGAAGGATTTGTTGCACCAGCTTAGCATATAAAATTTGATGTTAAATATAGCAATAGAATATCGTGACATTTGTCCAGTCAGCGCCTTTGCAAAGCACACAGGTGATCAGTTGCATACTTTTTAGAAGTATAAGTAGCTTCCAATCCGTTGGCACGTTTCTGAGGGTTATAAAAGTAGAAAAATGAGACATGGAAATTAAATTAGCTCCGGTACAGACATTCTAAGCTTAATATCAGTCACATCGTGTCCACACACCCACAGAGTCGAGTTAATCAAATTCCCAATCATTAAATATTTTTCTTCAGATTGAACTGATTACTCATTAGCAAATGAAAGTGGTAGGAGAAACACCTTGAAGACTTAAATGCACATATGCAAATGGGCATATATCAGTGACTGCTCTGATTTCAGGAAATGCCCCCTCTGGAGATCCTCTCTTTGAAGACAAAGTCAGGTCCTGGACCCATGAAGACCCACAACTTGCTCCCGGATCTGCCTATTGTGCTGAAGAACAGGGCGGCAGGAGGGGGTGGTATCAGGAAGGCAGCGGGGTGAAGCTGACCCAAACCACCTGCCTGAAACTTTCACAGGCAGGCAGATGCAGAGGGGCCGTCCTCATGCTGCAGTCTACACCAAGGCTTCCTCCCCCAGGCTTCCCCAAATGCCCAGCTTGGAGAGATCAGTTACATCAAAGAAAGAAAGAAGAGGCAAGATTTAAATCATGCAGAAACCCCTGTTCCAAGTCTTAGTCCGTCAGTATAGCTAGCCCTGGATTCCCAAGCCAGCACTCGGTTTGAAAATGGAAGAGCTGGGCCCTCCCTGGTGGCTCGGTGCGTTGAGCAATGCACTATGAAGCAAACCATAGCCACTGCAGCACGAGTTTGATCCCTGCCGCTGGCCAGAGAGGGGACCCAGACGGCGCAGGCAGACCTCTTCTGCCTTGCCCGCTGCTCCCCTCAGCAGTGTATTTCAGTAGATCTGCCTATTCTCTTCCCTACTCTGTCTGGTGGATTCTCTCACCCCCCACACCTCTGGCCTGTACCCCAGTGCTTGTATGCATAAATAAATAAATCTTTAAAAAAAAAAAAGAAAATGGAAGAGCTGTGATGTGAATAGGTCAGAGGTCACACGTTTGCTGTAGACGATGGAAACCACAGTGATTCTTTGCCTCTTGCCTTTGATGTCAACTGGTCCAGGGAAGATTGCTGGGTAAGATGCTGAAGGATGAAGATAAAAGAGGCCCCTCCCTCCCTGGATCACTGAAGTGAGGTGCGGAGGTCCAGAAAATAAACCATGTGCCTGATGACTCAGTGAAGCCTCAGCGCCGTCTGTGCGTCCACCTTGCTCACTGCCACAGAGGGACTGACTCTGTCACGTTGACAGCAGCGGGACATTACACTGTGGGACAATCACATCCGAAGAATTACTTTGAGTCCTAGATCTGTCGCTTCTCACCAAGAAACCTAAGGTGAGTACCTCATCCAAGTCTTGATTTTCTTGTATATTCAGGGAAATAATCAGCATTAGTATTTTCTGAATGAGAGATAATATTCCTTTCATGTAAATCCCTTGACCTACACTGCAGTAACTCAATGAATGTAAATACATTATTACTACAAACTATTCAACCCAGAAATCTGTCTGTTGCAGGGAAATTTTATCCCTCTCTAGAAACATTTTAAATTGTGTGATGTTCCTTCCTAACATTGTTTTCTTAACAAATTATAACTTAGAAAAATATATACAATATAATCTATATACAAAATTATTTTTAAACTGTAAGTCATTTGACCATGAACTTTTAAATGTATTGAATTTTTCCCTAGCTGTGTTAAGGCAGTAACCAATCTACTTTCTGAGCTTCTGTCATACACCGAGCTTAGTCACATTCACACTTCATATTCTTGAAAATGTGTTGTTCAAAGCAACCTACAGTTTGCTTTGTAAAGAGCAGCACAGTGATCCCATTCATAACCACAGAGCTGTCCTTACAGTGCTGCAAAAGGAAAAGGAATAGAGTTCTTGAGGCTGGACAGAAATCATGTTACTTCCTTCCTACATGTGAATTTAGTTGTGATTCTGTCACTTCCTGGTATAAGAGTTCATTGTGTTGAAGGAATTGCAATTTCCCCATCTATAAAGTCATAATAATGCATGCATACTGCAACGATTATTGTGGGAATTAAATGAAAATAAATTACATGTACATCAAGAGAAATCCCCAAATGTGCATGTTCAGAGGCATCCATTTAAATTAACTGAAAAAATATAGATGTTTAAATAAGCAGTGTTAGAACAACTGGTTGACCATCTAAATTTTGAGTTGATTTGTGATTCAAAGGATAGATTGGGTTAAAATTAGAAAGGATTAAAAATTTAAAAATAAAAATGAAACCATGAATATACCAGAAAAAATTTATTCACTCAATAAATATTTACTGAGTGCCTATTAGATGCTAGACCAGGAGTATAATGCTGATTAAAAAGAAAGAAAACCAACAAACAGAAGTCCCCAGTCCTTTTAGGACTACACAATGGGAAACAGAGATAATGAACAATAAATAAATGAGAAAATGGGCAGTCAGTACAGTAATAAATCAATTAATAAAAAAATGTAAATAAATAAAATGAATCTGTCATCTTGGGCCTCCCTGGTGGTGCAAGGGGTTGAGCACCACACTGTAGAGCTTCTGCAGCCGCTGCAGCATGGGTTCCATACCTGGCCAGGGAGCTGACCCACATGGCACAGCAGACCTCTCCTGTCTCACCCCTGCTCCCCTCAGCAGTATATTTCAGTCGATCTGCCTGTTCTACTCCCTGCTCTGTCTTTGGTGAATCCTCTCACCCCCGGCACCTCTGGCCTGTACCCCAGCTCTTGTATGTATAAATAAAGAAAAATATAAAGAAAAAAAAATGTGTCATCTCCATGAGAAAAATAAAGGAGAGCAAGCCAACAAGGATGATAGAGGAAAAGAGGTTGCATGCCCAATAACCTGCCACAGAATTCTTTCAGGAGAAGGTGGTACTTGAGTCAACAGCTGAAAAATGTATAGGACTGAGTCATATGGTTATCTGAGAAGAATGTTCTAGGTAAAAGAATGTTGGAAAAAGGACTTTATAGTCTTAGAGTGTGAAAGAAGTGCCTCACCATCACTCAATGGACAAATCATAATTCAGAATAAAAAAACATCAAATCCTCTGCATTGTTAAAAAATGCTAATTAGAATCTATGGGAAAAAACTTCAATCCTTTTTATAGAGTAATGGGAAAAACCCTTAATACTCAGCAGGTATGGCAAAGGATACTAATCAACAGTCAGACGGAAGAAATGCACAGGACAAGGTGTGGGGAAAGGTTGGAAAACTTCCAGGCACTCTTCTCGGGTGTTGTTCTCCCCAAACCTTTATAAGGCCCCAGTCCAGAAGCTTGAGGAAACTCCCTTCCTTTTGAGCTCTTATGGAGGCTCCATTACATAGGCTGAGTGATTGAATCATCAGCCACTGGCAATTGAACTGCCCTTCTAGCTTCTGGTATTTTCCAAAAATTTCCTTTAGTAGTATAACAAGAGATGCCTGTATCACACTCAACACTTAAATTATAAGTAGAACTATGAGCCAGGAACTGCGGATGAAGACCAAAGATGTATAAGAAATACATTTTGTTATCTGAGTGGCTAAATACATACATACATTTCCTATAAATAATATCACACTATCATATTGTCAACATTTGAAAAAGTAGTTAATATATTCTTTGGTCAAACTGTGGGGAAATATACATTTTCACACCTGGTCTGTGGGAATGCGGAGCGCCACATGAAGGTCAACATCTACCAGAATGATAAATCCATATGCTTTTTGTTCTAGCAAGTCTACTTCTGGGAATTCGTCTTAGTGTTAGTTGTCCATGTATAAGATAGTTTATGCATATGGTTACACACTACAGCCTTGTTTATAGTGACTCAAGATGGGAATCTATCAATACTTTTTAATAGGAAACTAGTTAACTAAAGTGTTTCATGGAAACAAATTCTAAGTTGCTATAAAAGGGAACAGCAAAAAAATTCTCCATTTGTAAATACCTCTAAAACACAGCAAATTTTGAAAAGCAGGTTATGTAAAAGTCATCTTTTGTGCAAAATGCATAGAGAAACTCTAGAAAGGCTTGTGAAAATGCATCAACCAGGATCATCACATTTTGGGAGAGAGGACACGGTGAGGGGAGAGAGGTTTTTTCCTACTTCTAGTAGTCGTTATTTTACATTTTTGATTTTGAACGAATTTAATGAACTAGTTATTCAAAATTAAAGTATATGATTGAGTTTAAGTGTAACAGAATTATATCTACTACTATAATTATTAATATTAAAATTGATATTAATATTAGATATCCTAAGTTCTAGTTGGACTCTGCTACAACTAACTACTTGGACTCTGGCAAATCTTATCAATTAAATTTTCTTAATTCATAAAACATTAATGTTTATGGGCACTTCCTCCTTTACATCATGAAGATGTGAAATGAATGGGTGTTTGAAGAACAATGTGGTATGTGAAGGGACTTTAAGTAAAACAGTAATGTAAACTATTTCTTTTTCTCCATTTCAGGCTTACGTAACTTGCCACATAAGGAATCTGGATAACTGGTTCAGAGTTCAAACCCAGCAGGTGTCAGAAGAGGCACACGGACTGAGCCCTCTGCGCCTCCCCAGCTCCTGGAGTTCCCACACCTGGAGGAGACTTCCCGTCCAGGAAGAACAGAGGCCCCTGCTGCGGGCTTCCTCCTTGAGCCAGCCCTGCTTTGCTGGAAGACAGCCAACGAGCAACTGTCAGCATCAGACTCCTCGGGCTTCCATTTATGCCACTTGCCGATATTAAATGGAGTGTGGAATTAGGTTTTCTCCTGAATCAAATTCTTCCTTGATGCCGCGGTCGTGGTCCAGAGTGTAGCTCGTGTTGGTCCAGCGTCTACCAAGTTATTCTTGATCTTCTCTGAGTATTGCTAATGGGGCTAAAACAGTTGAGGTGGAAACCCTGACCATAAAGAGCTCTATCCAGGACATGGTCTTCAAGATGGGGATGGAGCCAGAAGCCCACCTGTCCGCAGACACGTGGCTGACATGCCATGGGGGATGGGGAATGAGGTGAAAGGGGTCAAAGACTCCAGAGTCGGAAAAGTCCATGGCCTGGGCCCCGAGAAGCACAGAGATCACCATGGAGGATTAAAGCCAGAAGTCAGCGTCAGAACGAGCAAGAGACCAGGACGAGGAGATGTGTTCTTCTTTGGTGTTGGTTACATGCCACGTAACATACTTGAGGGTAGAGTCAGAATTTTAGATGATTTCCCAGTGCCTCTCTTTCCAGGACCAGCTGTCCTCCCTCCCTCCTTCCCTCCCTCCCTCCTTCCCTCCCTCTCTCCTTCCCTCCCAGCCTCTCTCTCTCCCTCCCTCTCTCCCTTCTTCCCTCCCCCTCCCTTCTTCCCTCTCCCTCCCTTTTCCTGTCTTTCTTCCCTTCTTTTCAGCAGTTGTCAATGCCATCAGATATTGCTTTCAAGCATTCTTAATATCTGCTTTCCTATAAAACATTCTAATCTCCCTTTCACACATCTGGTTGTCTTTTTACCCATCCATCTATATACCCATCCATTCATCATCTGTCAAAGTAAATCTCATATAATATATAACAGAAATACTATATTTTTCTTTTTCTTTTCTTCCCCCTTCTCCCTCCTTTCTTGCCTCCTCCTTCTTTTGAGTTTCCCCTACATTTGGGGTTTTATATTTATTTCTCTAAAATGAGTGCTTTGAAAACAATAGGTATATTGAATGTACTTTTAAAAATTTCACTCCATTTTTCCACTCCAGCTATAGCTTTATTTCAAATTACGAATTGACAACTTATACAGTTCAAGGATTCTGTCTAAATTTCTATGTTTCTGGTTACTCCTTTTTCCATCTATAATGTTGCCAAGATAAAAATTTTGTAAAGCTCCTGAAAATATTGATTATTTTGCATTTATGTTTGGTCATATCTACTTTTGCATTGCCTGCTTTAGGTGTTTGCTGTGGTAGGAGACGTTTCCTGATGAAATCCCCAAGGGTGGACCAGATGTGTCTCTGGAGTATTCCATGAAGCCCTTTGTGCCTCTGTCCTGATCTAATTACAACTATTTGTCTTTGTACCGTAACTAAGGTGCTGAGTCTTTGAGGACCAAGAGCGTGGTTTGTTTCGTAGTTCACTCATAGCACCTCGCTTGGCACTTGGAACCCAGCATAATCTCCATATGTACTTACCGAATGGCTAGAGAACATGGAGGAATAGTGAGGAAAGGAGGTTTGGCAGAAGTCTGATGAATCAGATATGTCATTAAAATGCAGAGGTGGGGCCCACCCTGCTGGCGCAGTGGGTTAAGCAACGCAATATGAAGCAAGCTGCAGCCACCGCAGCCACTGCAGCACGAGTTTGATCCCTGCCATCGGCCAGGGTGGGGACCCACATGGCGCAGCAGGCCTCTCCTGCCTCGCCCGCTGCTCCCCTCAGCAGTGTGTTTCGGTCCATCTGCCTCTTCTGCATCCTGCTCTGTCTGGTGGATTCTCTCACCAACCCCACACTTCTGGCCTGTACCCCAGTGCTTGTGTGCATAAATAAATAAATCTTTAAAAAAAAATGCAGAGCTGCCTCTGCACCCTAGACGCTGGTCCTTTGCATGTGGCCCCTGTAAGTCCCACAGTTCAGTGTAGGCCTGACATTCCATCGTCAGGGCACAGGAAAAGGACTGGGGGCAGTGAAGGCACTTTTCCTGGCAGTCTAGGGAAGAAGAGACTGGGGTGAGATTCAAGTCTAGTTTACCTGGTCCCTTTATTACAGCAAATTTTCTGTTTCTACAACGCAAAAACATTGACTTTTCCTCTTTTCCTTCCATCGCCTGCGTCCATCCTTCACACCAGTTTCCCCTGACTCTGCCTAGCAAGAACCTAGTAGTATTTTTTTCTCCCCCAGGTATGAGGACGTTGAAGTAATTGGTGATGTCCAAACTCCCAGGAATCCTGGGTGTTGACTGGGCCCGACACGTCTCTGACTATAGCCTACATGTGCTGTTGCTCTTGACTGAAGTCATCCAAGAGATTAACATGTGATGGACAGAGAGGCAGAGGTGTTCATGGTGGGCCAATGTTGACGAGGAATTTGGTAAGAAACCCTCACACTTTTCGTGTCTGGACAAGAATTATGTTTTAAGGGACACCCTGTCTCAGGATCACTCAAAACCTTCCTAGACCTCCAATGGCACCTTCATCTTGATGAGACACAACGACAGCAGCTGCTCAGTTTTGGCTGAAGGAAAAGTACCGTTTATCAAAATGGCGTCCAAATGCTCTCCTGCGCCAGCTCCACCTCCAGGTGCCCAGCGTGTTGAGGCTGTCATATGGGGAAGGTTTCTGAGCATGGTCGCAGAGAAAGGGTTTGCTTGACTTTCTTGGAAATTCCAGAATAACTTTCCAGTGGTGAATGGGGGTCCCTGTATGTTGTGATCCCTGCATGGTGCTGGTAATGCTTTTTCATCTCAGCCTCCAGGATGCTTTGATAACCAACAATTAATTTCCCGATGGCTGCAGGGTTGTGTCAGAATTTTTTTTTTCCATTTTAATTTTATTTTAAAGCTGGGACATAGCAAACCTCTGTAAACAAAGTAATCGATCAGTGGCCATCAGCAATTCTTGCGAGAGGGCAGAATAATGTGATGGTTTCCGGACAATAGAGAAAAAATAGGGCAGGCAAGTTAAATAAATTAGTGGACATTGTCATCAGTGGAAATGGAGGCGCCCTCAGCTGTGCGTTCTTAAAGGGGCACCTGCCTTCTGGCTCTGAACTGGGAAGGCCCCCTGGCCACACGCGCTGGGTAATATGAAGGAGTTTCTCATCCACCTCCAGCCCCTTCTTAAATCTTCTAGCACTGGTACTTGGGCTCTCCCACGGGATTACAGCTGGTTGAGATTTAAAGTGCATCCTCATTTGTTCTTAATTTCGTCCAGCCCCTAAATATAAGTGCTAGAAGAAGAGGCTTCTACGGCCTTCCTGATACTCTGACTTTCTTCTGTGAGAAATAAAGACCTCGGACCCCAGAAGTGATTTCTTCAAGAGCTTATGACTAGAGTCAGCTTCAAGTTCAAGTTTCCCACTTCAAGCCTGGTGTCCTTTCCCTCTGTTCCTTCTCATTCCTTGGCAGGTGTCATTTAGGTGACTGTAGTAGGAATACCTTTATGGTCATGGCCCTGCCTGCCTCCTCCCTCTCCCCTTTCTTGTTCACCTTCCACACGGGTTCCTGTTTAAAGCCCCCATACACCATGTTTGTCCTTAAGGACTAGGGCATCTTGGATTCAAATATTCTTGCACACACATCCATACTGACTACTTTAAATACTCTCCATACTCCAAGAGTTAAATACTGCTATGTTCTTGCCTTGAGCCTTCCGATCTCCTGCTGTGCCTCATGCATTCTCTGTACTTGTGCAAGAGTGTTTTGTTCCCACGCAGATAGAAAATTGGCAGTTTATTAAAATCTTACCTGGTTTCTGAGATGCTTCTCTATGGCAATTCCTTTACAAGCTAGTACTTTTCGCTGCTTCCTAGCCTTCCTGTGTACAATCTTCTGTACTCGTTCTGTTCTGGAATGACCTCGAAACTCACTCACTGAAGGTGTGTGAGCCGAGAGATGCCAACAGCTGGGGTTCTTGACCCACCCCTAGCTTGGCCTCTCTCCAGAGCCTCCAGGTTGAACTTTAACGAGTAATGAGTACAGTTCTAGTTCGACAGCCACAGCCTTTAAGATTTACCTAAGTTAACAATAGTAACAGACTGATGTGATGAGTAAGTAAGAACTTAAGCTCAGGCAAGGGAGTTCTCTGGCCGAGGACTATGTGGTTTCCTCAGGAAATGGTGAATAATTCTTCCTGAAGCCGGGCCTGCACACGACGAGGCACGAGATCCCAGTGTGGCGCTGTCTGTTCACGAAGTCAGGTTTTATTGGAACCCATCCATCCTCACTGGGTGTGTGTTTTCATTGGCGGCTTTTGTGCTACAACAGCAGAGCTGAGCTCTTGTGCTGGAACCGCCAGGTTCGGGCAATGAAGAGTATTTACTGCCTAGCTCTGTGCAGAGAAGGAGCGAGGCCGCCTTCTGCTCCAAGCGCTGGGCCTAGAAAAGAAGCAGGCAGAGAAAAGAAGCAAAGCAGAACTAGAACCTGGGACAAGGGATCTGACTTCACTTTTCTGGGTGTCCTCCCCCATCCCGATGATCCAATACAGAGTGTAATAGTTCCCACCTTCTGGAGTTCTCTGCCGACCATGAGAATTAATGCCTAGACGGTGTTTAAAATGTGACATATACACAATGGAATACTACTCAGCAATCAGAAATGAAAAACTAGACTCATTCATGGGAACATGGATGGATCTGGAGCGGATTATGATTAGCGAAGCAAGTCAGAAG
>JAGFMF010011709.1:3505783-3538510 GCA_019455555.1 Galemys pyrenaicus | reverse complement strand
GGTGATGGTGCACTGGTGAGATGGTGATGGGGAATACATGGGGATTACAATTAATGGCAAGTATATGTAAATTTTTAAATATTTTAATAAAAAAAATGTGCCACATGCACTCAAGAAATATTAACCATCAATATGACCTTGGCGTGAAAGTGGGCACATGAAATAACTTACAGCAGAGGTGTTCCAAATCATAGATTCATTTTCTATTGATTACTTTGGCGACAGGCAGTAGTGGGTTGGAAGCACAGGTGAACAGAGCGCCTGCGTACGGTCCTCAAGATTTCCTTTCTCTCCCAAGCAGTCTCTTTGGTGCAACTTGCTCAGTTATTTGCTGGAGAAGCTGCGCAGGCTAGTTTTCATGAGATAAGCGATGATGCAGGGAGATGCGTGACGGCCCCGAGCTGGTTAACTGCTGTGGCTATACCTGCTGACGCTGCTGCCCGGGGTGGGCACCTCCCCCAGACCCCCCGGTGTGGGCCACTGGTGCTCGTTGCACGTACACCCTGAACTAATCACTGCGTGAGTGATGAAAAGTGAGTGCCAAAGCTGCAGAGTTGTTTCTAGGAAACCAGTGTCAATGCTCGAAAAGCATCTTCTACATAAACTGCTCACTCACCTTGATGAAGGAGAGCAGTTCAGAAAGTTGTGGTTAGATCAGCAGAAGACTGGAGGTTAAAAAGTTAAAAAAAAAAAAAAAAGCCCTGCAGAACTTTGTATTCATATTGCTTTACAGATGTCTTTACATTTTTAATCTACTATCAAGAAGCTTATATTGGAAATCAAAGACCATACATTATGAGTAAGACTCATGCCAAAGAGACCGGGGGGAACAGCAATCAATAGGGGAGCTTCTTCAAAGCAAGGCCTGGGCTGTCCACCTGTGACTGGGCAACAGCGGGCACGGTCATGTTTCAGATTAATATCAAGTGTCTGAAGTGTGGATGCGTCGTTTCTATGACCCCTTCTTTAACTGGCAATTAACCTCGGATAGTTGCCTGTTTCATCCGTTACAAGGACTTCTAAGGGCTTTTGAGGTTCCTCTGAGCCACTCGCTGCTGCTGCAGGGATTCTGTCCTGAGCAGGGCTCCTCGTCGGTCCCCTGGACCCCAGCCTGGGTTCTCCGATCTGCAGCTTCCATGCCTCGGTTTGTTGCAGGCACTTGAAGGCAGGACTCAGCCTTTTAGCTTTATCAGTTAAAGTTCAGTTTCAGATAAAGGTCCCAGTTCCAGTTCAGTGTCTGTTACATTTTAATACCATTACCATTCAATTAATTCAGTGGATGGGGCCTCCCTGGTAGTGCAAGGGGTCAAGTCTCAGCACTGTGAAGCTATCTGCAGCCACTGCGGCACAAGTTCGATCCCCAGACCCACAGGGCGCTGCAGACCTCTCCTGTCTCCCTGCTGCTCCCCTCAGCAGTGGATTTCAGTCCATCTGCCTGTTCTGCTCCCCACTCTGTCTCTGGTGGATCCTCTCACTCCCACACCTCTGGTCTGCACCCCAGTTCTTGTGTGCATAAATACACAAATCTTTAAGGAAAACAATTCAGTGGGTGATCTCCATGTGCTTGTCTGAGGCGGCAATTGCAGCACAGCCCACTTTTTGTCACTCTTTGCAGGGTCTTCCCAGCTTCTTAGTGGGACCCCAGCTCCCCGGCTGCTCAGACGAAAAGCCTCGAGCCATCCTATCTCCTCCCTTTTTGGGAGCATGGGGGCCCCGGCCCCCTCTCATCAGGGTTATTGCAATGGCCTCTGACCCAGCTCCCATCTACCTTGTCTCTGTGCTCCCCTGTTCACGAGACAATAATCCAAGCCACGTTTTGGAACTATAAGCCAGAAGATGTCACCCCTTCCATGAACCCAGTATTGCTGCCTCAGTTAACTCACAGCAACATGTGATCGATATTTTTAAACGAATGAAAAATAGTTGCTCTTATAACTACAGTAATCCCCAAAGTAATAACAATAATAGCTGTGATGGTGACTGTAGGGGTCAGGCCCAGAGTTCTCAGATGAGAGAGCAGCACAGGGAATGGGGAGCTAGGGAATCTAGCTGGGGTGGAGGTGCCATGTGTGCTGCGTGGGGCCTTCAAAGGTGTCAGGTCACGGTGGAGACCATGACCGGGGTGGGGTGCCGGTGGGGCCTGGAGTGGGAGGGGACTTGGATGCCGCGTCAGGAGGTTGGATTTTATTTTAGGACCGATGCAGATTATCACCAATGCTCAGGCCCTCAGATGAGGGGTAGTAACCAAATCATCTCACTCTGCAAAGGCCACCAGTGGGGTTTACAGAGTCTGGGCCCAGCGGTTGAGTGAAGTGACGGAATGCACGAACGAGTGGAAGAAGTCAAACGGTTATGTGAGGGGCGGGCTACGAGCATATCCTTACCACTATAGACCTGAGGACCTAGCTGGCGACCTTATGCCCCTTAGTCTGCGTCAGGTCTGAGTAGGCCTAATTTTCACAGATGGGGGAACTGGCAACAGAAAACTGACAGGTCACAGCTCTGGTTGAAGAACGTGGGTTCTGGCTTCCACCTGTGTCCAAACTCCGGCTCTGGCTCTCTGTCCTTGGAAAGTGGCCCAGCTCTTGCTGATGCCCACTGGCCCCTCTGTGGCATGGAGGTCTCAGGACTTGTCTTGATGGGTTTCTCTGACCGTGGAGTGATTAAAGTGACCCCTGCAGGTCTTCGCTTGCTCTCTCCACCTGAACTTCCCTTCACAGAACTGCTCTAGTTGCTTTCTGACATCAGTAAGTTTCAACTCAAATTGCCCCAAAGCACAGAAACCTTTCCTGACCTCCCTGTATCTTAGGACACATCCACTTCCCATCAGTTTCTCCCATCTTTTTCTTTTACCAATAGCCTCAAGCATTAGTTGAAATATTTCCTTGCATTTCTCCCACGCTCAAGTGGGAAATACATGAGAGCAGACTTATAAAAAAAAAATCTGTCTCGAGCATGCTCAGCACATAGTAGGTACACAGCAATGATTAGCTGGATGAAGGAATGGACTGAAAGAACACTGTTTGCAAGGTTTGGATGCTTTGGCTCAAGTGGTGATTTTTTTCCCTCTTAATGTGTTCAACATATTCTTGGCGAGCGGACACAGGAGAGTGAATATAAGTCAGATGATATATGGGAAAATGAGAAAATAAAAAGAGAAAACTGCTGAGCTACAGAATAGGAATCTTAAGGGGAGCTTTCTTATTTTCAATATCTTTATTTCCTGGAATAGAAATATAATTTCTTCGTTTGGAAAGGAAATCCCGGTGGAACTTGCAAAACATAAAAGAATTGCTTTGCCTTTTTGGGTTTTGTTTTGCTTTGCATTGTCTCACTGTATGAAAGAGGCCTGTGTGCTTCTTTACTGGGTCAATGTTTGTAACGACATTATCCTCAGGGAAGCATAGACAAGAACATTGGCCAAGGATAGGGTCTCCATCTTTCAGACCTACTGTGTGCTCTCTGCTTTCTGGTTACTATAATAGTATCTGAAATTAACTGAGGAATCTTATCGCCCTGCGTTAACACAATCCCTGATTTGGTCCTGTTTAATCTCCATGTTGTCTGCATACATTAGTGTCATCGCCACTATTTTGTTGGTGAGGGAACTAACACTCAAGATTATGATTTAGCTTTCTGAATCCCACAAGCTGTAAGGTTCTCCACCTGGGACCCCATGCCTAGAGTCTCGATGGAGGTCCCCCTTCATGCCTGGGGCACTGGACTGACGTGGATCTGCTGGTCTCTGGACTTCCTTTCTTCCAAGGCTGGACTTCCTTTCTCAAGGACGGACAGCCACTGTGTCACTGGGGATCACTGCACCTGCTGACCCTCCCCACCCGCCTTCAGGTGAGATGCTCAGGCCCAGGCCTCTGCACTGTGCGGGGAGGCACGGGAGCCTCCCGTGAGGAAGCACTTCGGGAACGGGGTCACGTCCGGCCTCATGCACGTCGGGTTCCCTTTGCTTAACGTGCTGCCGAGCAGCGAGGGCCTACTTCGCAATTGCTGACTTTCCCACGGTCGTGTTCTTTTCCATGTCTCCCAAGCCCACTGCGACTTCTGTGAGTTTATCTGAAAGACGAGCGGTGGTCATTTGGAATAAGCCAGCGATGCATGTCGTGCGTGGGAGCGGTGTGCCCTCTCTCTAGAGACCTTGACAGACCCCGGGAAGTAATGGCTGACGGTGCGAGAGCCTCGGGGTCAGACTGTAGGGGCTCCGTTTCCCGCTCATCCATGTAGCACTTCACAGCCCGGGTGTGTAAAACACAGTAGTGCCTAGATATGACACACACACTAAATGACAGCAAAACCTATCCAGGCCTTACAGGAAACCTGTGAGAAGCTCGTTACTCATGTGATCAATTCACAGATGTGGGCTCCGAGCTTTGGGACACCAGGGGACATCTCTGAGACCTCACAGTTACGGCCCAAACAGCTGTCTGTCTCTCAGCTGCCATTTCTCAGCCCAGAACAGCTTAGACCCCCAGGGGACATCTTTGACGGTGAGACCGGAGGGGCTGGTACTGGCTACAGGGGTAGGAGCTCGGCCGCCGCTAAGCCGCTGCCAGTGCATGGGACAGAGAGCAGCACAGGGGTGAGGACGCTGGCAATCACTTGGATTGATTAATCACTGCTCTGTAATTATAATGCTGTGACGTGAAGTGACCACGGAGCAGACGCCCCTCGCCAGCCCCCAGCCCTGTCAGTCCTTAGGCACAAGTGCCTCTGGTCATGGCCAGCTTAGTGGACACTGACACCTTTACCAAGGGGAGCTCAGTCAGGCTCGGTGGGCCCCCAAGCAGCGATGGGGCTGCCCGTAACTGGGTCATTGGGTTGTGGCACAAGTCCATGCAGACCCCCTATGACGCACATCACAGAGACAGCTCATCCGTCTGTGTGGTCGCTGGCCCTGTCTTCCCCCTGCCCTGACAGGGACCACGCTGGGCTCCCTGCTGCCTGTCCTCAGCGCCGGCAGGGTCTCTGCCCCCTTGATGCCCAAACGAATCTGTGCTGGAGCTGAATCACCGAATGGGCACGTTAATACCTTGTCGTGTTTGGAAATACGCACACAGAACCTAGAGTCCAGGAGAGGAATTTGTGCTATTTGTGTTGGGCGGCATAGAAGGTGTAAGACTGGCTTTCGAATGGAATTTTCATCCATCCATTGTTCCCTCGTTGATCGGATACGAAGTGAGAGCCAGCGCCGCTGGGTGCTGTGAGGTGGGGGATGCACCAGCAGCCTAGTGAAGGCCTGGCTTTCGCTCCTGGATTTGTTACGTCCTTGCGCTATGAGTTTACCTCACTGCTCTGCACTTCCATTTTCCTCTAAAATGCTGAGAAGAAAAGCAGGTAGGGTTAGGCGTAACACCTGCCCATCTGTTCAGTCAATGGATGAGCACACGTGGTGACTTCAAGACATGTCCGCACATCTGGGACACTCACCCCGTCAGGTGGAAGCATCTGCCTCCCCTCCCCTAGAACTGAGTAGGCTTCAGACACCCTTGACTGCTGGAATGTGCGGGAGAGACCATGCAAGACATGCAAGGCTCCTCTGAGTTCTGAGGTTGGGAGAAGCCAACAGGTCAACTGCCGTAAGAGGTGCAGGAGAGGCAGAGAGAGAGAGAGAGAGAGGATCTGAGGATTCCCAGGTGTCTAGGTATGAGTTAAGACTCCTTTCTGGAGGTGTCAATTAGAGAAGAAAATGGGAACAGGGGAGGTATCTTGGAAGATAAGGCTAGAGTGGTAAATTGAAGTCAGGTGTTTTGGAAAGCCTTGTATGTTACATTCTGAGGGTTAAGAACAGTCTGTCGGACGGGCGGGCCGGGCGGGCCGTTGATTGTGACAATCATCACAGCTAGATGCCAGCCTTAGGGGAAGCGGGTGTGGTTTATATAGGGACTTGGTAAAAACATTTAATCCATTATGGTAGAGAAATTTATTCATTCCACATAAACCAGAAAATTCTCTTATAAAGAAGCACTCAAAGAGAAAGCAGACAAATAGAAGAATATCAAGGTGTTATAAAAGATAGAATGGTCCACTGGTCCTATTTTTTTTTTTTTTTTTTGCCCAGGGAGATGTAAATGAAGTTAACATTTGAAAGAATCAAGGCAAGTGAACAATGGCTTCCCTGTTTGATCTCCTAGAATTTGGGGCAGGCAGTGGCAGCCTACAAGGCATGGAGTGTCACTAAGTGATGTATGTGAGGAAGACAATTGCTCACCGTCAAAAATACGTGCGTACTGTTTTATCTTAGTTATTCTACAATGGAACATCCCTGTGCCCCTCATCTTTCACTTCACATCGTTCTTCCACTAACACTTTTAAAATGCAGTCAGACAACATTACAGACATCGGCTTCTTATTAATGGTGAGATCAGAGTCTTTCCCTCATGCCCAAAGATTATTCTGCTAAGAAAATGAGCCTTGCTCCCATTTTTTCCATGATAAAAGACAACAAGAACAAAATAATGTCAAGAGCTGAAGGGAAGAAGAATTTCCTAAGGTGGCGATCTCTGTGGCAACCAAGCACTGGAAGCCTCTGAGGTATTGGGAGAACCATTCACGTGAGGAAGTAACCTTTCCTCCCAGCGTTTGACATTTGGCTCCACCTTCTGACCTTTGGATAATGTTACAGTGAGCGCTGATGTCAGCTACCATGGCAGGTGTTTATTTTTACTTAGTTTTTGCAGGAGAGAAAATGCCATTCCGTGTTTAGTCTGTCTGCTTCCCACCCGACAAGGAGGCAGTTGCCTCAACAAGACCGCAGAGGGTGACGTGCTGTGCACAGCAGAAGGAGCAGTGTTTTTGCAAAACAGCAGGCACTCAGCTGCTCTGGCTCACTGAATTGATAGGAGATTCGGAACAGGGCTAGTGAGCGATGCCTGTGGCTGGTGTGGCTCTTGGCTAGAGGAATCCCGGAGAGGTTCTGCCCAAGATGGGTCTCTGACTTATTGGAGCCATCATGGAGATGCCAACCACCTTGCTGGAAAGCCTCGGAGCTGGGAGGGAGGGCTCTGCATCCAACCTCCCTCGGGAGGCATGTGCTGTGTGGTGGGCACCGATCAGGCTCTGATCAGTCATGTGTTTGCTCCTTCACTAATAGATTAAACCCCTGGGACTCAGCAGGAGGACATGGGCTTGGATCGCAATCGTCCTTGATGAGTTGTATGACTCGCTGGGGGTCTGCAAACCTTTCTGTAAAAAAGTTACTGAGTCTCTGTTGTCCATGTCTTGTCGAGGTTGGAAGGGCAGTCGTGAGATGCCCATTTCCCCATTTGCGGTCTAAACCAAATGAGGATGAAGAAAAGAAATCAGGGTTGGGGGAAGTGTGAAAATGTACCATCAACTGATGAATGGACCAAGATGTGATACAGACACACAGTGGATCAGACTGGTAAATAGTAATTAGATTAGAGCATGCTGGTGCATAAAACCTTTCAAATGCTTCCTGCTGTCTCTGGAATAAAGTACTCAACTGGGTCCTGCAGACACAACACATGCCTATCTCTTCAAATTCAGGTCATACTCCTCCTTGCTCTGTCTCCTCCAGACACATGGTTTTCATGGGGGTTCCTGGGTGAAACAAAGCCAGAAATATGCACCACCACCTCTTTTCTCTGGAGGCTCCTTATTCTGTTTTCTCTCATGCCTGACTTCTTCTCTGGTCTCTGTTCAAGGGCCGTGGTGTCCGAGTGAGGCTTGTCCTTGTAAAGCACCGCCCGCTCACCAGGTAATGACTCCTAACCCTCTGTCCTATTTTCTTCCTGGAACTTACACAATC
Organism: Galemys pyrenaicus; assembly: GCA_019455555.1. Classification (NCBI taxonomy): domain Eukaryota; kingdom Metazoa; phylum Chordata; class Mammalia; order Eulipotyphla; family Talpidae; genus Galemys; species Galemys pyrenaicus. Next base: position 3,530,727 of record JAGFMF010011709.1, on the reverse strand, counting down.
TGTAGGTTTGCTCAGCAGTTAATTGTGTGGCTCCTTCAGTAGGGCATTCATTAAGAGGGTCTGGGTAGGGTCTGTTTCATTTGCTTCTCCACCTACAGCCTCTCTCCCAGGACCTGGCCATGGTGAGAGTTCACTAAAAGCATAATGACTGATGAATGGAAAGAGATGACCCTAGACTTGGGCAGTTTGAATCAGAATCTATATCCTGCCACTCATCTGTCCACCATTTGGAGCAGTGAGTCTTTTTGTATACTTTGCTATTGTCCTAAGCGAGCAGTGAGGCACACTATGCTGATGCTCACGAAACATTATGAACAGCAGACAAAAGGTGGAAGCCAGCCAAAAGGTGTCCACAGAGAGGAATGGGTTAATAAGCATGGTAGGGCCATACAGTAACTGGAATATTATTCAGCCTTGAAAAAGGAAGGGCATCTCAATACATGCTACAATACAGTTGGAGCTTGAGATGATTTTACAAAGTGAGATAAGCCGGAAACAGAAAAGATAATATTGCATGCTAGGATTCTACCTATGTGTGGTGTCTTGAGTGATCAACTTTAGAGACAAAAAGTAAAATGGTGGTTACCAGAGTCTAGGAGGAGAGGCAATGTGTGTTATTATTTGACAGGTACAGAGTTTTTACTAGGTGAAAAGTTCTAGAGATGGATAGTGGTGATGATTGTACAACAATGTAGGCTATCAATACCGCTGAAGGGTACTCTTAGAAATGGTTGAGTTATATCCATTTATGTTTTTCATTTTTTATCACAGATTTAAAAATAGAAAATTAAAACAGATGCGAGGGAAAGAGTGGTTTGCCTTATCAAAAACAGAATCAGTAGAATAAAAATCATCCTGGGGATCTTTTGCATACAGAGAGATAAATATATGCAAACTCTACAAGGTAGGGGGTGACTTTACATAAGATTTGAAGTCAGAGGAGCTAAGCATTCAGAGTGGGGTTATTAAAACCATTATGACCAAGTGTATGGTATAAATCCACCATTAAATGCATGGAACAAATGTTAATAAGGCAAATAAAATGAATAAATGAGAGTATTTGGTATACTGATCCTTTTTAGTATCTTCTAAACCAAGATGCCAAGCCAACTTTGTTTCATTTATTAAACATTTCAGAAGCTCATCACCCAAGAAATGAGAGAGGGAGAGAGAGAGAGAGCATGAGAGAGAGAGAGAAAGAGAAAGAGAGAGAGGCACATCTATAAACAGTAAGTATTGGCTAGGATACAGAGAAATCAGTTTCCTTTATCTGCTATTGGAAGAATACAATGGTACAGATAGTAAGGAAAACAAGTTGTTATTTTCCTGGTGATGTTTCCACAGTCCATAAACCTTCAAGGTACACACACAAGCCTATGTGCACTGGCACCTAACCCAGGCAAGCGTTTACTCTTTGTGTCCTCACTTCTCTCCTTTTCACCTGATTTGATTGCATAGTCTAACATCATAATGACTCCCTTCCAGATGTCCTCAATGCTCTAGTCCAGGTGTTGATCACCCGCTTTGTGAATAAAGTTTTATTGGAATGCAAGATGCTGCTGTGTTATTTCTGTCTGTGGTTGCCATGCTTGCTTTCCAGCCAAGGTGGCAGAGTTCAGGGCTCACTGCAGAGACTCTCCGGCACACAAAACTTAAAATATTGACTAGCTCCTTTTTTACAGAGAATATTTGCTGGCTCTTGACACCATCTCCTCCTAAAAAAACAGCCTGACTAAATAAAATCTGCCTCCTGTTCACCTGTCTCAAGTAACACAACATGTCTGGAAAAAACACATAAGACTCTTGCCTCGTCTTCCTCGACATCTTGGAACATTGATCCCAATTGGGATTTTAGTAACAATCAGTTGACTTATTGGATTCACCTATGTTTATTTACTTTCTCATTCTGCTAGATGAATATTTTATAGCATCTCCTCTCTTAAAAAGCCTCCTCCTGAAAAGTCTGATGCCTCCTTTCCGGCCCCCAGCCTCAGGCTTTGACCTTATCCCCTATTTCTATAATAACTATAAGTAAACAGTAAAGAATTGCCAGTCTCGCCAGCCTGCCTTTTCAACATGCACAGCAGTGAGCTAATGCTGCATAATAAGCTGCTTTAAGACCTTTAAAATAGGGGTCTCCCTGGTGGCACAAGGGGTTGAGCACCACACTGTGAAGCATCCACAACCACTGCAGCAGGACTTCAATCCCCAGCCACGGAGCAGACCCACAGGGCGCAGCAGACCTCTCCTGTCTCCCCACTGCTCCCCTCAGCAGTGGATTTCAGTCCATCTGTCTGTTCTGCTCCCCACTCTATCTCTGGTGAATCTTCTCACCGCCCCCCATACCTCTGGCCTGTACCCCAGTTGTTGTATGCATGAATAAATAAATCTTAAATACAAAATCTACATTGTTCAACTCAACAATCCTTACCCCTTTCGCTGCTTTATTATTCTGTATCTGACACGTGTACATTCATGTTGATTCTATAGGCACCTTAGCTCTGAAATGTTACCTCTATGGAGACACTACTCCATCAGTTTAGATGTTTTCCAGGAATTGAGAACAATGCATCTGACCAAATGGGCTCTTGATAAATACATTTTCAGATAAGCAAGTAGATGAGTAAATGAAGAAATGAGAGGCATCAGAAGCAGCACTGGTTGAACTGAGTGTGGAGTGGATCAAACAACAGCGTTGACTTCTACACCGGAACATGCATGAACTGCCACCCCACACATCAACGGGAGAAGCACATTTCATCACGTTGATCAAAAGGCTAATTGCAAGGAATGTCTGGAAAAGGCCCCTTGGAGAATCAGCTTGGATTAACTGGGATCAGGGACCACAAGGGAGCCTGCACTTCTAGGAGTGACCCTCAGCCCTGGGGTCCATTTCTTGGCTGCTGAGTGGCCCATGGGTTTGCAGGTCAGCACTGGGCGTGCGTGGGGAGACACAAGCAACTGAGTACTGTTGTAAAGTCAGCCTGCAAATTAAAAGCAGTATGTTTCCAAGGCTAAGTGGCACCAGGTTTGATACTATCTTTTCTTTTGGAACATACATAAAAAGGAAAATCAACAAATAAGGCCGGTAGAGAAGACAATAGGTCAAAAGCTAAAGCCAAATAAAAGACCTTAACAATACCAAGCAGCCTCAGACACAGAAGCCAGTGTTCCTCTGAGTCATCTAATGGAACAATGAACAAAATAACCGACTACCTGTTTAAAAGCCACTTTAATAATATCTGCAGCAGGAACAAATGGAGGAAGACAGGACAGTGTGTACCATGTGCTGCGGAGTGCCCACAAACCATAGGCTTTGGGGCAGAGAGATTTAGGTTTAAAATCCTGCCACTGCAACTTACTTGCTTATGTCCTTAAACCAATTTTCTAAAGATTCTGAGCTTTTGTTTTCAGTCTTTCTTCTGCAAAGATGGAGGCATGAATGCATATTTTAAAGATATTTGCAGTGATCTATTATATAATTATATTATGCTTGTGTGTGAGTGCATGTGTGTGCATACATTCCAAACACCTAGTATAAAGTTTGGCATTAAAAGTTCACTAATTGTGAGGCCTCCCTGGTGGTGCAAGGTATTAGGTCGCAGCAATATGAAGTTATCAGCAGCCGCTGCAGTGAGAGTTCTATCCGCGGCCAGGGAGGGGACCCACATGGCGCAGCAGACCTCTCCCGCCTCCCCGCTGCTCCCCTCAGCAGTGTGTTTCAGTAGATCTGTCTGTTCTGCTCCCCACTCTGTCTCTGTTGACTCCTCTTACCCCCGCACCTCTGACCTGCACTTCATCTCTTGTTTGCATAAATAAATAAATATTTTTTTAAAGTTGACTAATTGTATGAATAAATAAATGATTGAGAAAATTTAATAATCAAGTAGGGGAGATATGCAATTAATTCTAAGTCTGAGTTCGTATGTGATAAAGTTCTGGTGAACAGCACAAATGACTGTTAGAGAAATAGGGAAGGTCACCCAGAGGTGTCAATTTGGGCATATAACATGGTGACATTTCCAGTGTAGGAAACAGAGGATCTCTTCTGTTCTGAGAGCGAAGGGAGGGGAGGTTGCGCGGTGCGCCCGGGTAGGGTTGTGTCTTGCATGCATAAATAAGCAAACAAACAAACAAATAAAAATCTTAAAAAAGAAGAAAGAATTCTCCTTCTTCCTTCCAGAGGGTCATGGAATGAATGTACATTCTGCAGTAAACCACAGACCCATGCCCACTAATGGGGTAAATAACGGACTATAAGGAAACACATGTCAAGTCAGGTAATGTTCTACTGCAAAATATTTAGGAACAACTTTCAGCCTTTGGGACTTCAGATTTCAAAATTTCAGGTAGGAGACAGCTTGTATGGGGCTGGAGAAAGGGGCCTGACCTCATGAAAATGGACTTGGCTTTGCCTGTGATAAATATCTACAAAACTGCTGAGGGCAAGAGGTCTGACAGAGGAATTATTAGGACCATACGCCACTTCCCTCCCCTGTAGATACATTTCTCTTGCTTTAAATATGCCCAAGAATTAGGAGGCCCTCTGGAGAAATCCAAGCTGCCACATACTAATTAGCACAAATAGCAGTCCTCAGTGGCTGGATCATGTCTGAAAAATCATCCTTGACAGTGCACTTGTAAGCATCTTAGCGAAGTGATGACAAATAAGTGTTTGCTCTCTCTAATGGCTTGCATTGCAAGATATTTCAAAAACAAGATCAACAGAATACCAATTTGTCTGACAAGGGAGAGAAAATGGGAGGTGTGTTTTTCTCTTTTTTCTTGAGATGTCAAAGATTTAACTCAAATCTGCAGCTCTTTAGCTCCTTCTTAGTATAATTCCAGAAGCACAGCTTAACGCTCTGGGCGTCACGGTGGTTAACACCATGTGAGCAGAAAGCATCTTCCCATCACACTGAATTCAAGAAGATCTCTTAATTCCTGCTCATGAAACTTGGCCAGAAATCACAGGGTCCTGCCAGTCTCTGAGAGACACGCACGCCGAGACTTTGGGTTGTCTGAGCTTCAAATAGTGACAAGAGCAGGACACGTGTGGACGCCGAGTCCTTTGTGAATGCCCCTGAGAGGTTCCCTCTCACGAAGCCAGCCACACAAATACAGCCTCACGCTTCCCCACTTAGAGGGAAGGTGGGGGGTCCACGCACTCCAGGGCTCCCCCACAGAGCCCACGTGGCTGAGAGCAGAGGGATCAGAGCTGGCTCCAAGCCACTGTTCCTGCAAAAGGAAAGAGTGGGATGAAAAGAGTTGCTAGAACTGGAAGGAATAATGACGAATGAAGTAACTCAGAAGGAGAAAGGCAAATGTCAGGTGCCTTCAAGTATATGTGAAATAGAGAAACAAAACTGAGTCAGTCGAAATCCAACCAGATACAAACCCTAGAAATCTGCTTATAGAATTAAGTCTACCAGAGGGGGAGGGGAGGGAAAAAGGTTAAGGGGGCAGTGCAAGACCACGGGGTCTTGGCAGTGGCTGCGGCTGGTAACACACATTTGAGGGGTGGATCCTCACTTCCGGTCACAGTGTTCTCAACCAATGCTGCCTCAAGAAAACTAAATTAAAAAGAAACAAAATTAAATACCTAATTTACAGTTATGAAATGAGAATTGTCACATATACCGCCCATAAAAATGTGATGATAAATATATTAAAAATCATAATCATGGAACACCTGAAGTTAGAGAAAGGAAAAGAAAAATTCAAGGCAGAGATGGGCGAGAGCGCTGGAACCAGAGTTCCTGGGGTGCATCTAGAAAATGTTAGGGGCAGGGTTTGGTGCCAGCAGGCCCCGCATCAGAGCCCCTCCCGCGCCTTCGCTACGTGATGAGGATGAGTCACTTACACTTTCTGAGGTCTGAGCTGCCATCGTCACTTGAAAAAGAAAGAAAATAATGCCAACTGCGCTCGTCGGAAGATGAGGCAAGAAGCTGGCAGTGTGGGCCTGGCGCATGGGATGTGCTTGGGAGGCAGCTATTTTCGTAGTTGCGCTGCTGATGGCGATGACAAAGGTTCGCGAAGATGAAGATGACGACGAAGATTAAAAGGCGTGGTGCGACCGGGTGAATTCACATCCAGCCCAGGGGCCTGGCGTGAGCGCGGCTTCCTGGCCTCCCGGCCCGTGGGCACACGCGGCGGTTTACAAGCAGTGTGGACGCGAACAAACCGACGCAAGCATGAACCGGGAAACCCGCTCAGCTGGACACTGAGCAGTCTCCTCTCGGCCTGCGCCGGGTCCTTCCGCGTTACCGTGGAGACGGTGACAGCTTGGGCAGACAAAATCCTGTCTGATAGAATTTATCTTCTTGCAAAGGAAAACAAGTGTCAGACAGAGGTGATATAGCCGGAGACCGATAAATAAAGAACATCTCTAGAATTGCAGCAGGGATGACATGAAGAACCACGATTCTCGTTCTGTGTTGTTTACCAGAGTTGTGTGGAAAAATCTTCTTAAGAAGGGCCTCCCTGGTGGCGCAGCAGGTTGAGCGCCGCACTGTGAAGCATCGGCTGCACAGCAGCGTGAGTTCGATCCCCGGCCAGGGAGGGGACCCACATGGCGCAGCAGACCTCTCCTGCCTCGCCCCCTGCTCCCCTCAGCAGTGTACCTCAGTTGATCTGCCTGTTCTGCTCCCCGCTCTGTCTCTGATGAATCCTCTCACCTCCTGCACTCTGGCTGTACTCCATCTTGCATGCATAAAATACAAAAATAAAAATCTTAAAAAAAAAAGCAGCTTTTCAAATTGAAACTGAAGTAATTATAAGAGGAGATTGCTGGACTGTAGAGCATGGTAAAGATCTGGGATTTTTCCCTAAGTGAAGAGTAAAATGATTAGATGATTTAAGGCGGGGATGACGTGATCTGAGGCTACTTTGGGGGGTTTCCCCTCGGTTGCTGCCTTTCAGGCTTTGCACTCTTGAGCTGAGGGTGTGTGGTGTGGGAGAGCAGGAATAGCAGCCCAGAAATCCAGAAAAGCAGAGTAGCTCAAGGTCATGGTGGCATGGGATGTAGCAGAATTTGGGTGCTCAATTTGGAGGATATACTGAAACTACTTGCTAAGTTCAAATGTGTGGGGACAGAACTCTCCAAATCTGCAATAAGGAATAAGCCTCCTGACCGTGCAAAACCCTAAGGCAGACGTTGGCTCCACCAAGCAAGTCCACAGCCCTTGAACCACTCTCCTTGGACTTCAGACACACTGAAGTCCTTCCCTGAGCTGCCAGTCCTTTTACAACCTCGTCCCTAGCCACCTCCTGTGCTCGCTCTGGTCCTCATGCTTCTCCCACACTTAAGATAGTGCTTTTTCATTTGCATTAGTATTTTTGGTGCCTAAAGCAGCTGGCCCTTCTCATGGAATATTCTATAAAACATTTCCAGAACTCTCTAACTGCCAACCACCACCCATCCTGCAGATTTCACGTTAGATCTAATGTCCTTGGAAACCTTCCCTGCTGCACACGCTGGCTTTACCCTGGAGACTCCCTACTGGAACCTCCTGAACTCGGGCATAATGAAGATCAGTAGTAACAGCTCCTGAGGTGCTGCCAGGCACTGACAGTTCTTGTGCAGTTCTCCTGAACTAAATACTTACTCCTCACAGCACCTTTTCTAGGAGGCAGCTGCGCTATCTCCATTGTGCACGCAAAGCCTCCCAGGCCCAGGGCATTTGTGTGACAGGGCTAGTTGGTGGTGGGCGAGGGTCTGAGCAGGGAAGAGTGACTCGGCCTTGATTCTGAGCTGCTGGACTCTCACGGCCCCGCCCAGGGCTTTTTTCACGTTTCTGATTATTTGTTCAGTGTCTGTTTCCTCTTAGGCTTAAGGGCTCGTCAGGGTCAGGGACGCATCTGTTTTGTTTACAAATAATGCTCATCTTTTTAACTAAGGCACCTAACATAGAGCCTGGGTTCAGGTGGCCACTTCACAAACAGTTATTAATTGGCCAGTTTTAATTTAAGTCCTATACCTGGGGGACCCATGCGGAAACTGTGGTTTGGAGCTGGCTCACGCTATGTGCAATGGTCGAAGCTCACAGAATACCATTGGGTCAGACTGGGGCCACACCTGCAGTAATCCCCTCATTTGGACCCATGCCCTGATTCTCAGGTCAGGTGCCCTCACCTGGGGCATTCTTCAGGAGGCCCACACAGTAGCTTCCATTGTAACAGTGTGAGAAGGGGGAGGTCCCATGTTTGCTGCCCCACCCAGTGGAGGGTGGAGCTGAGCAGGGGGAAGCAGAGTGGTCTTGGGAGAGAAGACTTGAAGAAAGGACTTGGGTGAGGTGTGTGGAGCAAAGACATGGGGAGAAGAAACTGTTTCCTTCTTGGCCTTGGACTCATGCCATGGACTTGGGGGACAGGGAAGGCGACACTTGCAAGAGATGGGGGTGAGAGACCCGTGGGAAGCTGACAGTGCAGCCTTTATCTTGACTTTGCATTTCGATTTGGTCTTTTCCTTCTAGACTGGCCTGCCCCCTTCTTCCCCTTTCCTGTGGGTTTCAGGAAACAGTTTTAAATGTGCAGCAAGTGTTTGGGTCTCAGTGGCCCGGCTTTGGGCCAGCCCTGTTTAGCTGAGCATTTGTCTACAAGGCAATGGGTAACTTTGGGTGTTTCTTCAAGAAACATATCCTTTCTCTCTTCTCTGTGCTGTACACTAATTCTGTTCAAGCTCTTTCCTGCTGAAGGTCTTGCACAAGTGCATTGTGACTATGCATGGATGGCAGAACCCACATAGAACATGTAAGGAGGGCCTCAGGTGCCCCTACACCTGGCCTCCAACAGATTCTCAGGTGGAGAACTGAGTTGTATGCTCAGGGTGCCCTGTGGAGGCCCAGAAACTCGCATCAATTCCCAGGGGAGGGTCTCCCTGGTGGTGCAAGGAGTTACGTCTCAGCACTATGAAGTTATCTGCAGCCACAGCAGCATGAGTTCAATCCCTGGCCAGGGAGGTGACCCACATGGCGCAGTAGACCTCTCCTGTCTCCCCGCTGCTCCCCTCAGCAGTGTATTTCAGTAGATCCGCCTGGCCTGCACCCCAGTTATTGTATGCATAAATAAATTTTAAAAAATTCTCAGGGGAGGTGTCCTCCCTGAGTTGCATCCTTATGGGGCGCCCTCTTGGAGGCTCAGGTGTCACCCCAGTGATATTGCCCTGCCCTGCTCAGGGGCTGCTAAGAGGACTTGGGGCTCTGGGTGGGGAGTGGGCCGTCACTCCTGTGAAGTGTGCAATCCTCACAGTTTCGCTCAGCATGGCCCCCTGCGAAGCCGGGGGAGGCTGGGACCCGGAGGTGTCTTGTGCCAGCGGTGGCGGACGCCAGGAGGCCCTCTCTTCTGGCAGGTGAGTGGGAAATGAGCGTGAGCCTCATGCTGAAGGACCTCTGGGAAGCTGACGCTGCCACTTCACTATTTGCAAGTGTTTCACTTTGGACAAGACTCTTAAAGTCTCTGAAGCTGAGACTCTTCACCTGCACAGGGAGCTGATATCATCCAGCGCTTTTGTGAGTATTGAAATAGATGGTGGATAAAACACCAGCGGTTGCATTCATAAAAGAAAAGCTCTTCACTTTTGCACACTTTTTAGCTTATCAAGCTAAATCAAACCCATGCATTCATTTACCCTTAGCACTGTGGTGGATATTATAATTTGGGGATCCAAGCAATCACTTATCAAGCACTTATTTTGACCCACTGCATTAACAAAGTGAGGCAGATTATGTGACAACAACTGCAGCTGCAAGAAGACAGGAAATCTCGTGGCTTAAGGCAGCAAAGGTCTGTTTTGTTCCCCTCAGGGTCTTAAGCAGGCCAGGTGTGGTGAGAGCACCTCTAACTTGTAACCCCACCAAACCTAGGACCTTCACTGCAGACCTCCCGAGCGAGAGCTTGGGCAAGGCCAAGGAAGTCTCTGCCTCTGGCCGAAGAGGCACATGCCCCTGCTCACCTGCACCTGGCTGAGTGGGGGGGCTGGGAGACGTGGGGCGGTGCCGGGCTTTGTGGGCATTGTCAGTCTCTGCCACCGCTGTGATGTGTCAGCTGCTAAGGGGAGGATTTCATAAACAAATCATATCTTCTCAATATAAATTGCACATGTTTTTGTATCTTGCTGTTATGAAAATGGAGTGTGTTGTATAATCAATGCTCATGTTTCATACAGTAGGTTTTCTTATTTAATCAACACAAAGTTGTTATTAAGCTGATCATGTGTGTTACCATCAACGGCATGTTGAAATCAAGTAATTTCTCCCCCAGGAATCGCATGGGGTCATGGCAGGAAGAGAAAGGGCAGATGTCTGCGGTGGAGCAGCAGAGGGCTTGCAACCCAACAAAGGGAGGTACTGGGAGGACTGACTGCAAAGGCAGCTGATCCAACCTGGGAAGGGTTGGGGACAGGGGCCTTCCCGGAGGAGGTGGTATCTGGGATTTAAAGCACAGAGGTGTCGGGTGGAGGGTGACTGCAGCATGTGCACATATGGAAGATCAAAAATGTAACCCCAAATTATATAGATATGTCAATGACAAAAAATTAAAGCAATAACAATAAAAACGACTAGAAAGGCAAAAGTAAATAAGCTCTATGAGAGACGCGGTGTTGTCAGCCGCAGGCTCTCTGCTGTATGGCGGGGTTTTGGAACTCAGTTATCCTGTATCACTGAAACCTTCACAACCATTTTGGATTATGGAGTAAAGTGGCATAATTGCACTCCCTTGCGTCCCAGTCTTTCTTGTTCCATTTTGTGTTTTTCATGGCGTGATAACCAAGTAACGGAAATTAGATCTCAAAGTGAAGAGGTGAGTTCTCTTTGCCTCCGTGCTGCAGCGCCCGATGGGCCACGTGGGATGGCGTGAGCACTAAGCGAAGACAGGGGAGGGACTGAGGGAGCGGTGAGAACGGGCGGGGTGGAGCGTGAGCCAGGGCCAGCGCCCTTCTGTCCCCACAGCTAGCTCCTGTCCCCGTGCCGCGGGCCCCGGGGGAGATTCCGTTCTGGTGCCAAGTGGGAGTGAGGGAACAGTGCAGAGACAGGGGTGCCGCTGGCCAGAGGGCAAGCGCGGCGGTGCTCTCGCAGCCTCTGTGAGCGTGCCCCAGCCATTCTGGCAAGGCGGCGGCCAGCGGCTCACGCTGGGCTCAGGCGAGAGCTGGTGTGGTCAGGGCAGGGTGTCCTTTGCCTGCCCTGCCTGGGCCGCGGCTGTTGTCTCTACCAGCCAGCTAAGGAAGATGCAGGTGTCCTCTGAGTCACCCCCACGGAGCCCTGAGGGCCCCTCTCCCACCCTCCACCGATCCCCAGACATGCATTTTACAACATGACCCAGGTGTCTGGACACCAGCCAGAATGCGGATCAGGACTCTGACTGGTCTCTGTGGCTTGGTCTTTTGGCTAAAATCCATGAGTCAATTTATTTTTTTTTAAGATTTATTTATTTATGCACACAAGCACTGGGTACAGGCCAGAGTTGTGGGAGATGAGAGGACCCACCAGAGACAGAGCGGGGAACAGAACAGGCAGATTAACCGAAACACACTGCTGAGGGAGCAGCTGGGAGGCAGGAGAGGTCTGCTGCGCCCTGTGGGTCCCTCCCTGGCCGGGGATCGAACTCGCGCTGCTGTGCAGCAGATGCCTCACAGTGCGGTGCTCAACCCGATGTGCCACCAGGGAGGCCCCTGAATTGATTTCTTGATTTTATAGGTGCTTCTGTTTCTCTTCTCTTCACCTGTCGTGTGTGGTAGCTCCGCGGTGGCCACCCGTCAGTCCGTCTGTGCTTCCTGCCGCTTTGCACTCCGTGAGCTGGTGGGAGATGCACCTGCTCTTTGAGGTCCTGCAGATCACAGCTGGGAAGTGTCTACCTACTGACCTCAGATGGTGCGAGGGGGAGACAAGCAGCGTGGGGCTGTTTCATGAATGACAGGGGACGCTTCAAAATCGAGTTCTGAGTTGATCTCTGCATTTTTTTTGCATATTTCAATTCAGACTTGGAGTGCGCCCACTCTGATTGCCCCAAACATCCTAGGCGATGGAGGGAGCTATCTGGACCCAGTCCGCTCTGGGGTCTTCCCTGCTGACCGGGACCAGCAGCCCTGGCCCGTCCATTGCGAGTCTCTGCTCTTGCTTCTGGGACCGGCACCATTTCCTCAATCCCGAAGGTGCTTCTGTTTCTCTTCTCTCCCTGGTCGTGTGTGGCAGCTCCGTGGTAGCCACACCCGGCGTCCTGACTCACAGCACTCGGGCAACCAGGCGCTTTGTGCACACTGGCAGTGCCTGTAGGGGACAGAGAGCCCGTCCACCCACGACCCAGACCGTGATGTCGTCGCGATGAAGGGCTGAATGGGGGAAGCGAAGGGCAGTCACCTTCAGTACCGATGCCAGACCGACCGGAGGCCACCTCCATCTCTCTGGCGACCTGCGGACTTCGCTGACTCCTCTTCCTCATGTTCACACAAGTGGAACAACAACTATGGAGCAAAGTGATGCGATGTGACATGGGACGTGACGTGATGCGATGATCTGAGAGCTGTATGGACGCATCTGTCACCAGCTGTAGGCACCACGAAAATACAGACTCCTCACTGCCCACTGCCCTTCTGTCCCTCCTGGGAGAAAAGTAGCTTTTCATCAGAGGCTTCTGGAAGGAAATCTTTAGGAGGGTGTAGTAGACAGAGACATTCAAGACGAACCGTATGAGCGGGTATTTTGAGCCTCGCCAGCTGAAGGGCACTGTGCGTTTGCTCATGTGGAAACTGGGTGTAATTAAAATGTTTTGAATGCTGTTGCGATTCACCTGGCTTCAGAACACTGTGCAGCACCCTGTCTTTCTTTCCCGGTGTTGCGCCGCGGGCCAAGGGGGCATCTGATCCTGGGCCCCTGGTCGTAGGAGAGGAGCAGGAAGAAGCTCTTTCTGCATCACTGACAGCAGCAGCGGGGGTGTCTGGAGATGCGATGAATCCAGATGGCGGGGACGGCCAGGCTGGGGCCGCCAGGGCCTCGGCCAGGGAGGAGGGTCTGAGGCGCTTCAGGTGCTGTTCCTGCCCCGGTCATCAGGGAACTGACTCTGAGCGCTCAGCGAGGCTGGCCACCGTGCGGACTGGGACTTGGAGAAATTGAGGTAGATGCGCGCTGTGTTTGTGAACGGGCACAGCCTGAGGGAAGAGGGAGGCAGAGGGAGCTGAGGACTGATCTCTGTTCCCTTAAGTGACCGGCACGGCTGTAAAGGGGCTGACATTTGTCAGCCAGGGACTGAAAAATTAGTCAGTCCCTGGGGGATTAGTCCCCCCCAGGGACTAGGGGATAATACGATTTCCAGTAGGGAAGACACCACGAGACCCAACCCCAGTGCTCTCGCCACGCTCTGGTCTCTCCAGTATAGGGATTGCCTTCTCCCTTATCGGTTACTGTGTTCACTTGTCATTCATCAGAGAACGTAAGGACCACCGTAACATCAGGGGGTTCTGGGCGCCTAGGAGGTAAGGACCACCGTAACATCAGGGGGTTCTGGGCGCCTAGGAGGCCGCGGCCTGGGTGGCAGGGAGTGGGGGACCAGCCCCCTGGGCCACAGAACCAGACAGCGGCCGGCGCCGGCGGGAAGCGGGCGGAGGTCTGACATGCAGTGAGTTGAGTTAACGTAGCACGCTGCACGCACAGGGCAGAGGCCGGTCTTCGCTAACCCGGCACGACAACTTAAACCGCCGGCCACTCTGTCCTTCTGGACACGGCCTTGTCCTCTGCGTCCTGCATATGCGACGCGTGGTTTTCTAGCTCTCCTTTTTGGTCTGAACAGCTTCATTGATAGATCGTTGACATGCCGTAAACTTATCCATACCTTCTCTTCTCCCGTTTTATTGGTTTGTCAATGCATAACTGCATAATTTCAGAGGTACACCTGCACCGCCCGACACCTGCCGCACTCACCCTCTGCGAGTTTCCATCTTACCCCGCCTTTCCTCCTCCTCGCCCCTGTACCTAGTGCGTCCTTTGGAGTCTGAGGGTTTCCATCGCTGTTTTCATGTTTTGCCATATCCGTGTTACACGGCCTGCTCTGCAGGGCGCGGGAGTCGGCACTGCAGGAAGCGTGTGTGGACTTGCCGTTGCGCAGGGTGTGTGGGCGCACGGCCTGGGTCTCAGGTAACACACACCTGCCCCTTTGCCCTCCCAGGGCCCCCGCTCTGCAGCTGGGGCTCCTGGGCTCGCTCCCAGGCGCAGGTCCTTCTGGCGGGCGTTCGCCCGCTCCGTGGACCTGCTGACAGAAGCTCCCCTGGAAGCACAGGGCCTGCTGTGTGACATGAGGCTGTCCGCCACTCTGGGTTCCTGCAGCACCAGCGCAGCGGCCTGCTCTGCTCTTCTGCTCCCCACTTAACATGGGCTTGACGACACAGCAGACGCTTGTTTACTTATTTATTTATTTTTAATTGTTTTCTTACAACGGTGGCTTTCTTTGCTAGGTGTAGTTCCTATAGAATTTCCCGGGCACCATCTCCACAGTCCCCGCTTGGATCCCAGCCCTCCCTCTTCCCTGCAGAATGTCTCTGACTTGTAGACTTTTTTTTAGAATGTGAATGAAAGGAGGGATCTCTCTGGTGGCTCAAGAGGTTAAGTCTCAGCACTATGAAGCATCCGCAGCCGCTGCAGCACGAGTTTGATCCCCGGCCAGGGAGGGGACCCACATGTGCAGAAGACCTTTCCTATCTCCCCGCTGCTCCCCTCAGCAGTGGATTTCAGTAGATCCACCTGTTCTGCTCCCTACTGTGTCTCTGATAAGTCCTCTTGCCCCCTGAATTCCAGCTCTTATATGCATAAATAAATAAATCTTTTAAAAAAGTGATCGGTCAACTAGCTTTACTTAGTTAAAGCTTTAATGATTCATCCAAATCTATCTGTGATTTTCTTGTCAAACCTGATCACTATGCTATTTTAATTAACCTTTCAGTTTAATTATTAACCAGCTTAATTTAAATTTTAATAAAATTTAATAATCCTAATCCTTTTAATAAAACTCATTAGCATGTGCTGTCCAATTTACTAATTGGATTAAAAAGCTGGTATCGCTGACTTTTCTCCAATATGATATTTAGAATTCTTAGGCCATAGGAATTAGCATCTTATGATAATAATCTGCCGTAAAGGATAAAGCTTGATCACAATAAACACAAACTTGTATTTGCATTGAAACCTAAAGTAGAAAGGCCCCGGTAAGGTCATCTCCTTGGGGTTGATAGTTACCTGGACATGGACGTCGTTCAGCAAATGAATTCCAGCTCAGGTGACATTGACTTAGTGGAAATGTCGAGCAGCTTTGGCTGCAGAGGCAGGGGCTCGGCTGTGGGGCTTGAGTCCCAGAACGCCTGAGTTTTAGGCTGACGGTCGCCTGTGCCCGTGACTCACTCACGGAAGCTGTGTGGGAGCTTGGCCGGTCCCGGAGCCTTGGGAAGGAAGGGGGCTTCAGGACCAGCGGGCTGTCGTGGGGAGGCAAACCGACTCCAGGAGGCGGGATCTCTGTCTACCTCCCCTTCTGGGAAAGAAAGAGGAAAGTCCACAACTGGTGGGCAGACGGAAAGAACGAAAGTACTGGCTAAGGTGGGAAGTGCAGCCACGGTGTTTGGGTGAAAACCCGGGAGCTTTCAGTGGAACAGACCGAGGGAGGGGTCCCAGCTGAGCGGGAAACAAGCACTGCGTTGGTGTCTGTCCCCAGGAAAGCTCCGTGATGGAGATCCTTGAAAAGAAAAGTTACCTGACTCCTCAAAGCTGAGCCCACGGCCTTGGCTGTCCTCTTCCATGCCAGTGCGGCGAATCTGCTCCCAGGGCGTCTCCACGTGGTGCAGTGGGGTGGAGAGAGGGACGGGCCTCCCTGGGAGCTGGGGAATGGGCCGTCACAGACACAGCGGGCGTCGGCCCAAGGGGGAGTCAGGCAGGGCAAAGGGCACCTGGGGAGCCTTGGGTTCCCGTCCTGGGAGGCAGGAACAGGACGAGGTGGGGCGTAGAGCCCCAGGGAGAAGGAAGAAGCCAGGAGCAAACAAACAAGTTCCTTTTTATTGGACTTGGTGGCTGGAGTTGGAGGTGAGTTTGCCTTCGATAAAGGCCGCTCCTGCCCTGGCCAGCATCTGTCACCACAGCCTTAGCGGGTATTTGCTGAATGGTATTGAAATGACAAGGCAAGGAGGAAGGCTACCGTGGCTCCATCTGCAAACAAGACACTTTGCACTCACGATACTTCGGTTTAAACGTTATTTTCCCTGTTTCATGGATGAGGGAGAGAAGGCAGAGAGAGGTCACCTGGCTTGAGGCCCCTGCAGCCCTTTTGCAGCCATGCTCGGCCATAGCACCCCCACCTGCTATGGGCGCCTCAGCCGCGGCCCGTGCTTGGAGTCCTCTGAGAGGGGGGCAAGAGGCGGGGGCCGAAATAATGGGGGGAAGTAGGAGAGGAGGGGAGTCTAGGAAAGGTCAAGCCAAGGGAGATGCGTGTGTGTCTGTGCGTATGTAATGGGTGTGTGTTTGTGTGCACATGTGTGTGTTTTGGGGTATGTTTGGGAGATTTCCCCTTCCAGCTTTCAGGGGACGATTGCTCTGCCGGAAGGAGTCTGAATTCTCTGATCTGAATGTGGAGGGACGTGGACATTAGTGCCAGGTTATGTTTTCCATCTAGAGTAGGTGACATTCTCCCCTGGGGCTGAATTCAAGTCATGGGAGCTCAAGGTACACGGTGGGCATGTCAGGGGACCCCACAGCCAGCAGGTGGTAGAGCCAAAAGTGGGCGACCGGGACTTGAGGTCGCTGCACCGCTTCTGACTTGAAGGAAACCGCCCGTTTAAATAGCCCCCGAAACTTACTTGAACATCATGAAAAGCAGCGATGATGTATCCTCTAAGAGGGCCGAGTCACAGATCATGTGTGTCCACCAACTTGAACGCGGCCCAGCCCATTGCCAGCTCTTACTATCCTCACCCGCCATTTTGACAAGATGATGCAACCCCAGTTAGTGCCCCTCACATACACCCCTGTCTTCTCACCACCTGATGCCATACTCCCGGCTCGAGGCCTGACCTGACACGTTATTCTGTCTTGTGGCGAGGTGATGTTCTCAGGTAACGGCAGCTCCAGAGTCCCTCCTCAGGCGCTCACGATGAGCTTGGTGATTGATGAATGTTGATGTGTCACATAAACAGAAGGTGGAAACACAATGTGGGAATAGGAAGCGCCAAATGTCAAAAAAAAAAAAAAGCCCTGAAGATAACCATTCAAATGTATGCAAATTGCCTAATTCCTTGACCTCGTCTGTGCATGCAGATATCTTTTGCTTTCCTTTTGTGAATTGGTTATTTTTCATTGTGCTCCAAAACAATATTCTCAGTCTAATTAAACTCTTTCAGGCTATAGGTTAATATTCAATTCATATGTAAACACATTTATAAACATTAATCAAATTCACATTACTCATTTCATAAATACTGTTTTATTCATCTTCATCTAATGGATGTATTTTCTGAATTTATTCAGTGTTGGTCTTGAGGAGTTCACATTTGGGGAGATGTAGTTATTTAAATGGCAACCTAGTGTTTACTTTCAAGTCAGTTAAGACTTCTCTAGTTCCCAGTTGTTTGCTTCTATAAAGATTTAGCACAAAGGCTTTGTTGGGAGTGTTGCTGAAGATATGATGATGATTAGTGAGACTTATTTCATCCTAGAGCATTCGCATTGAAAGAGATGTCAAAGGAAGACCTGTTTCCTCTTCAGCTTCCCTCCTAGAGGAGCAGAAGGACCCAATCTCAGCTCTTGTTTCAGTCTGCAAGTGCGTTCATTTGTCCATTCATTAATTAAATGGCTAATCCATCTGTCCATCTATCCACTCAAGCAATTCACTGCATAAACATCTGTTAAATGTCTTTCCACATCAAAATTTGAAAACTGCAGATCTTGGGCCCCATCACAGAGGTACTGACTCTTCAAATCTGCATTTTTAATAAAATTCCAGAGTTATATAATGTGCCATAAATTTAATTACTTCTGTCTTGCATAAATATGTATTATGCTTCAGTTTGGTGCCATGCTCTGAAGTGGGTCTTGGGTGCAGGGGGTGCAATGGTGAATGAGGCAGATTCTCTCTTTCTTAAGAATTCAGTACTTAATCTCAGTTGTCTATTTTCTCCTTTGTCTTCCTTGCTGCTGGAGACAAGTCCTCGGTTTCTGAGGTTTATGTCCTGGAGTTTTCTTCCATGTATTTTATGGTTTCAGGTCTTACACCCAAATATTTTATCCATTTTAAGTTGATTTTTGGTCTAGTTTCATTCTTTGGCATGTGGTAGTCCAATTTCCCCAGAACCATTTATTGAAAAGACTTCCTTGTTCCAGTGAGTAATAGATAATAAGTAGACACATAAATAAATAAAACATTGTTAGTTACATTTAATTGCAATGAGCACCATATGAGGAATATATAGAACGAGTTTGGGGACTATATCATTTGATCCTAAGGTGGGGAAAGGGTCAGGAAGGGCATTTTTAAGGTTGTGTTAAGCAGAGCCTGGAGGCTGATGGGGCTTAGGCTAACCAGGCTACATGGCTTCATGCTGGTGAGTCAGATATGGGATGGGTAGCATACGTCAAAAGATGCTGTAGATCTAGAAGTTTACAGTCTACTTTGGACAACCGATAAGTGAGAAACATTCTATGATGGCTCTAAATCCTGAGTCATGAGCCACTGAGCAGGTCTGTGGCTCGAGTTTGCAGCCAGGTGACCAGAGCATGCCCCGAGATGTTCCATCTCGGTCTTATTTTAAAAACAGCTCCAATAACGTCAAAAACTCACAAGCACCCCCTGAGGGTGGGCGAGAGCGTCTTACACCACACACACTGGGGTAGGGAGTCTGCACAGCGCCTACCTCTGTGTCCCACTGGAAATGGCCGTGGTCAATGTGTTGGATATGTGATCGTTTCTCACCACCCCCCCCCCAGGGCCAAAGGGAGCCTAGAGGAGCCTAGGGGAGCAGGAACCCACCAGACAGCTTCACAGGCTGGCAGAGCCCCTGATGTGTCTCCCTGACAGTGAACTTGGAGGAGCACAGTGCAATAGCAGATCGTGGGACATAAGGCAGAGGTCAGAGGGTGCTGGGCACACATGGTCACTGTGAGAGCCAGGTCTGGGTGTGTCTGCGACATGTCTTCAGTGGACGTCCCGGTGATGGGAGAGAGGTGGGGACCCCCAAGTTATTGCAGATCACGAGACACAGTGACCATCACTGTGACCCCAGCATTGCAGCTTTTTGTAATGTTATTTTTCTCTTTAAAATTCTTCAAATTCCTCCTAATAGTGAAGCCATCCAATATTTTTCTCTTACCTTCTGACTTGTTTCACTGAGTATAATTCCTTCTAGTTCCATCCATGTTTCTATAATGGGCAATTATAACCTAAAGCAAACAAAAAACTCTACAAGACCAAAAAGCCAAGATAAACCCAAGGGACCATGGGAAGGAGGGGAAGGAGGGGAGGGCAAAGATGGGGAGGGCAGAAAGAGCACAGGGGACTGAGGCGATGGTGCACGGGTGGAATGGTGGTGGGTACTCCCTGGGGAATACAAATGATGTCAAATATAATTAATTAAATTGAAAAAAGAAAAAAAATTCTTCAAATTGTTCCTACTATGTATGTTGAAAGAAATCACTAAACTGGACTTCATTTTGCATTCCTCTTCTCTGCTAAATGGTTAAGTGATTGTCTATTTTGAGTCCTGATATATACAGCTGTTTCCATAGATACCTGATCATAATAGCTAATTAGCCAAGCATATTTTCTAAAGTCCTTTGAATGACATTTTTTGAAATAATAAACATCCAGCTTTTATTCAATTAGTACATTTTTCGTATTTCTCTTTGGAAACACTCATAAGTGTGACATGATGCTTCAATAATGAAATGTAATAGAACTCAGGTTATAATTTGGTCTCTGTGAAGCTCTAATGAGCTTCTACTCATTACTCCACCCAAAAGTCCTTTCTCTGTTTAATAAATTCCCAGAATAGAAGGCTCAACAAAAATGTGCACTCGAAAACCACCTTTTGATTTAAAAATGTGCTGTTTCACGCACCCTCATGGAGCTCGGGGTGCCCATCACCATCCTCCTCCTTCCCTGAGGGGGACTTTGGAGATCCTCCAGGCAGAAGTGAGGTGCGCTAGCCCGAAATCCCCAGTGTCTGGTGCGCGGCGGCCAAGCATCAGCTGCTGATTTGAACAGTCTTTTGCCGAGGTTGTGTCAGGGAAGAGCTTTGTAGTGTCAGGGAGGGTCTACAGATCTCCCCCCTTTCCAGTGACCCAGACACTTTTAGTGTTTCCCCATCTCTCGTCGTCTGTACCTCACTCAGAGCAGAAACCACGCTTCAGACTGCTCAATCACTATTTTCACGCCTGTTTTATGTAAATCACAAGAGTCAAATGAAGCCTTTTTTTATCCCACTCAGCCAAAGCACACTTATGACCATCTGTGATCTACCTACTGAACATCGAGTATCTGACTTAGAACAGATTAACACTGAACTTGCCCCTAAGGCGTGCGCTAACTCTGGGATCCCCAAAATTTGTGGCACGATACTTGTTCATAAAGGAGGCTCAAAAACTGTTTCCTGAAACTATATGATTTGTAAAATGTGTCACCTGAATGAACATTACACAAGTTATTCATCCCTTGCTTTTAATCAAGAGCAGTCCATTGGCATGAAGAAACTTGCCTTTTCCTCTAGCTGAGGCTCCATTTAGCCCAGGAGAGCTCCTCTAGTTTTCCAAATGCTAAGCACACTAACTTGCTGTAAGGTTAAATTTCCGGAATGGAGTGGTTTTATTTTTTTATTCAAAGTCATTTTGGCTCATCATGTTGTATAGGTCAGGCGTGCCGTCCTGTCAGTCAGCTTCTGTCCAGATGACATTAGATTGCAACCAGAGGGATAGTCTCCACTCTTCGCCAGATAATCCTTATTCACTTCTCTGTCCATGGGCATTTAAGTTGATCCAAGTTTTTTCTATTGTGAAGGACCCTGGTCTGAAGATCGGGGCGTCATCCACTTTTTTAAAAAAATGATTTATTTTATTTATGCATACAAGAACTGGGGTACAGGCCAGAGGTGCAGGGGATGAGAACATTCACCAGAGACAGAGTGGGGAGCAGAACAGGCAGACTGACTGAAATCCACTGCTGAGGGGAGCAGCAGGGAGGCAGGAGAAGTCCGCCGCGCCATGTGGGTCACCCTCCTGGCCAGTGGTAGGGATCGAACTCGTGCTGCAGTGGCTGTGATTTGTTTCATAATGCATTGCTTAACCCACTGCACCACTGGGGAGGCCCCTCATCTACCTTTTCACATTCCTGAAATGGGTCTGTTTTAGCAGATTGCTCCCACTCTGAGATGCATTTTTAAATATGTTCACATTTATGTGCACTTAATAGATTTTACAAATATTGTGATGCTCAACTTTCTAACCATGCATTATTTCATTAATAAAAAGTGTTTCCCTTAAACGGATGCAGGAGTGTTGTGTCAATGATGCTTTTATTGACAATAGACTTAAAGTTCTTTAATTAGGGAAAGGAAGAAATAATATTTATTTATTTCACATTACATCTAAGTAAATTTACTATTTTTTTTTCTTTTGGTTCTCACTCCAAAGTATTTCAAGACAAACTTTTTTTTCCCTTGTTAGATAGCTGAGGAAACTGAGGCTGAATACTTTGAATAAGTTGATGGAAATGAAGAGAGATGAGGTTGATATTCAAACCTAATCATGCCTTTCTCCACAGCTGTGTTCTTTCTAATATGGCAAACTGTTTCTCCAAAGAATAAAATGAGTGGCATCTACTGGGAAATTAAGAAGCAATACGTTCTTCCAGAACAGAATTCTGGAACCGAATTATTTTTGCTTGCTCACAGCCAACTCCCCTCCACTAAACCTCAGCTTCATAGCCAGAAAGATAGCTTCTCCCCTTTTTTTCTATCATGAATCCCAGTTCCTCAGACAGTATCTGGAACAGAGTTAGAGGCACATTAAACATCTGTTGTCTGTTGAACAAACCATGTTTGGTGTGAGGATCCAGTGAGACAAAATGGGACCCAGACATTATTTGTCCAGCTCCAGGGTCTCGTTCGCCGGGTACATGAGACTTTGTTCCTTGGCCCTGGGAATGTGGATGCACTGGAGCAGGTCACAAGCTGTGGAGGGCAGACCAGGTCTTAAACATTCCCCTCTGAACTCTGTGGTCTCAGAGAGAAATGGGGCCAACCTAGACTCTCCAGGGAGGACGCATCAAACACAGGGTTCCAGGAGACTGAACATGTGTAGACTGGCCAGAGTCACCCTGTTAGGACAGGGGCTGGCTCAGGGCCATCTGGATCGTGGGAGAGCTGGCCTCTCTGGGCATCACGGTCAAGACAGTTCACAGCAGCAAGGAGCGATGGGCTAACCCACCACAGGCCAAGACAGGGAGTGTCAGAAGGCGGAGAAAGCAAAGCAACCACCAGGTCTGAGAGGGCAGGCTGCCGTGCTGACCCTCTCCCGATATCAGGTGGGCCACAGGCCCCGGGCTGTGGGGGCAGTTCATGCGCAAGCCCACAGTGTCCTGGGCCGCAGGCTGGTTCCCTGGCAGAGTCTGACACCTGCAGACGGAGGCCAGGGCCAGGGCAGGGGTCCCGGCACCCACACATCAGCTGCTGCTTTGTGGGAAGAGCTGAGGGCAAGATGCAGCCAGCACACCGGGGTTCTACAGAGGGCGGCAAACCCAGTCTCCGGGCTCTCTCTTTCCTTTTCTCTCTCCCCAATATTATCATTACTTTTCTGGCTCAACCTCTTAAAAATTCCAACATCCTTTGTCTACTCTCCATTTCTCTGCCTCACACAAGCCCAAATCCACTAACCAATTTCTTTGCTTCTAGTTAAAGCCTACTCCAACGTTCTTATCATTTCCACATCAATATTATGGTAACATTTTGACCTTATTCTCTATTTCCAGTATAAATGCCTTCACTGACTCATACTTCCCACAAGGTACAAGGCAAGACTCTTAGTTTGGCAGAAAATGTCCCTTGTGATCTTTTATGGCCAATTGTTATTGGAGCCCAGCTGCCTCAGTGGTGGGAGTCAGCAGGAGCAGTGGTTGTTTCTCACCCTGCTGCTCCACTACAAGTCAGTGGTGACAGTTGCTCCTCAGATACCTTATATGTGACAGTGTACTTCCTGGATCGTGGAATGGACCCAATCAGGTGTGAGCTGCTATGTGCTGATTGCCAAATGGTCCAATCAGCCACAGAATTGAAAAATCGTCCAATCAGACTGGTGTGTGGGGATCCCTGAAAGTGGATATAAGCCAGGGTCGAAGGGAGCTTCAGAACCCCTGGAGAAGAAGGACCCCTGAGGAGTAGAGCCCCACAAGAGAAAGAGGAGGAGACAATGCCAGCTCCTAGAGAAGAGAAGATGGTTCCAGCCTCTGCAGGAAGAAAGAAGGGGAAGACTCTCTTCCTGACCTCCGAAGAAAGAAGAAAAGAAGCATCCAGCAGACACCCTGTGAAGAAGGAAGAGAAGCTGAAGGACTCTGCCAGAGATGAGACCTTGGTCCTGTGTCTGACAGTGGCTCAAAGGAGCACCAAAATCCCTGGGCCTGGTGTTTCAAAATGCTGTTTTTTATTGGTATAACCCAATAACTCACAAAGAGCTCTTAACACTGGGTGTCTCTGACACTGCCTCTGCAGGACCAGTGGTGGCCATCACTATTGGCCAGTGATGTTCAGCACTCCTAGTGACTGGTGGAGACCATCACTGACACTATCTGGATGAAGCAATCAGCTGCGTGTGGATACAGTAAGCATTTTGTTTCCCCCACTTTTTAAATAAAACCCATGGTTGCTGTTCCTATAGCCTGAAGTCTTTTATAATTGTGCACATGGGTGAGACCCACAGGCAGTGACCGGTCCTCTTATCCAGCACTATCCTTTGCTGGGCTATAGCCCATAGGCCCCTATTGTGTGGGTGTTGTATAGCTATAGCCCTTGATTCTGGTTTGTGGCCTTTTGGCCTTTTGGGGTTTTTTGGTGGCTCTTTGGTTTCAGAGCCCTCTCCTCCACTCCTGTTTTATGGCCAATTACGACCATGAAAGGACTCTCTTCTCCCCCTGTTTCATCTTGTGACCCTTTATGGCCAGGCACCTCCCACTGGATGTTCCCCCTATCCCTACTGGGTAATAAAAGGCATTCAGTTTGGGGTGTGGGTGATCTCTCTCCTTTGTGACTGTCCAGGCACTGTTTTCTGTAGGGTTGTTGCTTTCCTCCACTGTATGCCTGGTAAGTTCCTTGCCCTACTGGCTGGGTTGACTGATCCCTTCTTCTCTGCATCTCTGCTAAAATCTTCCCTCTTCTCCTCTGATTTAGAAACCACTGTCTGGTGTTTCCAGATCCTCTGTGTGCACCTATCCCTACCCTTTGTCACTTTCCTTTATTCCTGTTCTTTGCTGTGCCTTAGACCACCATCCCAGTCCCCAGCCAGAGCAGGGATCAGAGGATTTTAACTGAATAAATGGTGCTTATTCCAGCCAAGAGGGTGGGTAGAGAGGCAAGTGAAAAGACTGATGTGAGAAGAAGCCCCTCCAGCTTTCAAGTTCTTCAGAACTGAAGTGGTTCCTCTTACTACACTGCTGGTGGGAATGCAAATTAATCCAACCAATATGGAAGACTGTATGGAGGTTCCTCGGCCGACTAGAGATGGAACTACCATATGATCCGGCAATCCCACTCCTAGGAATCTACCCAAAGGACACAAAAACACCGATCCAAAAGAGTACCTGTACTGCCATGTTTATTGCAGCACTGTTTACAATTGGTAAGAACTGGAAACAGCCCAAAGGCCCAAAAGTAGAGGACTGGATCAAGAAGATGTGGTACATATACACAATGGAATACTATTCAGCGATCAAGAATAAAAAACTAG
>JAGFMF010011709.1:3380745-3505721 GCA_019455555.1 Galemys pyrenaicus | reverse complement strand
GCAAAAGAAAAATATCGGATGACCTCGCTTTTAGGAGGAATGTGAAAAAACAAACAAACAACAATCAAAACAAAAAAGAAAAAGGAAGAAAATGAAACAAACAACAACAAAAAAACAACAACAAGAGAAAACTAAAGGAAATGGGCAATCATAACCAAAAACAACCAAACAATCAAATAACAACTCAACAAGATCAGAAGATTAAAGATAAACCCAAGAGACCATGGGGGGTGGGAGGAAGGAGGGGAGGGCAAAGACGGTGATGAGATGTAAAGAGCACAAGGGACTGAGGTGATGGTGCACGGGTGAAATGGTGGTGGGAACCCCCTGGGGAAAACAAACGATGTCAAATGCAATTAAATATAATAAAATTAAAAAAAAAAGAACTGAAGTGGTTCCTGGAGAAAGAATTCTTTGAAATCCCATACTGGGGAATTCCATCAATTGGGTAGCATCAGCTTCCTGTGTTGAGAGCCACCTTTCAAAGGGTTTAAAGGGCTTGCCTTTCAGTGTTCTATAACAGGGCTCCAGTGGAAGCACCTTGGTGTCTAGGGGAATGCACCCCATCTCATGTGGGGGCAAGACTTGCTGGGAAACATCCATCCCCCAAGATGAAGCATATACCCTGGGGATGGTCTGGGCACAAGGCCCGGCCTTGTTTGGAGCAGACACATGAGCAAGGTCCTTGGAACACACTTTTAGAGTCTTGTGGGCAAGGATAGGGGGCCAAGTATTTTCTTAGAAGGAGTCAATTTTCACCTGGTGTATCAACATAGCAAAATACATAAACTTATCATTTGTTTTCTTATTTCTTCCCATATATAAATTACTGCCAGTCTTTAAAAGGTTAAAATAAAAAGGTCATGACTAAAAGTAAAAGTACTAGACTAAAAGTAAAAGTACTAACTAAAAGTTCAGTCGTTTCTGTCCCCATTCCCCGCCGTTGTGACCTTGGCCAAAATCACATCCTCTCCTTTTTGCATTAAATGGGCCATTAATCCCTGTCCTGTGTTCTTTTCTGGCATTTGTGAAGATTAACTGTGATAATGGTTGGGAAAGTGCTTGGAGAACTGTAAATTGATGTACAAATGGAAGGGATTAAGGGATTAGCTTCAATCCAGTAAAGATTTTCTTTTTTATAGAACGACCTGCCAAACATCAGTCCCTATGAGTTGCCAGCAGGTGCGCACGCAGACACACACACGCAGACAGGCACAAACACACACACATGCACACACACTGAAACTTGGCCTGGAGCTTCTCTCCTTCTCTCTACATGGTTTCTCCACTTCCTCCCTCATTACCTTTGTCAACTCTCATGATGTTATCCAGCGTGACCCCAGGGAATTTGGATTGTGTTAAAATCTCCTCTTACCTGAAGTCAAAGTGTACAAACAAAAGTGCCCACTTGCATGTTTTAGCATGTACATTCATGCATGTATGTGCCTTTTGTGCATGTGTGTCTGTGTGGGTATATGAATGTGAGTGCATATGTTTCTGTGCAAGTGCATCTGTGTTCATGTATATATGAGTGTCTATGTGCATCTGTGTGTGTACCTGTATCTAAGTGTACACTATTATATTTTTATTTCTCTGTTGGTTGTTTGACTGGCTCAGTCGAAGGTGATACACAATAAGGAACAGTTTAAGAGAAACAAGAGATGTGTCTTTTTAAATTATTTGTGGGATTGTTTATAAACAGAAATCTCATAACAAAATGATGTCCCCATTTAATGTTTATTTGTGATCTTCCCCATCTCTTTTTTTAAAAAAAGCTATTATCTAGTCTTTTAAAAAAAGTAATGATCTATGCCTAAGCATCTTGCAGATTCTCTCTTGAGAAGGGACTGCTGTGCTGGCTCTGACCTGACATCACAGGCTGCAAGATGTTCCACTGATCAACCGGCCTACCTTAGATGAAGCGTCTAATGGATGTGCTGTTAAAAAACAGGAGACTTGGGCGAAATGATGCGTCCAACACAGTCTGTTTGCAGGTGTCCATACCTAAGCCTTAAAATAGCTTGCATCTTCTAATTGTTCCTGTGTGTTCATTTCCTTGCCTAGATGTGTGCTCTTTGAGGCCAAGAATACATAGATTCACCCCTCAACCTTGGGACCTTGCTCCTGCCCACCATACTAGCATACTGATTTACTGAACGATTGAACCAATACATGTACCTGATGGACATACACATGTTTGTACCTTTCCTATCATGTTTTTCAATGTATATTTCTATTTTATATATACAAAACTTATTTTTGGTAACAACTTCGTCACCGTTCCTATGTGAACACATAGTCTGTGTATAATTCAGAGGTAATACCTATTTATTCACATGTATCTTGGAATTCTTACAGCAAAATATGCATTAGCTGCAAAAAAGAAAAACCAAGAACAATGTAATTTCATTCTCCTCTGTTTTCAGTTTAACTTCCATGGAGTAGATGGGAAATGGTTGAAAATCAGATGGTTTGAAAGAACTCATTTTGTGATTCTGTATGACTTGATATTCTATCTGCCAACCTTGGGTGGGGCAAGATGAAAAGGCAGAAGATGAGGTGGAAGGAGGAAAAATATTTGAAGGCAGCAGAGAGGAAATCAACAAAATGAAAAGGCCCCTTAGTTATGGGGCAAGCTTTCCAGGGTGTAGTCAGTCAGGAAAAATGATTTTTTTCTTAACACCCCAGAGAGGGTAATTAAACTCCTCCCACTGTACTATCAGAGAATTTTCCAGAGATTATTGTGATGTTTTGAATTTGAGGGGAGACACGTTTGTTGAATTTGTCATTGTCATAGGTTTACAAAATAGCTATTAGGGACAAACGGAATTAAAGACCTACAGGAATTGTTTATAAATTCTGGGGAGCTCGAACACAATCTCTCTGTGTTTCAGAGGTAACATTTGAGAAGATACATCCTAAAGAACTCACATTTCATTTAAAAACCAGGGCCCAAGTAATGTGTACTACAAATATGTATAACTTCTCATGGGAATTATGTAGACCTGCTTTGATGCCTTGAAGGACATGGCAGTGTCACAGTGAGGAGAAATTGGTAAATAGTCAAGACTGACTTTCAGGAAATAATTCAGGAAATATTGCTTTTAAAAACCAAAGATGTGATCTCAAATTCATTAAAGGCAATCTAGATGAGACTTATTATGTAAAATTGTGTGTGTGTGAACAGTACTCATATTTTGTATATGCTTAAGTGGATTGGAGGAAGTGCTTACTAAATATGGTTGAATATATCCCTAAAGCACAAGCCTGCCATGTACTCTTCTTACAGTTTGGATTCAGTCTGTATTTTTAACTCTTTGTGCAGTTGCAAGTAAAAAGCAAGTGAGTGTAGGGAGTGGGTGCCTCTGTCCTTAGGACTGAATACAGTCATTGAGGAGGCAATTTTACTTGGTCCTCAGTAGGGTACCAAGGAGGCCAGTCTCTAAATTTGATTCAGAAGACAACGTCCAAGTCTCATCACCTCACCAGTTCCATGATATTGGACAAGTCACAAGATGGCTTTACACACGTGATGAGTAAGTTCATGCCCTCACGAAACTGTGAACATATTTCATTTAGAAATGCTTTCAGGGGATTTGTCTCATTCTAGGTACATGAAAGAAACATTTGATTTAATGCTCCAACAGTCTAACACCAAAACTCTCTTTTACACCAGTGGTTATTGTATACCAACCCTCATTTGTCACCCTCACAGATGCTGGGAGATAGGCATCCACTTCCCTTATACGAGACGAAGCTGGTGATCCCAAAGGCGAAGTCATTCATTGAGACGATAGCTATTAGGGTGCATACCTAAGGCTGGTACTGGTGTCTTAGTCCACAGGACCCACAAATGCCCTCAGGATGTTTGGCATGTCGCCATGAAGTTATCCAGGATGTCCGCTTCTCCGTTTGCTGGTGGTGCAATCCATTGTCACGTCGCCTTCAGATGTTTTCCCTGAAGAACAAATAAGCTAAGTTGCAGATGACCCAGCTTAGCAGGAGTCAGCTCTGAGAACATTGAGGCCCCCCCATGCTGTGTGGCCTCACTGGAGGGGCTCAGCGTGGAGCTGGAGACAGAAGTATAACTTGAAGCCTCCCGGAGACCCTTGTCTTCTGCTTTGTTAGTGTCGTGTTCACCCTTGACTTGGGCATGCCAGTTATGTATTTTGGGCCAGAGAAGCAACCAGAAACAAGAGTGGAAACACAAATATGAAAGTCACACCTGTTCTTTACACACACACACACACACACACACAATGCATATAATGAAGTGCTGATAGCTATTCCCTGACAATGCACAAGTGACTGCCTGCACCTGCTTGGAGAGAACCAGCTTCATACCTCAACAGTCAAGTCTATTTTTAGAAATGCATTGTCATTTCCCTTCTCTTGTGATGTGGCGGTTGGCACAGGCAATTAGACGCAACCATAATTTATTGTAAGAATTTATTAGCAGCAGAGCGATACATGTTTCATTTTTCTCATACCACCAAGTTGCTTCTTTACTCAGTCATTCAGATGGAAACGGGCCACCAGAGATTGGCTTTGGAAAGGTCCCATCTACTCTGGCCCCCTCACCTAGGACTGTACTCTCTCAGAACTAGAGGAGGAGATTCAAGAATAACAGCTGATATTTAACTTCATAGTCAGGAAAGCTGAGTAAGAGTTATTAACAGTAGAATAAGTTTTCTCTGGTATCAACATACAGACCTTAAAATATTATCAGCATTCTAGAGGTTGGCTAACGATCAGGATTTTAGCAGGTGCGAGTCTTCTACAGCATGTCCTAGGGATGCCTGCTTGCGTCGTGACTTGTTCCAGCAAGAGAAATAAAGAGTAACTAAAGTAAACTTCAAAATCAGAGAAATCGAGTATTTAGACTTAGAACTTGATGCAGCAACAAATAGAATTTTGTAGAATGGCTAATCAATTGATAAATGTATATATGTGTGAAGGAAAACATTTTAAAATGATTTTCAATCATGTATGGATTAGAGATTACCTTTGAAAAGTACTTGTGAAACAGGGTGGGCAGGAGAGGAGGAGGGTGCTCTAACTGAGACAGGGGTCAGAGGCCCCTAAAGGCCAAAAGGCCACAAACCAGAATCAAGGGCTATAGCAACAGGGGCTATAGCCTATCAGAGGACAGTGCCCGATACAGGTCACTGTCTGTGGGTTCTCACCCACACGCACAATTGCAAGGGACTTCAGGCTACAGGAACAACAGTCATGGGGTTTATTTACAAACTGGGGGAAACAAGAGGGCTTAGGTATCCACAAGAGGCTGGCTGCTTCATCCGGACAGCATCAGTGTTGGCAGTCACCGGTCACCAGTTCTAGGCAGCACTGTCCAGGAGCAATGACCACTACGGGCCTGCAGAGGCGGTGTTCCAGTGGACACCGAGTGTTACAGCTCTTGTGAGTTGTTGGTTTATGTCACCAACAAACAGCTCTTTGAGACACCAGGCCCAGGGCCTTTGGTGCTCCTTCCAGTCAGTGTCACAGCCAGGACTGAGTCCTAGTCTCTTTCTCTCCTCGGAGGGCGACGGCTGGAGGCTTCCCTCCTTCCTTCGAAGGCTGGAACTGTCTTCTCCTCTTCCTCTGCTGCTGCTTCCAACGAACTGCTCTCCAAGGGAACTGCTCCTCTCCAAACAAACTGCCACTCTCAGTGAACTGCCCCCCTAACTGGCTTCGACCTGGCCTTATATTCACTTCTTCAGGTTCCCCCCCCACACCACAGTCTGATTGGTCCACTTTGCTTGCACCTGGTTGGTCCATTTTGGCCTGTTCCAGAATTCAGGAAGTTTAACGGGCTCAGCTATCACTACCTTGTGCTAGGCGGAGTCCTGGTGCCAATCAACCCAAGGCTCACACCCGATTGGTCCATTCCATGATCCAGGCAGCACACTGCTACATAAAAGGTCTCTGAGGTAGGACTGCCACACTAACTTGCAGGGGAGCCAGAGACCGACCACTCCTCCTGCCGGCTACAACCCGGTAACACTTGTACAGTCAAGAAAAAAAAGAACACGTAGGTATTTAGTCTGTCTCTGGCCTGCTCTCCCAGCAGGATGAAAAGTGGCGAGGAGAACTCATCTCCATGCTGCCAGGAGCACTCCTGACAAATCTGGGAGCCAGGATGCCAGATTTGAAGAACCCATAGAAGCAGGAATGGGACCCTCAGCTTTCTTCCAGGCTGGAAAGGCTGCTCTGTCCTTGAACTCCCAGACACGTGTGCTTCATGCAGGGGCACAGAGCCATGAGACGTTTGCCTCCCAGCATGGACTGTGTCCTGGGGGCCGGAGGGGGGCACCCGGAGCTCCTAAACTCTTGTCTCCAAACTGCTGTTTTTGATTGGGCTTCAGCCAGTTCAACAGCTGGCCAGGCCAGAAGCTTCTGGTGTGGTCTGATCCCACCCAAGGACCCACAGACATGGATAGAAGCCTGCCCACTCCCGTTACATGAAGAGGATTCATGTGGGACAACAGGGAGCCTCTACCCTGAGGACCAGGATGCCAGCACAGGGCTGGTCAGCTGTGGACCCGCCTCAGGGAGAGCAAATCCATATCTAAAGGATGTGTCTGTTTGCCCTGACAACCACCAGGACATGAAGGTCCCACGTTCCGTTGTCACAAAGTTCAGAGTCTCTGAGAACTTTATATAAATAAACAAACAAAAATACACACACACACATACATCTATATCAGACTGTGAATTCACTTATTTTCCTTGTTTAATTTAGATTTAATTTTTGTCACAGAGTCGCTTAATTTGAATGTATTTCAGGTATCCCAGTAGAATGCCATCCTCCCCTTCCACTCCATCTCACAATTTCATAGGCTATTTGTGGACAGGGAGGTTAACTCTGAGGCCAGAAGGTTATTTACCAGAGAACTGAGTTGAGTTTCCTATGTACTCCCAGAGCCTGAGGAGACCAAACTCCCACGTGGAGGAGGAACCATAGAAATGCGTTCAACAGCCAAGGTAGGAGACTGAAACTTGACCCCAGCCTGACCTCCAGGTGGGGCAAAATCTAAGGAAGTTTGTGAAACCCCAGATGCACAGAGTCTTCTGGTTAAACGCTTGCTGGACTGCTCAGTAATCTAAACCAACACACTAGCGAAACAGCTCATTCGAACCCGAGACCTGTGTGTGAAAGACTTCCTAAATTTTTCTGAGGTGACGTTTCCAAAATCTAAGGTTCTCCCACTAATTGCCACAATAAAAATCTTCCTTAGGAGAATATTACCTCTGCTATCAATATTTGGACACCAGCTTTATTTTAATATAGGGAAGACAGATACTAATTAAATGAATGCAGAAAACATTAATATGGATAAAGCTGACCTTTCTAAATGATAAAATGAATAATTCACCAGAAAGATATTATAATCCTGGACGTATGAGTACTTCAAAACATGGACTCTAAAAGTAGAAGTGAAAATGGCATTTGATTAGCTAAAGCATTCTCGGTGTAAGACTTTAGCCTGTCTTTGTGAGAAAATGATAAATCAAGCAAACAAAAAATACCAATAAGAAAAGACATTGATGAGTGTTTTCTATAAAAATATTTCTATAAATATTTTAGAATTTACAGGTCACCTTCAGTCTCTATAATAGTTGAATACATATCTTCCTCCCCTGTCTTCTCCCCCTGCAAATACATAATCCCTTAAAGAGGTGGACATAACTCACAAGACACACACAAATGACCTTAATCTATATAACAGATGCGGCCTGGGCATCATAGTTCACCAACCTCTGATCTAGAAGAAAAGAACACAAGTGACAAACTTGATGGGTATTAATGAAACCTCACACCAGACAAAGTACATACATTCTTTGAGAGCTAACATGAAAAATTTATACTGATGGATCATATGATGACCCATAAAACAAACCTCAATAATTGCAAATCATAGCTGATACCCTAAAAACTAACATAATAATATTAGAAACTAATATGAAAGAAGCCCAACATGCAAACACTTAGAAATTTAAAAGTAAATGGGCTGAGACAGATGTCATAATAGAAAGTTCACAAATATTTCAAATTGAGCGAATGTGTAGCATGATATTAAAATGTAAATTGTACTCTTAAATGCACATGTTAAAATAAAAGTAAGGTAAAATTAAACAGTTAAATAATTACATTAAAATTTCTTATAAAGACTGTCATGAATGTTTCTTTAAAATCAGTAATGTTCCCCCACATCTGGTGTTCTGCAGGCTCCCGAGGATACCTATCCACACAGCTACACCAGAGAAATAAGGAGAAATAGGGTAAAGACCCAAAGGGAAAAATCACATTGATTTCACACACTATGGCAAAGTGATGTGCAATATCACAATATGTAGAAAAAATAATCATTATAGGGGCCTTCCTGGTGGCCTAGGGATTGAGTCTCAGCTATATCACCATTCGATCCCCGGCCAGGGAGCTGACCCACATGGCACAGCAGACCTCTCTTGCATCCCCGCTGCTCCCCTCAGCAGTGTGTTTCAGTGGATCCACCTGTTCTGCTCCCCACTCTGTCTCTGGTGACTCCTTCTACCCCCCAACATCTCTGGCCTACACTTACCCAGTTCTTCTGTGCAAAAATTTTAAAGAAAAGATAAATATAATTTCTAAGAAGTAAATAGGTAAATTTGCTGGATAGGATCATACTAAAATATCAGTTATTTTCTAAACATCAGGGATAATCAATCAGGTGAATTATCTTCTGTCCTTCTCTAGGGTGAACAGCCCCGTGCCAGCTCCTGTACCTTCCATCTGAAGTGCGTCTCTAGACCCAGAAACCTTCAGGATAAGCTCATGAGCTTAAAGCACAGGTTTCTGGCACCTCTACCTTCCCCTTTTCTCTTTTAGCTTTTGTGTTCACTTACAAGTTTCACTTTTTTAGGAAGGTTTTTCATTCATTCCTTCTAAAAGGAGCATCTGAGTCACAGTGACAGCTCCTTCCGCCATGTCAGAGCCAGAATGCAGCAGTCTCACTCTTCAGCCCAGCGGCCCTGCATATCCTTGTATTTTCAGCCACACATTAATAACAGGACATGTGGACGTGGCTTCCGCAGGTCAGCTATCATGGTCACAAAGCTATTAAATGATGGGGTAAAAACTTCATTCTTCCTCTTCACTTTGCCGTGACTTTGACATGTCCCAGGCGAAGGCGTGCATTATATGGACTTGTGAATGAACATAATAGGTACGATTATCTTCACCTGGATTCTCTACAATGATGTGACATGAAGAATATAATTTCTCAAGCTGTTCTAGGGGGAGCGGGGAGAGAGGGGGAGTTGACGTATAGGTCTGAAAATCCATCATGAGTGGCTGTCTCTCTCCTCTCAGCCCTGCTTCTCTATGCACTGACATTGTTCTTGGGTCAGCTCATCTAATGTAGAAAGATGGCCGTAACAGGGTCTCAGTCTGCATCCTACAATTGAATGGCTAGAAAAGAGAGAGCCTCTTTCTCAACATTTTCAGCAAAATCCAAGTGATGTAGGCTGCTTACAGGACAAGTTTTGGTTATGGGGTTATTATTGGATTATGCCGATGGAATAATATGCCTCTTGCCCAGGCTTCAGTTGGGTGATGGAGCCTGAAGTCATTAGGAGCAGAAGGATGATGTAGGGGTCAGGTTCTTTGATGCAAGGTGATAAATATTTTGCACATAGAGCATGAAACCAGGTTGGGAGTTTGCTCTCAATGTGCTCAGTGACTAGAATTCCAGAAAGGCTGCTCTCCTGATTTGAAGGACAGCTTTTTCCATACTCCAGACACCCCCCCCCCAAATTATCAGGGACACTTTATGAAGTGTAGTGGTATTAGAATTGCTTTTTTGGGGTGCAGAGAACACCATCCCTCTGGTTCTTCTTGGTAACTTCAGATGGGTGAGCAGAGGAAGGCAATCCATTTATTCACATGGCTCAATGACTATGCAGTCCCCGCGTTCAGTTGGGGAGACAGGGCTTTAAACCCTGAACTGAAGAATGAGGCCAGGGGCTGTGAGGTGCCAAGAAAAAAGGAGGGGAGTTTAACCAAGGGGGTGACTTCATCTTTACTCTGAAAAT
The DNA here is from genome assembly GCA_019455555.1 of Galemys pyrenaicus. Taxonomy (NCBI): domain Eukaryota; kingdom Metazoa; phylum Chordata; class Mammalia; order Eulipotyphla; family Talpidae; genus Galemys; species Galemys pyrenaicus. Next base: position 3,495,644 of record JAGFMF010011709.1, on the reverse strand, counting down.
AAAGATGGGTTTCTGAGATAGAAAGGACAATTTTCACAGATAAACTTATACTTGGATGATACCCCCCAAACTACATCCTTCTACCTCATTATGCAGGAACAGTGTTTGCTTCAGTTAGGAAAATGGCAGAAGGACTGAGGAGAGACAAGAACTTCTCAACCTCCAGGGCCCTCACTGATCTCAACTCAAATACTCTGTAAGCCAGAGTGTGGCATTCTGAGGTGACCCGTTTTGGGAATCTTGGGATGGTCTATTCTGGGCACCTTCATTTTTGGAAATATGTTTCTTCCTCCCATGTTTAGTTTCCATGAGGGTGTGTTTATTTTGCCCATCATTTTATAGGTTCCTGGTACAATACGCATTATTGTCAGTGTGTGTTACTTTAACAAGGTAAATAGCAACTATAATAGCAGATAGACCGCAGACTCACAATGGCCTAAAAACAAAAATGTGAAAATTTTGTTGGCCACAGTAACTTGCACTACTGATTTATTTGGAAACCCAGACCAGTAAAGGATTTGTCATCTTAAAAGTTTGCTTTTCAAGATTACACTGAGTTTCAACATCCACTTGGCAGACAGGTGGAGAAGGTGTCAAATGGGTCCAGTAAGGAAAAGTTATAAATAAATAGCTCCCACTCTTGGCCAGAACCCAATTACAGGTGTCAACTACAACAGGCATCATGGATCGTAGTTTCTGGGCAGCAAGATCACTAGATCTTCTGGGCTGGAGACAAAGACTTTTGGTGCACAGGCACCAGTCTTTGTCTCAATAAGACTTTTTGAATGAATACATAATATCAGCTTATTTTGCGCTATGTAAGATGGGAATAGGAAGAATTTTGGAACTAATTATATTTCCTATTTTTATATTTTGTTTTTATTTTCATTCTTATTCTCAGAAGGAAAAGTTGGATGATACTATTCTTGGATGTTGGGTGCGTGTGGGAAGAAAAGGGGAAGAGGGTGCCCCAAAGTACTATGATGGGGGATTATTGGGGCTTTGGTGTTGGTGTGTGAACCTTTACCGATAAAATATATACTGTGTCATAAGCCAGTGTTGTTTTGATAGAAGAGCTCTTAACTTATTAAAAAAAGATCTACCATGTGATCCAGCAATTCTATTGCTAGGGAGCTATCTGAAGAATTAAAATGAACAAACAATATTAATTCAAATAGATAGATGTGCTTCTATGTTTACTGCAGCACTATTTACAATAGTCAGGTATGAAAACAAACTCAGTGCTAAGGACAGGTGAGTGGACCAGGGAAATGTGGTACATATGTACAATGGAGTGCTACTCAACTTTCTCTCTCTCTCTACACATATATATGTATATACACACATATGTACATATAAAATATGTGTGCTACATATGTTATAGCACATATCTAATAAATGTATTAGATGAGATGTATTATTGTGTGTGTGTATAAAGATGAAATTTGCTATTTGAGACAACCGGGGTGGAACTAAGCAAAATACGAAGAAAGGCAAATGCTGGATGATTTTGTCTGTATATGAGATATGAAGAAAACAAAGCAAAGAAACTGACAAAACCCAAAACAAAGCCTAGAAATCTGTAGAACCAAGTCTACCAAATGGGAAGGGTGAGGAAGGGAGCAGGGAGGGGCAGGGGCCGGCACCGTGATGGAGGGTTATGTGTGTTACAGTGCTGGGTGTGATATACAAACACAGATGTGTACAGGTGGGGACTGATTAGCTGTGCAGTGTGTAAACCAACATTACCTGAATAAAATAAATAACTTTAAAATAAATTAAAAAATGTTTAAAAATCTTGAGTATGAAGGAAACTGATTCTCAGACAGCTATAGGAAAACAGGGCATTTCCAGGGCCCTCCAAAAATGTGAATGCTGTCTGAGGGTTCCTGGAGCTGCCAGTGTGTTTTGGAGTGATTTGAGGGGGATGGATGGTTCTCTAGACCAGTCACTTGTCTTGTTTTATCTTTTGGAGGATTTCAGAGACTAAGGGAAAGAAATGGAAATAATTTATCAAGCTTCTGAAATGTGTGTCTCTATAGTAGCTACAGTATGTAGGTTATTTTATTCAGTTTTCTCAATAACCCCATGGAGATACATGCATATTATTGATTTACCTATAAAAAAGAATATAATATGGCCATAACAAGAGCTAATATTTATAGAGCTCTTGCCTTGTAGCGGTGCTGTCAATATCTGTTCTGCTTTTAGCCTTGATAATCCATGAATTGGATCTTCCAAGAAGTGAAGAGACATATTTAAGTGTATCTGTGTGATAAAATGCAGGAAACTGGATTATTTACTTATTTTTTACAAGGCAGCAAACAAACAGTATTTATTTACTTATTTATTGTTTTTACTGAGGACTCACGGTGTGTTTCCTACTTTACAGAACACAAGCAACGATAAAGTTAATTAATGAAGATGTGTTATTGGAGGAATAAAGGTAACAATGATTCTGCATTATTTGATCATTTTGAAAGAGGTTTTATTGTTATCAGATGTGAGATGTACCTGTATTTGATAAAAACAACAACAACAACAACAACAACCTGGGGCCTCCATGTTGGCACAAGGGATTAAACACAGCACTATGAAGTATTCACAGCCACTGCAGCATGGATTTGATCCCTAGCCAGGGAGCTAACCCACATGACACAGCAGATCTCTCCTGTCTGGCCTGCTGCTCCCCTCAGCAGTGTATTTTGATCACTCTGCTTATTCTGTTTCTCACTCTGTCTCTGGTGAATCCTCTCAGCCCCCACACCTCTGGCTTGCACCCCAGCTCTTGTATGCATAAATAAAAAAAAAATCTTTAAAAAAACTACATATACACAATGGAATACTATTCAGTGATCAAAAAAGATAAAGTCATGTCATTTGTGGCAACATGGATGGAGCTGGAAGGGATGATGCTAAGTCCAATAAACCAGAAGGAGGAAGATAACTACTGAATGATGTCATTTATATGTAGACTACAGAGAAACCAAACAAAGGTCAGACAAAGACAGCATTTGCAACCAGTCCTTGAAAACTGCTGTATATAGACCATCTGTGTATATAGACCACTTCTTCTTGATCCACTCATCTGGCTTGGGGAACTTAAGTTGTTTCCATATCTTGGTTGTTGCAAATAGTGTGGCAATAAACAAAGGCGTGAAGGTTCCTTTTGGATTAATTAGTGTTTATGAGTTCTTGGACAGATACCCAGGAATGGCAGATACCAGGAATGGCAATCCATTTTCAGTCTTTGGAAACCTTTACCCGCTTCCCACAGAGACTTGGCTCATCTCCATGCCCAAGAGGGCTCCTTTGTCCCAACACCCTCATGAGCGCTTTCGTTTCTAGTCTTTTTGATATGGGCCATTCTCACAGGTGTGAAGTGGCATCTCTTTGTGGTTTGGATTTGCATTTCCTGTATAAGTATTAATGAACTTTTTTTTCACGTGGTGTCTGTAGAGAAGAGCTTATTTAGTTCCTCCTGCCATATTTTGATTGGGTCTCTTGTTTTTTTTTTTTTTTTTGTTAAGTTGTATGAGCTCCTTGTACATCTTTGCTGTCAGTCCCTTGTCTGATGTGTGGGGTGCAAAATTTTTCTCCTCTTCGGTGGGGTGCTCTTCATTTTAGTTATGACCTATTTCACTGTGCAGAAGCTTTTTAATTTGATGCAATCCCAATTGTTTATTTTCTCTTTTTTTCCCCTGCTGCTGGGGACAAATCTGCAAAGATATCTCTGAAGCTTATGCCGTAGAATGTTTTATGTTTCCTTCTATATAGAAATCAGACATAGGGTTGAGCCAAAGGCCTGTCCTCCCCCACCAGTCTGACATCTTTGCTCTTCCATAGCCACTTATTGCTCCTTGCATGCCCTCATGGGGAGGAAATCCAAAGGTCACCACGGCGCCTGAGTGGAATTAGTTAGCTGCAGCAGAGAGAAAGAAATAGCAGGAAGGGGCATGGCCAAAATAGGGCAGGCTGCTGACAAGGGTCCCTGCGAGCTGAGTGGTGAGGAAAACTGCCAATGGTGCTGTCCCCAAAGAGATTTTACTCTGGGTGCGTTGTGCAATGTGGGGTAGGAGCTACCGGGTGACATATGTCTTTGTTTGACTACAATTCCACAGCGTCTGCTAGAACTTGTGGGTGCCCTGGTTCCAGGGTGATAAGTGCAAACAGCACCTCACCGGGCAGGTGGCTTCTGTATTTAGCGAGAAGGCGCACAGCCTCTGCAATGCAATGTTCAATCTCTGGTTTGGACCCAGGGTCGTGTGTGTGCTCACGTGCTCGATAAGAGCACATCGTGCACCTGTGTGCATGTACATGTGCAGAGCTGTGTGTATACATCTTGCCTCTCTCACAGCACCTCTGACCACTGAAAGAAATGCTTTCTTTCTATCAATAATAGCTTGCTGAGGGGTTAGAGGTGTGCGTGTCCACTTTCACTCGGTCTTACTCTTCAATTGCTTTATTCATTCTGAGCAAAAAAAGAAAAAAGGATCAAGTAGTAGCTTTGCCCTATCATTAGAGGAGATGACAGTTGCCTTACATTCTCCCAGGCTGTTCACCCTAGTCCTAGTGTCCTGTGAGTACTCACATAGTATAGTAGTCAGGTTCTCCAGAAAGACAGAAGTCTGCCTATCTGTCTTCTGTCTGTCTGTTTAGTTAATCCTTATCTTTATTGAGGTAAAGAGAGTGACAGAGACCGAATTTATGACAGGAATCGACTCAAATGGACTCGGAGGACAAGAAGGCCCGCTGTCTGCATCCTGAAGCTGGAGAACCTGGAGAGCTGGGACGTGCTTCAGAGTCTGAAGACCTGAGAGCGGGGTCGGCCGTGATGTGCAGCTGGGATGAGGGTCGGTGAGCCAGACACCATGAGCGCCTGTGTCAGTGGCTCGGGACGGGGAGACGATGCCTCAGCTCAAGCAGAAAGAGCGGGTTTGTCCCGCTTTCTTGTTCTGCATCATCCCCAAGACTCAGGTGTGCCCACTGATTGGGGGAATGTCTCCTTTACTCAATTCGCCGATTCAAATGTTACTCTCTTCTGAAAAACTCCTCACAGACATGCTCAGAAACAATGTTTACCAGCTGCCTGGGTTCCATTTTGCCAAGTCAAAGGGAGCCATGTCACTGACTTCATAAATGTGTCTGATGTTAAATTAGGTGGCCAGAAGGAAATGGAATGCTCCGAGTGCTTACTCTGCAGTGAACACCAGCACTTTCACCTGTGGTCTTAGTAGCCCTCTGAGTAACCCTGAGCGGTGTTAGACTTCTTCCCATTTATATGCCTGGGGCCTGAGGCTCAGCGCATGTAAGAAAGTTGTTTTAGAGCTTATGACAAATGACGCTAGGGTGGAGCTCACCTCTGAGTCTCCCAAACGCTACGGCATTTCCCTGAAGGCTCAGGATGTCAGCTCCAGTCTGGGGTCCCTGTGCGCGTAGGTCACGCACACATAGCCCTTTGGAAGTGCAGATCTGCTGTTCCGTCCTGACCCTGCTGGAGCTGATGCTCCTCATGTGGCACCTTGTCCCTTTTAGGACAAACGAACACAGAAGACAAGGGCTGGCCCTTAAGCAGGTTGGGATTGTCAACATAGATATTCCGAAGCTTACTTTTAGTCTCCACACTTTGTATTAGGTATCTATTGCCCTGTGACAAGTTACCCCAGAGAGTTTCCCCTTCGCAACAAACTTCTGTGATCTCACATTTAATTCACTCACTCGGGACTCTGGGGATGACATCATTGTGCCCCTGGGCACTTGTCCATCAGGTGGCAGTGATGCTTTCAAGCAAGGCTGCAGTCTCATTTAAAGTCTTGATCTAGAAGAGGACACCACTAACTAACATGGCTGTTTGCAGGCCTGGATCCCCCCACGTGGGTCTCTCCACATGGCATAGCTGGCTTCCCAGAGAGATCTTAAGGAGTGAGAGGAGTGCCTAAGTCAGAGACCTCCATCTTCATCTCTTAGTGAGAAGTGGCATCCTGTCCATTCAGCTGTGTACCTTTGTTAGGGGTGAGTCAAGAACTCCAGCCTAGGGCCTGGGAGGAGGGCACCACACAAGGTCCTCAGTGCTGGGATGAGGGCGCCATCTTGGAGGCTGCCCACACAACTTTTCTGAGAGCTTCATTTTGTGGGGCAGGATGCAGTGGGAATGGACTTTACTGCTCCAGGGGTTGGTGTGGCTCTTCCCTGGAAGATCACCAAACTTTCTCTTTATTTAACATAATTCTAGGGCCTCCCTGGTGGCGCAGTGGGTTAAGCAACACACTGTGCAGCAAACCTCAGCCACTGCAGCACGAGTTCAATCCCTGCTGCCGGCCAGGGAGGGGACCCACATGGTGCAGCAGACCCCTCCTGCTGTGCCCGCTGCTCCCCTCCGCAGTGTACTTCCGTTGATCTGCCTGTTCTGCAACCCGCTCTCTGTGGTGAATCCTCTCACCCCCCACACCTCTGGCCTGTACCCCAATGCTTGTATGCATAAATAAATAAATCTTAAAAAAAACATAATTCTAGATGTTTGAGTTGATTCTGGCTTCACGAACGCGGCATCTGTTAATTCTCTGGTTTTCCCCTCCCAATCTTCAGTGTGAGGCATCGTTTTACTCCTACCACCCTATTTCTCTACCGCAACTGGTCCTACCCTTTGAGGAGAGGAACCAGGACAAGACAGAGCTCATACAGAGGCACTTCTTGCTAATATGCTTTCTTTCCTCTCACTCCTACCCTAGGAGTAGATGAAACTATTAGACTGTGAATGTTTTGAATTAACTTACCTAACTATGAAGAATCCCTTAAACTTTCCCTTTAAATCTAATTCAGGCTTCTCTTTCCAGACCGATTCAATTAAGATTCATTTTAACTACAGGATCCTGTCTTGGTAATTGTTCTTTTTAAGTCCTTAAGAAGACATGTATCAAATTCCCAAGTGCTGTCTGGCTTCTCAGTTTTACCTCCAATTCCCTACTTAATGAGGCTGAAAAGAGTGGGTGATTACATTGTTCCTTTACTTTTATTGGGCCTGCCCAGGAGAATTTGTCCAATTTGCTGCAATACAGTCACGTGCAGCATGAGTAGCTCTTGGTCAAGACTGAACCGTGTTGACAAGGGCCCGTACGCCTGCGTCGTGGCCTGGACCATCCAGGTTTGTGTCACTGGCTTCTGTGACACAACAGCAACACCCCTGGATGTCACACTTCTCAGCCTGTATCTTTTAACCATCCAGGCCTATGCTGCCAATCAGAACATTTCACGAGCATTTTAAACACGGGCTATAAATGCTACACTGTACATGTAGAATGGAGGCACGTTATTTCCACAGAATTCTTATTCAGAATCTCTTAAGTGCTTCCTTGATGCCAGGCACTCTCCAACGTGCTGTCCAGTGGGAAAGACACTGGTGAAGTCTGGGGTTGTGGTGGATTGCTATTTTTCCTGGCGGGTACGTGCCCAGGAGACCACGTAAAGATGTGGTGGGCTTTCTGCTTAAGGAAGGGGCATCAGAAAAGGCTGTCCCTGCAGTCACAGTTATGCTGTGTCCAGAGTGGATATGAATATAAAATACCCAGTAGAGGAAGTGAGAAGCCACCGAGGGGCCAGGTACAGATTCCACAAAAACAAGCTCAAGCCTTAGCATGATTCATTGGCTGGGGAAAGTGAGGACTTGGAGCCACTGACCAGACCTGGCTAGGGGCAGGGATGGACAATGTCTTCAGTTCTCTTCCTCTCACAGTTCTCTTTCACTTGTTTGCTTGTTTTCTCTGAATTCCCTTCTTATTTCGTCAAGTGGGGAGCCCAAGCAGATCGAGACTCAGGTGGTCTGTGTGCAAGTGATAAGAACTCAGGGTCCACTGGGCCTGGCAGGGCCACACTGCTGCTCCCCATCACTCACATCCTGCTCGCCCGCTGCAGCTGGCTGGAAGCACCATTCTTGAGTTAATCTCCCGAGTCTGGAGTAGACACCCAAGTCAACTTCAACCACCGGAAGTGGGAAGTCAGGACATATAACGAAACTTCCCACGTGTTGGAGAGGAATCCCTTTGGAAAAAAGACATCCAAAACAATTAGAAACCACACTGTATGCACCACACCACTCAGGCAAGAAAGTACCTCCAGGCGAGTCGCAGAATTTGAGAGGGCAGGTGCATGACACACAAGCCATCTGGATTCACTGTGGATTTGGATCCAGTCATTTGGGTGGAGCCTGAGACTGCATTTCTAAGCTCTCTGGAGTTGCTGATCCAGCTCGTCCATGGACGCACCTTGGGCACAAGGCATCTCTGTTCACCTTGGAAGTCAGCTAGCCCATGAAGTGAGGCAAAAGTGATGAGCATCTCTTTCTTCAAGAAATTTGGAGACCTGGGCACAATCTGCTTTGTGCTACTCTTGTTACAGGGCAACTCTGAAGTAAAATGGGTTGGCCTGGCTGGGTCCTCACCCAGGCACTCAAAATGCACTTATAATAATGCCCCAACTGCAGGCATGTACAACAAAGGTTAAAAAAGGGTTTTATTGACAAAAGAAGGAGAAATAAATTAATGAAGAACACAAGGAGAAGAGAGTGATACAAATCTGTAAATGTCCTACCTGTTCCTCTGAGCTGGAACCCAACGGCACGCTGAGAGCTGGCTCCAACGAAGAGAGCCCCCAAGGCCCACCTCTCTGGTTTTATACCCAGCCCGGCTGCTTAACCCCACCCTCAGGTCCCGGTGATCCACTCTTCCATGATAACTTTACAGGATTTGTGTTTTCGGGATATTGGTGGTGTGGAGTGGAGGTTGGCGTCCATAATTCTAAATGTGTAATCCCTTCAGGACAGCCTTACCCCTAATACTATCACCATGATAAAATTGTCAGCCCCAGGTGGGGAGGGGCTCTGGATCTGGCTATCTGGTTAACTATTGTTGGCCATGTAGTATAATAGAACAATAATGATGTTTTAATCAAGCACAGAAATATGAGATTACTTGCTGCTGCACAATACCCTTGCCTTATCCTAACTAATGCAGTGACCTTGGACAGCTCCCATCTCCTCCCTACGGTTTTTTATATGTAAAAGGAAGTAGTTGAACTAAACAATCACTTGGGTTTCTTTCACCTCTGACCACTAGGATTCCACAGCTTGTCTGACAGCCTCCAGGCGGCATTGCTGTGGCCCTGTTACTTGCTCCTTTTTGGGATCTTTTCACAAAGCTGGCAAATGATTAAGACATTCGTAGATCACAGCCAGGGGCAACAGAAATAGGCAGCTGGCTAAATGGTTGTAAACTATAATCAGGGTGTGTCTTCCAGGTGCTCAAACAGTGCTGTCAGGTTTCCAAAGAAGTGCCCATCATCATTTAGGAGCTAAGAGTTTTCTTCCTTTTTTAATGATTTTTACCAACTGTCAAATTAAATTACAGTGAACCCCTAAGGCAAGCCACATTGTTTTATTAGACTCATATGAACATTGTGGAAAGTATTTGGGAAACCAAGCAGGACAGGTAAGTAATACACATTGAAATGTCAGAATCACCAGTGCAATTTTTCAGGTGGAGGTGTATTATTATTAAGACCTGTTGTTGTTGTTTTATTTTTTTTGGGAGGTGGGAGGCCTCCCTGGTGGCACAGGGGTTGAGCGCTGCACTGTGGGGCTTCCACAGCCACTGCAGTGCGAGTTTGATTCCCGGCCATGGAGTTGACCCAAACATGATGCAGCAGACCTCTCCTGCCCTGCCGATTGCTCCCCTCAGCAGTGTACTTCAGTCCATCTGCCTGTCCTGCTCCCTACTCTGTCTCCGGTGAATCCCCACACCCCAGCTCTTGCATGCATAAAAAAGGACCTGCTTTTACAATATTTATGTTTTTCTTACACTTAATATAATGTTTTTTTTTTTTAACTGAAGAGGGGTAACAGAGAAAATCTATTTACAGACTTCCTAGATTTGATTATTTTACAGCAGATTCCATGGAGAGAGTTTGGAATCAGACAGGCTGAATTACAACCTTGGGTTTCTCATTGTTGATAATGTGACTTAACCTCTGGCATCTTACTTCTTTGAATTATTAGAGGAAGATAATGTTGGCGGTACTTCAGAGTAGTTTATGGATACAATTAGAGTATGAAGTAATTGACAGTGGCTCCATACGTCAGCTGGAAATAGCCATTTCCCTTGTCACTGGATCCCGATCATCACTGCCATCATCGCCGTTGTCCACGGCGTCTTGGGAAAGGTTTACACACGCCCTCTGAAGACCTCGCTTGTCCCGACGGCACGTCTCAAGAATATCAGATTCTACTGACTTCAAACAGCCACGAGGTAAGATTAACTGCCCTTAATGCCACACGCTGTCATTTTCAGCATGACTTCACACACAGATATTGCAGGGGCTTTCTCATAAAACCCAGCTTAGTGAGTTAATCAACCTTCGGGAGGTATTAGAGGGCAGAACGGATGTGCATTTCAAAGGAGTTTGATCCTAAATCGTTCTGAATCGCGTGTCTGAACAATTTTGTTCTCTACCGCAGTTAACTTGTTGGTCAAGATGAATTGAGTCCCTTTCACTTATTCAGGTTCGGGAATAATACTTGATATCCACCGTTACTTTAACAAACACATCATTCTCTTTGTAAGGCTGTCTGAGAAGGGGAGGAAAAGCATTTCGCTAGAGATATAGATTTAAGACTTTGAATGGTGATATTTCCAGGAGTTTGAAAAGAATCCCACCTGAATGAATAAGTAGGAAGCATCAATGTTTACCATGGGTAAATTTTAACCAATATGCATCAAAATAGTTTAATAACAATAACAAAAACAACAATAATGGCAGTGAATTAGTATGGAATATTACCCTATGCCAAACACTGCTTAGTGCTTTAAAGGATAAATCAAAATTGTTCTATGACTCCTTTCCTAGTGAGAGCCACATTTTAAACTGCTGGAAATAGTACAGTGGGTTCGCAAACTTCCTACAGCCCTTCAGTGACAAAGTAGAGACTTGAACTTCCTACCCAAGGGGGCTAACCCTACTGTATGCACTTGAGTCGCTGGGTAAACTTTACCCCAAACACAAGAGATGTTTAGAGTTGGAAACAGAAGCTATGGCAAAAGCCACGCATCTGGGCTGATGCACAGAACTGGACTGTAACTAAATGACATAGAAGATAACTTTTCATTTTAAAAACAAAGACACTGAAGGACTGGGGCATCTCTGAGTTTTTGAGTCTCTGGACTTTCTGGAGGAAACAAGTAATTTATAGAGAATTCATCAGCTCTAAGTTCTTGCTTGTGCCTTTACTACCAAGCATCTTTCAGACAATACGAGTTGCACAAAGACGGGTTGTGTTTGGACTTTGTTTGCTGTGTGTTGTTGTTTCAGCATGGTACTGTGTATGCAGTTGGCGCTCAATATGTACCTGCCTATTCGTGCATCATGTGTAGTTCTTCCCTCTGTCAGTGGTCCCTTGGGATTTGCACATGCTGCCTGAGCACACCTTTCGTGGGTGCTGGGCACATTGGAGAATGATCTGGGTTCAAGTCTCCAAACTGCTGTTGCAATAGATGGTGTCTCTATCTGCTTCCGAGCCTGGGAAAGCATGGATTTTATTGACTCCAGAGCAGTTTGCAGGTGATTGGCTCTGTGTGGGTCACGTGCCCTCAGAAGCTGGGTCTGAGTTAGGGCCTGAGAGGCCTCCCTGTATATCTTCTTGCTACTTTCTTGGTCCGGTCGGCAGAGACTGAGTCCCCTGTTTTGCACAAAGACTGCACATTTTTGCTTTCTGCGCTCTAGCAGACAGCCTGAGCACCCAGGGACCATGGCCTGGACTTGGTGACCTTTCTGGATATTAAAACTCCATCCCCTGAGCGTGAAATTTGCATTTTGGTCCTGATTGCATCATGTGTCCTTGAGTTTTGTTATCGCCTGGCCAATCTGTTTGCTTTTCATCCCTTTATTGGGTTAAGCTCATTTTATGTATGAAAAAATAATAAATTTTGGTTAGGTTTGATCCGGCAGACTATTTGGTTTGGCTTCGACAAAGAAAATTGTCCTGTCAGCTTAGTCTACTGTATTGAGTAGAAATCATAATCCACTCTCCATAGTAAAAGTCTTGCTGGAGATAGCAATGTTAAAATTGTCAGATCTCTCTCTCTCTTTTTTTTTTAAAGATTTATTTCTTTATGCACACAAGAGCCGGGGTGCAGGCCAGAGGTGGGGGCGGTGAGAGGAGTTACCAGAGACAGAGTGGGGAGTAGAACAGGCAGATGGACTGAAACACACTGCTGAGGGGGCAGCGGGGAGACAGGAGAGGTCTGCTGCGCCCTGTGGGTCAGCAATCTGGGGATCAAACTTGTGTTTCAATGACTGCAGATGCTTCATAGTGCTGAGACTTAACCCCTTGCACCACCAGGGAGGCCCAAAATTGTTGGATTTCTTATTAGCTTCTTCCAACTCTGTTCTCACAGTGGCTGGAGCTGAGTTATATTCCTGGACACCAGCACTGCCCTCAGCTATCAGAGGCCACAGGACACGTTGCCGATTCAGTGAACGGGAACCTCACGCACGTACATTGGTCTCACCCCTTTGTACACTCTCTTTCCTGCTTCTGTCATGCATCTGGTGCCCCTGCCCCAAGCCCAACAGACTCAGGGATTTTCCCCAGGTCTTATGTATTTCTTTAAAAAAAAAAAGATTTATTTATTTATACATATAAGAGCTGGGGTATAGGCCAGGGGCGCGGGAGGTGAGAGGGTTCACCAAAGAGAGTGGGGAGCAGAACAGGTGCATCAACTGAAGTACAAAGCTGAGGGGAGCATTGGGGAGACAGGAGAGGTCTTCTGTGCCATGTGTGTCCCCTCCCTGGCTAGGGATCGAACTCATGCTGCTGTGCCACAGATGCTTCACAGTGTGGCGCTCAACCCTCTGTGCCACCAGAGAGTATTTCTACTCCACATTTTCTGTTTCTTCCAAATGGCTTCCAAAGTACCATGGGATTCTCTGTTCCCCTCCGAGGTACCATATACCTGGGAGTCTTTACCTTTTTTCCCTAAATAAACTTTTCTTTAATTTCCAAGACAAACACACACACACACACACACACAGTACCATGCACTGATGCCCATCCCTGCAGCCACCCTAACTCTCCCTGACCTAGAACTTTGTTCTTTTCTAGAATAACCTGTGACTGGAAAGACATACTCTGTTTAGCACTGTACCTGTGACCTTCATGCCTCAAGATTGGGTCTCTCTCAGTGAATCGCTACAAGCTGGATTCTGCAGTAGAGCAGAGAAAGCAACTTCCAGGATGCACTGGATATGAAGGGTGAATTGCCAGAGGTGAATTCCAGACCGTAGTTCAGGTGTATAAGCCATGCCCAGATGGATGTTCTGAGGGTGAGATCTTGTGTGTATTTTGAGAACCCAGGAGACTGGGGGGGCCCAAGTGCAGAGGAGAAAACTGGAGTCTAGTTATTCGAACCAGGGTATAGAGTTAAGGAAAATGGAGCAAAAAAAGAGCTGACAAGAAAGGACACTAAGTTTTTTAATGTCTTCTTGACTTAAGCAGAGTATGTGAAAATACATACACACACACACTCACAGACATGTGCACACACTTCACATAATACAGTGGTTGTTCCTCTAAGTCTTGGAAGGCACGGTCTCGGGTGAGGCTGCCTCGGTCTCAGTGTGGGAGCAAGAAAGTCCAACCTGTACTGTGTGCCAGGCAGCAACCTGGTTCCTCCCCTTCTCGCCCTCAGTCAAAGGCGACTGGACCTACTACGTGTGATCACAAAAACCCATCTGGAAGGAAGGAGGTCTTTATATGTGAACTGAAAAGAAGAAATTGAGGTGTTTTCGTCCTCCCCTCCTGCCCTGCTTTTGCTGGGGAAGTCTTATTAGGTTGTTACAGGCTCAGCAGATAAATCTGAGAATTCATTTTTATTTATATGTGTTTGCTCGGCATTTCCTGTGATAGACTTTGGTTGTAAAGAGAGTTATAATGCTGTTTCTGCAGGCTGTTTTTACTGTGCTGTATCTGTGTTATTTCAGAAGGGCCCACTGAGACCTGATTCCGAAAGGTCTTGTTGTTGCACAGAGGTCTGCTCCTTGTTAGCTGCAGCCCAGAGAGTTCTTGATTGACGTTCTGGAGCTCTTCCAGGTGCCCAGAGTGGCCAGGCGGGACAGGAGTGTGGCCGGAGCTCAGCCTACTCTCCTCTGCACTCCCGAGTCTGGAGGTATTCACGCCCTCATTCATTCAGCACGGGCATGGGTATGAGTGTCACTCCACAGAGACTATATATATTTGTGTATACACACATTTGCATATCACATCTACCCTCTGTCGTAGTCCAAATTGCCCTAAGTATATGGGGCATAATATGGAAGAGAAACCAACAGCCTGTTCTCTTGGAGCTCACATGATTATGGGAGTTGGGAGTAGAATAATACACTCATAAACATTTATACCAGTCATTCAATAAGTGCTATCATTCAGAGAAAGATGATTGCACTGAAGAAAATAAAGCAGCTCGTGACTTCAAGAGTGAGAGGAAAGCAGGAAGCAGGAGGCTGTTTGAAACAAGGTGGGCAGAACAGGCTTCTGAGTTCCTGAAATTTCCGTCAAAAGCTGTGAACTAAGCAAGTAAGCCACACGAAGAAGTGTTCTAAGAAGGAGGAAGAGCACCCCACAGGGCCTGGGGTGGCGCTAGGCTTGATATTTCTGGGTTAGAGCACCCAGCCACTGTGGCTGGGGTGGTGGCACGCGATCAAGGAAAGGGCAAGATTATTTAAGGGGATAAACACATTTATGGATTTTTAATCTTATTATAATGCAAGTATTCTGAGCAGGGAAAAAGCATGTAAAGATATATGATTTTAAAGAATGTTCTGGAACTTGGTTATAAAGGGCAGAATGAAAACAGGGAACCAATGTAGAGATGATAGTGTCGATGCAGGTGAGAGATGATAAAGCATAAGTGGAAAGTCTAATTGGTATTTTGCATGTAGGTTGTAGATAAATATAGGGAGCGAGGAGGACCCTTAGCTTGTTTTCTGGGATGTCTGGGTGAGAGGCCATAGGCAGAGATGGAAATGCTGGGAAGTTCTGGATTAGATAGCAAAGCTGACTCCCAGCCTCTATCTGCGGTGGCTAAGGACACAGGGCTGAGCACATCATCTAGGGAATGAGAAAGTGGGGCAAGGACTGAGCTCTGGGGTCCTCTACCCCAGGGCTGGGGCCAAGAGGAGACTGTGAAAGAGTGTTCCATGAGGCAGACCGACAGCTGGGACTGTGCTGGAAACCAGCTGATGGGAGTGCGTCAGGGCGTCAGAATCTGCTGCTGGACCAAGTCAAATGGAGAGGGCTCAGTCACCAGGTATGGCACTGTCTCTGGTACTGAAAAGGCGGAGTCGATAATAGCAGATAAACTTTCTATGTAGCAGATTATCTCTTTTTCGGTTGAGGATAATTAAACTCATTCTACTAACACCATCACGTAAAGGGTTGATAGTTCAACCTATTAATTTTGGGGGGCACACACATTCTGTACATGAACAGGGTAATTTTTTGCTTCATCTATCACTTCATAGCTAATTCACCTATTGATTTTTTAGGACCTCACTAAATGATAACAGATCAGGCTGGATACTTCAGAAGTTTTTAAAACTTCTTTAATAGAATTCTGTGAGTCCTCTCCTCTCGTCTCATCTCTCCTCCTCTCCTTTACCTGTCCTCTTCTCTGCTTTCTTCTCTCTCTCTCTGTCTCTGTCTTTTCCTCTGTCTCTCTCCCCCCCTCAGTCTCCAGCGCACACACACAAACGCAAATAAGATATGACCTCTTTGGGAAACACCTGCTTTAACTTCATGTCCCAGGAATGGAGCCTCATAATTAGCAGGTAAAAGCTGATCCTTGGGGAGCTCTGACTCCCCAACACCGCATGTGGGTAATCTGGCCCTAATGTTCCTCGTGGCGCACGGTGCCAACAACTCCTGGATCAAGAGCTCCCCAAGCAGCAGTAAGCCCAACATGATGGATCATTATAGTTTCATTATAGTCTTTTGAGTCAATGATGTGGGAAGAATGGGCTATCATTTTTAGCCCATTGGGAAAAGAGCTATTTTTTTCTCCCCGGTGGAACCACCTGCCATTTTACTCAAGTCCACCATTTTAAAGTTTCTCCCTAAGTCTCCCCTATCTGTATTGGGCTTTAATAGCCAAAGAGCCACATTTTAAACTATGTATTAATGATATAACATCACTTAGCATTTTCTAATACGTCCATGATGTGAAAAGGAACATTGAATGGATAAATCAGAATCATTGGTAGTTGTGTGGGATTCCAGTGTTGCCATTTGTTTTGTGATTTCAGGAAAGTGATAACTTAGTGTTGATTGGATGGTAGGTAGATAGATACACAGAAATGTACATAAAGATCCACACCTATGCACGTGCGTGTGTGTGTGCATGTGTGTCTGTATCAGCCATTTATTTACCTAAGTGTAGTTTATAGTCTCCAAACCTTAGTAGCACAATGCTTGATTCCTGTCAGGGATGCACTCAGTCTCATATGTCTTTGTGTGAAAGCGTTAATTGTGTTGTTATCCCTGCCTACTTCACTGTGTCCATGTGAGTCCTGACAAAAATCACAGTGTAAAAATAATGTAAATGCAAATAGTGCATACGTAAACCACTAGGTTATTCACTGGACAGATAGTGACTCAATAGAAATGTCTTCAACAAACATTTGTGAGAACCTCTTCTCTGCCTGGAAATATGGAAGGAACTAAAGGGGTGGAGGAGGCATATGCTCAAAATTCTCAGTGCCTAAGTGGGCATGGAAGAACGGTGGATTATCACACCAAGAGGAAATTCAGCAGAAAGACTCAGGAGTACTGGTGAGAAGTTTCCATAAGAGGATATTTGGTATTTTTTGGTTGGTCCATGAAATACACCTGAGTTCATTCTTTCATCTTATTAAATGAATGTCTTTGAGTTCCCTATTTTAATAGTAAAAATAGAGGGGTCTCCTTGGTAGTGCTGAGGATAAAGTCTCAGTGCTATCAAGCTGTCACCAGTCACCGTGGCATGAGTTTGATCCCCAGTCAGGGAGCTGACCCACAATGCACAGAAGACCTCTCCTCTCTCACCACTGCTCTCCTCAGCAGTGTATTTCAGTAGATCTCTCTGTTCTGCTGCTCCCCATTCTGTCGCTGGTGAATCCTTTCACTTTCCCCCCACACTTCTGGTCTGCACCCCAGTTCTTGTATGCATAAATACGTAAAAATAAATCTTTTTGTTTAAAGAGTAAAAGTAGAAACTCTTCACAATGGTGGATTGTTTTAAATGGAATGCATTACTTTCACTCAATTAGCTCACCCAGTGCTAATGATAACCGTAAAATATTGCTACCTAGTGCTTCATAGATGGAGAAGTCATCTCTAAATCATGAAGAGACTCTTCCAAGTGGTTAATAGAGAACCTGGATAGCTTTGATTTTGCCCTCAAAGCCACCCATATTTGAATAGCTTCCTTGAATTTCCAATAGTTAAACTTGCTTCGCTATCAGAATCATCTGGGGAGGGGTGGTCCTGGTGGGCTGCTAATGGATCTGGCTCTGGACCCTGTTAGATGGGCAGTTACATTGCTTATGAGACCCTGAGAATAACAGATGGTCTGGGCAAAGTAGGGTTGTTGGAAGAGCAATGTCACTCATGGGCTTGGCACAGAGCCTATTTACTAAAGATGGCGGAAGCACTTCAGCATCTTTATAGATGGCATAGCCACACGAGGGAGATCTGATTTAATTTCAGCTCTTAGGGTAACTTGAAAAAAAAAATTTTCTCCAGACACCAACTATGAAGGTTTTGTGAAGTAGGCATTGAGTAAAGGTAGGCAGTAAAGCTATTTCTGTGTTCCTTTTAGCACAATTCTAGCAGATTCTTAGGATTATGAAAGTTCTGGAAACAGTATCAGGGTGTGTGTGGATGGTGGGATCAGACTGTCTGTACAAATATCAGTTATGTAACTTTAGGCAAATTGTTTAACCTTTTAAAATCTCATTTCCTTCATCTATAAGTTTGAGATAATTAAAGTGAATATCTCACGGGGTTGTTCAAAAGACCAAGGTTAACCAATCTATGTAAAATGCTAAGTGCAGTACTACTGGAGCTTTGTGAGTAGCTTATAAAAGTTGGTCATAAAGATGTAATGTTAGCAGCATAAGTGCTTTTCTTCTCATGCAACCTTTATTCATAGGTATAGAATGACTTCGAAGCTGAACTTCTCATGCAACGATGACTTGCTGTCCCTTAATTTTTGTGTAATATTATTTGAATCATTGGCAAATGCTGAATATGATTTAGAGTGGTTTTTAAACCTGGAGAATCTTGGGAGAAAGCTCACAGCCATCTTCCCACCTTCAGAGAAAAGTACTTATACATCAGAAAAATCAAGCTATTTATGCAACTTGGATGGTTCAAATCTCCTGAGTCCTTCAATTATGAGCTCTGTGAAGATACTTTAGAAACCAATTACTCTCCTACGTAATTTTAAAGATAAAAAAATGTGAAGGCTAAGATGATTGGGAGATTATTGGTTCTGTGGTCGCAGAATAGTGGTCTCTCAAAATGCTCACATTTAGTCCTAAGAGGCTATAAGTGCACCACTTATATGACAAAAAATGACTTTGCAGATGGTCTGAAGGTGGAAGGTTGTCCTACGCTCTCTGGATGGGTACAAAAGCCAGGTATTTAAAATCAAGAATCTTTGCCTGTAGAGCTTGGAATGTGAGGGAGACGTTAGTACTGAAGAACCACCAGAGAGAGGTGGTACTACTGAATTATAGGCCAGGAGCTACTAACCAAAGAAAGCAGATGGCCTCTACAAGACACAGGAACAAATCTCCTCCCCTAGAACATCCAGAAATGAAGCCAATCTGGCACTCTGACCTTACCCCAGTAAGAGCGTGTCGGGTATGGCCAACCAAGCTGTAAGACAGGAATGTGTGTCATTTTAAGCCAGTAAACACATGGCAGTGAGTTACAGCAGCAATAGAAAACTTAGTTTCTTTAGGAAAAAGGAAGATATTTGGGTATGAAATACTTATTAAGAATCAAATCTAGGAAAGAAATAGAGAGGAAGCAGGATGGGGTAGAAAGAAAAGTTAAACAGAACTCAGAGTCCAGCAGATCTTCATCAAATCCACTGAAGAACTCTCCTATTTTTTATCTTTAAAATTATGTGGGAGATTAATTGTTTTCTAAAATATCTTTACAGAGTTGTCTGTCAGAGGAAAAACTTAGAAGAGGCGAGTTTGAGAAGTATATCCACACCACCATTCAATCCCAGCCTCGATGGACATTCCCCTGTCATCAATTCTAGTTTCCTTCTTAGTGCCCACCTTTGCTTGAGGGCACCATCTAGACCTTCATCACAAACCCCTGGTCATCATACCCTTTGCCAGTTGAGATTGCTATGCCCATCCAGTTGGTTAGGTGACAATAAAAAACACTCAGATGTCTCGCCAGGTTCTCCACACAATCCTCCCTGAGCCTGACATTGTGTTAATGACCACTGTCCACTCCTGCAGCCAAGGTGGCGATTTCTTTTCTTGCCCTCATATCCATGGGCTATGAGAGCCAAGAAATTAATTCAGTAGACATAGCAACTAAGGTAGTTATAGCAGTTAATTTAGTGAGTCTCATTCTGTGGCCCTGGTGGAGGGAGCTCTCTTTGGGGTCCCAGGCTTCAATTCAGGAGCCCAGGATGGCAGGGAGGGGAAATATACATTCACTCCTTGATCACTGGGAGTGGTGGTAAGCGAGGTCCCTCTCCCATAGCTTGGCTCCAGAGCCTGTGAGTCCTTCCCGTCAACAACAGCGCCCCCCATTGGATTACCGAGCTGTGTGCACCCTCCAGGTTTTGCCTCTGAGCTCATGGTCAGACTGTGTCTTCTGCTAGCTGTTCCAGAGCCCTATCAGCCAGCATCTCGGGCATAATACCATATGAGCTATCACACTGGATGCCTTCATCATGGCCCCTTCCACATCTCCTCTTTGAAAGGTGAGCTCCCTACTCCAACTTTCTGTGTGAGTTTATGCATGTGGATCAAACACTCAATAGTTGCAATGATCAAGGCCCTGTGGACAGAAAACACACGTGGATACAAAGTATGTATGCATTCTCTTGAGAATGAACCTCTGGCCCTTCCAGGATGCATTCTCTTGAGAATGAACCTCTGGCCCTTCCCAGTGCCATGAGCATGACATCAAGTGGATGTTTAGTCTCTTGAAAAATGGTGCCATTGTGGTGGCTCAGTTTGGTCTCCGTTACTGACAGGTTGGGCATTTGGCAGTGGGGACAGCTCGATTAACCTTGGGAATGGAAGTCCATGATGTTGGGCCCATGTGTAGCTTCCATGTTTGCCATTGTAGACATGTATGTTAATCAATGTACCCATTAGCCCATCATCTGTTTGGTCTCTATTTTTCCCAATTACTCTTCGTTCCTCTGCATCTCCATTCCTACCTCCCAAAATAAACCTTTGAGGGTTTATTTGTTGGTATTCCCTGTGACATCATTGCTTTATTATTTATCTCTCATATTCTTTAATGGTGGTTCTAGATCTTACTACATGCATGCTTAATTGAGCACATCCTTCTTCAAATAAAGTTTTACAAACTCATGAAAAAGCTAAGATTCTCACATTGGCTATCATTCTCCACCCTGGGGTCAGTACAAGGGGGAGGTGGGAGGCACCTGGGGTACAATATGACCATGAGGATGTGGGCCTCCTTTAATTATGTGTCCTCGGTAGGCCCCTGCCTCACTCATGTCTCAGTCTTCCTCCTCTTCTGATTTTTGAATAGGCCACATTTTGTCACCAAAAGGCTAACTTTAAGTCACTAGTCTTTAAAGAAATCACAATATATATCTGCCTTTGTGTATGTGTGTGGTATTTGTATGTGTGAATGTATGTGCACTGATAGTGTCTATGTGTATATATGTGTGTGGTGTATCCATGTATGTTTATACATGTCTATATGTGTTTTGTGTGTGTAATAAAAGACACGTTGTCTTTTTGTTATTTTATTTTGTTTTGCTGATCTGCCTTTTATGTAGAATCTTTTTGCATTCTTGAAGTTGAGGTCAGCTATAGACAAATTTCTCACCTTTATCTATCTGAACATGTCTTCACTTTGTATTCCTTTTTGAAGAGTAATTTTGCCATATAAATAACTCTAGGTTGGCCTTTTGATTATCTTCAGCACTTTAAAGACATTGCAATTTGATTACAAGGTGCATATGTGTGATTTCCTTTGTCCTTATCTTGCTTGAGATTTGCTCAGCTTCGTGGTTCATAATTTTGTGAGTTGATATATTTCAAAAATTTTGGAAATTATTGGAAACTCTCCATTCTCTCCCTTCTGTCCTTCTGCTAGCTCAATTATGTGTGCCATGTCATTAATTTCCCACAACTATTATTGGATGTTAGAGTTCATTTTTATTAAATGTCCCCTTTTTCTTTGTGCTTTGTCTTGGCTGGTGTTTACTGTCTTCAGACCCAGCAATCCTTTCCTTTGAACTATCGAGACTGCTATGAAGCACAAGAGATATCATATTGTTTTTATTTGCAACATTTCATTTGTTTTATTATTTTCACCTGTATGCTAAAATTCTTCATCTGTTCACACTAGACATCTTTTCCTTCTATATGTTTACTATGTTTCTCATGCTTATTTGAAGCTACAATGTGCTAATTTCAGCATAATGGCCAAACTCAAAGCTACTTTGTTGGCTAATTTCTCTCTTTATCAAAAGTCACATTTTGTTAAAGTACATTGTGTTAAAGTTCAGTAGAGAAAGAGGTATTATTTATCCCCTAGAGAACAGGCCCCTCTTCCCATCTGGGGAGAAAGACCTGAGGATTGCAGCGTCTCAAGAGTGACAGAGGAAAGCTATGAGGAAGACGTTGCTGTTCTCTAGAAAAATAAGAATAGTGGCTGAAGCCAGTGTTAGCAGTAGAGCGGACAATGGACACAAGTGAGATTAATTTAGAGCAAGCAATGAGAGGGCACCAAATGAAAGCTGCTTTGGGATAGAACAGATGTGCAAAGTGAGAAGGATGAAAAGATGGAAGAAGGATGACCTTAGGGTTTACCAGCTGTCTCTGTCTCTTCAGAGCTGATCACACAGTCAATATCTATCACCCATTCTCCACGAGATCCAAACACAAAAGATGGTACTCAGTAGGTGCACAAAAGATGCCTACTGAATAGCACAGAATCAGCCTGGAAGACACATCTTTCTCTACCCACTGCTCTCTTCTTCTCTTTGACCGTTCACATCTAGAGTAGATGCTGGAGGTAAGAGATGTAAGAGAGGAAAATTCTTTCAGTGACAAAAGAGACAGTGGAACTACTAATTTTAATATTCTGTCAAGATCTGCCCCCTGTGACACTGCATGACTAGATTTCCTTAGAAATCTGACCTGGATGAATACTCACCTATAATTCTGAGACATCTAAATACTTAAAACCCCTTTGCACACATAATCCCGCCCAGTAAGTTGCAAATAGTTCTCAGTATTTCTTTTTGCTCAAATGGCATTATACATCTCTGAACTCACAGATCATAATTCTGTAATGATTTGCTACCTGTGCATGACAGGAAGGGAGATTAGCACCAAAAGGAATTGACAAAAATGCTTGTGGAGAGGCATATTCATTCTTAGCAAGACAGGATATTCAGACTGTGATGTTCATTGGCTGCAGGTGAGAGAAGAATGTAGAGATGGAGTCTGGGAGTATTGAGCTTCTTTAAGTCATTCCCCCAGCTCCCACCAGCTACTGACTTCTTAGATTGGCTCTCTGTGGATTCCTCAGGCTGCAGGCTTCCCCCTGCTCATCCTTTTCCCCCATGACTAGCAAATCACCCAAAAGGAAGCAGTTTCTAATCTCAAGGCAAAACCCTTTAAAACCAGCAAGGACACCTTGATGGAACTGTCACATCTCTGACAATTAACAGCAACCTTCTCAAAGATTTTCCTTAGAAGACAGCATCTTTTGGGCACTGGCTTCTGACTGTCTCTGCTCTCCCATTGGTCTTGGGGGAATGTTGTTTCTTTGATCCCTGGACTGTGAGTGGATGTTTGGTATCACCACTCATAGAAATGAAAAAACTAAAATGAAAGTTTGCTAAAGGAACGGTGTAAACTGAAATGACAGGCTCAGTAATCTGACTTTCAAGGGTGGGTTTGCTTTGAGGGCTCATGAGCTAGATTTTCTCACTCACAGGCTCCTCCTGACCGGGCGCCAGGGGCTAAGTCTACGTCTACAAGTGGAAGGCAAAAAGTCGCAGAGAGAGACAAGACCTGATTCTCATCTGAAGGATTCCTTTCTGAGGCCAGGATTCTTTCTTTGTTTTTTGATAAAATTTTGATTTACATGTTTTATAGATTTCAGTACAGCTTCACATCCCTCACCACCAAAATGCAACTGTCCTTCCCACTATCAAGCTGACCCTTTACCGTTTCACTTCAACCCCATGCCCTTCGCCTTTTGGTAAACACCATATTCTTCAGGCTTTATCGATTTGTTTGCTTTGGATATCCCACATACCAGGCAATTATGTGGCAATTGTCTCTCACTTTCAGACTTATTTCACTTAGCATCAACCCCTGAGTTCCCTCAGTGCTGGTGCAAAAGTCAAGGTTTCATCTCTTTTAAATAGTAGAATAGTAGTCCATTGAGTCATAGACCATGACACTTTTTACCCAGTCTGTTGGTGGCTACTTAGTTATTAGGTCATTCACCGGGCTTGGCTCTTGTGAACCACACTTCAGTCAACACAGGAGTGTAAATATCTTCTTGAATTATTGTTTTCATATTCTTTGGGTAAATACCCAGGAGGGGGATTGCTGGGTCATATGGTAGTTCCATTTTTTTCTTTAGAGCCTAAACCAATTTATACTCCCACTAATAGATGGAGACTGTTCCTTTCTCACTATCCTGGTTGACATCTGTTGTCTCCGGTCTTTTTGCCGTAGGCCATTCTCAAGGTGTGAGTTGGTATCTCATTTTGCTTTTATTTCTCTAGTAATAAGTGAAAGTGGACATCTTTTTATGTGTCTGTTGGCCCGTGGCATGTCTTCTTTGGAGTACTATCTATTGAAATCTCCTGCAAATTTTTTGACTGGCTTGTTAGTTTTTTGTTGTGAATTGAGTAAGTTCTTTACATATTTTGGCTATTAACCTCTTGTCAGATCTATGATGTGCAAATATCTTCTCCCAGTGAGAGGCTCACCTTTTTGTTATTGGTGTGGTTTCTTTCACTATACAAAAGCTTCTCAATGTGCTATAGCCCTGAGTTAAAACTTATTTTTACCTTTATTTCTTTGCTGTTGGAGTTGAGTCCCCAAATGTTGTCAACGTGTGGGAAGGCATCAATTTTGTTTTCTTCTATGTGTTTTATGGTCTCAGATCTATGTCCAAGTCTTCAATCCATTTTGAGTTAGTTTTGTGTGTATGCCATTAAATGATGATATATATTTTTTAACTTGTGAATATCCAGGATTCTCAGCAAATCCATTGAAGAAACTTTCCTAATTCAGACCAGATGGTCAGAAGTTCAGGTGGCAGTCTGGACTCTCGAATATCGTCTAAAGTGTATGTGGGGGCAGGGTAGGTACTTGAAGGACTGATCCCCCGACCTGTGGAATCTGGTGATACATCCAGGTAGGTAGTGTCATAATTGAGTTAGGTTGCAAGACATCCAGCTGGTGTTCCGAGGACTGCTATTGTGGGGAACCCATATGTATGTGAAAAATGACTCCCAGAACTTCTGTTGAGCCTTCTGTCTCCAGTTTGAAGAGACAAAAAGACATGAAATAATGAATTTCCATTTTAGAGAAAAGAACGCTAATGTATTATTTGAACACCTAGTCAGTGCTACCTACTGAGTAGGATAATTTGTACACATCCATACAAGTTCTCCCAACAATTTTGTGAGGCTAAATTGAAAGGAAAAGATAATGTGTACAGCAGACTCTATGTGTCTGACTGGGAAATTGTGTCTATCTCTTCAAAGCAACACTCATAATTCCCTTTGTGCAACTAAGTTTCTCCACATCCATGGGATGCTTCAAGAATTCCTCCAATCCTCCCATCTAGGGATGGATATGTGGCCCAGCACGTTAGACCCAAATTGATCATATCACAGTGAATGTGGAAGTGTCTTTTTTTTTTTAAAGATTTACTTATTTATGCATACAAGCACTGGGGTACAGGCCAGAGGTGTAGGGGGTGAGAGGATTCACCACAGACAGAGTGGGGAGCAGAACAGGCAGATCAACGGAGGTACACTGCTGAGGCGAGCAGCGGGCAGAGCAGGAGGGGTCTGCTGCACCATGTGGGTCCCCTCTCTGGCCGACAGCAGGGATCGAACTCATGCTGTAGTGGCTGAGGTTTGCTTCATAGTGTGTTGCTTAACCCACTGCGCCACCAGGGAGGCCCAGGAAGTGTGTTTTGAGCAAGTAAGACAGAGCTTTTATCCTGTGAGACTCTCAGCAATGGAACAATGTACTGTGGTCATGGCAGAGGCCACCATCTCAGAAGTGCTGCTGGAGAAAAACTGTGAAAACAGAGGATGGTGAGGCAGTGATGGAGGAAGTGCACGAATGTGCACATGAGCATAGCTGTTCCAGCAAACCCTTGTTCACTGAATTTCTCAGCCGTATGACCCTGAGACACCTTCATTTATTTATTTATTTATTTATTTATTTATTTATTTATTTATTTTTGTTTGTTTGTTTGTTTGTTTGTTTGTTTTCCCCCAAGTCACCACTTAGGTTGAATTTTTCTTACTCAAAACCTGCAACCATAGAGCCTTTACAGGGGAGCAGTGGGGAGGGCCCTCAAGGTGAAATCTCTTACCCAAGATCAAAGCCAGGGTAAGACAGATTAGTCTGACTCAGGTCCATGTTCTGTCCATACCTGGACATAGAGTTGGGGAAGTGCTCTGAGCATGCCAGTGACGAGGAGAATTCATGAAGACATGAAGGATTAATAACGCCAATAAACTATGGTGAGTGAATGTCCTTTGGCAGTTTTTATTGTGCTGTAGTGTCCCTGGTGATACAATTAAACTTGTCTTTCTCTGTGGTGGGGACACCTTTCTAAGGACAAAGGCTGCATTATCAATAGCCTCGGAAACCAGTCCCATTACTCATGGTTTTTGTAACTGCCGGATTTCAAGATGGGCAAGCCTATTCAAGGACAATTTTTTAAAAAAGAAAGCTATTTGATTACCCCAAGGAGAAACAAAGCTCCTATCACTGACTTACATTCTCCCTCATCTTTATGTCTAACTTTGTTTTGAGTCCCCAATACTCAGTATAATGAATGACATGTAGGATAGTCTCAATAAATACTGGTTAAATGGATGCATGGATTAATTTATTCCACCAGGGCCATAACCTCCAAACACCTGTTTCTCATCTGTTTGCTATCAATTTCCTGTGTTCAGATAGTGGCTAACTCCTTTCACTGATAAATGGCTCCATTGTTCTTTCAACTGGAGATCAAAGGACATCTGTCTTATAGCAAAGTCCAGCTTCTTAATAGCCCAGGTATCTGTTATACTCACAAGAGCTAGCATGGCTCACTCCCTAAAATCTCTGGATAACAATAAGCTCTCCCCTCATCATGTATACAGGGCAGCAGACTTAATATATAAATAATGACCTGAAAGCAAGGTAATTCAAAACTATTTCATAGCTGATGAGCCATTCTTCCTCCCTATCATCAATGCATCTAAAACAGGCTCTCCTATCACCTTGCTCAACCTCCATCATAAAATTAATTACCTCTGGATAGACCCCATTTAATTGCTCATAAAATTGATCTTACTTTTCAGGTTTTATGGCAATGAGTATGTCATCAACAAAAGTGCCTAGAATAAATGGAATGGTTATTATCTACCTTAAAATAAAGTAAAATAAACCGAGAATGGATGTGGTAGCCTGTGGCATTTTTCTCCACTACTGATTTGGACACTTATGAACAATTGCATCACATGGCTACAGGTCTTTTATGGGAAGCTACTTTACTGTCAAAATCTTTTCAGTTAGAAAATCCGAGGTAGTTCATCGCAAGAGATGCAATATTGCTATTGTATAGAGAGCACGTGCATTTGGACTTGGGAAAACCTGAATTCTAGTCTTCTTCCATGTAATAGACACCTGCCTCAGAAAAATTACCTTCTTGGAGCTATAGCATTATCTTCAGCAAACTAATTGTTATTAGGTTTAAATGAGATAAATATAAAGATAAAATAAAGGTTCAGAGAAGACATTTAATCAGTGTTAGATGCTATTACATCACTACCATTGCTTTTAACAAACCAACCAGGAAGCCAACATGCTTGACAAGAAGGATGATAGAAAGCATGATGGGAAGGATGGGCTTTCTGTAGATAAGAGTTTGGATTTGGGGGCCTCCCTAGTGGTGCAAGCGTTTGAGCATCGCACTGTGGGGCTTCTGCAGTCAGCGCAGCACAAGTTTGATCCCTGGCCAGGGAGGGGACCCACATGGTACAGCAGACCTCTCCTGATTCCCTGATGCTCCCCTCAGCAGTGTATTTCAGTTTATCTGCCTGTTCTGCTCCCCACTCTGCCTCTGGTGACTCCTCTCACCCCTACGCCTCTGGCTTATACCCCAGCTCTTATGCATAAATAAATAAAATCTTTTTTAAAAAAGTTTGGATTTTTTTAAGTTATCGTATTTCTAAAATTGAGGTACCATTGGTTTACAATATTATGTAGGTTCTAATTGTGACTGATAGTCTCTATATCCTTAGGAGATTCCTTAACTTTTCTCATTATCTGCAGCCTCGGATATAAGTGGGAATGTTAACGTTTAACTGATGCATCAGATAAGATGGGGGGATGAGGGCAAGCCAGGGACAGTGTTCACTCAGAGCCCCCATAGTTCCCACAGCTCTGGCCTCAGCACCCCTACATTGCCCCTGCTCCCATTCTGAGAAGGGGGCTGGGGCTCCTAAATGGATCAAGGCTTTACTAAGCTGACTGAAGATGGGCAAGAGGATAGGGTCTTAAGCCACGAAACCATCACTGGCGCTCGGCTGAGTGGGGTCCAGGGGTCTGCTGCTCCTCTCCACCCTCAGGTGAGCACCGGCCCAGGAGGCTGGCCCGGCCAAGGACCAACTCGAGGTGCCTGGCCCAGTGCCACCTCTTCTGGCCTCTCCCTTAGAGCCTCACACCCTGTTACTCGGCTCCTCAAGCCACACGTTTCCATGGAGTGACTCACTTCCATTCCTCTGGGATATCTCAGCATGGAACTCTTACCCACGTGGTTCCGTCTGACTCGAATACCCACACAGTGTTTCCACTCCAGTGCCCTTCACTGAAAACCCCTGTTCGCCTCTCACTCGATCACACGCCATTTCCTCCTCGAGGTCTTCTCTGGACCCCAAATCTAGGGTGGGTCAGGTTCCATGCCCTTCTGTTCACCTGCCGTTTCCTCCCATCGTGCATGCCACGTGCCTGTTTGTA
The DNA here is from genome assembly GCA_019455555.1 of Galemys pyrenaicus. NCBI lineage: Eukaryota > Metazoa > Chordata > Mammalia > Eulipotyphla > Talpidae > Galemys > Galemys pyrenaicus. The sequence goes on along the minus strand of JAGFMF010011709.1, from coordinate 3,467,099 downwards.
GAGCAAATTCACAACCAAAAGGGAGAACATCCTACCCGTTCCTGTCATCTCGGTGTCTCTCAGTGAAGCCCTGCGCGCCAATATGTGATGCCCACGGCCCGGAGACCCGGTGAGGGGCAGCTCGCCCAGAGCCCAGGGGATGGGACACAGCAGATGGCCCCTCAGGCTGAGTCAAGAACTGAGTCCAGGGGGACAGCCCTGCTAAAGAAGCAGAGTAACGCAGTGAGGTCGAGAAGAACAGCTCCGAGAGTGGCCTGGAGAGAAGCTGCGCGCAGCCCTGGACCCCGCCACCTGCCAGGAGTTTGTTCAGTCAGGGCAGGAGGGCAGGTCGGTGGTTTCAGTGGTTTTACATAAAGGGGTTTGAGCAAAGGGCTGAGGGGAAGAAAAATTGCTTGACATCTTCCATACATTTCTGTTACAGGGCAGGGAGAGGGCACCCCCAAACCCCACACCTGCCCACTCTAAATAAGTTCTGCCATCTGCTGCATCAAGATAATATACATATGACCTTTAATGGGAAGGAATTTTAATACAATTAGGGAACAGCACAGAAAAGACAAAGAATATAGTTACTAAGTCAAGCATCCAAAGTTACCCCTCCCTTCGTGAGCAAGATTCCAGCCAAATAGGATTGGCCCAAAGCAAGACCCAGAAGCTGCCACAAGTCTACAGCACCTTTTGGTGGAGACCCATAGAAAAGGGTCAGAAAGGGTTAGACAAATCTGGGAGGAAAAGAGCAAAAACAAAACCGAAATAAAAGCTCCATTGTCACCTCCCCACAAGTCTCTCACCCATGTCTGTTCCAACCAGTCCAGGGCCAAGAAGCAAGTGCAGCTTCTTCACATGTCTCTGTTCCACGTGCCTCCTCCAAGTCTCCTCCTGGCTCTCCACCCTGCTTCCTTCCTTCTCCAGTCCCCTCTCCAGATTCTTCTCCTCCCTGCTTGGCTCCACCCTCTTTTGGGCGGGGCAGAGAGCCTGGAACTTCCCCTTTTTCTGGGGACCCCCTGTTACATTTCCATATCAGCCCAATATATTTTACCACTGTCCTTTATTATACAGAAAGAATGGTTCTATGACACATGAGTTTGTTAAATCAAGTCAACTATAGTCTTACCACACCTCTGTTCATCCTTATAATGGTAGCATGAATTTCTCAGTTCAGACCATTTACCAAACTACATAACCATGCGATAGTTTTCTCCCCTTAAGGACAATGTCATTGGTTATATGTCCTACGAGACATTGGTTTAGAAAACACAGTTTTTCTACTTGTCTCAGGCCTTGTATTATTTTTATGGCTTCTGTTATCTCATGTATTTATTTATAGCTGGCTTGTTTCTGAAGAGATCCAAAGCAATCAGTACACAGATGATTGTTCAAGTTTTGCTTTGTTTTGGGCTTTCTAAGGAACTGTTTGGCTTGACCTGGAATTAAAATCACCCTTCATTCATGAAGTCTATGAAATGAGTCAGATTACAAATTTCTAGCAAAAAGAGCTTGCAGTAGTGTCAGGGCGTTGCCTTATGAAGGCAGGAAGGTGAAGGAGGGCTTCCCAAGTTTGCTCTGGGAGTCCCATGTTGTGAAGCCGCATGCCCCAGGAGTCTCAGAGGACCAGGTCAGGAGAAAGGACAGGAGTGGGAGATGCTGCCCCCTAGTTCCACTGGGATACAGCTCCCGAGTTTGAAACGGTCTCAAATTTATCATGTATGGACTTAAAATTGCATCTACATCAAAAGGTTGTTGAGAAGGTTCAATGAAATGATGTTCACAAACTACGCCCTGGCAGAGGAGAAGCCAGTGAGCACTGGGCATGAGGATGCTGACACAGGTCCCGACGCATGCCCTCCTCAGGGGATTTTTGAGAGCCATGTTGTGGTTCTTCTTTATTTAGGCAATTCCTTTTTCTTCCTTGAATATTCTCTTTCTCCATTTCTTAGAATAAGGTTTTCATCTTTGAGGTTTCCCTAAAACCTGAGGAGAAGGAAGACATCTGAGTGAATCTGTTCTCCTGAGTGACCCCACTCCTACAGCTGAGGCAAGCTTAGTGCAGGAGGAGAGATTTAATGAAGCTGCTCCAGGGAGGTCAGGCTGGGGGACAACAGCTGGGAAGGACAGCCCAGAGTGCTGTGTCTGGTCCATGTGAATACTGAGGAAACTGACCCACATCTCAATTCGATTTCCACGTGCATCTCATACCTTCCTCCAAGTCAATTACTGCTCCCCAAGTCCTTAAACCCTTGGCTACTTCCCTCTCCAGAGAGTTAGAGTCGTAGAATTCAGGCACCTCTTTTTTTTAATCTTAAAATAGCGACAATGATTGCCCTTTACCCAAAATATAGAATTCATCTACAGTCTTGGAAGGGAAGGATCCCTATGTGTTCATCAGAAGGTCCCATGCCTACTGTCTGATGTAATTTTCTTTCAGTGACTTAAAGATCATTTCCTCTTTAGAAACCGAAATGATTTTCTGACATTTCTCCTTTAAAAGCTGAAAAATTGAAAACACAAAGTCCTCCACAAATAATGCTTTCTTGTCAAATATATCTATGTTTGTTGAAATGCCTATCTTTTCCCCCATTTATGTTCTTGGCAACCTTGTTGCCGATCACTGGGCCATATCTATCTATCTATCTATCTATCTATCTATCTATCTATCTATCTATCTATCTGAATTTATTTCTTGGTTCTCTATTTTGTTGTATCGGTTTATAGATCTGTTTTTATACCAGTATCATGTTGATTGAATTTCTGTCTCTTTGTAATGTAATTTGATATCAGGAAGGATGATGCCTACAGTTTTCTTCTTTTTCTGGATTACATTGGCTATTTGAGTCTTTTGTGATTGTAGGTGAATTTTTTGATTTTTTTCCTATTTCTGTAAAGAGTGTCATTGACATTTTGATAGACGATGTATTGAGCCTGTAGATTCCTTTGGATAATATGGGCATTTTAGCAGTGTTAATTCTTCAAATCTATGAACACAGGATGTCTACTTATATCTGTTTTAATTTCTATTATCAATGTTGTATAAAACATAGGACATAAATATTTTACCTTCTTAAATTTATTCTTTAAATACTTTATTCTTTTGATTTTATCATAAATAAGATTGTTTATTTTCTTAATTTTTTTTGTCAGTTCTTTTTTTTTAGCATATAGAAACAACTCCTGTTCATCAATTTTGGATTCTGCAACAATATTTAATTATTTTATTCTAGCATTTTTTTGTGGAATTCTTAAGATTTTTGATGTGTAAGATCAAATTGGATATCCACATGCAAAATAAGAAAATCAGACCTCTATTATATACCATTTACAAAAATCAACTCAGAAATGGGCCAAAGACTAAGTGTAAAGCCCAAAACTGTAAACTTGTTCAAATGTAAAATAAGGAGGAAATTTTTGGACATCAACTTTGGCAATGCTCTCTTGGACTTGGTAATGAAAAAAATGAAAAGTACAGACAACAAACCAAAAATAGTCAAATGAGACAACATCAAACTAAAAAACAACAACAACAACAACAAACAAACAACAACTTCTGAATAACTAAGGAAACAATCAACAGAGGGAGAAATGCATCCGATGGTAAGAGTTTTCTTGCCAAAGTGTGTAAGTATCACCTACAAATCAATATAAAAAAGAACTCGATTACAAAATTGATTTCTACAAACAAGACATGCAAATGGCTAACAGGTACATGAAAAAAACTTCAATATCATTAATCATCAGATAAATGCTGATGAGCTGTCGTCTCACACCTGTTAGGATGGATATTTTTAAGAAAGTTAAGTGCTGGGAAGATTGTACAGAAATTGGGATTCTTACACAGTATTAGTAGAACTGAAGAGTGGAGCAGCTGTTGTAGAAACCAGTTTAGAAATTCCTCAAAAAATTAAAACTAGAAATTCCATATGATCCAATAACCCTGTTTTCCTATTATATATCCAAAATCACTGAATCAGGATCTCAAAGAGACATCTGTGTTTCCATGTTCATAGCAGCAGGACTCAATGTAACTGAGACATGAAAACAACTCACTAGCCCATGAACAGATGAATGGATGAAGAAAATGTGGAATATTCATACAATGGCATGACATTCAGCCTTAAAAGAGAAGGAAATACTGCCATTTATGACAACATGAAAGAGCCTACGGGGCATTACACTAAATGAAATAAGTCAGTGGCAGAGTGAAAACCCCTGTGTGATTGAACTTATATGAGAATCTAAAATAGTCAAACTCATGGAGGCAGAGAATACGATGGTTGTTGCAGTGCCTGGGGGAGTGGTGAATGGCAGTGATTTTTCAATGACTGAAAAGTTTCTGTTTCTCAAGATGAATACGTTGAGGAGGTCAGTTGTACAACATCATACCCAAGGATACTAATATGTTATTATGTACTTTAAAATAAGTTGAAGAGGATCAATTTCACATCAAGTCTTTGTAGCACAATAAAGCAAAAATAAAAATCCACAAAAGATACCGGCTGTCTTTGGATGATGGATATGTCTGTTACCTTGGTTTTGGTGACGGTCTCATGGGCATGATTAAATGCCCACACTCTTCGAGATGGAATTGCTCTATACATGCAATTTCTGTGTATCAGTTGTATTTAAAAATTGTATTAAGTGCAATTAAAAACTGTATTTAAGGGCTAAACAGGGTTATAGCCTCCTCAAAATATACTCCTATTTGTCCTAATATAAAAATAGTATTCTCTGTTTCTTATTAGTGATGTTGTCTGGCCACTGTTTGAGTACAACTATCGACCAAGGAAATAATGACTTTGTAAACCCCATCTTCTGCACGAGGCCCCTGTGGAAATGTGGTGCCATCCTGTGAAGCACTGTGGAGATGAAAAGAGTTCTCAGCAAAGCATCTGCATCTAGAAGGTGCTAAAAATAAAATGTTATTCTTAAAAGAATGACAGAGTGCAGGGTATAGGGTATCCTTTTCTTTCATGCAGGGGCTAGAAGGGTGTTGGAACTTTATTTGTGCAAGGGAAAGAGACAGGAAGAAGGGGAAGCACATTGTGTGGTGACCACAAAGAGGACTCCACGCGCTTAGTGATTTGTTTGTGTTTTGTGTGGGATTTCTGGAGTCTAACGAGAAAACAGCTTATGTTTTGCATCTATTTCTTTTTTAGCCCACGTAGTGCTGGCAGTGATTTCTTTGTCCCCATTCCCCTGGCTTGGGTCACCTAAAGCATACCCGGTCAGTCACAAGGCAGCCATCGAGAATGTCCATCCCAGGGAATTAGAACTGGAGAGCTGAAAGCTGACTATGCTCACTCACATCGCCCTCCTCCCTGGCGACACAGAGCACAGGACTTCCCGGCCTCCTGTATGCTTGAGTTACTGCCCTCGTGGTGAGTTCTGCCTGCTGGGATACCGTCAGAAGCCAGTTGTGCCATTTGTGTGACCCCAGGTCAGTTGACAAAAGCCTGTGTGTGGTACTCCAGCTGTCCTTTATGTGCTTCGGAAGCTCTAACTCATGTGTTGAAATAGTTATGATGAGCTGGCAGCTCTGTCCGTGAGATTTCCTGTGTGTGCGCAGAGCCCTCTCCGACACACAACACCCCAGTCAGACATGTTGCGTGTGAAGAAATCAAGATTTGCAGTACAACGGAGGCTTGTTTCTTCATTACAACCTGACCTACCCTACCTTCTTGAATTTGATTTGTCAGCAGCCTAAGTCTTCTGTCCCCTCAGGCAGCCATCAATTCGAAGCTGCTCCTGTAAATCAAGAGAGGAATCAGTCCCTTCCTGCTGCTTATTTACCTCTGGAACTTCTCCAGATTCAGAGTAATTTTCTGGTTCTACCAAGAGGGCTGGGGGAAGTAAGAGTGGCATCGTTCTAAGACTTCATATCTGGCAGGTGGTGAGAACATCCCCTTTCGTTTGTGGGTGCCGTAGTGAGCTCCTTGGAAGCGCCTCTGCTGAGGTCCTGCCTGTTGCTGTGATTCTCAGGGTGTAACTCCCTCTGATTATCACGCCCCAGTCCACCCCTGGGCATCTACTCTAGCAGGGAACTCCGTGTGTCTTACTGCTGGGTCTGCTCACCCTGGAAGGATGCTCTTTGGGACCAGACTCCCTGGAGGATGAGCCCAGGCTCCAGCCTGCTCACTTGCAAGGGTAGCTCCACACATACACTCTCAGAAGCACGGGTTACCTCCAGAGGTCACGCTCTGACCTTGCAGCCCAAGACTACCCCAACAGCCTGAGAAACGGGGTGGTACTCGTCCTGGGGCCCCACCTGAACCCACAACTCAGTTCAAGCCCTACTGTGCTCTTAAGCCTTCTTATCAGACCCTTGCCCCTGCACGTTCCCAGCAGCCCCCAGGTCATTGCCCAAATCCCCATTGGGGGACCACTGCTCTACCTCCTCTTTCATATCCACATTTTTGTGATAGTCCCATCACCAGTTATTTTTCCATAATTTTCTGCCTGCAGTTCACTTTGGAATGTAGCATCTGTTAAATTCATGCTCCACAAAACATGAGGAGTATGGCTTGAGCATCTCTTACACCTCATTGTCTCATTTAGATTCCATGTGAGCCCTGTGCGTCATCTGCACGCCATAGGTGAGAAACCTAACTTTCAGGGGGGTTAGAGAGTCCGATGCGTACTAGGTACCACGGTGGGGAGGGGATCTGACTGTCTTGTTCTCTCTTCTGTCACTGGATTTAGAACGGTGACTGGCACACTGGCGGTGATTAAGGTTGTTACCTACATGAATGCATTTCAAGGGCTTTGAAATCAATGGCTATTTACTCTGTACAGGTTTCTCTATCTTGGCCCTTGGATGTTTGATGTTTAGGTACACTTATTTTGTTACAGTGGGGGAGTGGATTTCCTGTGCATGGCAGGATAGTTAGAAGCACACCTGGACTCTACACTTGAGATGTAACTAGTATTCCTTCCCCTTATTGTGGCCATCAAAAATGTGTCAGGCATTGCCAAATAGCATGTGGGCTGCAAGGTCACCTGTGATGCAGGTTGAGAACTGTTAGTCACACTAGGACTTTCCCAGGTGTGCCTGCTGTGCAGAGGAGGAGGGAGGGAGAAGGTGGTTTAAGTGTATAATCAAAAGGAGAGAAGATACTGGGCCTACTTTATTCTACACGTTCCAATCTACAGTAAAATGATTTTTTAAAAAAAACTCATTCAGTAGGCAGGGTGGAGGGCATGACTCACAGGCAACTAACGTCAGGAGAAGAGATCTGCTTAGATTTGCTCTTCTCCATCTTGGAGGCATCGGGGCTCAGGATTTCATATGATACCAATAATTTACTATCTTAATTTTCACTTTAATTTCTATTTTTTGAAATGAGATAGTTTTCTGTTTATGACAAAGGAGCCTCCTCGTCTATGCAGACAACATTAGCTGAGCACCAGCCTCACTCACTCTCTTCTCTCCCCACCCCTGTCTTCTCAGACGTCACTATCTGGCTTGGGTTCCTTATGACTAGGCAGCTCCTGGGCTTAGTTAATGGAACTGTGGGCAGGTGTACATAGATTCGCGTTTCGGAACCCTGGCACTTCTGATGCTTGGTTTTTTATTCTCTTTTCTCAAAGATGTTGATTATGGAAATGAGCACCAGGGTGATTTGGGAAGTTGGATGTTGAAGACCAATGAGATACAAGTTGGAACAAATTAGATCCTGAATCCAGTTATGGAGGACAGCTGCAGAGGGGGTATTTTGAATAATATTTACCTTTGGAATCTTTCACAATAGGAAATACAATTTTGCTATTAAAGAGCTGAAATCTGGGCATTTCTCCTTTATTATAGCTGGTGTCACCAAGCGAATACTCTTTGCATGGTATAAGTAAATAAAATGTAAGTAGATATAAAGGGAAGTATGCATCTTGTTATACCACAGAGGATCCAGAGTTGTGGTAAAATTCTTAAAGGTAAAGCCCAAAATGCATAAATTAGAAACAAAGGCAGTTACCTGCAGGGGCTTATTTTCAATGGAAAGTCTACTGGTTGATTTCAGAAAATAAGGTAAATGAAATAGATCTCTTTACTTTGGCAAGACTCTAGTGATCTGTGTTTGCCCTTTCTCCAAATTAAGATGTAAGTTATGCAGGTAACTGCTAGTATTGAGCTGGTGTATGTCACACTGCCACAAGTTAGCAATCTAACACAGCACATGTTCATTATATAACAATTTTTGTAGGTCAGAAGTTTTGACTTAGGAACTGGAGCTTCTGCTCATGGTTTCTCATGACTGAAATTACGTATTGGTCAGGTTTCTTTTCATCTGGAGGCTCAACTAGAGAAGGAGCTATGTCCATACTCCACCAAGTTGTTGAAAGCTTTATGCCCATACAAATCATGGTACAGTGTTTCTTGAAGGTCAGCAGTGGAAAGAGAGTCTGCTACTTAGAGAGTCTAACATCTAGGCCCACTTATACAGGATTCATGTCACTCCATCATGCACACCCAAGGTAACAGCCCTTTTGACTAACTTAAAGTCAATTGATTTGAGACTTAAATTATATTTGAAAAATGCTTTCACTCTGCCAAAGAGCGTAAATCACCAGTAAGTGTGGGTTAGCAAAGGGCTTTGGCATCACTGAGGATATTTGGGAACCAAGTTCTTTCCATTTTTGGCTCCACTTACTTCCAAGTTCTTTGAAATTTCTACATGCAGCTAGCAGATGGAAGCAGAAAATTGAACATTATCTATGGGAGATTTATTTTTTAATGGGTCAGGCCTAAAGATAGAAATATATCACTTCTACTCACATTCTATTGGTGAATTGCTGGGAAGATGGAAAGAGAGTCTAGCTATGTGTCCAAGAAGAACTAAAATACACACATGTGGTTTCCAGTATATTCTGGTCACTGTTAAGAAATTGGTTTCATTCTTCTGGCATGCAAGAAACCACTCCTACCTGCCTAGTAGACTCAAGCCAGATCTTTCATGTCTCACACATTATTCTCAGAGTTCAGTAAGCCCAAGCCATGCTCAGGTCCCCATCAGGTCTGAACATGCCCTCTCATGTTTCAATATTGTAAGTATGAAAGGAAGTCATCCATATCCCACTCCTCATACAATCTGTAGCTCCATTCCAATTTCCCCAGTTCTACTTTTTGCATGTATGCCTGCGTGTTGAAAAGTTCAACTTCCATCCTTTGCATCAACTTTCAATTTTTCATCCTTATAGGTCCCTGTTCAAATCTTTTATTTTAGGGGAATTACCAAGGTGAGGCTCTGTATGATGCCAACTTTTGCCAAATTGCATGTGAGTCACCCAATTGAGGTTTGATTGTCAGAACCTTCACATGTTATTTTCACCCATGGAGCTTGTTCTGCCCTGGCTTGTGCTATCTCAGATGTCCTCACTGCAATAAGTCTAGTGCTATGCACCTGCTGGGGTCCCCCTTATGCCCTCAGAGTGGAGAAGGAGGGTCCTAGGCAGGCCCATGGGGCCAAAGGGCTCCCTGATTTGACCACTGCCTTTGGTGATACCTTCTTGACTTCTGCTTGACCACTCAGGATCTTTCTGTGGAAACATCTTAATCCCGCTGGAGAAGAGTACTTTGTGCTGTTACATACATGGGATCCCCAATCAGCCCCTCCTGCTGGTTGTATCCTGTAGTCTGCTATATTCAGAGAGACTCCCATTTGATCTGGGGTTAGAATCACCTAACCTTCTTCAGTTGGTAGATCGAGGCCAGTGGGTGCAGAGGTGGGTGGCATCTTCTGTTGGGTGAGAGTCTACAGGTACCCTGCAGTCCTGGTGCCCAACCATTGTGCTGTCTTCTTACAGCTCTCAGAGTTCTCCTTTGTTTGTTTTCTCTCTTGCACCATTTCCAGATTTGTATCAGTGCTTAGTGGGAGGAGCAAGGCAAAGTTTATCTATGTTAGCTTATTCAGACAAGAAGTTCTAGTGACTGTTACCAAGATAGGAACCAAGAGGAACAGGTCTCTGTTCCTCTGTTATCATTCATTCTTCCCACATATGCAAGTAGTGGCCTCGCCAATCTGTTAAACTTAACTGATGTTACTGCCTCTATTCCAACTGTGCTCTCACCTGAACTATCTGCTGTCCTCTACTTCTTTAGAAATGCTGGTGGGATTTCACCAGGTTTTCTCCATGATTAGAAAAGCCAGAGCTGACAAATAAAGGACTATGGGTGCTAAGCAAAGGCTGAGTGTAACTTCACCTGTATGTAAAAAAATGGCCTTGCTGGCCTCAACCCTTAGAGAATCCTCCTGAATGTTATGGAGCTGTGCTCTGCTGAGCTACTTGATTTGTAAAGATGTAGCACACTTCACTACTCTGTTTTGGATGTAGTTGACATTCAGTTATTAGTCTAATCCAAACTGTGTTTCCCAATGAAAGTCTCAAGGGAAGGTTTCCAATTCACTTTGGCTACTTAAAGGGAGTTGTCAGAGTAAATTAAGGGCTCAGCTGTGCTCAGCAGTGGAAGTCTCTAGAACAAAACCTGTTGCCGTTTTTGATGAACGGATACTTGTTTGCAGTCTGCGTGAGCCACATAGCCATAGCCACATAGATTCTTTTATGGGGAAACAACCTGTCACCTCTCCCTTCCCCCCAAACTCCCTATGCCTTTTATATCTAAATCAAGTCACTGGAAGCTGAGAATGCTCACAGTGTGTTCAGCGATGGTGAAATGCCTTTCATGTGTTCATTCATTCAATCATGTTTCCAACTCCTGATTCAATGTTTGCAGCCCTGTGCTAGTTATTTGCTAAGTGTTGGCATCATAGTTAACAGGACATTATATCCCTTGGGGAACTAACTGCCCAATCAGAAGACAGGCACTTACACAGGGTCCTATAAAAGCACATGGTCGGGGCAGTGGCTTCCATCAAGGCATCACCATGTCACCATGGGCATATAGACCACGGACTCAAAATGCAGACCCGTGAGGCATCATGGAAAAGTCCTTGAATGAGTAAAGAGTGAGTCGTAATTAAGGCTGAGAGGAAAGAATGGGGTTGGAAGGAAGAAATAGCACTGAACAGAGGAGGGAGGGGTGAGGAAGGGAGGGGGGAAGATAAAGGGAAGGAAGAGATGAGGAAAGGGAAGGGGAGAAGAAGGAGAAGGAGGAGAGGGGAAGAGGGTTGAAGTAGCAAGCCATAGAGGCTCTGATTTGCATAGTATTTATTATTGACAACGCGCTTTGTTGGATTATCCCATAAAAACTTAGTTCAACTCATGAGGTCCCACACAGGGGTGATATGAGCATATCCAGTTTAGTGCCTACTTAACTGCTTTGTCTCCTTCCTTCTTTTTCACTTTGGTTATACGTTGGCTTATCCATTTGTTCATCCTTTCCTCCCTTTCTTTCTTTCTCTTTCTCTTTCCTCATTCCTTGCTGTTATATTACACCAGCAACTAACTTTGAACCATGAACAATGTTAGTTAATGGGGAGTAGTGCTGAGCAAAACCAACAATCCAATTTTTACCTTTACACACTTTCTCACGCTTGTCTAGGAAAACAATCAAGAAAGCCGTGCTGTGAACTACTATGGCACCTTAAGTAAGTGGTGTACAATCCCCTGGTCTTCAGTGCAGCCTGGGGTCTCTCGTCCTGTAGCTTCACACCACAGAAGCACACAATGGGGGAGGTTTTCCTTTGGGTCACTGAGCCTAAGCTAGTTGTGTGAACTTGGGTGAACTTCCTTTGCCCTTGTTTTTTCATCTAAATATGAATATTATAATACCTCATAGGGTGGTTGTAAGACTCTGCAAGCTTTTATCACCATGTCTGGTATGGTAATCACTAAATAAATGATGATGGTGGTGGTGATGGTGATGATGATAGTGATGGTCATGATGATGATGGTGATGATGTAATGATGCTGGTGATCATGGTGGTGGTGATGATGATGATGATGATGATGATGTGATGACGATGGTGATCATGGTGGTGGTGGTGGTGATGATGGTGATGATGTAATGACGATAGTGATGATGGTGGTAGTGATGGTGATGATGATGGTGGTGGTCATGATGATGGTTATGATGAGATGACGATGGTGATCATGGTGGTGGTGATGGTGATGATGATGGTGGTGGTCATGATGATGATGGTGATGATGTGATGACGATGGTGATCATGGTGGTGGTGGTGGTGATGATGGTGATGATGTAATGACGATAGTGATGATGGTGGTAGTGATGGTGATGGTCATGATGATGATGGTGATGATGAGATGACGATGGTGATCATGGTGGTGGTGATGGTGATGATGATGGTGGTGGTCATGATGATGATGGTGATGATGTGATGACGATGATGATCATGGTGGTGATGATGATGGTGGTGATGGTGATGATGATAACATCAGAACTTAACAAGAACAGTTCTATTTGTTCCTATTGCCTTTTGAGTCCAAGTGATATAGCAGTAACTGTCAGGTGTAACTATGAAACCCAAGCATCGTGGCGTATGGCCTACTTCCAAGTGCAGAGCTGCTGTCAGTAACTGACAGGGCATTTGCAAAAGGGTCAGCATCTGATGATGGCTCCCACGTTATTATCTCTCTATATCTTTCAGCGCTGTCACCCTGTGGCAGGATTTATGGAAACAGCTATGACGGGTAACCCCTGGCACAGTATTAGATCCCTACTTCCTTTCCTTAATGCCCTTCACATAGAACAAAAAAATGTGCTTTTTAAAAATATATATATTTATTACACCATCCTTCATATTTATACAATGTATGATTTCCCCATGAAATTCCCACCACCAATTGACCTATGCACCAGCAGCTGCCTCCTGAGAGGGAGTCTTGATAAAGAAGGGCACGATCATTCACTCTAGGCAGAAGGACTTCTCAGCAAAAGGAAGGCAGAGTATGAGGTAGGTGTGGTGACTGTCCCGAAAAGGACCAGACTGCTCCCTCCCTCCGCTGCCTCGTGCCTCTAACCTGCCCCCGCACAGACTCATAACCCCACAGGCACATCCAGTACCCATGCGCAGGACCCTCCTTCTGCTCTCTAATGTAAGGTCATGCTACTTTGTCTCCACAGCTGTGTGCAAGACAATGTCTGCAGGCCCATCACCCCCTCTCCCAGCTGACTCTGGGCCTTCATAGCTCCTTCTCACGCGAGGATCAATGTGTCCCTGTTTGGTTAGGGTGTGACAAATGGAGGGTCAGGGAAGGAGGAAGGCACATATATTGATTATCTGTCATCTATCAAATTCATTGTCTAAAATAGTGTCTTCAATTTTCAAAAACATGCTATACACTATAATTCTTTCCCCATTTTAAAGATAATTAAACTGAGAGTGAGGCATTAAACTGGTAATCTGATTGGTGGAATAAAAGGTGGAAGAACAGTCATCAAATCCAGTCTTTCAGCAACCAAAGCTGATGCTCTTCCTGTGTCGCATCCAGCCATAAACGGGACATGCATTTTATTTGTGTTGGAGGAAATCAATGGAGCAGACACTGATGGCAGCTGACCCAAATCTACTCCACCCTCCCTGCTTCTTTATTCTTACCAGATCTCTGTTTATACTCCAGCTCCCACTCTCCCTTCTGCTGGGTGGTGACTATGTCCCTCTCCAGAGTTTGCTTTCTGGTGGCACTAAACCAGTCAGCACATGACTGTCCCTGGGATTTCTAGGAGTCAGGGGAATGGCTGAAGTAACCTAACATGACTGAAGGAGAAGTCCATCAAATGATGCCCTAGGAGGAGGTCCCAGCTATCCCGAAAATGAAAAGGGAATCCATCATGAACACACAGTATAGACTTGGTTTCAGGAGGAAGCTGGATCTTAAGATGAGAGAAAGAGGGAGGTAGAGAGAGAGAGACAGAGACAGAGAAAGAGGAGAGAGAGAATGGGAGGAAACGGAATGGAGAGTGGAGGGGAGAGGGAAGGAGGGAAGAAGAGACCTCATATACTGCTTCTAGAACTTACCTAACCTCTGAATTTCCACTCACATGAGTTAAATTTCTTTATCACACGCTCCCTTGGTTTTGTCCACGATTTCTGATATTTGCCTTTAAGACATTATAACTAGTATGGGGTATCGTGGTCTGATCTTCTATCTCTACACCCAGCACCAGTACTCTCCCAGAGGAATAGTTGCTTCTCCTAACTGGAAAAGCCACTTTGCCTCCAACTCATCCCTGCACCCTTTCCTAATAGCATTTCCTCAGGGCAACCTCTGACCTTCAGATTGGATGAGGTCCCCGGTTCATCATCCTTTCACATTCTGTGCTTTTCCTTATCAATGTATCAAATCTCATCTGATGGAGGGTTATTTCATGTGTGGGCACTCACTAGATGGTGAATCTCCTCAGGGTGGGGCAATGTCTCTGTGGCCATGAACAGTCATGGGCACGCAAAAACATTTTTATAATAAGTACTGAATGAGTAAGCAAGTGAAGACCAGGCTTTCAAATGCGTGTGCTGAATTGGAATTGAGATTCAATCTTTCTGTATGTCATATGGATGCAGGAGTGACAATGCCAATTAATACTCACTGAGCACCTCGGATGTCTCCTACAAACCTTCCATATTGGTTTGACTCTGGTGTCTTTGAAGGTGATGGCTGGAGTTCATTTGAACTGTTGTATTTGCCAATTTCACTTTATTTCCTCAGCCCAGATTTCAGAGGCAAGCAGCATGCCTTTCATTTATCCAACTTACCCAGAGTCTATTCAATAGAATAATCAACTCCCAGCATGTTCTGCACTTGTTGCTTGTCAAAGCCTCTTATAGTCAAGGAATGGAAGTAATCGGTGCAGTGCCCCTGGTAACACATGGGCCGAGAGGTTAGGGGTTTTAATTTTGTTCTTCCTTTAAGAACAAGTCTCTATCTGGGCCAGCCATAGTGACCTTCTGCTTTCATCTGTACAGTGATGAGAGGGAGTGAGCAGCCCTGAGTCACATCTCCCTCTGTGCTTCCCTTAAACTTTTCCTTTTACTCCTTCTTCACACCATGGGATATTATGATATATTTTTATTCAACTCTTCCCAAATTTATTGAAACTTACCCAGTAGCAGAATCTTTGATTTATCCATCTGGGTCTCCAAGACTATGGGTGGGCTACAATTCAACCCAAGTCCATATAGCAACATTTTTTGAGAACGTTTATGCATCTGATGCTGTGGTAGGTGTGACAGAAATACAAAGAAGACATGAACTCTGTATGTCTTGGGGGTAACAAAGATGCTTTCTGAAGGAAATGATGTGGAAGGGTTGGGTGGAAGGGTTGGGTGGAAGGGTTGGAGTCATAGAGAAGACAACTTAGAGTCTTCAAGAAATGTGTAGCATGAGTCAGCTGATGAAGTAGATGGAAGGAAGACAGAGAACTGATGAATATTGAAGGGCCTTGGACAAATGAGACCTTGACATCTTAAATCTCAGTATATGCCATATTAAAAAAAAAGAAAAGAAAATACCAGCCTAACATCTAAAAGAAATTATGATGAGTAATTAAAAATTACCTGTTCTCTTAATATAATGGAAATGGAAGAGTAGGCTTAATTTCACCACAAAACTCGTCAAAATCCTGTATATTTTTAGGCCCATTCAATCTTCCCACTCTTGGCTAACCACATTTCTCTGACTGTTCTCTGTTAGTTACCCCCAATCTCTCCTCAGACCCAGTCTGATGCTCACATGTTTCCTTTCCCTTCTTGTATATTCTGGTTTAATTTGGTCCTTCTAGAGGTGATCTGATGACCTTTCCCATTAAGTGATTTTAACTTCTATTAGCTTCCATAATCTTACTCTTTACCCATGTTTGTTACAGCATAATAAAATATCTCTATATATAATAAGCAAAAACATGGAAGATGGAAAAAGAAAATGCTTGGCTACATTTGTACTCCAGTCACACTAGAGAGAACATGAGACTCGAGTCAGAATTTTAGTTTCTCTTAGATAGTCACTTGCTGTGTCATTTGGAGCATTTATGTTGTTGTTTCATAAGGTATCATTTTTCTCAACAAACAGAACAGTGGGACGTAAGTTGGGTTAGTCTTGATTATGTCATAACCCTTCCTGACTCTTTCATTCTTTCTTGCAAAAATAAGCTAATGTTCCTCTGGACTTTCTTCTCTTTTTGATGACAGTTTTCACGACCAGAAGTCAGCTTGGGAGTCTCACCTTAGGGTTATAGCCTAGTCCCTCACTTCCAGCACAATGCCTTTACAAGCTCCTAATCTACAAATGTCGATTATGGCACATTACCGCCTGAGAATCACCATCTTGTGTCATCATAAAACTATAGCGGCCTTGTTTCTTGGAAGGCAGCTTATTAAAAAAATCACCTCAAGTCTTAGAATTGAAGAGTAAAGCCTCTTAAGATCTTAGCATCATAAAAGCTTAGAGAAGTAGTCTTCAGTTTAAAGTACCTTAGAGTAATAAATAGGATCTTAGAAATTTAGAATTGCAACTTCTTAGGTATCACTTATATCTTCTAATCTAGGGATCACAGAACTATTAAAGGTCACATTCCTAGTGTGTTGAAAATCTGGAATAGAACTTTTGAGAGCTGCATTTGGGTCTTGGCTGGATTTCAGTGGTGTCTATTTTAACATCTATGTAATGATGACGATTTTCTCAACAGTAGCACAAGTGATATTTTGGACTAGATTCTCCATTGCAGGACTGTCGGGAGCAGGTCGGGATTCTCTCCTAAGCATTGGCAGTATATTCAGCAAGAACTAAGGCTTTGGGCTTCCTGGTGACACAGTGGGTTGAGCGCTGCCCTGTGAAGCACCCTAGCACAGCAGCGAGAGTTTGATCCCGGCCAGGGAGGGGATGAACCCACATGGCTTGGCGAACTCTCCTGCCTCCCGCTGCCCCTCAGCAGTGTGTTTCAGTCCATCTGCCTGTTCTGCTCCCCTCTCTGTCTCTGGTGAATCTTCTCCCCTCCCATGACTCTGGCCTGTACCCCAGCTCTTGTGTGCTTAAATAAATAGATCTTAAAAAAAATAAAGAAGAACAAAGGTTTTGTCCAGTGGGTTCCAGCACTACCACTTCAGACGAAACGAAGGCCGTTCTCTTCAACCCCTGCCATTTGTCCCAAGTGCTCTGTGCCCTGTCCCTGCTAGGTGACCACCCCAGGAGGGTGGAAATCCTGTCCTGAGGATGTCCTCGGCATTTAAAATCGGGTGCGTACCTAGCGCTAGGTCTGATCTCACGAGAGCCTTACTATTGTCATTCTCCGTTATAAGCAAGAAGGTGGAAGTTTAAAGAAGTAGAGGTTTTGACTCAGGCTCACACTGCTGACAAGGGCTGGGAGGTCCGAAGGGTTAACTTCCCTAAAAGCTGCCTTTACCCCAGCAGCTCTAACACTAGAATGTCCTCTTCTATTGAAGCAGATCTTACTTTTCCTTCCAGACTGGCTCATAAATCAATTATCATATGGTTATGGATTTTTTACTAAGAGGCAACATTGTTAAGAACTCAGACTCCAGAATCAGGCTCTCTGGATGCCCACCCCAAATGTTCAATCATCAATGTGCCCTTAGGAAGTTCTTTATTTTTTTTTTTTTGGCCTCAGTTTCTTCAATAGATATTTAGATAATTTACTGCTGTGTTCAAAATGTTCTAAAATCCAACATCTTAAATCAATACCTATTTTAATGTATCTAATAATTTTGTGGGCCAGAAATTTGGGCAAGACTTAACTGAGTTACCCTTCTGTTCTGTACATGACAACGGAGGCCACTGGATGGCATTCAGCTGGCAGACCTGCTAGTACAAAGAATGCAAGAAGTCACCTTAGCTGAGATGACTGGGAGGCTGGGCTCAGAGAGAGCCGTAGACCTTATGAACTCAAAGGGCACAGACTCTCCAAACTGTCAGGTGACCATGCCTATATTGGTCCTGGACGTGAGCTCCAAGAGTGATATTCCCGACAACATAGGTGGACACTGTGTGGCCTTGGATGACTGACTTTCTAAAGCTACTTAGCATCAGTTATGATGTTCCACAGGTCAACACAGTCACAGCCAGCCCAGACATAAGGGATGGAGACATAGACCCCACCTCAGCGTGGAAGGAGTCTCATTTCTAAAGTCACCATCTGTATAATGCGCCAGTGACAATTCTCACTTCATCAGACGACGAGAGTTTTAGAAGGCTTTAGGATTATGGTGCTGTGGTGTTGGGTGTGATGTGATAACATATCTGAAGATGTATGAACTTCTACCTCTGGGCCATACAGATTGTTGTAAACTAATGTTACCTCAATTTTAAAAATGATTTAAAGATTAAAATGTGTATGTTTTTAAGGCCCGTACTTGTAAAGGGTAATGCAGAATGAGAGTGCTTTGATTTACATGTGGCTTCCACTTCAGAGGGGTATCGCTCTGCTTGCAAAATCAGGACCTGTCTTCCTTTCAGAGAGACCAGAGCAGAGGAAACCTTGAGGGTTGTGTGGAGCCAGGGCACTCGAGGACACGGAGTTAATTTAGACACAGTTCCCACGAGAGGGACGGTGAGATAAAAACATTTCCATTTTAGAGGGTGAAAGAGCTGCTTCCTTAAGCGACGAAGGCAGGACTGGCCTGGATTTATTCCCGCCTGTATTGGAAGTGACGGCCTGCGTGTGCTCCGTGATGTAGCTACTGTGCCGGGCAGCGCACCGAATACACTGAGGAGGTGAAATAATAAATCATTAGCCACCGCGAGCTTCTCTAGCATGGAGCTGTGAGGGGGGAGGATCCCCCAAGCAATTCAAACTCAATTACTCTGCTCACAGGGTGTTTGAAATGGAAACAAATGAAGAAGGCAATGGCTGAGGCAGGTGGCATTCATCAGTGCGGCTGGATGCATTTGGTCCCGGGCCACCGGTCAGATTTTCTTAAATGAAAACAGGAGTAAAAATAGTAAGAGTAACCCCTCCTATTTGTAGAGCATGTCAGAGTCACCAGAGCAGTTTTCTGCCCACCAGGCCCTTGCATTGCCCTGTGAGGCCCAAGTGGTCCCTTCCGTTTTACCGACAAGGTGAGTGAAGCTCAGACACATCAAGGCCTTGCCTGGCATGACAATCATCAATTGCCAAGCTTAGGATAAGGGCTTTGGGCCTTTGCCTCAGCTTGTCTCCGGGGTTCTGGTGGGAGTAGGATACTGTAGAGTGGGTTGGGTGTTTCTTCAGCTGCTGATTTGTCCTCTCTTCCATCGAAGTGGCTTCTGTTCTGCCAGCTCTTTCCAGGCTACATGAGCATGTGGGTGAGTCTCTGCAGTACAGTGGCCGTTGGAGTTCTGGAGTGTGTGGCATCCACCACAGACACTGCGTTGGATTGTGAGGGCTGCCGCGACACAGTCCACAGCCTGAGTGGCTTAAACAACATGAATTTACTGTCTTGCAATTTCAGAGACTGGCTGTCCGAGATGCAGGTTTCATCAGCATTGTTTCCTGGCAGCCTCTCTCCTTGGCAGGTAGGTGTCTGTCTTCTTCCTGAGTCTCCCCATGGTCCTCTGTCTGGAGGGGTCTGTGTCCCGTCACCTCTTAGAGGGACACCAGCCATAAGGAATTGTATTCCAACCTAATGATGTCAGTTTAACTTAGTCAACTCTTAAAACTCCTATTTCCAAATTAAGTCCATACAGATTGGGCCATACTGAGGATTAGGCTGTCAACATATGAATTTTGAGGGACACAATTTATCGTATAACAAAGACCTTCAGTGTGGACCCCCCCACCTGTGCCCACTCGTCTGAGCCACTCGTTGAATATCGGGAACTGGAACTACCTGCATCAGTCTTTATGTTAGTTAGACACTCAAGGTCCAGCAGGGCACACTGAATCCAATAGTCCTGTTCTCTCTGACTCACCATGTGAAAGATAATCAGCTCTTTTATTCTAGTTTGTAGCCCAGTCCTTAGCAGCCACCCTTCCAAAATGAGATGCTAACGAATATCTGATCATTATGCAATGAGAGGATTTTTCTGCTCTTCACTTTAAAGAAGAGAATAATCTAATTACGAAAGCGCACAGAGCTACACATTGCCTAGGGCCCCAGAGAGAGCCACCACTGCTCTGGAAGGCTGGACAGCAGTGGCAGTTGTAACTGCTACATCAGACCTATTTGTGCCCAGAGACCACACAATAGGACATCCTGCAAAAGTCCAGTGTCACCTTGAATACATCTTTAGGATTCAGGTGCAATCAAAATATTGGTCATAGTAAGATGCCATCAGATTTTGTAATAGCTGTGTAATATTCCATTGTGTGTATGGGTCACATATTTTTTATTCATTCAACAGTCAATGGGCACTTAGGTCGTTTCCAATTCTTGGCTACTATAAATGAAGAAACAAAATAAATAAATAAATGAACAAAGCCCAAACAAAATCTTAAGCTATAGGAAGACAGTAGTGGTTCTCAGAAGGGAAAGGGGGAGCAGGGATCAGGTAAAAGGGCTCAGTTGCGTGGTGATGGATGGGAACTAGCCTTAAGGTGGATGTAACAGCACATAGAGATGCTGCTTTGTCAGTCTGTATCCCTAAAACCTGCATAATATTACCAGTCACTGTCACTTTAATTAAAACATGTTGATCAGTATTTGAGTTAGACGCTACTGTGCAGGAAGACTTCCTTTGTAGAGCCCAGCCGCAGGGATAAGAAATGGACAGCGTGGACCGTGAAACGCTTATGGGGCCTGTGTAGAAGGGACTCACGGAGTCACCCCTGGGGGCGGAGAGAGAGGGACAGGTAAAGCCCAGTCAAACACAGCACCTCTAATTTTAGGGTTACTTACTAGATGAGAAGAATCGGGAAGGGGTGTTTTCTGAGGTGGAGGGATCACGAATGGTCGTCCTTACATGGCCCACGAGTGCCCACAGAGGTTGCCGGAGGACAGTCGAGTATGGGAGCCTGGACCCCGAGGCAGAGGTGAGGACTGGAAGTGTCAGCGATGGGGAAGGGGTGAAGATGTTTCATTGTGGACTCTGGATGCAGCTGCACAGCTCTGGAACAATGCTAAAAATCACTCGTTTGTACCATATATGGGTAAGATGTATAGTGTGTAAATTACATCTCAATCAAGCTATTGTTGAAACAAAGAAAAACATGTAAAAATAAATCAGCACTAGGGCAGGGGAAAGTTTGCAATTTTAAAACAGCTCATCGGACAGAAGCCTCATGAGATAGCCCAGTCTTGGAGATATGCCTCGTCATTCAGGGCCACGGGATGACAGAGGAAATATGGATGTA
The DNA here is from genome assembly GCA_019455555.1 of Galemys pyrenaicus. Lineage (NCBI taxonomy): Eukaryota > Metazoa > Chordata > Mammalia > Eulipotyphla > Talpidae > Galemys > Galemys pyrenaicus. Next base: position 3,445,915 of record JAGFMF010011709.1, on the reverse strand, counting down.
TTTTTCCCGGAAGCACATTTTCCTCATTCAGGTTTTAAGGGAAGATCAGATACTATTCCAAGACAAAGATGGCCAACAAAAGATCCAGAGCAAGATATCTTAGGAGCAACCACTTCCTGTGGGGGAAGTTGGAAATTATTTCCCCCGGGGAGAAAACTGTGACCTCTTCCTCTGGCATCTGTTTGCTTATTATGATGCCCAAGGAGTGAGTGCACCCAGCACTCATGTTATCAGCTGGGAAGTGAAAGGTGGCCCCGGGCTAATGAGACTCTAGCTTTGGGCTCAGCAGCTTTATCTCTGACTTGGAAGGAAATTCACTCAGGACACAATGGGTGGTGACTGCAGCCCCAAGAGGGGGCACGCATGACAGGAAACAGCAGCTAGTGGAAGCAGTGCAGACCCGGCGTCTGTGCTGTTGGCTCTGGAGAGGATATACAGCGAGGGGAAGATTCATGAACACACTGGGAGACGCCCTGGTGTTACACTCCACATCGTGGGCTTCTGCTCTGGCTGAAATGGTGTTTAACTGCGGCATAATTTGTTCCCAGGGTCTGTGGAGGCTCGGTGACACCTTATTTATGGACACATAAATATACCCACAAAACTGGAAGTAACGTGCTGCTTCAAAGTCTGACTTTAAATACCAGCAAGGAATTTCTAGTTATATATTATTCATCATTTAACAGACATACATTGAGTACCTTCTGTTTGCCATTTATTAAGCAAGCTGAGGTTTAATAAACATTTATCAATTTTAGTGTCCCAGCTCCCAATATTCTTCTAAATCACCCAGTTTTGTTTTAGGAAAATGGCATTTCTCCTACTCAGTGTGGAAAAAATACCCACCTCCTGCTGGCAAAGTTGTAGGGTGATAAGGCCACCTTCTCATGTTGGTGAAGCCAGGCTGTGCTGTGATAGTAACCAAGCAATCTCCTATCCAGAGTTCTGGAAAGGGAAGCCAGCTTAGAAGGAGACAGGAACAACGCCACAGGGCAGGCACCTCCTGCTTCGGTCAGCCCCGCCGTCCCAAGCCCACACCTCTACCCACCTTTGTTCTGTGTTCTCAGGGCCTGGGGAGGTCTGAACCTGCCACAGGGGTTAGGGCTCTTGTATGTCCTATCACTTTCGTCATCCATTATCAGGTTATCTCTTTAAGGACCATTTTATTGTCAAGCTATATGCCAGGCACGTAGGACACATTAATGCTGTTTATTTATTTATTTTTAAAGGTTTATTTCTCCTTATTTATGCATGCAAAAGCTGGGGTGCAGGCCAGACGTGGGGGGAGGACTCACCAGAGACAGAGTGGGGAGCAGGATAAGCATATCTACTGAAATCCACTGCTTAGGGGAACAGAGGTGAGACAGGAGAGGTCTGCTGCACTATGTGGGTCAGCTCCCTGGCCGGGGATTGAACTCGTGCTGCAGCGGCTGAGGATGCTTCATAGTGCCGTGACTTAACCCTGTATGCCACCAGGGAGGCCCAGCATAATGCTATTTATAAAGCTATTTCCACCCTTAGGAAGCTTACAGCCTAAGCAGAGACGATGCATTAGCAGAAGCAGTAATCATCACGGTCACATGTTGAAAAGGAGGCACCGAGAAACACAACAAACCATGATCCATGCACATAAATGAAGTGTGAAAGAATCATGGAACACTTGGTGGCAGGTTTTTCAGATGTTTGGGGGTAGGGGTGCCCATGAGCAACAAGGAGAAAGCAGGCGATGCTTTGTTCACATGTGCAGTGCCCCTGTTGGGGAACTAGCTTTGGTCTGCATTGCCTGTTTTCAACCCAAGATCTAGGAAAATAGCTTTCCTATAATTATACATTTCCTGTACATTTTTTTTGTAAAGGCAAAATGTAATTTTTTTAGATTTATTTATTTATGCATATAAGAGCTGGGGTACAGGCCAAAGTTGTGGGGGGAATGAGAGGATTCACCAGAGACATAGTGGGGAGCAGGGCAGGCAGATGGACTGAAGTACACTGCTGAGGGGAGCAGCAGGCGATACAGGAGAGGTCTGCTGCGCCATGTGGGTCCGCTCCCTGGCTGAGGATTGAACTCGTGCTGCTGTGCCGCGGATGCTTCACAATGCGTCACTCAACCTGCTGCGCCACCAGAGAGGCCCTGTAATTCCTTATTTTAAAATTGATAGCAAGTACCTTGAAAGCAAACCTGAGTAACACGAGTTCACAACTTTTCCCAAAGGTGTAAATTCAATAGCCAAATTAAGTGGTCAATTATATATTCTGGCAAAAAGGAGATTCTGTAAATCTTTAAAAGGATTCGTACTTTATAGAGGGATGATAGAGGACCAAGTTTAACCACTCCAGAAGGCCCCTAAAAGTTAGTATTTATTGGAGGGATAGTATTGGAAAAGTTGAGTACATTGCTCTTTAAGAAACTAAAATCAGATCTAATCTTGCAAGGAGTACATTGTTCCCCCTGATTATTCTTGGGGGAAATAGTGACCGTTTTGATGGAGGGATTATTTTTTTTTCTGACATATTTCATAGTGTATTAAAGGTGGCATTGCCTGGAAGATAAGTTACACAATTTTCAACAACGGGAGAAGACAGGTAAGTTTTTGGCACATCTCAGAGTGTCCTTTCTATGCAGAGATGAGATCTTCCTGTTTTCACTAGAGAGAATAGAGACATCTCAGAATGCTCCAAAAGTCAGAAGAATCACAAATAGTATTTCTCTGGCACGTCATTTCCATGCCACCTGGGAAATATAGAGACTAGAACATTTCCCTCTTTGCAATCTGCTGCTTATTTGAACCAGTGGTGTTGGCCGAGGGCTCTGGACAAGCTCTTGAGTAGTTACCCATTTATATGAGTGGGTGCAGCCACGGCAGAACCTGTTGTGGCTGCCATGTTTGAAATAATTTCCTCTTTGCCAGAGGGAAAAATGGGACACAGGAAACAGCTGAGCATTGCTTGGCAAGGTTTTGCATGGTGCAAAGGCACAATAAGCCCTTACTGTCTGCTCCCCAAATCTTAGTAAACGTGACTCCCAGTGCATTTAACATAATAAGAATGAGACCTTCTCCAAACAGTAGGTCATCTCTAATTTGCGGAAAGTTCTGCAATGAGCAACTCTCTGTCTAAGGGATGAGGTGGAGCGCTATAGAATTGCTTGGGTTCTACTCCAAAATCAAGAGCAATGGCTTATCCTTAGCAAAGTTTCACAGGTCAGTTAAGAGTGACTCAGGAAGGCGGAAACAGAATAGCACCCATTTAGAAAATACAAGGTCACACAGCCACAGGCTTCTTTCAAGCAGTAGGTCATTCTGGAACACTCCCAAGGCAAGGTGTCTCCTGAGGTTGTTTTGTTTTTGTCAAGCCTTAGTCTATTCTGTTCATCACAGGCAGGTCCAATGCAAAGTTGATGTTCCAAGATTTCCCTTTATTTCTTTTCTGGATGAAATAAAAGGTTTGCGAGCTTGTGGACTGCATAATTGGAGAGCTGTTGGGAGCTCATCAGTCAGAGAGCCTCTCTTTAAAAATAATTCTTTAGGGTAAACAGTAGGGGCTTTTCCTTCTCCCTCACCTCCTGTCCATCTTTGGATAGGGGACAGTTGGGAAGTTCCCTGGTACCCTCCTCCCACAGAAGCCATTGACCAATCAGGGGTGAACTTCATTTGTAAATATCAGTATCAAAAATTGTAATTGCTCTTTTATTGAAAAACAGGTGACTTCAAATGTTCGTAGTAATCCTTTGTAGTGAATATTTAAACATCCTTAAAGCCACAGATGAGGAACCATCATCTAAGTTTCTTTGATGTGAGGGGAGCCCAGCCTTTCAGAGGAAGAAAAATCAAGTGGAAATAATAGTAATTTATACCTCTTTGAGAATTACAGTTCACACTGTGATTTCCCACATATTTTTTTTTTTTATCTTTCTCACCAGTACTGGGTAAGGCAATCCAGGATTATTGTCTCGATTTTGCAGCTGTACCTCAGAGAGATGAACGGATTTCTATAAGGTCACACAGTCAATTGACAGTGAAACTAGAACAGGTAAAACATCTTCTGATCTCAACCTGTGATTTTCCCACTACCTCCTAATAAAAGGGAAACAAGCAGAAACGTGCTTTGTTTTGCTGTAGTTCTGTTTCTGCCACAGAAGTTAGACACTTCTAATAAGTTCAATATGACTTGAAGTCAATTTATTTGCTGGTTTGGGTCTTGAGTTTTGACATCAGAAGTTTTGTATTTCAATTCTAAATCACTGTGTTGATTAGCTATGAATATTTGAACCATTTAAAAATTTCCACTGACCCTTATTTATTTTAAATAGGAAATGAGGATAATCAAAGTGCCTGCCACATAGGATATTTGCATATTTTTAAAAATATTTATTTATTTATGCATATAAGAGCTGGGGTACAGGCCAGAGTAGCAGAAGGTGAGAGGACTCACCAAAGACAGAGTGGGGAGCAGAACAGGTGGGTCGACTGAAACACACCTGCTGAGGGGAGCAGCAGACAAGGCAGGAGAGGTCTGCTGCGCCATGTGGAGCCTCTCCCTGGCTGGGACCGAACTTGCGCTGCTGTGCCACGATAAGTCACAGTGTGGCGCTCAACCTGCTGCACCACCAGGGAGGCCGGGGATCTTTGCATATTAAGTGAAACAAAAAATACAGATAAGGTACATACAAGTATTTAATTAATGATGACATTAACAATGATGGTAGTATTGGTGACATTGGTGGTGGTGATGATGATGGTGGTGATGGTGGTGGTGGTGGTGGTGGTGGCAGTGGTGATGGTGATGGTGATGGTGGTGGTGGTGATGGTGGTGATGATGGTGGTGGTAATGATGGTGGTGGTGATGGTGATGGTGAGGATGGTAGTGATGATGATGATGGTGATGGTGACGATGGTGATGATGATGGTGGTGATGGTGATGATGTGATGGTGGTGGTGCTGATGATGGTGGTGGTCGACAGTGGTGATAAGGATGGTGTGGTTATGATTATGACAGAGATGATGGTGGTGGTAGCAGTGAGGGCACCACTATACTGTTGCTAATAATAGCAATAGTAGTATCAGCAAAAGCGATAGTCAGTATCTTAAAGATATGCAAACTGATATATTGAGAGATTTTCCTAATATTACAAAATTTTAAGTTTAGCAGACTATTGTGACCTCTAATCTTTTTCCTGCTCTAGGACCTCTAGAAAGATAGAACCTATAATTATAGGATCAGAGAGAACATATTTTCCAATTATCATTGAACCATTACCTTTTAAATGGCTATTTTTTTTTTTAATTTTGTTCCTGGCATTAGAGAGTAGAGGTAATTTCATGGACTTAGTTTTTCCTACTGTAATAGTTCATGGGTGAACAATCAGTGAGAGAATTTTGCCAATAATAAGTACATCCACACTGATTATATTTTTGAGAACCAGGGAAATTATTACTGACAGGGTCTGTGGCCTAGTGGACTCATATGGGAAATACATTGTTCCCCAAATATCCAAGGTCCTTCTCTGTGATTCCACTTTTTGTGGGTGATTTTCCTTCCCCATTATGTTGGCTCCATGCTGGCCATGCGATATGCAGTGACTAAATATGAGCAGAAGTAATATGTGTCCCCTTTGGGCACATCCGTCCCTCTTCTGCTGTAGAATGTTCATATTTGAGACAAGCACTGTATCATCAGCTTTGTCCTGTATTTAGGGCTACATGAAGCAGAGCCCAGACCCAACTATGACATGTATGTAGCATGGCTGAGAAATGAAACTTTGTTTAATTTGAAATTGTTTGTGTGGTATAATTTGACCTGACAGAGAGATCCCATTACATAGAAAACCACTTAGGGATTAGACAGACCATGTTTTAATCATCATAAAATCTATATTACCTACTTGATGTGTGACTTGAGCATTGAAAATACTCAATAAAAACATTGTTAAACAACAAGAGGAGCAATACGTACTTTAATATAGCCTTAGTTCTTGAAGTTTTGGTTGGGATTTCAAAATATTGCTAAGTTTTATCTTCCAAGTACTTACAGATCATTGTAATGAAACTAAGAACCTATATATAACAGTCATTTAATGCAAACTGATTGATTTTATAGCATCAGCTATGTCTTAATATACTTTCCTCCCATGGCACTCGTTGATGTATCTCAATACGTTCTGCATGCCTCAAAGAATAGAATCCTGTTATATTTATATTATTTCCTGTAATCAAGATTATCCTTATTACATTTGTCACAACAGTATGTCCTGACATTCAAAATATACTTCAATCAGCTGATTGAATAAATAATAATAATAAATAAATCCATTTACGCACATCTATTTTAGGTTGGTAGACAGGAAGATGGCCAGAGAGAGGAGGGGAGGAGGGTGCTCCGTCTCTGAGATACTGAATTTACTCTCCTTAAGAACTGGCCCCTGATCAGCTACTGACCTTACACTGTCACATAATGTTCACGACATTGATTATTAGGTTGACTGGCTTTGATTAATGTGCTATGTAGAACGGACAATGTTTAGATATATTGGATACACGATTTTAGTGTTCTTGTTATGTGTGTGTGAGTATGTTCATGTTTCTGCTTAACTAATGAACAATGGGGTGTTGAGACTGGTGTAATTTTGATGACTCTCTGGTAAATTTAATTATATAAAACCCAAGTGGAGAGTGAATTTACTCACATTTATAAAATTTGTGGGGTCCATATGGGTGAACAGATTGCCTGATTCACAGGTGGGGGTTATAGCCAGAGATAAATATCCCCATCTCTCTATGTCCTTGATGTCAGAAAGAATCAGCTTGCAGCGTTCAGTGCTGGTGGTAATTTGGAGCTCACCATACATGAGCATCAATTATACGACGTACCTGGGCCCAGACAATTGGAATTGCTCTTGCCTGTCTCCTTGCCTCCTGCCACCCTAATCCAATTCCTTATTCATTGTACTGCCAGATTCAGCTTCCCAAATCACCATTTTTATCAAGTTATTTACGGCTTTCAATGGCTTCACTTTTTCCACAGAATAAAATCCAAATACCCTGGACTGATATCCAAGGCTTTCTGCCGGTTTCGCTTCCATTAACCTTCCAGACTTCATTCCTACCTCTCTGTGGTGATTCCAGGCTTCCGCTAAGCTGGAGCTCTCAGAATCTCCGTTTGTGGCTTATTCTTTTTTTGCCTCCTCTTCTTACTCCTGACATTCTATCTGTCTAGAAAACACATTCCTTCCTCTTCACAGTCATTAAGTTGATAAATGTTTGTTGAGTCTTGGGCTATGGGGCTAGCACTCTTCTATCTACCAGGGGTACAGTGATGAACAAGAGACTTAAGTCCTTTTCTTTGGAAACTTATGAAGACATCTAGTCTAATTTTTAAAATATCCACATACCTCCTCTCTAGGGTATCTGCTATCATTTGTTCAATCGAAAGTGATCTTTCTCCCTATATAAAATGTCTAAAAAAAAAGACTGAACAGAAAACATAGATTAGTGTTAGAAAACATTGTTAATCTTCTAAGACTGTTGTACAATGGACAGTAAATGAAATATTTGAAAAAAGTGATAGTATTTTTTTTCCAGGAAATGATGAAAACAGGGGCCTCCCTTGTAGCCTCATATGGTCTCATAACTTGATGGGGGTCATTAACTGGTTACTAGTCCATATTAAGTCTTTGCTGGAAAATCTGAGCCTGCCTTTGGGTCTCCAAATAACACACTGGTCAGACCAATAGGATCATGTGAGGGGACCAGAAGTAGCATGTCCAGACTTTACCTATCAGCTGGAGTCCAAGGAGATTTTTCCCTTCAGCTGGAAGAGTTCACTATGGTCTTTGTCTTGGTGACTTGGTCTGGGCAATTTATAAGTATGAGCCATTTTTAGTTTCTGGTGTGTTTGTGATGAGCTCCTCTCTGCTGAGAGCTTTGAGCCTCATTCTGATAGACACTAATTATATTGTTCTAAAAGGCAGCATGCAAGGTGATGGAGACACACGTTTTGTAGATAGAATCTGGCTTACATCTTATCAATTGCACTTACCAGTGATTTGACCTTGAACAAGTAATATAGATGTTTTGATTTGTATTTATATAAACATGGAAACCTCATCCATAACTCCAAAATACATTCCCCAGACACGGGTAGGTTTTACATGTGTTTGGTAGCACACGTTGAACATTCAGTAATTGGGATTTATTATTGACTCATGTATCTGATATCTTTGGAATATCAATTTGAGATCTGTTTTATCTTTAAACATTCCTACTAACTCAGAGACACTTGAATTTCTCCTTCATAATAGAGTTTAGAATTTAGATCAACGTTTGTGGAAGACAAAAAGGCCCTCATCCACAGTAGCCTTGAAATGACTTCAGAGGTCAGAAACCCAGTCATATTCACCTCTGACACAGCTGAACAGTGAGAAATGGCTGCCTTAGGATGTCTTGCTGGGAGGCCATGATAAAAATTATGGAGTTGTCAGTGGCAGTGACTTAGGCTACATCTCTTCGTTGATGATTGTTTATTGTGCCAACCTTGGCTAATCTTCAGATCCACTCAGCCTGAAGCATCCATCATCTGACATCATCTGACATCATTCTGGGTTATGGAAGGGTATAATCTAGTCTCTTCACCCTCTCCCTAGACACTAAGACTCATCATTGCACTTTCTCCAGAAAACAAGTTGAATTTTGTGCTATGTCATTTGAATATTTCATTTTATTCTAGTATTTTCCAAACAAATAAAATGTTGTCTGCAAGATGAATAAACAATTAATTTGAAAACAAATGGTTTTACTTTGAATAATTTTTCTGCTTTCCTCAGCTGTAGTAACTTGGCAAAGACACTCAGCTCCTATGAAGCTTGGTTTCCTCAGCTGTGATATCTGCTTTGCATATGATGTAAGTTGTTCTTATGACGCAATGTGAAGTTGTTTGCGTATGACGTGAGTAATAAATGGTCATGATCAAAGTGCTCCATAAACTATAGACACAATAAAGGAAGAGCAGAAAGGGAAAGAGGATGAAAATAATGAGTCAGTAGATCAATACGACGGACATAGGGCATATTTCTTCCTACTCAGTGGCCTTTTAACTCTGAGACCAAGTTAACATTCTTTAAAGAGGAGAATGGGTTCACTATGAGTATTATTTGTGAGTTTTTGGATATGATACTTAAAGTACAAATAAAAAAATTGATAAGTGGGACTACATCAAGCCAAATTCTTCTGAATACCAAAATAAATCAACCAAAAAGTAAAAAAAAAAAAAAAAAAACAGCGTACATAGTGGGGAAAATATTTGGAAACCATATGTCTAATAAGGATGTAATATCCAAAATATCTAAGGAATATGGTACAATTCAATAGCAAAATAAACCATATTAAAAGATGGATAAACAACATGAATAGATATTTTCTAAAGAAGTTAGATGATAGTACAACAGATACATGTGAAGGTGTTTCATGTCACTAGCCACAAAATCCATAATGCATACTAAATCCAGAATGAGATAGCATCTTACAACTGTTAGAAGGGCCATCATCAAGAAAACGGGGTAAGAAAGGCTGGTATGGATTTGGAGAAAAGAGAACTGTTGATGAGACTGAAGTTGGTACAGCTAAATGAAAAACAGTATGGAGGCTCATCAAAATTTAAAATTAGAGCCGCATGTCCATTTCTGGCAAGATATCCAAAGGAAACCAAATCCCCATCTCCCAAAGAGATCCACAGCCCAAGTTCACAGTAGCATTATTTATAAGAGCCAAGACATAACAACAGTTTGAGTTCACCCATGGATGGATGGGTAGAGAAGTTGCCCCTGACCCACACACAAACGACTGGGATATCATATGACCATAAAGAAAAAACTGGAAATCCTTTCATTTTCAACAGCATGGAAGACATTATGCTAAGTGAAATAAGTCAGACAGAGCAAGACAAATTTTGTATGTATTTGTCTGACATACAGAATATGAAAAAAAATCATACAAAAGAGATCAGACTAGTGGTAATCAGAGGGATGGTGGGAGTTGGCAGGAGATGGTCAAGATACAAACTGAGGGTTTTTGCACAATGTCACGATTCTGCTAATGCTCCCACATGATACATAGGGTGGGTGTTAAGAATAAATCTTAAGAATGGTCATGGCAAGTTTATTTGTTCTTTTTCCTACCTCCCTCCTTTTCTTTTTATTTAATCTCTACAGATAATGGATGGTAGCTGAACCTGTGGTAATCATTTTTCAATATATGTAAATCAAGCCATCATGCTGTATGTTTAAATATATACAGTGATACATGTCAATCATTTCTCAATAAAACTGGAAAAACAGATCGATGGTTTATTTAATATTTAGATTTAGTTTGTACTAATTCAACATTTACTAATTACTCTGTCTATTTCTAGATTGGATTGATGAAAAGAAGCACAGGTGCAGAACTGCTTTTCATCCCATTTGTCCTGTATATTCATTATTTGCTCTGAGATGAAAATAAGTTACCACTACAGACTGAACAAAAAGTAAAGAACTATGTTGATAGATGGCCCCATGTGGAATAGTAACAGTCGTCTAACCAGACAGTGATGGATATTGTTAAATGGTTAGAGACTCTCATTACAGTCATCAGTGGCTGGTTATAATTAGATGGTGAAGAATGTGATTTATCTAAAAACATAGGGATATCATGATATTTGGAATTGAGGCTGAAGACCTAAGATAAGCACATACATGATTTCAAACCACTCCCTATCAGCGATATAAAATGTATGCCTTTAAGAACCAAAGGGAAATGCTTCTCAAAGAGTAAAAAAGGGCAAAATTTGGGATTGTTAAATCAGGATATCTAGAGGAAAAGTTTTCAAAACGTGGTGTTGGAAGTACCCAGAAATTGGGTGAGTTGGCCAAACATCACTATAAAATACAGAAAATAAGACATAATTAGGTTCCTGGGTATGGGGCTGGAGGACATGATTGCTTAAAACACCCCCAGAAGCTTTGGGTGTTGGGTTTTGAGTGATCAGACTGTGAGGAACTCTGCTGTGGAAGCATCTCTGGACTCCAGGATGAGCCTGTGCCTCACACTTTATCACCTCCCATCAGGGGGCTCAAAGTGCTCCTCGCTACTTTATTATGGGAAATAATAAAGTATTTTTACTATAGGAAAACCAAGGCATAAAGGGTTAAAAATTGCAGCAAATACTTTATTTACTACTGGTGTCATGCCAGTGTGCATTCCCAAGCCCCCCACATCACACCACCCCAACTCGTCAACTCAGCTCTGCCTATGAAGCCTAATCAACATCCAGGTACAGTTAACTTTTTTTTTTTTAATTTTTAATTTTATTATATTTAATTGCATTTGACATCGTTTGTTTACAGTTAACTCTTTTTAAACTTACTCGAAATTTCAGCTCACTTCCCAATGTCTGAAAATGTCTTCTTAACAGACACTGCTGAAGTTTCTGCCTTTGTTGACAAGCCTGTCACCACATGGCCATTGCACAGCTTTCCCACCTTCCCCTTAGATTTCCTTTGTCCATCTTTCATCGTTTAGGTTTCAGCCTCAATATCTGCTCAAGGGTTCAGGATTATTGAATCTAGAACTTTCCTTTCCCAGCACCTCCTTCACCTGCAAGTACGTCATAGATGTCTATGTCTGTCTGTTCTTTGCTGCCTCCTCATCCTGAATGTGCCATCTCTGAGAGACCTCTGTCCACTGCTGCGTCCCCATCACCTGGGGGGCACATGAATGCTGTGCCAACAGCACGCCTGATACACCTGCTATGCACCAGCCAAGACACATCCCGATCAAGCTGTGAGCAGCGCTGAGGCTGCACAACTCTAATCTCAACCCTTTAGTTTTTTTAATCTTAATAGGCACTTTGAAAACTTGTGAGTCATTAAGAGAATTCATTATTTTCACAGATAGGAAAACAAAGGCATAAAGGGTTAAGAATTGCAGGTAAAATTACGCAGTTTTAACGACTGACCTTTTTTAACTCAATAAGCACATTGGTGAGTCTGCATGCTTATCAGTTAACAGACTTCTTACACACACGCACGCATATGAATGCAAATACGCATATCGAGAAGTGGTCTTCGTGGGGGTTACGTACACAGCCTGAAAGTCCAGGCCTTAATTTCAATACAAGCATCATTAAATGCCATCTGTGTGGAGTGGGCAAGTTATATACCTTCCCAAGAGCTCGCTAACTATATTGGTCTATGAAATGTGGTTAATAATACTACCGCCTCAATAAACTGTGAAGAGGATTAAATAAGGTATTCCAGCAAGCAATTAGCAGAGTACTTAGCACAGAGTTACACTAAAAACATTTGTTTTTATTTCCACGACACGTGTTGACCTGGCCAAGTTTTGAGCTGGGCGGCTATGCAGCTTCCTGCCATCTGCAAAACGGTCATTCTGAATGACCAGAATGCAAATATCAGCATGGCGAACGTCATCTCTGGAACAAACCAGGTTCCTGCTTTTGTTAACAACGCGTGTTTGAATATCATTGTGTTAATCAAGCCAAGACATTTCCAAAACTCTCTCATTGACCTATGGAAAAGGCAAACCACCAACCAAATCAATACCACACAAGGAATATCTGCAAATTTATTAACACTAACGCAGAGTCCCTAGCATCATTTGATTCTTTATCTTACTGAATTAAAGAGAACCCTACTGAGCTATACAGAATGGCATCTTTCCAAATTCACTATCCACTCGCTGTGTATTTAAACCTGAATTTATTATCACCAGAGCTCGCCTCACATATACAATTAAAATAAGCAGCACTGTTTGGGAGACAGTGTATCAGATGTAACTTTAGAGATGATAGAAATAAGGGAGGCAAATTGAAAAACAAAATTAATAGGCAACTAGAAGTCAGAGACATTATGCAGGGTAAAGAGAGGGAGGATGTGGGTCAGAACAAGACTATGGTGATGGTGCATGAGGGAAGTGGTGGGGGGAACTCTCTGGGGACTATACCTGAGAAGAGAAAGCACACATTGTACAAAAAGAAAGAATGATGTAAAATACACACACACACACAAAGGAGAAAGCAAGCAAAAATAAAATAAAATAGAATGCGAAAAAATATTACAGACCAATTTCCCTAATGAACAGAGATGCTAAAATCTTAGCAAACCAAATTCAACAATGCATCAAAAGTATTATACACCATGACCAAGTGGGATTTATTCCAGGGACACAAGGATGGTTCAGCATCTGAAAATCAATGAACGTAATTCACCAGATCAACAAAAAGAAAAATAAAAACCATGTGATGGTATTAATAGATGCTGACTGAGAAAGCAGCTGCCAAGGAAGGAAAAAGAAAAAAGGCTCCAGCATAGAAAAAATCGCACTAAAACAAAAAGAGCATCTACATGTGCACAGGATACTATCAGTGCACTTGGGCAATTGTTTTTTAATATTTTACTTTATTTATGCACACAAGAGCTGGGTACAGGCCAGAGTCCAGGGAGATGAGAGGAGTCACCAGAACAGAAATGGGAGCAGAACAGGCAGACTGACTAAAACACGCTGCTGAGGGGAGCAGCGGGCGAGGCAGGAGAGGTCTGCTGCGCCATGTGGGTCTCCTCCCTGGCCGGCGGCTGGGATCGAACTCGTGGTGCAGTGGCTGCGGTTTGCTTCATAGTGCCATGCTTAACCCTCTGCACCACCAGGGAGGCCTACTTGTGTAAAATTTTATGTATTTGTATGAAAGTTTATGTATAGGAAGAGATGCTTAAAAGAAATTAAGAACTTACATAAATGAGAGAAGGAAGTACAATGGGCTGTGCTGTGTGGACGATGGGTGATTTGGTGGCGGCACCCCCACGGTGGTGATACCTGGTAGAGAAAATTCTGATGTTACCACAGTTAAAAATAATAAATTATTATTTAAAAAAAGTCCATCCTGAAAGCATATTATAGCAGTAACAATGACAGGTGTGAATGATGCCAGGTCACCACACAAGGGTCCAAAAGTGTATAGGGACTTCTTTTTTAAGGCAAAGGCAATAATTTTGCAAATGAGTCATCTCCTGGGAAGCCTGTCTTTAAGTTTCAGTTAGATAGGAACCTACTGAGAGAGAATACATCAGAGAATATTTTATATTTGTCAAGGACAAATATATTTTAATGTAACCTTGAATATTAGAGCTCTTATTTTTAAAAATTAACTCAATCCAAGACTGGTATAGCTATTTAACTGTGTTGAAACAGGCCATATACACTTTTAACAAATAATAGTTTTTTGGACCACATTTTTAGAATCATTTCTACTCTATTTTTGTGTAAACATTAAGGAAAATTCTCTCTCTCATAAAGCTTAACAAAATCTACCTTTACTAAAAAATGTATGTACACTTGGGGAAAAAAGGCAAAACAGGGGATTTTAAAACTCTTAATAACTGTTATCAGAAATGTTAAAACGTCACCTTGTAGATTATATCCATTACATTTTAGTTTCCTTGAAAGAAAGCATATAGCTTATTTCCAATTAATACAAGATAGAAGATATTTTTTAAAAAGATACTGGAAAGGGAAACTGAAATTTTATTTAACCCTAAAGTTGAAGTTCAAGAACTACTCCTACTGGAAGACGGAGCCTTGTCTATCATTTGCCATGTCTTCTTATGCAGGGACAGTCTAATAGCATAATGGTACTGTCCTCTCTCCATAATTTCACTGAATTATCACTGGGTAGAATGGAAAGGGAATGAATCAAATTATGTGACTGATAATTTTGAGATAGGGCATGTGCAATTGTATCCTTGATTTCACTCTCTTCCTTGTTATCTTGCCTAGCAGAAATCATGAGCTCTCTATTTGTCCCCATATGCTGTTAAATATAAGTACTGTTCCCAAAAACATAGAGAGTATCATCCACATAATCTTTTATATTCACAATGATTTTTTAAGACCTAGAAACAACCTAAATGCCCCAAAACAGATGATTGGATCAAGAAGATGTGGTACATATACATGTTGGAATACTATTCAGCAATCAAAAGAGATAAACGAGAGTCATTCAGTCATTCATAGACATGGATGGAGCTGGAAGGGATTATGCTCAGCAAAATAAATCAGAAGGCAAAAGAAAAATACCGGATGGTTTCACTCATAGGAGGAATATAAGGGAACCAAATAAGTGATCAAGGAAAAGAATAACAACAACAATAATAATACCAATAACACAACAAACACAAAAAGACAAGGACAAATTGGGGACACTTGATGGGGAGAGGGGTGGAAATGGATTGATGAAAGAAAGGAACACAAGGGCCTGAGGTGAAGGTGCACTGGTGAAATGGTGGTGGGAAATCCATGGGGACTACAATTGATTTCAAATATATATAAATAAAGAAGAAGCAAAAAAATAATGAAATAAATAATTGAAAAAAAATATTTTATTTATTTATGCATACAAGAGCTGTGGTACAGGCCAGAGGCATGGAGTGAGAGGATTCGCCAGAGACAGAGCAGGGAGCAGAACAGTCAGATTGACTGAAGTACACTGCTGAGAGGAGCAGCAGGTGAGGCAGGAGAGGTCTGCTGTGTCCTGTGGGTCCCCTCCCTGGTCAGGGATTGAACTCACACCGCAGTGGCTGCAAAGTTCCACAATGTGGTACTTAACTCCTGGCACCACCAGGGAGACCCTGCATTATTTTAGAACTCAGAATGATATATAGATAAATATATACATGCATACATAGAAAGCAAATAGAGAATGATGTATAAACAGGTATACAGTAGATGAACAAAACAGATAATAAAAAATAACATAGATGGTATATAAATAAATATATAGATGATAGATAGATAGATAGATAGATAGATAGATAGATAGATAGATAGATAGACCTTCTAAAATGCTAATCCCTGGTGTAGTATATGGGTGATATTGAGAAAAGAGGTAAGTGATAGAAGTCAGAGAGTAATAACACTCTGACATTTAGAATTATGTCATAAACAAGTCAAATACCTTCAAATTTACTTTTATATGGGTGGGCATATGTCATTTTGATCTCAAGAGACATTGATGCTTACAGAATATTGTCCATAAAAAAACCCCACAAGGTACAAATGAGTTAAAAATAATTCCATAAATTAAGTGACAAAACATAATGATTACAAAGAACAAGTAATATGGAGACTGAAGTTTCCATAATACATTTCACAAATGGAATATTGATGGCTTGGGTAAGAAAGTTTTCCGTATGATGGAAAAAAGCAGTATTAGCTCAAAAGTGAATGAGAGCTGAGCAAGAGGTGAACACTTAGTTGAGAAAATTGTGCTATGAAGAGAAGCAAAAAAAATATGGCAGATGTGTCTAAGAATATACACTCAAAATAGTTTCACCTTTTAGGTAGATGTTAGAGCCCATTTGTATATGAGTGCGGAGGAAAAAATGATAGTTCCTGAGAAACCAAGAAAAAAAGAAGAAATGAGTAATTAAAAGCAAAACTTTTTCATTAATGGAAACAAACAAAAAATTAATGTTCATTAATGGGAACTCTTGATATATTAAACAAATCTATTATGTCCCAACTTGCTAAGATACAACATGATTCCAAAACAAAGTCAGCAAGACTTGCTATGGAATTTCTACTGACATTCTTTAAATTTATGTGGAAATGGAACATGTAGAAACATGGGCTTAACTTTCCTATAACACAGTAGCACTCCTACGCTTACAGCACTATGGACTGTGCAAAATTCCAAAAAGATTAGAAAATATATCAAAGAGAGTTTAGCAATATTTTCCACATATATAAAAGTGATAAAGGACAGAGAGGTGCAGAATAAAACTGTTGGAAAATGTCGAATGTCCTCAAATAATGTTGAGTTATTTGATTATCCACTGGGAAAATATTTATCTAACCTTACATCATACCCAATTATACAATTCATCTGACTCATATATCAGTAAAGTAAATTCAAAGTAAACGGTTTTGGTAAAAGTAAAGAGTTTTTGCTAGGAATGCATTTATTAATAAAATACTCAAAATGTCAGGTCCAAAATTCAATTATATCTTCTGTAAATGTATTTTATTTGGGTTTTTTTTTGATGTATTAAATACAAAGTATTTATTTTTTGTATGCTTTTTTTTATTAATTATATTTGCCATCATTTGTATTCCCCAGGGAGTACCCACCACCATTCCACCCGTGCACCATCACCTCAGTCCCTTGTGCACTTTCTGCCCTCATCCCTGTCTTTGCCCTCCCCTTCTTCCCCTCCCCCCATTGTCTCTTAGGTTTATCTTGGCTTTTTGGTCTTGTTGAGTTTTTGTTTGCTTTTGGTTATAATTGCCCAATTCCTTGAGCTTATTCTTTGTTGTTGCAATAAAAAATGAGAAACTAGGGACATTTATTTTTTTTTATTTTTTAAGCTTATACCCCACCTAAGGCTGTTCTATATTACATTTCCTATGCATTCCTGTTCACTTATTAATAGTGAAATATTGAAATTAATGCTGACCATACTACATTAAATATCATATAATCTCTTTCATCCTGAAGTTTACACTTTGTTAGGGTAAGAATTAAGTTTTAGAAATATTGACTGAAACAGACTAAAGATGTGGCTCTATGTCATTCAGCAGGAAAGAGGGCAATGAGAACTAAGGGATTGTGGGAGGCTACCTAGATGAGATAATTTTGATGTCAGTTTTGGGCAAATAATTCAATTATTTTCAATGAAGCAACTTCTTTTTTTTTTTTTTTTAAAGATTTATTTATTTATGCATACAAGCACTGGGGTACAGGCCAGAGGTGTGGGGGGAGGGTGGTGAGAGGATTCACCACAGAGAGCAGGGAGCAGAACAGGCAGATCAACGGAAGTACACTGCTGAGGAGAGCAGCGGGCAAGGCAGGAGAGGTCTGCCGCGCCATGTGGGTCCCCTCCCTGGCCGGCAGCAGGGATCGAACGCGTGCTGCAGTGGCTGCGGTTTGCTTCATGGTGCGTTGCTTAACCCACTGCGCCACCAGGGAGGCCCCAAAGCAAACCCGGCAGCGACCACGAAGGGACACGAAGAAGCAACTTCTATAACAAAATGAAATTAGAAAATATTTGCTATTTAAATACATGTTTAATAAAATTAAAAGAAAAGACAAAAACCACAAAAAATATTAACAATAGATATATCTGCTGAAGGACATTGCAAAACTTTTATATTCAATAATGTGGAAGTCAATATATGCCCATAGATATTTTATACATAAATAATATGAATAAAATAAAATATCATTATAAATGTTTTACTTATAAAATTAAGTAAGCATAACAGACAAGAGATATAAAACACATTATCACTGAAGAAGATACATGAATGATCAATAGCACAGTGAAATTCTTTACATAAATGCAAGTTAAAATTACAGTTACTATACACAAACACTAATATGGCTACAACTTTAAAGTTTAATAATATCATAATAACATGTTAAGGATATAGAATACCTAGAAGACCCAGAAATGGCATTTCCAGTTAAAAAATTTAAAATACTATGTTTAAAAATTAAGAGCTAGAAAACATATTTAACAGTTCAGGAATTTCAGCAGAGAAATATAAATTATTAGGAAAAGAAACAATGGAATTGCTAGGCATGAAATGCATAATATCTATGATAAATAGTCTTTTGATGTACTCCTTTCCTTTCTATACTGAATAAAGCAATGCAAATAATCTTTGAAGTTGAAGAAAAGGTAGTAGAAAGGAGAAACAAAGAAGAATTCCCAAGATGAATGTGATAGAAAATGTAAGATCTATGGAGAAATGTTAAATTTGAATTTACATGTAACTATATTCCATTAAAGAATTAAGAGAGAGAATATATCAGTAGAGAAAACAGAAAATATAGCAGTTTATAGTTTTCTCAAATTAAAGAAAATTACCCACAAAATAAAAAGCTCAGAGAATCCTAATAAAAAAATGAGGAGACAAGGACAGACTGGGGACACTTGGTGGGGAGGGGAGGGGGGGTGTTGAGGGAAGATGGGAGCATGGGAGCATGAGGGACTGAGGTGATGGTGCACTGGTGAGATGGTGATGGAGAATACATGGGGATTACAATTGATGGCAAGTATATGTAAATTTTAAAAAAAACTTATATTAATAAAAA
This sequence comes from Galemys pyrenaicus, assembly GCA_019455555.1. NCBI lineage: Eukaryota > Metazoa > Chordata > Mammalia > Eulipotyphla > Talpidae > Galemys > Galemys pyrenaicus. The sequence continues at coordinate 3,426,775 of JAGFMF010011709.1, read as the reverse complement.
AAGTGACTATACTTAAGCTTGTCATAGTGAAAGGTGAAGAAACTAAAATATCTTGAATCCATTCATAAAACAAAGAGAAATGTTACCCTAAAAATAAGAACATACATGGACAAGAAAGATAAAAGGTGATGATAAAGAAAATTTAATTAACACTTTCAGTACACTTATTAACAATTATGGAGTGCTATATATAAAAAGAAGAATATATTCATTATTTTAAAGTGTTCCTGAAACATCCGCTAAATTAGAGCATACAGAAGGAAAAAAAATCATATACCAAGTAGATAGTTTTAAACTAAATCATATCAGTATTTACATTAAATATAAATGGTTTAAACATCTTGATTAAACAGCAGAGATAGTCAAAATAGATTTTAAAATCAAGTTATATGTTTGTTCTCTATAAGAAACATTCTTTAAATATAAAGATCTAGATTAAAATAAAATGGTGGAAAACAAGTATCTACTACGCAAACTCAAATCAGAAGAATATGAATGATTATATCAATATCATACAAAGTAACTTGAGAAATAAACTGAGATACAGACAAGGATTTTTCAGTGATAAAGGAATTAAATCATCAGAAATAGAAAATATTAAATGTATTTATGTCTATTAATGGAACTTAAATGTAAATAAAAGCATTGAAGTAAATAAGACATATATAAAAATCTTACAATTGTCATTGGAAAGTCTTATAATTTTCTGTCAGTGATTGATAGCACAAGTAGAGAGAAATTCAGGAAAAATAAAGACAAAAATATACAAAATTCTACTTCAATTCTAGTTTATTGCTGTTTTTGCAATACTTCACCAAATAATAGCTAAGTGCACATTCTTTACAACTGAGCAAGGGATATTCACCAAGATAGACCAAATATGGGTAATTAAATATTCCTCAAAAGTAAAATACTGAAATAATACCAAGTAACTATTCTAATCATAACATAAACTAGAAACTAGTGAAAATATATTTGGAAGTCTTAGAATATTTGGAATTTAAGTAATACAATTATATAATTAAAACAAGGAAAAAAATCAGTTTTAAATCCTGTTATTAGGATAGAAACAAGGTCTAAAATAAATTAGCAAGGCTCCCACTTGAAGAAGGCATTCAAGGAAGAATAAATTAAACTGAAACAAATGAAATATAATGTAGCAGTAAGAGACATATGATCAGATTTTTTTTAAAAGGATAAATACGGCAAATAAGACATGGGCCTTATGATTAACTAAAGATGAACAATAGTAGATGAATTAAAGTATGAAGCAGTGTTATTCCCTGAGGATCTGGAAGGATAACAAGAATTAATTTTGTTGGGCTCCAAGTTTGTGCCTAGAAGTTTGCATGATGTTTGCACAGATTTTAAAGTTGTAGCAACAAGTTTTTAAAGTTACTGATTAAATCTTTCTTCCATTTCTGTTGCTGTAAGTAGCTGGGACATGGCCTGACCCTAGTTCATCTGTTCTGGTTCACCTCGATTTCCTAAATGTCAATGATCCAAAAGTTGTTTTGCTTTAAGAATGTACACTTGTGTCACTATCTTATGTCCTATGTATCTATCTATTGATTGATAACATCCTTCTGCAGGCAGGAGGGAGAAGTGGCAAAGTCAGTGGTATAAGCTTTGAAATCAGAGAACAATCTTTCTGAATCCTGAAACACATCTACACAGCACTCAGAGTCAACTGGCTTTTGTTCTTGCCTTCCTTTCTGTTTTTTTTTTTCCTTTATTTATAGGTATTTGACATAGGTTGTGCTCCCCATTTCCCACCACCATCTCACCAGTACACCATCACCTCAGTCCCTTGTGCTCTTTCTGCCTTCATCCCAGTCCCTCTCCCTCTCCGCCACCACAAAGTGCCTCTGATTTGTCTTTGTCTTTTTGCTAATATTGTGTTGTGATTTTTTTTATTATTGTTCTTTTCCTTGAGCCTTTTTTTAAAATTTGGTTCCTTTATTTCCTCCTAAAAGTGAAAATATCTGATATTATTCTTTTGCCTTTTCTTTATTGTACATTGAGAAAAAAGTTCACTGAATTAAAATAGACACTTTGAATTTTTTTACCCGAGAAAGTTCATTAAAGAGAGAAAAAAATATCAAAACTGGAAGCAATTTTAATACCCAACAACAAAAGAAGATCAAACTGATTATTATGCATATGTAAAATAAAAATTAAGACATTACAACAATTGTTTTGAGGTGGTTTTAATGACCCTGATTAGATGTGGGGTTTGATATTAGGAGTCAGAAGACATTGCACTACATTGAAACCTTGTAAAATATTTATATCTAGGCAATATTTGCATAAGTGTCTGATCCCTATCACAAATGGACTCCCATCATCTCATCCATGACTATTGCAAATATGCCTATCTCTGTCCTGCAGTTTTCCAGATCTGAAACTGCTCACCTGATTACTAAGTATAAACTTTCTTTTATCCAACAATTATCATTTACCCTAACTCTGATATGGTGTCAGATTTAACCCAAGCTTTTCCTTGGATTTCCTGTCCAATTTCTCACCTTCCTCTGAGCTTCCTCCATCCTATCTGGTCTTGAGGGCCACCACCTTTGGGTTCCAGTATACAGACTTACAGAAAGCAAACGCTGAGTGGTGAGGTGCTTCTCCTTTTTCAGCATTATTCCCATTACCTTGGAATAACTAAACAGCCTAAAGTCCCTAGAAATCCCAACACAGTATGAAAACAAACAAATAAAACAACAACACAAAACTTCCTAGGAGGAGAAGATGAGAGTGGATTATCTAATGGGCCTTTTTCATTTTTTACTGCACATCACTGTGATAGAAGCAAATGTAATTTTTATGTAGTTATGAGAAGGAAAATTGAAACAGGATCATTTTGTAGCATTATATTCCTGTGCACTTGTTCCAGCTTCTCTCTGCAATTGCTGCTCACCACTCTGGTGTAATTGCATAGGTCATTTATGGGAAAGCATAATTACACCTTAAGGTAATGTTCCCTCATGCATTATTAAGTCATGAATTTTTCTAAAGTAGGTGGAGGAGGGAACCAGATGAGTACAAAAAGTCATAGACTATCCAGCCGGAAGAGGCTGCAGGCCAGTGTAATCTCTCTTCAGGCCATGTTCTTGCCTGGGACATCCTTGCTAACACATGCCATATGGCATCAACATTTCCTTTTGGATAACGGTCTCTCTCATTAGGTGGAGGGAGGGCCTCCTGGTGTGGTGCCTGAATCAGATTCATCTGTGTGTCCGTACTCTCTAGCACATTGCTTAGCGCAGAACATAAACTAAGCGTTTTCTGCTAAGTGCACATTGAGATTCACAAAAAGACATGAGATGAAGTGTCTCTAACAGACTGGGATCCATTCAAGAATCAATGGAGGAGACAGCTTTAGCATCTGATTGAACCTAAGTTTTCCAAAGGGAAAATGACTATAGAATGGAGAAGTCAGATGTGGAGACAGAGGTTTCAGTAACTGTTGTCCACCAGCTTGTCACTTAGCCCTTAGGAGTGTCGAGATAACCCTTATGAGTCTCATCGATAACTGTGGGTCACCATCTTTACTGATATAGTCATTGGTGGGTACAAATAAAACACCTGCAAGTGAAGAACGCAATGCCAGAATCCGAGACATGCTTAATAAGGAGGAGACTTAGTTTCTACCTCCTGGGCATCAAGCAAGAATGTCTATAGTCAACGAATCTACTTTTTTTTCAAATCAACAATCATGCATTCCTCAGTCACAGTGTGCTCAGCGATGTTAGGTTAAGGCTGCAACAGTAAACAGCACCCATCAGGTGGGGAAATCAGACAAATAAGTGGACTTATGTCATTACTGTCCACTGCAGTTAGTCTTAGACAAGTTTGTAAGGCAAGCTGTGTGTCTTTGATTCACTTCTCACCTTAATATTTATCCCCTTAAAGAGGAAAACATATTTGTACATTAGCCAGACATGGGTGTGCTGTTCATATATTCAAAACACTGGCATTAGACTTGGCACATCATCAGTGCAAAGTAAATGTTAACTGTCTTATTACATAGGAAGATGTCTATAGACTTCAGTTTTCTTATTTGTAAAATTAAGTTTCTAAAATAAATTATAAATAGGAAATTAAATAAAGCTGGAAAATAGGAAATTGAGTGCTAGAGGCTCTGCTTTCCTATAAGATAGTCAGGAAAGACCTCTCTGAGAGAGTGACCTTTGGGGAAAGTACTGAGTGATAAAGGAGGAAGCAAGAATGTATACATGGGAAGAAACTTCTGGAAAGCTGAGACAACATGGAGCAGAAAATATCTGGTGAGCTCAGAGGCCAGCATGTGAGTGACAGCAAATCATCTGACATTCAGGAGGCATCAATAAGTCCTTAAAATGTGGATTGTCTTTGCAAAATGTTTGACTTTTATAAAGCACTTAAATGTATATCATTTTCTCACTTTTCACAATTATATCAAGATGGTGTTTCACAGAAGAGACTGAAGAAGTTTTTGTCCCAGGTCGCACCACTACTGTGTGACGGGGAAGGACTTGAACTTCTATTTCCTACTCATCTGGCCTCTCTGAACTAACTCACTACTTATTCTTCTGTTCCTATTTTTCAGTCAGTATGTACTATTCAAGAACCTTCCTCTCCTGAATTTAAATCCTGAAATTATCAGATGACAATACCTGTAAACTAGATGTTAATTTAAATCTCATAGTGGGAAGCCCTCCCTGGTATGCTTGCAATATAGTTTCATTTGAACAGACACACTCTGGGCTAATTTTATTTAAATGACAAGATATTTTAGTCTTTAATGGAGCAGGGATTTATTTCCTCATATCTGGGATACCTGTTCCTTCTACACTATATTAAAGTCCTCTCTGTACCATTGTGTCTGTGATTTTACGGCACAATCACAAAGCATGCAGGAGGCTGTTGGGCTCTAATTTACAATCTATGAGTGTTCACACTGGTTTATTTTTGGCAAGACTCGTCTGTGGTGTGGCTCATGAACAGACTTCTGAAATAGCTGTGACAGAGAAAAAGGCTCATGATGTTTGGGTCCAGATGCTCTCAGCTATCCAAGACTCCTTGGCTATGAATAGTCCCCATGGATGCTATGCAGTTGGCTTCACTGGGCTTGAGGCTGCCCTGCATATCACAGACAATACTATCAAAGCCTCCTTCTGGAGGGCTAGGAGAGAGCTCTCTCTGCATGCTGTGCCCACCCAGGATAGCCTGAGTGAAAAAGAGAGAATGTCTAGGTTTGAATGAAAACAATCACTTTATAACAATGATGTTGAGCAAATGTAGTCGGCTGCCCTGAGTTTCCATTTCCACAACAGCACAGTAGACATAAAACATGTATTTTGATTTAAAAAGTTCAACTATTTCCTTTTAAAGCAACTCTTTTGTCTTGTCTGTGGTGTATGTGCTCAAGGAGTAATGAAAGCATCTTCCCTGAAGAAGTGGGACCAGGTCCTGTGTATTTTGAAGTCTGAGCCAGCTTGGAGATCAATGGGCTTGATGCTGTTGCTGCTGCTGATTCTGGAACATCCTTTAATTTATCTAATTAAAGATGAAGTTGCAAAAACAGAACTGGGGGCCTGTGTGCCTTTCACTCCATTTCTCTCATGATAACATTTCAATCACTTCCGAAACTATCAGAAGCAGGAAAGTGGCGCCAGCACTGCATAGCACGTTATCTACTTTGGGGACCCCATGTGGCATTTTGGAGCCTCTGATCCACCATCACCTTTTCCTCACTGTAGAACGCCCACTGAAGGAGTCACTCACAGAGACACACTATCAGTGTTTGGACTAGTAGCTTTTATTGCAATTGATGGCAAAACATTGTTAAGACTCAAAATCAGTGAAACTCCCTTTCCCTTTCTTCAGTTTGATTTCTATGCAGCTTCAATTCCAAAGAAAATACAACACATGTAGAAGACCCACATGCTGGGTCTGCCTTGGGAAGTAGCACAATTTCAAATCGCTGAGCCCTTGAATGTCCAAGCATTCTTTGATCAGAACAGGCAAGGTCAGAGAGGGAGAGGAAGTGGTGTTGACATTTAGAAGTCATAATCCTCTCCTTTTTCTATGCCTCTCCCCTTCCCTCCCTTCTTCTTCCCTTCCCCTCCCGTTTTCTCCCCTCCTTTCTACTCCCCTCCCTTCTTCTCTCCTCCCCTCTCCTCTCCACTCCTATCCTCTTAAATGCTCTGATCTATAGAAATCAGCTTCTCCTTTCAAACAGCGTTCTAGCTCAGCGAATATGTGTATAGCGAGAAGGGAAGAGGGCAAATAAAGGATAGTGAGTGCTTTATTCAACCCTACTCTCATCCTAACCCCTCAGTATCTGAGAGGCTTTTCTGAATCCATTCAGGAAAGTCACTGCACACAGCATTGGGAGAATAGAACCTGCTCAATGAGAACCAATTCCTTCTCTTCAAGAAGGGTCTAAGAACCCCCAGGTTGAACTGTATTATTCAGGGGTCCATTAGCCCTAACCCCGCAGATATCTCTTGTCTGACATCTTCTCCATGCTGTGGAACAATCTCTTCCTATGGCCCTGGGTGGGAGGTAGAGGGGTTGGTCCTTGTTGCAGCCATCTGTGCCAAGATCTTAACATCTTCTGCACGGAAAGGTTGAAAAGTGCTGCATTTTGAGACAACATCCAACTGGAATTTCACATCTGTCCTAGATCTACAAAGCAGATGCATTTTTCTGAGCCCTGGAGACTGAAGGGAGTCACTGGATCCCTCACTTGGGGAAACCTCCATGGTGATATTTTGTCTCCCATTTATGGAGTGGCTGGTGCCCCATGGGCAGTAGAGTTTCTCTGGAGGGGATTCATGACATGTCCAGTGGCTGTATCTGCGGGTGTTCAGCATCAGTCCTGAGACTTCTGAGACCCTCGAGACCCTGTGAGTGCTGTAATATAATAAATTCTTCTTTTCCTGCTTAAGATAGCAAGATTGATTTTAGTTTTTAAACAAGAACCTGATTAATGTGTCCTTCAAAGGCTCTATATTATCCACACAATAAGATGTGATCCGTTAATGTGACAGTCAGGTGTCTACATGATTTACCCATGGGACGTCTCCTGTCTCATTTCTCCTCCCTTCCCACCCCCGACATTTGTTTCACATTCTGCCTCAGAGTTTCATGAACATCCCCATTCCATTTGAGGAAGTTTGATTTAGACAAATTTGACATTTATCGAGCTGACTCTATGTCCTCAGACTTTAAGTCTATTCATCCTCCATGCTGATGTGTGTAAGAAGTAATGGACACATTATTCTCCAGGCATTTATCTCAGTGTTAGGTTGACAAAACCTCTTGGAACTTACAATTGGATTAAATATAAATGGGAAAGAGAAAATAAAGATGTACATTTTAAATACATAAGGGTACATACATGCTCTTTGAAGCATAGTGCTACAATGAGTCATCAGAACACAATTTCTATTAGGAGAAAATATTGGTGTTATCCCTGCATTTGGACCAAGAGTCAACCATTCAGAAAAAGTGGCCAATATTACTTTCTGACCCTAAGCCCTAAACATTACATGCTTTCTCAATTTTTCTTGAGCAAATTGGGGAAGTAAAGCAGGCTCAATTCATAGGTACATGAAGAAATGACTTATCTGCAGCCTTTTAAATGTATCAGTCAGCTGCTACCACAGTGCTGTGTAACAACTGATTTCAGCATACTAAGAGAGAAAATATTTATTCTTGTTCATGAATCTGAGGGTTGGCCAAGTGCTAACTGATGCAGGCTGGACCTGAATCCAAATTGCATGATTACTCCAAGTCTGCTCCACTTGTCTCTTCCTTTTGATAACATGGCACCCAAACCATGTTCTTCCCTAATAATTTCAGAGACTCAAAAGTGAAATTATCTTTTAAGTCTTTGATTAGTGTCATTGGTATCATCCTGTTGGCCAAAGTAAGTTACATGGCCAAGCACATCATCAGTGGGACCAGGGAAAGAGTACTGTACCTACAGTTAATATGATGAAGAGGGAAATCAATATTTGCTTTATAAAATTAAAGGGAAAATAAATGTATGAATGAGTAAATATTTGCTTTACAATATTTCAAAGTAATAACCCCTCCAAATGAACACATTAATTTATAATTTATTAAGAGTATACTGTAGAATAAAACACATTGGGATCTTCTGTGGCAGGGATTTCTCTCTGCGTTGAGCATCGGGACCAACTTAACTGAAACATATTAATACATAGGAAGAATAAGAATGATGCAGTTTTATTGAGTACCTAGCAAGCTGCAGAGCCTCATAGGAATTGCAAATATATAGGCTCTGTCATCAACACTCCAGTGTGGAAGGGAAGATGAATACATAGCTCAAGTACTTCTATGCTGTGCAATGACTTCCTGCCAAGAAGATGTTTAAGATTCCAAGGAACAAAGAGAATTGCAAACTTCTCACTACATGTCAGGGTGATCTTTTGAACAGTGCAAAACTGAAAGGGAATGATCTAAACTCTCATTCCCCCTGTGTTCCTTGAAGTAACTTTTCAGCCTGTGTATTTTCCTCTTCTCAGTTGCTATCTGACCATCTGCACAGGATACAGATTTGGCAGTCTGCTGTGAGGAGATTGTTGGGTGAGGAAATACTTCCAACATGTTGAGGCCATGAGCCCTCAACATAACCCTCATCTTCCTCTTTTTACAGATGAAGAAACTGAAACCCAGATGGCTGATGTAACTTTGTAAAGATCACACAAATATTTAATGATGAAACTGTAAGCAGAACCTATGGCGAGTGGCTCCCAGTCCAGTAATTTTGTGCTAAAAATTGCATGAAAATTACCTGACTCTAGTTTTCAATGGAATAAAAAATAAATTATACAGCTGGGAACTGTCTAGCACAGCAACTGCAATATAATATAAACTCTGCAAAATGTTTGTTGAATTGAGTTAAAAATTGGAAAGAACCAGAAAGAGTCTGGTTTAGTAAAACAACTCATTTTACTTTGATGGGGAAAATAAGCACAGGCGTGGAAAAGACCTGGCCAAGGTCACGTGGCTCTTCAGCCCCAAGAACGCTGAGCCCTTTGCCTTGGGTTCCGACTTCCTTTCTTGATCTCGCCGTCAGGTTGTGAGTGAGGTTCTTGGAGACAAGTTTGTGGCTAAAGAGGCATGATATTACTTAAAGCTATTTCATTTCAAGCTCAGTCACAAGCAGCTGAGTAGGAAAAGACAGTAATTCAAGTTGTCAGGGTCCTTGGAAACCTGCTCTGGGGTGTTGTATTTATAATGGAAAGAATTGTAATACTTGAATGTGGTTATTCTGGGGCCCATTCCAAAACAAAGCACAGACTCTCAGCAGGCTTAGCACAGACAATTATAGTTAAACCCCAGCCTCCAGGTAAGCTGGATCTCTAGGACCTGTGAAATTATTCCAGGCTCACAGCTAGTCTCCTCATACTGGGTGCTGTGATCTAAGGCAGGAGATAGGCAAAGCAAGTGCACCTACTCTGTGGCCATCATCTCCACTGGGTCCTCCTGTGTCATGTACAACTTCAGATGGCACATGCCATATGCCCCAAGCTCTCTTAATGGCACCGAATCAGCCTGAATCACTCAATGTTTACTGCTGCACAAAATTATTTTAGTCCAGAATGACCTTTTAAGGACAAGGACACTTAATCACTCTAAGTATATAGTAAGTTTCATTTATCAGGGGAGGGAATAAATGGAAGGGCATTATCATTTCCAGGTTCTCACTCAAGAAGCCACACCATGCCCTTTTCTGCAAGTTGAATGCTTTCCCTCATTCCTCAAACCTGACTGGACCATTTTTCAACCCTATGTATCTGATTGGTCCAATTAGCACCAATCAGCTCACTCCATTTTCTTTCTTGCCTTTTTTTTTTTGGATACTGAACGCTTAGCAAGTTTGGTTGTCACCCTTGCGTAGGGGCCATAGTAGTCTTCTCTGTGTCTTTCCTATTTTAGTATATGTGCTGCAAAGTGAGCACTCACTCCATTTTCAATCCATATAATTAGCTTAAGTCCTTGAGAACTTGAACCTGATTGCTCCATTTACCTTGTACCTGATTGGTCTATTTATAATCCTGACCGGTGCCATTTAAATGCCAATGAAATGCACTTCATTTTCAATATGATTTTCAAACCCTTGACTGTCCGTCGGAGAGCTCAAGCCTGATTGGTAAATTTATGATCCTGAACCCAGAAACAAAAGGCAAAAGCTCAGCCCCTGATCAGCCTGCCCTCGGGGCCTGGGGAGGCTTCTGAGACAGAATTCTGGTTTCACATAGAGTTTATTTTTTGATTAGTGGAAAAATTTTAAGAGATGTTTAAAAACCACTCAAATGGATGGACTGTTGTTTGCCTTAATTATGCTTCAAAATGTTTAGAAATAAAGATGGAGAGAGGAAAGACTGAGGCATGTCAGATATCCAGTGTATCTGTAAGGATTTTTGTCTCAAAAATATGGTAGATACTTGCATTATGTATGATGATCTGGTTCTCTTCTTTTTTGACATCTAAGGTTATTATAGTTTCTTGCTCCTTGGGAGAACCATGTAGCTATTTCTGCAATTAATTATGAGAAGAAAGAACATACAGTACTTCCCCGTCAAGCTTCAAATTTCAGTGTGTGATCCTTCAGAACTCTCATTGCTTGTTATAACAACTATATTCCACAGGCTGTAACTATAGGTTGAAGGGGGCTTTAAGAGCCTGGTTCACTGAGTATGAAGAGTAACTCATCATATAATATTTGCATGGACAGGAACTACACTTTTACGTGTAAGTGTACCACTGGAATGTGCAAATTGTTCTTGCTACCTAACTTACTGTAGCTGACTAATACAAAGGTGATCAGTGGGGGAAAGAGCTGCAGATAAAGATTTACTAACTAGTTTTTTGCAGCCCCAGAGATGTAACATGAACAGGAACTATTTGCCAAATTATTTTGTCTAGTGGGAAAATGGCTATTGTATCTATTCCTCCTGGAATCTAGAGTATTGTAATGGGTAGTATTGCCTATTAGTTGACTGTGGGTAATTTAAAATAGTTTGATAGAGATTAAGTAGAAAGATTTCAATAAATCTTCATTTCTTGACTCCAGAGAGCTACAACATAACCTTCCACATAATTCTTCATTTTCTATTTTCACAATTTTCTATCTTTCCTTTAGTGGCCAGGTGAAGGTTTTAATAGATGTAATTAGTCTGAATCCAGGGTCTGCATTTCCATGATATGGGTCTGAGAAATGATACCAAGTCTTACAAAGATTCATCTCATTATTCTTTCTATATAATGAAGACAGTAGCAATCTCACAGTGTGCTTGGAATGAAGTTATGTTCTAAACTTCTGGAATCAAGAAATATAAATAAGTCAACAAAAGGTAACTAATAAAAACATTAATGATGGTGATGGTGATGATGATGCCAATCAATTTTGGATCAGAGAAATAAGGCAAAATCAAACAAAAATTGATAATGGAATGAACATAGTGATTGGAATCATACAGAAACAAACTCAAATCCTAATCTCAATTGATTAGTGAAATAACTGGGAAGATTACTTTAATCTTCTTAAGTAACTTTATCTCTGAAATGGGAAGTGGTAATGATAAGACATAGATAGATCAATGATCAATAAATAGAAAAGAGATAGAAAGATTGATGATTTATAGACATAGATGGATATATCAGCATACCCATTACCTTCATGTCACATATAAATGAATAGACACATGATTTGTATTCATATGCATTGAATCTGTCACAGTATTTCCCATAAAATTGTTGTTGTTGTTTTTCAGGAAAGGTTATTAGAGAATAAGTTCTCTTTGTAAGCACATTTGGAGTCTGTGTTCCCTTTTCTGTCCTGCATCCCTATATTTTTGTGATGACCGATGAGAGAGGGGAACGTGTCTTGCTATGGATGAGGTACGTCATTCATGTCATGGTTACTATACCAGATTCCATTTAATAAATTACTGCTAAGGGGATACTGAATGTTATCACAGTAACTTCAAATCCATTAAGAGACAATTTACTAACTCTACAGAAGGTGGGTCAGCGATAGCATTGGCGTTACCTTGCGCACCTGGATCTCAGAACTCTCCTCACATCCATTTCATCCAGTTAATTCAGGTGGCTATTATCCCCATTAAATAAATGGATAAACAACCTATAAGACCGCTGAGAATGCGTCAGGGCTTGAGATGTAATGTGTTGCCCAGTGTAGGATCTGTCTCTGTTCCTACTCTCAGTCCCCACAGGCTGTCCTGCCGTGCTCTGCACACGCCTGTCAGATTTGAACCAACACTAAGCACAAGGACACTTGGTGTTACACTATTAGATAGTTGCTCTAAGTACTTTAAGTCTTAAGGTAAGGCAGTAAAATAAGAGTAAACAGGAATCCATGCCACATGCTATATGTAGAAGAGTGTAAGAACTGAGGCCATTTCATTTAGAAATGGAAAACTGTAATCCTAGCAAGTATATTCATGTGAAAGACACTCTGACATTTATAAATCCCTTACACATCACTGTCTCCTAATTTTCCCTTCCAAAGAATTTAAATTTCAATAAGATCTTCTATTTTCACAAATAAGAAACTGAAGTCTGAAGTTGGAGACATTTGTCAGAATCAGGAAAACCAGCATCTCAAAGCAGGGTGCAGATCATCTAGTGCTGGGTAGGAGCTGGCCCCCGTTCTTGCTAGTGAAGTTCACGACCCACCTGGACACGTCACTGCCCTTATGACTTGTCTCTTCATTTCTTTCCAGTGTCTTCTCTTTCCACTTCCCTTTCCTCCACTGCTCAAGACACATCGGTGTTACAGTTGTTTCTACAGAGATGGAAGTTATCCATGCCTTAAGGATTTACACAAAATGTTCCTCTTCCTGAAAAATGTTCTCAACATCTTCCCATGATTAGCTGCCTCTTGTCTTCTCTCCGAGTACAGATTACATATTGCCTCCTTCCGTGTCTGCACCATCTAAAGTCACTCCCTTCTGAAAACATATGCATATTACGATATCTCTCTCTTTCTTTTTGATTTTGGTCTTCATAACACACTTTGCTGTTCTGTTCAATTACTTATCATCTGTATCTTTCTGCTGGAATCTCATTCCAAGAGAACAGGCACATTGCCCACTTTATTCTCTAGTATATCATCAGTATCTAAAACAGTATCTGCTACATAGCAGATGACAAATAAATATTTACCAACTGAATCAAAGACTATGTTAACTATTAGGGAAAAAAAGACAAGATAATTTTCTTTGTGAAATCTAAGAGAAATATTAAGCTACGTTTAGCATCCTGGGTCAGGACAGCACAAATGAAGGAGATGCTACAGAGAGATAATCGAGTCTAACCCTTCCCAAAAGAAAGTACAGCTCCACAGCCAGGAAACAGACTGGTCCACACAGTGATTACTCAGTGATGGAGAACCTTCAAGTGGAGGATATGTGGGTCTCCTCAAGATGGAGGGGCACCTGTGCTGAGTACAGGGTTCTAGTAGGACTCTCCATCCTGCTTACATGGCAAGGGGGCACTCCTTTGGGGACCAGGACTTCTGATTCTTCACATCTCATCTTGTGTTGATGGAAAGTAAAAATCCTTACGTGAGTCACTTCGTAAGACGGCAGCCCCTATTCCACGCCTTGCTTCCTGGGCACACACATTCTTCCTGTTGGAAACCACCATATGAAATGTTGATTCAATGTCTGCAATGAGTTCTTCAGGAGGGGTGGTTTTCATCACAGAGATTCGCCTTCATGATGGTGCTGGAGCTCTGCCTGAAGCAGGGCATGCCAATACTCTTCATTTTGTGAATGAGGCAGCATGTGGGACAACAAGTGGATTCCATGGTCATATTCCCACTCCCTGACTTCCTTTGCTATAAAGTGATTCTCTAGTAACGTCATGTAGGAGTCTGTGCTGCTGGACCCAAGGTCTTCAGATAGTTTTGCTGACTGAGATCCTGCAGGAGGGAAAAGGGAAAGCCTAAAAGTACCTGAGATAGGTATGCATCCTAGGATGGATGAACTATTGGCCTTCCGAGGAGAAGGAGTCCATTGTAATCAGTCACCCAATGGCTGGGCCATCTAAGGGGAGTGTGCCATATTAGTGGGGAAGGTGTGCTTCTGTCTCTGGCATGTTGGACAACTGATACATTAACAGTATCTGCAGTGTATGAGTATATTAATAAAGTTAATACAGTAGTGATGGTAACAAGACCTGTCTTGTAGGTAGGCATCCATTGTCTGAGCTCATGCATAGCCTTCCTCTTTTCATCTCTTCAAAAATAATTTTTCTTTCTGGTCTGTCTGTTATCTTGTCACTGGTGAGTCTCTTTGGTGGGTGTTAACATATGACAAATATACCCATGTTTCCTATTCACTCCATTTACATGTATTTTTTGTCCTTGGTCTTTTAATCATTTCACTTTTTCTTTCCCAGATTCACCATTGCACATGATTCAATATATTCACTCGAATCGCAATCTCCTTGCTTCCCTGCCCACAGTGAATGGTGAAAAAGCTGTGCAGCACTATGCTCTTTGCAAGGGCTAGTCCTCTTTAGGGTTTTCATTGGAACCATGGATGAGGCTCCAGTGAGGTTTCCATTCATTTCAGCTTATCCCGCCCTTGTCACCAACTAGTTTATAAACTGTTTGGGATTTTTCTCTCTTCTCCATAGAGTTGAACAGGATTCCAACATACACCTGTAAGGGCATCTGGGTGAACTTCTCATGACGTTTGCTTATGCTCTGTGGCCTCTCAGACTCACTCCTGGGCGTGACACTTGAGTCTTATTGAATGGCCATTGGTCTTGCCCAGCTTTATTTACTAATTTATCTGATAGAACCCATAATGGGAATTTTGGCTAATTGGTACTTAATGCATTAGGGTCTCATGTTTTGTCCCCACAGAGTTGTTTCTCAAAAGCTGATAGTTATTTGCTGCAAGTAGCTAGAATTTCCTGAAATTCAAAGGCTTGCATTGTATTTTTCATTCAATTTTTCCAAAATCCTGAAGCCATGGTATTTTGCCATTACTGATGTCTCTGATACCATAGGGTATGTGAGATCATTTATAAATCCCTTATACATCACTGTCTCCTAATTTTCCCTTCCAAAGAATTTAAATTTCAATCAGATCTTGTGGCCCAAGCCACAAGACCATTTGCACAGCACACAGACCTACTCCAGCCCATTCCTTTTCTAGGTCCCATTTGAACATCGTGGCCCACGAGTCACCCAGGTGGAGGGCCAAGGCAATAGTTGCAGGTGTAGAGCAAGTCATTCCAAACCCCCGGGAGGCCAGCAGGCATGGAGAGTTCTTCATGGCGAGAGGGGTGAAACACAATGACTCAGAGTTTAGAGTCATGTTCTTGAAACATAACCCCCTGACCAGCTGCCCTGACACTGCACAGCTTTGTCCAGCCCCCAGATCTGGTTGGGGCTTATGGCCCACCTTGGAGGCATGTGTGTCTCAGGCAGGCCTCTAGCTCATTCAGCTCGACCAACATGGCGCCATCAGTGTGACCAGCCAATGTGATGTTTGGTGGAATATTAACAAAATCTAGGTCACTTTGTTCTTTAATATTAGGACAGAGAGTAGAAAAGTTAGCATAATCCCAGGGTAAAACTCAGTGTGGTCACCCTGTGTGTGCGTGTGTGTATTATTCCATGCATGTGTTTTGATGCTATTTTTGACAAAAATAGGATAGAAAGCAACATCAAAACCTACATGCTGCATACTTGAGGTTATCACCCTCTGTTCTGCTAAACAGACCACGCCAGGCAGCTGCAGTGCCTGATCTTGCAGCCGTCTGCAGGAGCCCTCCAGCGTCTATGTGGTCCACTGTGGCTAACTGAAGGACGAGCTCACAGAGGTCATTCCGCTCCCACCTCTTTCCAATCCAAGAGCGCTACTAGCCACACCGTCCCTTGGCTACCGTGCTGCCTTTCATCCTGACTCCGTTTCCTCATTTCTTCAAAAAGGATCACAATACTCATCATGAATATTTTGAGGATTAAAGACAAGCAGTACACTTAAGCTCATACTAAGAAGTATATTTAAAGTAACTCACATCATAACGGTTGTCTGATTGTTGATTCGTCTGAACTGAGATGCTGAAACACAAATAAATCCGGGAGGAGGTAAACTTACAAGTAGGGACATGAAAGAGAGAAGAGAGGAAACCAAAGCACGTTGGTGAGTGGAGCTCTGTCATGAGCTGCTGGGACTCGAGGCTGCTGGGACCTGCTATAAAACTTTACATTGTCCAACTGCCGTGGGGGTGGTGAGATGGAGCTTTTATCCAGCCTTGCATGGGTTAAAGGTTGGCTGGGGTGACAACTCCAGCTTGTGGTGGTCTCATGGGGATGGAGAAAGCCTTTAGGGAGAGGAGATGAGATGTGGAAAGGTCCAGATGCTTGAGGTTGGAAATTGCCAGCTACCAGGTACCAGGGCTTTATAGAGAAGTCGTTGAGCCAAGTGGCCTGGGGGAGAGCCGGCACCTTCTGCGTTGTGTAGAGAGGAGCAGCTTTGTCACCACCACTATCGCTTTGTTGCTATTATTATTACTATTGTTGCAAGTGGCTTTTTTATTCTTTTATATTTTAAGAGAATATTAGGTGCTAAAGAAAATGAATCGCACTGGCATAATAACCAAGTCTTTCCTCCAGCTTGACTTTAAGAAAATGAGGCCATGCCAGGCATGCCAATGCACTTCCAATGGAAAGGAGTCGTTGTCAACATTTATTTTCCGAAGGTAACTGGAAGGTGATTCCAGCACAAGGGTGCCAGAGTTAATGACTGTGGCCTCCCTGTTATTCCACCAGCTTTTTTTTTTGTTTGTTTGCAATTTTGTGTCTTTTCCTTTTTCCTCCCTCTGTGTCTATTTGCCGGAAGCCTATGGTCTGGGCATTGAGCCCAGTTTTATTTAATTTTTGTTCCCTACTTATGCAGCATCCTAGCTGTGGTGGAGATGACATTTCACAAATTATGTTTAGGCGATTTTGTTTATTTGTGGTGGAGCGAGTACAGTAAGCTTGTGCCGGGCCTGTTTGGATAATAATGTTTAAAATAGTCGAAATAAAACTAATAGAAAATGATAATACATACAAATGTGTGATTACACAGAACATGAGTGCCTGTTTACATGCCCCAAATGGAGCTTGGGGGTTAATAAGAGGACACGGCCTGATCCCTGCTTCCTCCCACCTTGCAACAAGCTGGAGATGAGCGAAAGGGCAGACGCCAAGGTGCGCCGTGGAAAGGACCACCAAACATAGCGGGACCTCCCCAGCCGCGACTTCGGAAAACGACTCAAAAACCCAGGGTCTTGGGCCTCCCTGGTGGTGCAGAGGGTTGAGCGCTGCATTTGAAGCATCCGTGGCACAGCAGCGCATGTTCGATCCCTTGCCAGGGAGGGGACCCACAGGGCGCTGCAGACCTCTCCTGCCTCCCGCTGCTCCCCTCAGCAGTGTGTTTCAATAGATCTGCCTGTTCTGCTCCACCCAGTCTGCCTCTGGTGAACCCTATCACCTCCCGTGACTCTGGCCTGTACCCCAGCTCTTGTGTGCATAAATAAATCAATCTTTAAGGAAAAACAAAACAAAACAAAACAGGAGAGGAGCTGAGTCCAAGCAAACTCCTGTGCGGCCAGAGGGCGAGCTGCACTTGGAGGCCAATGGGCCGACTGAAGTGCTTTGAGAAGTTCTGGGGAGCTTTTTAGCACGTGGGAGGAATGTGGACTTGCTCTCCGGTGTGCGGGACGCGGCGTGGAAATGCTCCGCGCCGCCAGCTCAGTCGCTCTTCGTGTGAAGCTGCCCTCCCCCCTCGGCCTGCCGTGCTGGCCAGAGGCCTCCACGCAGAGCTCGGGAAGAACGCGCCTGTCGCTCGCGGGCCTCCTCACCGTCTCTTCAGCCTGTCCTTGCGCTGTCTCTGGTCCACGGAAGTAGAGCAGAGTGGGGAGGACAGAGACAGCGGCCGCGTTTGCAGATGTTCAGTGCTGAACTCTCCGCCTTCTTGGAGTGCGTCTGCGAGAAAACTGTCCCGTGGGAGTCGCCCCGAGAACGAGGCGGGTGCACCCTGGTGTGGGGTGTGCCTCCCGGGCTCTGCCTGCTCCTGTCTCGGCGCTTCCGCTGCCTTCCCAGTCCCCGGCGCAGGTGCACTTGACCTCCAGGCGTGAGGCTCGAAGGGATGCTCCAGGTCCCTGGGTGTGAGGGCCACACGCCAGCACCGCCACGGGCTCCCTTGCCTTCTGGAAGCAAAGGGCAGCGAGGGGCCTCCTCTGAGCGGCAGCCGCGAAGGACTGCACGCCTGAACCCACTCCGGAAGCAGGTCCTCTGGCCCGGCGCCTTCTGGGATGGGCTCCTGTGGACACAGCCCCCGCGAGGGCCACCCCTTGCCCAACCCGCACACAGTGGCATGTTGCGGTGCAATTGCTGCTCTCGGGATTTGCAGCCGAGGATCTAAGAAACCGCCTGGCCGCGGACGAGGCGCGTTCCGCGTTCGGTCCCGAGCACTCAGCAGGGGTCAACGTGCCTTGTGGAGCCGCGTGTCGGTGTGGGACACCCAGAGACCTGGGGCTGTGGGCGAGGTCGTGGTGCCACAGCCTAGAAGCCCGTGACAGGGGCGGGAGCCGGAGGAGGGGCGGCCCAGAGATCCACGCGTGGATGCTCGTAGCCAAGACCTGGGAAGTCTTCAGCCTGCCCAGGTGCTTTTGTCAGTGACATGGCGCTCACAACAACACTGAAGTCTGCGTGGTTTTACAGATCGACTGACGCAACGTGCATGAGGCACGAGCACATGACACACAGTAAGTGCTCAGTGTGTTAGCTGTCGTCGGCTTCGCGTTTGAACAGCCCCAGAGCACAGCTGTGCTTGCGCGCGTGCACAGACGCACACGGACGGGAAGCCGTTTCTGAACAGTGGGCGATTCATTTCAGTCAGTTACTTCGGCCGTGGTTTGTAAGCCAGCCAGAGGAGGGCGCGGAGGGCACAGACTCGCCCTCAAGGCACATGCCTCTCTCTCCTCGTGCTTAAAGTCCAGGGCATCTGTGTTTAGATCGGCGAGCCCAAACCAGAATGAGATCAGCAGCCCCCAGTTTGGCAAAAGTGCGACACTGGGGACCATCCGTGGCTGGCCAGGGTGGGGTGAGGTGTATTGCCATACACCAGCAATAGAAATGTGGACTCCAACTTGGGGAAGGTGTTTAGAAAATGATAAAAAAAAATCAAGATGTGCATAGCCTCTGATCCAGGGTCTTGCTTTGGGCTCACAGAAAAATTAACCAAGATCTTTAAGGATATTTATTTCAGTTTTATAATAAGGGAAACAAGGGAGCTGAAGCAGAGAGACCTTCAGTAGGGTCTGGCTGTTTCAATCCTGGTACATCCAAATAATGAAATTCAATGTGACATTTAAAGGACAGTAATAGACATGTCTGGGCGGATATGGAAAGATAAGCACAGTAGGTCACTAAGCAAACAGAAGCAAGACCTGAAGCACTAGGTGTTAGTATCACCATTTGTAAAAACACAAACTACACGCACACCTGCATACGCGCATGACGAAGCAAGTATTGAGCTATTTCTAGAAAAAATCAGAAGAAACTGTCACTGGTAACTGTTTTCCAGGATACCACTGAAAGGGGCAAGTATTTCTTTTTTTCTTTTGCATAGTCATTTTAATTATTATTCTCATCCTCAATGACACTTTAAACCATCCCCTTCATTTTGATTCCTGCACACACTATTATTATTGTTGTCATTGTTATTGTTGAGTCCGGGGCAAAGGTGTCCTCACAGGGACGACAGATGGGCATCCTCGTCGCCCTTCCTGCATGCTCTTCTTCCATCATGGATTTGACCAGCTGCTCCAACTCATCTCTGTTGATGACGTGTTTTGCTCCCCAAAACACTTCCTTCACCTTGGCTGGGCTTTAGCATCACCTTGGGAGAAGTTTCAGTGAAACAGAAATGGCAGAGTTTACCCCCATCGTTGAGTGCCAGCTGAGTGTGGGGAATAGACAGCAGCGCTTGCCCTTCCCCTCCATGGTGTGAGGAGCTGCTGTGGGAGATGCCCCGAGTTTCTCGTGTTTGTGTGAGGATTCCTGGTTTTCACCGGGCGGCCACCATCCTAGAGCGTGCTCCTGGAGTGTGCTCCCCACGTTGGAACTGCTGCGCTGTCTGCACAAAAGAAAGAGGCGACCCGTGTTGCCTTGGCAACCTCCCCACCCTCCACACTCCTCCCCACCCGGACTCCTCCCAGGCTCACCTCTCAGTGTTCCTTCTGCCCCGACCCATCTCCCGCTCAGCAGTGCTTCCTAAGCTTCTCATTTTGCCTCTGGTGCTCAAATTGCATCACCTACTTCTCTTCTCAGTTTGCTGGGTATTTTGACCTCCATGGTCAGGATTACAGCCCTTGGAATTGAACTGACCCCAAAGAATAATCCTAGAGAGCAGAACCTTTGATTCCAGAATTCTACAGTCTGTCTCGGTCCCTCTGAAAGCACCTGTCGTCACCTGCAGTGGGTTGGCTCCATAACTGCCCGTGCACCACTGAGCCGTTCTACTTGTTTTATAGCTTTTACACTGAATGCTGCTGCTCCCGCACCTGCCTTATCTGGACCTGACCCATTTACGCAGCACTTCTCAACATTTGGTGTGATTGGAATCACCCAGGGATCTCGTTAAGATGCGGATTTATAGTCAAGAAGTCTGGGGCGGGGCCATGATGCTTCTTTCTAACAAGCTGCCTGGTGATGGGGAGCTCAGATGCTGCACGGTCCAGACTTGGAGCACCGGAGACCAGGAGACCGCACCGGACCTCCAGCTTGGCCCTGTTAGCCACCTGCAGACTCACAGCTGGTCTGTCCCCACTTTGAATGGAAGTGGCAAGCGGGTCGAGGCAGCACGTAAATGGCAAGGTTAGGACTTAATCCTGGGAGGTGTGGATGTCTGCACTAAGTGGAATATCTTTCTCAGACTGTTTGATAATCTCAAGTCATACCAAGCATGGCATGCCAAGCACTGAACAAAGTGCTTTATACTTGTGATTTTTTTAATTAGCTCTCATAACAATTCTTGAAGTCAGAACTACTATCACCCCGAGTTTGTCCATGATAGCTCTGAGAATAAGTAACTTGAATGAGGTTTCGCACTAAGTAATAGAGTTGAAATTCTAACCCACATGGGAGGATACTTTTCTTAGTTAAATGCTATTAACTATTAGATGTGTGTATATGTGTGTATGTGTGTGTTGTCATAACATTATGACAAATAATTACATATATGAGGGGTATAAATCAGTTATTTAACTCCAAACTCATATTAATTACCTTTACTATATCCTTTCCCTGTCTGAAATAATATACTAGTATATACATGCACATAGATTTATATTTATGTATGCATACAAGAGCTGGGGTAAAGGCCAGAGATGTTGGGGGTGGTGACAGGAGTCACCAGAGACCGAGTGGGGAGCAGAACAGGCGGATCCACTAAAATCCACTGCTGAGGGGAGCAGTGGGAAACAGGAGAGGTCTGCTGCACCATGTGGGTCAGCTCCTTGGTGGGGGATCGAACATAGTGCGGTGCTTAACCCCTTGCGCCACTAGGGACCTCCCTATGTAATTACTGAATTGCGTGACATTAGCTTGTAGCATGAAATAGGCTTCAGCATCCAGCCTTGCCAGTCAACAGCTGTGTCTGCTACCCGGTGCTCACCACCAAACTCTTCACTGTAAGTGACCCGAACGTGCCCGTTGTAATGAGCCCGTTACGGCAAAATGCAGAGAGGAGCCTCAGTCCTCAAAGCTGCATTTTTCTCATTTTTTAATTTTCAAAAAGTCGATGCTCTAGTCTCGAATGACCCCCTATCTGTGCAGGGCCACAGTGTCTGTATTGCTAAAAAGGTGGGTATTCTGTTGCATGAGTCAGTAGTAATTAACCACATCAAGTACACGAAGGCTGTGTGCGAGTCTACATATGCATGAGGTTCTGACACAGGTGTTCTAAGCTCTGGGCCAGGGATCTGGTATTCAAAAGACCCACATGTGAGCCATTGTTCACCTTGGTTGAAAATCCTTAACTAAATGATCTCTAAGGTCTTTATCTTTATACTCAAAACTAGCGGTGGCACTGGCCTCAGCTTGCTGTATTCTTGCCTCCCGTGGGCTGGGAGGCCTGTGCTGTGTCTGGGATCTTCTCCACTGCAGGTGAATGATGAGTGTGACTGTCGGTTCCTGAGCCAACCCGCCGTGGGACACATGGTTGGGCAGGTGATTGGTGCCTTAGCTAGCTGCAGTCGATGCACACCCACCAGCGGTCAGGCTCTGGAAGGCTGCCGAGTACCTGTTAGGACCTTATGAAACTCCAGTGCAGGAGCCACGGGGAATAATCCATTTCGATGGTGTGTGCCTTTGTTGATGAAATTGTCTGCATGCAGGTCGAGCCCATTGACCCTGTTTGGAGAATCTTAAGGCTCTTCCTTGTTTGAAAGCATGTGGCAGGGTCGCACTGTTCATCAGGAAGCAGAGAGCAGAAAGGGGATACTGACAGGTACGGGTTACAGCTATCTGGGGTCAGCCGCATCAGTACTTCTTAGTCCTCATCCAAGGAGCTCTCTCCAATATTATTCAAATATTACAACATGAATCGTTCAGAGAGGTCATCAGTATAGAGGTCCCTGGGTGCTGGAAATAAGATAATTATTTTATGACATTTTTCATTTTATATATTTATATATATTTCACATTAGGAACTTTTAGAAATATATGATTTGAAATCTCCAAAATGATTCTTTTTTTAAAGATTTATTTATTTATGCATACAAGAAATGGGGTACAGGCCAACGGTGCGGGGGTGACAGGAGTCACCAGAGACAGAGTGGGGAGCAGAACAGGTGGATCAACTGAAATACACTGCTGAGGGGAGCAGCGGGTGAGACAGGAGAGGTCTGCTGCGCCATGTGGGTCACCTCCCTGGCAGGGGATCGAACTCGTGCTGCAGTGGCTACCACAGCTTCATAGTACTGCAACTTAACCCCATGTGCCACCAGGGGGTCACCAAAATGATTCTTATACACAGTCTATTTGGGATGACTCAGGTTACTGATGGTTGACATGAAAACCAGAGAAGTAAAAATCATAGTTTA
The DNA here is from genome assembly GCA_019455555.1 of Galemys pyrenaicus. Taxonomy (NCBI): domain Eukaryota; kingdom Metazoa; phylum Chordata; class Mammalia; order Eulipotyphla; family Talpidae; genus Galemys; species Galemys pyrenaicus. The sequence continues at coordinate 3,403,609 of JAGFMF010011709.1, read as the reverse complement.
CATGTGGAAAGTAGTAGAATAAGGTCCAGAAACCTGATTCCCAGTCTCTTTTTCCATAAACTGTTATTTTTATTTCTCATCACTCATTAATTACCACTTTCTAATATTTCTGTAGTACCAACAGATATTCCTGTCTAACACCCCAGTGTCTTGGGCAACTGCTCGGCCCATGTAGCCACGTAACCTTGGGGTGCTAACAAATTGCAGAATCTTATCCTCTGTCTCTATTAGTGTATAACCCAGGCCATCTTGCCATTCACCCTTATCTCAGGGCTATGTCTGTCATAAAGTTTGGCTAACAGAACCCTTCTCTGAGCTCTTCAATGTGGAGGTGGGAGGTATTTGTATTTTAGGTCACCGAGATTCAAGGAGGAAGTCAGAGGAAGCCTTACTACATTGTCTGTAGAATGAAGTGAAAATCCAGCTGCAGCTGGGGAAAGTGAGGTTTCAAATAAGACAAATATCTACAAGATGGTGATTTGGAAGGAGAAAGGTGATGTTTTCTACTTGAAATTCTTTTGTCTGGGTTCAGTACTTTCTGTATTCAGATGTCCGCAGAATTGGCAACATCTCACTACCTTTCTATCTCATTTTCTCTGAAAAAGATTACGTCATGCCATTCCCCAAATCATAGGCTGAGACTCTAGCTTTGTCATGTTATTTCCCAAAGGAAAGAATTGGAGTATGAGGGTGGGGCCCTCAGAAATGGATTGGTGCCCTTAGAAGAAGAGGAAGGGAGATAGAGGAGGTCGTGTTGGTTCACAATCAGGTCACAGCCACTGGCCAGTCAGGAAGGGAGACCTCACCAGACCCAGCCCTGCTCTCTTCAACCACATGCTCTGATTGGAGATGCCCACCCTTCCCAAACTATGAGAAGTACACATCTGTTGTTTAAGCCACTCCCTCTATAGTGCTTTTCACAGGAGCCCACTTTGACTAAGACATTCACTTGCTACCTAGTTTCAACCTGTTGAGAATGGTCTCCCTCAAAAAAAATAACATTTTCCAGTTGCTCACACTCTGCATAATCTTTTTGGAAAATCTTTGTGTCCTCAATTCTTCGAGTTTGAATTTTAACCCTAGAATATACCAATCAATACAAACACCTTTCATTAACACCACTGTCCTCCTAATTTTAGGACTATCAATTGGTATTTACTTCTTAAATCTCAATGAGCCTCATCATTATCTCTCAGATCTAAACCTGGGGGGCAAAATAGAGAAAAGTCAAAGTTTTTAATTTTGTCCTGCCTGGGTTTAATCTAAGCCAAACAACAAACAGTGGGATCAAAAGTGAACGCATTACTTATTAGTGTCTCTCTCCCTTTGTAAGTCTGTTTTATCAAACCAAAATGAGAATGAGAAATTATATACATGATAACATATAGACATGATGGGTAGATTGATAGGTGGAGGGGTAGGTATGTCAGTATAATAACTAGACAACGTCTTTAATGGGTCATCATAATTTTTTATTATCACTGATTTTTTTCTTATTGTAACTTTTAACTTGGTAGATTGAAAAGAACTAGCATGACCCAGGGCTTGATCTTGTTAGACACAAACTCCACATATGAAAGACTTCAACCAAGTCTTTTCAAACTCCCAGAGCCAGTTCTTAATCTGTCAAATAGTGAAATAAAACCTTATCATCCAGTCTTTACAGAATTTTTGAGAAAAGCAAACTAAATCCTACCGAGGAGGGCATTTTGAAAATAAAGGCCTTTCTTTTTTGCTGGGCAGGTATCCGACCAAGTGCCTTCAGTCTAATTTTGATTTTCTCACCTACACATAGTGCTGCTCTCTGTAAAATCCCTGATGGAAATCAGTAAATAACCTTAAAGAAACATAAATCCATTAATAAGCAACAGAAAAGAAACAACAAAAAATACATCCTCTGGCATATTGTGATTTAAAAGAAAAGGCAATTACCAGAAATGAATGTGTTCAGGATAACTTCCTTCATTCAAAAGGAAAATGGACTCAGCCAGCCCACCTAAACATGGGCTCCAAGGCCAGCTGCTGAGGGGTAATAGGACCTCACTCCCCACACTCTACAGCTGTGATGGATGAGTGACAATATGAAGATGCAAAACAAAGGCTGAATCTGCACCCCGAATGTTCAGGCAGCCATCTGTCTGCTGTGCTTGATTACACACATTTGACGGTGCGCGGGCTGGAGGGGGGCGGCGATACTGAATGACGGTGCCAGAAGACGCAGGCCAGGGACAAGGTTGTACCGGTGTTTCTGGACAAGAGAGAAACACAACACGGATCTTGTTGTGTGTCCATCTTTCTAACGTGTAGGGGCCGACTGACTACTTGTGTTTTCTTTCCTCTTGCTTCACAGTAGCCTCTGGTGACCGACCCATCCTGTTTCTTCTGTGGCCGCCATTGTCCTGTCAGGGCAAGGCATGGAAAGACAGGCGACTCCAGCTGGTGGTGGGACCCGGGACCTGGAGGCAACCTGTTTTCTAAACAGCGGTGACTGAAACCAAAGGTGGATTAAGGGTGTCGATACCAGGGACACCTGCACTCCCAATCTGGGGGAAGTTGCACGGTGCACACTCAGAAAAAACTCATCTGTGTTTTCTTGGGGGGTGGTATAGGCTTAGGTCCAAACGCTCCATTGGTTCAGACAAGCCTTTGGTGGGATTTGGGCTTTGCAACTAGAAGTTTGCCCTAACATGCCTCCAACTGCCAAGGGTCCTCGAACACCAGTCCCCGTTCCATGTCCTTTTATCTCGGCACACATTTCATTTCAAAGAATGTGCTGACCTTTCTGTGATAAATGTAATTTGCTCTGAAATCCAAGGGTCAAATGAAAAATCTGACATTTGGTGCCATCATGCATTAGGCTCAATAAGGCCAAAGATCATCTTAAAAGGCAACATATGTCACCCCAAATTAGCTGCATTTTGACTCAATGTTGAGTGTTTCGACGATTTTTTAAAAGTTACTTCTGTCCCCAGCTAATGTACAACTGGCATTTCGGGGACTGCTCTTTTCATGGCATCCACCCCTGACAGAGCCTGAGTGTGCAGTGTGTTGTGTTGTGTTGTGTGTTGACACAATAACACATAGCAGTTCATTGCACTAAAATGGTCCTCTGTGTTAGATCTGTAGGGTGGGGGAAAAGAACCGGAGTCTAGACAAGCCTCCATCAATTATTCCCTCTACAACTTTGATCTAGTCCTTCAATGTATTCTCTATAGAACTGATTGAGTTCTTTAATTTCCCCCAAAATGTCTTTATTTTTAAAATGGTAATTCTTTCCTCAGTTAAGCTTTGATCAGCTATATTTAAGTTACTTATATAGATACAGAGGCCTCAACTGTGAGAGAGGAACATGAGAGGTTACAGTTCAATTGGAGAGCTAAGCAATAAAAGATATGATTTCAGACGAGACAGCACACTTGGTATGAGAGAGCACCCACGTCTGGTATATACATTGAAAACCTATATTCAAGCAGTGGTTCTTCTGTTTACAAGTGGTACGAGCTGAAAAAACGCTGTCCTCTTGTGTAGAAAAGGGGAAATAAGACATTGATTCAGTGAGCATTTATTGAAGGTAAACACTGCCTCTGAGATGCTCCCTATCCTGGTAGGGATAGCATATTAAGTAAGGAGACAGGACCTCTTCACCCCTGGGATTACAGTGTGTTATTTATCTCTCTGCTATTACAGAGAAACATTCATGAAAAAATATATACACGTATCTATTTAAAATTACAAATAAGTGTGTTTATTAAATGCCTACTTAAGACAGCCGGATCTGTTTCCTGGACTCTCTGACCCCTGCTTCATTATATTACCTCAGCTCTTGTTAAATCCTGGCCTCTGCCCCACGTGTGAGCCCAGCGGGTTTCTTGTCATGAGAAAGGACTTAGTGCTGCCCTGGTCCACCCACGCCCGGAGTGAGGCTGCGTCTCCATTAGCGACCTCTGTCCGGGGGCGCAGACGTCCTGGAGAGCAGATAGTGAGTGATAAGGCGCTTCAGTGACTTTCCTTCCTGCATAGAAAAGTTAAAATTTCACGAATGAAAACTGTGCATTCAGCTGGGTGTCGCAGATCAGAGGGGACAGGCGATCTCCGGTCAAAGTTGGAAGGGCCTCCCAGCGCCCCCGTGACGGTCTGGAGAAAGATGCTCAGACGCAGCCCCTCCCGGTCTTTGCGGGCGGCGGCAGACGCTGTCGGGCGAGCCTGCCAGGTCCGAGCACCGCCTGTCCTTCTGGACGGGGCACCCCGTGGGGGCCGTGCGGGCCTCCCGCGCATGTTTAATCCGCGTCTCTCTCACGACTTTCACTTTCCCCGAAGCTGAGAAAAGAGGATTCCGTGTGATTCTGTCAGCGGATGCCTCAAATCCAGTCTCTCCTTTCTATTTTTTTCTATCTTTGTTTCTCGGAGCAGGGCACACTTATGTTCTGCGTAATTATATACACTCACAAGGGTTAGTGCTGCCTTCGAGCTCCCTGGACAGCGCCTCCACCTTCTCCTTTCCCCTACACCCAGCGTGAGAGGCTGCAGTCACACACCGTGCTTACCAGAATCAGCGCACAGTAGAGTAATTACCTGAGTCACAGAGTTGAGATGAGGCGTGCACTTCCCCACACCTGATCGAAACAGATGCCATTGGCATCCTCGCTGTCACCTTAGTATTTTGATGCTGCCAATTCCCACCTGCCTGCATCTAGCATGCGTCACCAGGGCCACTGCCTGACCTCAGAGCCTCCCTCTATGTGCATGGTGGGCAGGGTGCTCACACTGGGACGTGCCTTCTGCAAGACCCACCCACCATGGAAACTCGAGTGGGAGCCGAGCCACCCAGCTCCACTGTGCTCTTGGGGGGCGGATCCCATAGTCCTCTCGCTGGATTCAGCTTTAGTTGTCCAGGGTGTAACTGCTTCCTTGTTAATTCACTTCTCCTGGCTCCTTCCTTCCTGGACTACTTCCCCACCCCCCACTGGTGCTTTCTGAGATACTTCCCAAGGGAATCCCTGACAGCCCATCATTTTCTCAGAGTCTGCTCCTAAAGACCCCAAATCAAGAGAAACATGTCTCTGTACAGCAAACTTACTGAATGTTTACACCGTCAACTCCTGTTCTGAGGCTGAGGATAAGGCAATAAAAATACAGAACACAATCCTTGCCTTGGGTGAGTTCAATAAATGCTTATTCACTACCCAACACAGCAGTTCTACCCCACTGAAAAGAGGATGAATAAAAGTTTAGCGTTAGGGCCTCCCTGGTGGCGCAGTGGGTTGAGTGCCTCACTGTGAAGCATCCACAGCACAGCGGCGCGTTCAATCCCCGGCCAGGGAGGGGACCCCCATGGCGCAGCAGACCTCTTCTGCCTCCCTGCTGCTCCCCTCAGCAGTGCCTTTCAGTCAGTCTGCCTGTTCTGCTCCCCACTCTGTCTCTGGTGAATCCTCTCACCCCAGCACTTCTGGCCTGCACCCCAGCTCTCGTGTGCACAAATAAATACATCTTTAAAAAAAAGTTTAGGGTTAGCTTCAGCTTAGGCTCCTGGTAAAAATTAAACGGGGCTCAAAACATGATGCATAACAAAACCTTCCATTTAGATAGCAGTGGAGTTCAAAATTTTTTCCTATAATATTTTAAAAACAAATAATCAGAAAACCTTAAGGGGAAGGTTGCGTAATGATCACTCCTCACTTCTCAGATAAGGAAATCGAGCTCTGGAGAGGTGATTGAGCAGATTAATTCTGCAAGTAAGCAGCAGGACCAGCCTCTTAGTTCATTGCGCTATCTCTTCCACCTCACAGCTCATGTCATTACCGCCTCTACCAAAAGAACACAGGGCGGTGGTGCGTTCATATGAAATGGCTGCTGCCGGGAGTCCTGGTCTGCTCCTGAATTACAGTTTCCACACCTTCTTTAGAAAGAGGCAGATTAGGTCACTGCTGGAAGAGCTGCTTCCACGGCCCATTGATTTGCTTTCATTGGGCATTTCTTCTCCTGGCACAATAGTTTGTCAATGATCCTGGTAGATGCAACTTATCATGCATTACACAGTTTATAACTCTGGGGAACTAAATGAGAAAACGGAGAAAAATAGATATGGCTTAAAATAAGAATCCCAGATGTTGATGTGTTAGGGAAGGGTTACCATGGAGATCAAGGCCTGGCAACACATTTGCATAATAGAACAGAGTACGCCTCAGGCTGGAAGAGGTCCCGAGGCACTGCTCTGACTACCCCAGTGGTAACGGTATCCCCTAACAGGCCCTCCAGACACCCCATGGGTCACTCCAACTCTTGGGCAAAGCTGCACGAGGAATGATCAGAACTCAGCCCCCCGGTGGGACACCAACAGCAAGTCAATGGTATTGGTGATGCCCTTGAATCCACTAATACAAAGTCCTAAAAGTAATGTGCTGAATAACAACAGCCATTCAATAGCTACATCTGAATATTTCTGCCATGTCTTCTTCCTCACCTGGTTGACCTAGTTTTTGGAGGTGAGTTTCTCTTCTCTGAATGATTCCTCATTGCCTACCAGGGTCTCTCTTCCCAGCATCTCGCTCCCCACTTCACAGAGACCTGACTTCAAGACTGGGTCTCCTGACTGAGACTCGACATACACAACTGGGTTTGTTTACCAAACATCAAATTCCTCCTGGGCCAATTCTGCACATCTCTCCCCCATGTTTAGTTAGGTTAGAGTTAGCCATACTCAAATTAGGAGGCACAGGTTCAGAGTGAGATTTTCACTAATAAATGCAAATCATTAAATGCTTTAAGTCTCTATTTCTGCATCTTCGGGACAGATAGATACCTAGGTTGACATCTTGTTATATGTCAGTGTACACATGCACACAGTCACATATAGCACTTACTATGCGCTGGGCTGTGATCAAGAGAAGTAAAATCTACATGTTTAATAGAATTTGGCGAAGTTTTACTCTACTCAGTAATACTACCAAAGTGATATTAATGGAAAATCTGGGAAGCATTTGTCTTAAGTTTTTCAGAATGCAATTTTAATAGTTGAAGAGAGGCAGGTGATCCATCCTGTGAAAATATGACGGACGAAGATAAAAAATGGAAAAGTCTCAGAAGGCAAAAAGGATAGAAATGTGGCAGAAGATAAATTGTTACTAGAGAGTGGATCTCAACAGGGATCTCATCCAAATTCTTTATTTTATAGATGGAAAAAAATATACAAGTCACTGGAATTTAGTAACTCATTTAGCAGCTCATAACCAGCTCATAGTAAGGAGTGAAATAGTAAGTAAGTGATCCAACCAGTTGTTTTTGTTGAGTCGACAAGTTCATCCTTACAAGATGATTGACTCAAAAATTTGTTGGGAGCCTCCCTGGTGCGCAGTGGGCTAAGCAACACAATGTGAAGCAAACCACAGTCACTGCAGCACGAGTTCGATCCCTGCTGCCGGCCAGGGAGGAGCCCCACATGGCGCTGCAGACCTCTCCTGCCTGGCCCACTGCTCCCCACAGTGGTGTATTTCAGTATGTCAGCCTGTTCTGCTCCCACTCTGTCTCTGGTGAATCCTCTCACCCCTACGCCTCTGGCCTGTACCCCAGTGCTTGTATGCATAAATAAATAAATAAATCTTTAAAAATTATCTTGGGATAATTGTTAGATTGACTTGTAGGAAAGAATACAGGTAATAACGAAGTCCCGATTTCCAGGGAATATGGCAAAGGGAGACACACAAATGGAAGAAGAAGTCGCTTAGGGGTTTTATAACTGCCCTAGATGCCAAAGTGACTCATATTACCTGTTAGGTTGTCAAAATTAGTCCCTACTTAGCTAAATAACCACTCCCCCTGCAATTTCTGCCTATGATTTCTAAGTCCAAAACAAGTAGAGAACAGTAAACAGTAACCTCCAGAATGCTAAAATTTGTGTGATCTGACTTTTCCTTTTTCAGCAACTTAAGTAAATGAGCCTGTTCATGCTGCCCCAAATCCCTGAAGTCTCAGGCCATTCGCAGCAGGTAGGCTTAGTTGTCCCTGAGCTAGGAACGCTTTGAGAATCTGACAAAGACTTTAAAGCCTCCATGGAGCCAGACCCAGAAAAGAGATGTACCTAATTACATATACACAATGTATACTATTTGAAGTTGAAACTTTATATACCCCCAAAGCACATACAACCATAAATGAACTTGGATTCACACACTCTAGCTAAGAGCTCCAATTTTGTACTATAATAAAAGAAGTTCGAAATTCATATCTGTTATACAGATGTGTAAACTGAGACGTGAACTGGTCTTCCCCTTCACACATCTGGAAGAACCAAACCTTGTTCCAGAACTTTAGGGCACATTACATAGCGCCATGTCATTATCTCGATCATCCATGCGATTCTTTTGATAGATTATGGTGGGTGGAAATAAGTAGGATAGAATGCTGAGCGCATTTTATATCTAATTGTAAATGAAGCTACAGGCAAAGAGATGAAAGGGCATCTCTTTAAACTGCCTCTCTAAAAATGCAGGATGAGCTTTTGAGAGTGCAAATTGGGCCCATGCAGGGAGCCAAGAAGAGTGCTGCACTGAGTGGAAGCTCACATCCCAGCGTTCTTCAAATATTCATTGGCTTCCCTGTGTTGAAACATCAATTAACCATAAGTCAGCCTCACAGACCCATTAGGAGGGGATTGCTCTGGCTGCAACCAGGCCTCTCTCATTCAGGAGATAATCAATGGAAGACAGATTTTCCAGGCTTAATTGAATCTTCCATATTCAAGAATGCCGTCTCCATTTGATAAGAAAAAGATATTTAAACAAGACTTTGTCTCTCTCATGCCAAAATCTCTTCAAAGGCCTCGCAGAACCGTTCACACCACTAGTTCTTAGGTAGCTCCGAGTCATCGAGCTATCTAAGCCAGCTCCTCTACCTTGATAATCGTGAAGGGCCAGGTCACACCTGTACATTTTTGTGGTGCTGATTTCTGTCATGTTATTGTTTACTTATTGAATTTTTAGTGCGTGTGAACCCGGTGCCAGGCCCTGTTGATGTGATCTTGAGGGAAGCAAGGTAACAGAGCCTCTTGACATGACATTCTAGAGAGAAGAAAGTGACAGACAAACCATACATGGGTGATGTGAAGCCAGGGAGGGTGGGTCATGAGGTTGGGAAAGATGGGAAGTCAGGTGTTATTTTACATACATGGCAATGGGATTTCCTCTGAAGCAGACCCTAGGGAGCAAAGCCCTCGAATAAGGGAAGGAGGTAAACCTGGAATATCTGATGGCAATAGCTGCTAAGTCCCCACCCAGCAGGAGTGAAAGGAAGGAAAGGGTATGTTTTGCACCTCTCTTTTATGCCTTTGGTACCCCACTGAGTTTTCCCATGGGTCAAACTCAATGGGAAGTTGCTCACAGGGAGCTCTGTGAGGTCACTTGGAGACAGGAGAAGGACAGAGAATGGATTTGAGGGCACACGGACAGCACTTGAGGAAATGCAGAAGGCCCCCTGAATATTGGGTGGGATGGATCAGAGGGTGCCCTGTGATGGATGCACCTATGAAGGGTCATGAGGTTTTCCAGAAGACTCCCTCCCAGCTTGACCTCCATGGCTCATTCCCTCCATGGCCATGTCCTCTGTGAAGTTCATGCTCCATCAATGTCACTGCCCAGCCGCCTTCATCAGATGCACCTGCTGCCTCTCTGGCTTCACTAAGTCTGGTCCACCATTGTCATTTCTTAGCTCTGTCGTCGGACAGTTTATACACTCCAAAGTCTACAACCTAATCTTCTTGTTTTCAGATGATTAAGTCTCTCTCTACTCCCCCATCAGAATTCATACCTTGCAAATCCTTCTCATTTGCTTGTCTCATCACATAACTCTTGGTTATCTCTCTCCCAGGGTGAGACCCTGACTGACCGTGGGAACATCTGATTTATTTTTCTGTCCCAACCAAAACTACACATCTCACAATGGGTGAATTTCAATCTACTTTTGTTCTGGGCAGAGAATTAAAAGAACAAAATGTGGCAGAGAATGTTCTGTAGTCTGAAGCCTCCACCAGTTTCCAAATGGCCTGTGAGATGTAATGAGAAGAGTAATATAGGTCTCTCTCAGGGCCTCCTTCCATGCCTATTTCCGTGAAACAAAATGCTCACTCATCTCTCCGCTTTCACAGGAAATGGATTCTGCCTACAGACAGAGAAAAAGAACATTCTGGAGCCTGGAGTCGTCAAATTAAAGCCCAGTATGTGATTCAAGGACAAACAATGGCTCTTGCCAACAGCCTTGCATCTGTGGAAAGTTGCAGAGCTTTTCCAGACGGAAAGACACCCAGCATCATCAGCCAAAGTGCGCAATGATGGATGGCACAGAGGGAAACCCATGCTCCCTCGTGGGTGAAAAGTAAGTGTCCTAGGCGCACCGAGCCAGGCTAACTGTCTTTGCTTTCATCTAAATATTGTAAGAGAAACTACATGATTTATGTTGGCATTTCTTGCGAGCCACCCATTAAACAGGTAACCGTTCAGGTGATGTGCTCAGGTAAGAGAAGGAGAATGTGGGGTTCGGAGACGAGGCCGTGGGTCCTGGTCTCACTGCCTACAGGTGCCTGGCTCTAGGCCCCGCGTCTCCATCGCAGAAGTGGGTGTGCTCATGAATCCATCCCCTGCCCCAGTGTCGAAGACTCAGAGTGCCAGCAGCCTGTCACGGGCAGCTTCAGGACTCTCTGCCTCTCAAGTTCCTTCCAATAAAACACACACAGTGGTTCCGGCTCTGTCTAAATTACCAGGTGGCTCATAGAATTAAATAAATGGTGGCGTGTGATGGAAACTACCCAGAAAAGACATCTGTACAAGAATGTCTTGTGGAGCGAGACGATGACCTCCACAGCCTGCAGACATGGGCGGACGGCCCGGCCCTGCTCTTCCACTTTCCACCACGTGGCCTGAGAAGACTTTTTAAGTCCTGCCATCAACCACTGTAAAGGAGGGACACAAATATCACTTCATCTAGTTTAGGTGAAGATCAAATTAAATGATGACTAGAATGAGGACCTGGGACTCAGGGGCTGCCATAAGCTTCTTCCCCTTCCAGAGCAGTCTCCGACTTCTTTCAACAAAGACGCTCAGCATTTGCTGAGGACAATCCAGAGACTTTGCCCAGTGACCTTCACTTCTGCTGATGTGATGTGGGCACAGCAGGGGCAGAGGGGAGCAGACGGGTCAGAGACCTTCTAGCTCTCGCCAGGGCTGGGATTCCCTGCAGGCGCTTCGCCTCACACTAGGACCTCTCACCCGCGTGCTATGCACCAGCACACCCTCCGTGTGTTATCTTCACTGTGGCAGGGACTGGAAGACTCGTAAAATGCCACGAGTAAATATTCTCAGCTTTGCGGGCCATCTGGTCTCTGTTACAACTGCTCAACTTTGCCACAAGAGCACTGGTCGCTATAGACAACATGGAAATGAGCAACAGAGCTGTGTTCCAGTCAGACCACGTTTACACAGGAAAGTGGGTGCTAGATTCTACCCAGTCTGCCAAGCCCTGGCACAGATGCTACTGGGCTTTTACAGCCACGGATGGGCGGCACCGCCATGTGCCAAGTTGACAAACAACTATAAAAATCACAGCAAACGACTATAAAAAGGGAGATGATTGAGGCCAAAGACAAGGATTCTCCATCAGCAATAAGACCAGCTCAGGATGACCTCCAAAGAGGGATTTCCTCTCCCACATGTATGCACTGCTTCATAGTCCCAGCTGGACGAGATCATGAAGTAATAAAGATGAGGTGCAGTGTTTACAATTTTACAGTTGCGTTTAGTAAACTTTATCGTTGTGATTAGCAGTGTGTGCGTGTGTTTGTGTGTGTGTGTGCATGTGTGTGTTGGGGGGTAAAGCAGTCTCAGAATTCTAAGGACTGACCTCGAACAAGCATGGGTTGAAAGGAGACTGTGCAAGTGTCTGAAGCTGGAGGTCACACAGGATGGGGAGAGGAAATGTGAACAGCCAGGGCAGGGCAGAGGTGGGATTGTGGCTGCTTCTGGCCATCAGTGTTCTCTCCACCTGGCACGAGGGACAGAGGAGGAGCCCCATGAAGCAGTTCCACCAAGATGCCCAGGGCCAGGCCTCCCCTGTGTCACTGGCTGGTAGTGCCACTATGGACACATTATGCAGACACCTGCATCTTAATTGCCTTATCAAAAATAAGGATGACAAATTTGCTTCACAAGTTTGCAGTGAGAAATGCACTGACTAAAATACCTGAGATAAGTTAAGCTCTTAATGCTTATTATTACTATTGAACGCATGATGAGTGAATGCCTTATTGTATGATTGAATGGTGCACAGATTTCATATTTTATGGGGGGAGGGTGCGCCTACCCCCGGAAACGTGGGGCGGAGCTGACATCAGCTGCTGTGTCGGACCAGGCTTACTGGTAATTCCCACTGGCAACTCGCCATTTTGGTTCTGTTGTGCAAGCAGATCAAGTTCACGCACAAATGAAATAATTCATGAGATGTATTTTTCCTTATTTATATCATCTTTCCCTCCCTGAAATTACAATCTGGGGTCTTCCCAGAGCCCCCAGTCATGCGCTGCAGATAATCCCTGCTTTCATTGCCCTGATCATTAATCTCATTCATTCAGTCGGTTCTGCGTTCCCAGATCCCAAAGAACAGCATTGCTTCTGGCGTGGATTTATTTTTTCACATAGCTCCTCATTCATCCACTGGGAACCACCTGTTTCATACTTGTCCCCATCACAGCCGCCACCCAAGGGAGAACAGACCAAAGTCTGTCCCAACGCACAATAGTGGCTTGCAATGCTTGGTCTCTGGGAGGCCTTCTGGAGAACTTCTTGGCATAACAAGGAACAGATTCAGGACAAGAATTCACAGAAAGATGTTGTGTCAGCCACATTCAGAGAAGGGGGTGAGACAGCAGCCCGGACCGAAGAGGACCTGTGGAGAAAGGTGTGCTGAGAGGCCATCGGTCTGCAGGTGAGTCGTCACTCTGGAGCACAGGTTGGGGGGGGTCCAGGGGGGCAAAGCACTTCACTGATGACATCAGCACGGCCTACCAGATGCCTTAGTGCAAAGCTGCTACTGCAGGGACAGGAACATCATTCTTTGAACTGAAAAAAAATTAGAGCCTCGTTTCTCCTTCCAAATTTCCTCCTCTGAGTTACTCGAAAGGTTGTCTCTAAGGCAGGGATCGCAGCGTGTCTGATGACAACATCCTGACTGCATGAGAACATTCCTCTACTTTCCCGTTGTTCCCTATACAGATGGGGTCAGCTGGCGAGGGAGCCCCTACCCATCAAGCAGGTCAGCTCCTGACCTCTTGGGCCCTAGGATGGGGTGCCGCCAGAGCCCTCCACGGCCACACATGGCTTTCCAAACCCGAGGGCTCTGTCTTTGTTCATATGCCAACATGGCTTTCCAAACCCGAGTGCTCTGTCTTTGTTCATATGCCAAGTATTTTTTTTTAATATGTATTTACGCATACACGAACTGGGGTACAGGCCAGAGGTGCAGGGGGTGAAAGGATTCACCAGAGACAGAGTGGGGAGCAGAACAGGCAGATCTGTTGAAACACATTGCTGGGGGGAGCAGCGGGGAGGCAGGAGAGGTCTGCTGCGTCATGTGGGTCTGCTCCGTGGCCGGGGATGGAATTCGCGCTGCAGTGGCTGCAGATGCTTCATAGTGCTGCACCTTGACCCCTTGCATCACCAAGGAGGCCCCTATATGCCAAGTATTTCTGCCCTCCATTTTGTTCGCAGCAGAACCCTGCCCTTAGCTATGCTAAATAGTCCTAGTGAGCGCCATCATTTCATAGCATTTTGGAGTTGGGGTAGGCACGCACAGAGGTCTATTTCAGAGAAAAATAAATACGACTTTGAAGCTTAAGTGCCTGCGGTTCCTACGCCACCCACAGCGTTGCGAAGGCCGGACAGATACTTAACTTTTGAACATTTTTGATATTGTAATAACCTTTTCTCCATTCAGATTACGTTTAGGTTTCAAGTGAGGGTACATTATTTTCCCAGCAAAGACCTAGATGTTTGGGTGTAAGTCATTATAATCATCTGTATTAAGCACAACAGAAAGAAGTGGGCGGGAGTCAGGGACCCCAGGCCGTCTAGGTTTGTGAGAGCCAGAAAGTGAGTGTCGGGGCAGCCACAAGGACACGGGCAGACCCGCAAGCACATAGCGCACGCATGAGCCCGTGTCCAGGGTGATGACCCTGCAGAAGGATGCGGGCTGCACCCGACAGTGCGGGAAGGGGGTAAATGCCCTTCGGAAGGTTGTTGTGAGAATTATGTGTTCATGACATTCGTTTAGGAGGGTGTGTGTGTGTGTGTGTGTGTGTGTTTGCCTATTCACCAACACGGAGTCGGTCACCAAAAGAGCCTGTTCCTATAGCACGGTCATCTGACACAGCTGGCGCACCCCTGGAGGGCTATTCCGTTTCTTGGTTAGATGACTTATTAGTTTTTAAGATTTATTTATTTATGCATGGGGGTACATGTCAGAAGTGTAGGGGGTGAGAGGACTCACCAGAGACAGAGCGGGGAGCAGAACAGGCAGATCGACTGAAACACACTGCTGAGGGGAGCAGCGGGAGGCAGGAGAGGTCTGCTGCGCCATGTGGGTCCTCTCCCTGGCCGGGGATTGAACTCATGCTGCAGTGGCTGCAGATGCTTCGCAGTGAGGTGCTGAATCCCTTGCACCACCAGGGAGGTCCCTCTTGGTTAGATGACGTATTGGCTTTGTGCTACTCTCTCCAATCAGAAGCTCGTCTGTCATGGATTCTGGATGAGTCTCCAGCCTGCGGACTCTCGGATACACAGACTCAACAAGGGGTCTTGGGGCCCCCGATCTTGCTCAGTTCCATGAAGTCATTACTTTTAGCTCAGTCTCAACTTGCAGAAACATCAGTTTCCTGTACTTCCACTTAACGTCTGTAAACTGAAATCCATACTGAATATTGAAGTTCCTTCACACCCAACATCCAGTCTAATGGCAGATCTCATGGTCCACTGCTCGGTTTGTCCTCGATCACGCTCCACCAGCAGGTCTTGTCTTGCAAACAAGCTGTCACCTGGGACACTGATCACTCTGTCTCCACATGCTGGTTCACCCTTCTCAGCATTTATCCAGTACTCACCCACTACAATGAAAATAAAATTCAAATGAATTACAGATCTCAGGCTACAAAACACCACAGGATGTGGCCCTGCCCTAGCTTCCATTCTCAACCCCCTCCATTCTCTTGTCTGCCACACGCAGGGACCCTGGGTTCTTGACAAAGGCAAGTTCAATTCCAGCCCCAGGGCTTTGCACCTGGTCTTCCCTCCCCCTGGAACACTCGTCCATATTATTGCTGCACCCTGGTCTCCATCGGCCTTTCTGGGCACCAAGGTTTTCTCCTTGCTCGTTTAGTCTTGCTCATTTAGTCCAGGTATGCCACGCTATAAATGCATGTCAGCACCCAAGAGGACTTACTTTCAGCACAGTCCTCTCCCTTTAAAATGGAAGTCCCAGTGGATCATGTCCCCAGTACTAAAATATAACACTACTACTCAGCAGGCAGAGTGCAAGGAAGAGGTATTTGTTAAAGAAACGAAGCTAGGGGCCCATCTGGGGTGCAAGGGGTTGAGCGCCACACTATGGGGCTTCTGCAGCCACTGCAGCGCGCGTTCCATCCCCAGCCAGGAAGGTGACCCACATGGCACAGCAGACCTCGCCTGCCTCCCTGCTGCTCCCCTCAATGGTGTGTTTCAGTCATTCGGCCTGTTCTGCTCCCCGCTCTGTCTCTGGTGAGTCCTCTCACCCCCCACACCTCTGGCCTGTACCCCAGCTCTTGTGTGTGTAAATAAAAATAAAATATTAAAAAAAAACGAGACCAGAATTAACACAAACATGGTAGCATTCGATATCTGTGTCCAGTACACATGTGAGCGTGTGTGCGTGTGCATGAGAGTGTGTGTGTTCACGAGTGTGTGTGTGTTTGTGAGAATGTGCTACTGATCGGCCAGTGCAGTACTTACCTTCCTTCTCAGCAGGGCTCAGTTACACTCTTAAGGGAACAGGGTTATGTGCTTGCCCCGCGTCACCCCAACAGTCACTGATTTCCAGAAACAGAATCATCTTGTATCAGACATAATGTAATAATCACGCTGATCCTCACTGCCGTTTCCATGGGGGACTGTGCATCACAGAACAAGCAAATCCGCCAACTCCCACTGGACACCGTGTGCTCCCTGCACCTCTTCCTGCAGAGCACCTATCCTCCAAGGTCCAGAAATGTCCACGGGGCCTCTGAACCATCAAAGCATCAGTGAGCTGGTGTCTCACTGCTCCAGCCTCACCTCCCACCAAGTCAAACCCAGCCAACCAGCCGAAAACCTTCAGGGACCGAGCCTCCCACCGTACAGGGGTGTACACAGATGTGCCTCCCTGACCAGGTCCAGGTATGCCAAGCAGGATCTCGTGATGACAGGGGTTCATTTCCTGTTTGCTTTGCTGGATCCCTCCAGAATGACAAGACCTCCATTCCCAGCCGGTTGGGCAAAGTGGCCCCTCCGAAGGGGGTGTCAGTGGCAGCTCTGCTGTGACCCCTGAATCACCCCTGAATCCCTTTGCATATGAGCTTGGACCAGCCGGTTACCCCTTCTCAGTCTCATTCTTCATCTGTGGGCAAAAGACTGAGAATGGCGACAGCTACCTTTTGACCAGCTGCTGAGGCCTTGTGTCACTCGCTGGCCCAGGAGCTTGTCACCTCGCCGGCGCACTGCGGGCCGTTCGTCATCAAAGAACATCTGGCTGTAGAGCCACACACTTGAAGGAGACCCTCCCTTGAGTCCTGGTGTCCTTGAGTTTACTGAGCGTGATGAAGCCTCCGAGCTCGGAGAGGTGGTGGCCCCTCTGGGGACCCTGGAAGGCCTCCCTGTCTGGGGGAGGTTTTGAGCTGGGAGGTCACGGTGAAGGATGGCTTGGGGGAAAACAGCAGGGCAGGGAGCCAAGCCATCCAGTGGAGACGACTGCCGGGGCCCTTCCTAAAGTGTCTCTTGGCTAAAACATCAACCTCCTCGTGCCTACCGAGCACCTGCACACGGCAGAGGGGCCAGCACAGAAGGAACGTGCCCTGCGTGGGCAGCTCGCTGCGTTCGGCCCGGTCCCAGCGTCACCTGAAAGTTGCTGAACAGGAGGCATTTGTGAGCAAGGGACACTGTGCCGGGCACGCAGGCTTGTCCGGGCTGTCCCCGTGACAGCCTCTCCTCTCCACAGGCCGCTGGGCAGGAAATAGACCTCAGGTAATTGTTCGCATTAAAAGAGAACATCCCGATGCCAACTGAAAAGGAGATTTTAAAATTAGATTCTGCATCAATTAGGAGACTGTTCTTTCTCTTCCTCTAGGCTGCTCTCCTTCTACACAAAGTTTGGGTGCTGGAATTAGACTGTGAAGCTCTTACCCAGACACCCAGCGTCGGTAGGGGGTGGGATGCCAAGCGGACAGGTTCGCAGAGCCACAACAACCGAGTTCATTCAGAGCTGTTCTCCCTGCTTTGGTCTCGATCCTTGCGCAGCTCTGTCTGAGTCGCCTCAGAGTTCCTCAGCTGCTGTGGGATCAAGGAAGAGGAAGGAGGTGAGGGGAGGTGGCGAAAGGCAGAGCATCTCTGCGCCCAGTGCAGCCCAGCTGAGATGGACCTCACCGCTGGTGCTCAGCGATGTCCCCACTTTGACTTGGTGAGTAGACCCGTGTGCTGCTTCCATCATCTCCTCCCAGGCCCCTGCCACGGATGCCGCTTCTCCTGTGACTGGAGCAGCCAACTGGCCTTCGGGACCTACTGCTACCCCTTCCCAAGGACCATCTTATGCAGGGCTGATTCGCGTCACCTGCCAAATAACGATGTCAATGTAGTTCTTAAATTTTTCATACTGATTTAGGTTCAGGCTCCAGTGCAGCCATTAATGACAATAGGCTTAATAACTGCAGTTTCCTCACAGACTGAGTGAGTGCATATCGCAGGTTACACAGATGACACGTGAAGGCAGCTGCTGCAACTCTGCGCTGAGAGTCTAGCAAGACACAAGAAACTGTCTCAAACTCTGAGGGAGGCTGGCCCGCCCCCACCCACCAGCGGAGCTGCTTCAGTCCCACCACCATGCAGAGCCCCAGCTTCAGGCCTCGGGGTCCAGGATGGAGGAGGCTGCGGCTGAAAGCCTGAGGCCCCGGGCAGCCTGAGCTCTGTGCTCTGGGCAAGGCAACGAGGAGCGGGCGTCTCGCCTCCCACGCTCGTGCGCACCTCGCGGTGTCTGTGCGTGAGCATGAAGGAGAAAGGAAAAGGGGCGCTGACATGTTGACCCCAGACACTTAATCTTGCAAATAGCCCAGGTAAAGGTGTGCAAGCAAGAGCACCTCAGCACAACGGGCTATGCGGTGGGGCCTGTGCGTGTGTTCTACCCCCTCACGGTGGAGTCTGCCCCTGGCCCCCGCACGGGAGCCCCCTTATCTGCGCTCTGGTGTCGCTCTGCCAGAGGCCTTTCTCTGCGACAGGTCTGCCGTGAGCCCTGCTGTTTCGCTTAGCCCCTCATCCGGGTAGGCCAGTCGTTAGCGCTTCTCAGGGCTGGGCCGTTGCTCTCACGAGGCAGCACCTGCAGCCCCTCGGTGAACTGATTCTCTCTCTCCTCATCCTCCTCTCTCGCTCACCGTCCGTGACAGACGCGCCCCACATGCCCTGGCACCGCCGTCGGAAGCCAGGACTCCAGCAGACGGAATTTTTATTTTCACTGTTCCCTTCTGGGTTCTTAAGAAGCTTTTGGATGTCAAGTGTCAGATACCAAGTCAAACAATAAGAAAGACAGAATAAGGGTGGGGAAGAAGGAAGGAAGGGCAGGGGGAAGGAGGGAGGGGAGGGGGGGGAAGGGGGGAGGGGAGAGAAGGAAGGGCCAGTTCCTGTTCTCCTGCCTTGAGAAGTCCAGCAGTTCGCGCCGCTCAGGACTACAGTTAGGGCACTGGCGCTGGCGTGGCTGAGGACATAAGTCGCCTGGGAACAGCTGCCTCCAACGGACCATCTGCTGGGATGCATATTCACCCTGCTGAGAGTTTCTTGCAGATGCTCAAGGAACTGTTCTGAATACCTGGATGCCCACCTTGGCTGAGGCTCGCGTTCTGTGCCTGTGCCTTGTCCACTCATGCCGGCCACCCCCAGGAAGCAGGTCTGCATGGCCTGGGCTGGCAGCAAGAACCTGAAGGCCCTCAGGCTGTGGTTCCCTCCCCCACCACGTCGGCTGCATCTCAGCGCCTTGACTTTGTCTATTTTCTTCCACCCAAGGTTCCCACCTCCGGTCAGACTTGAATTTTCTTGGTGACCGCTACTCACACTCTGATGCACCTTCTGCTTCTGACTGTCTAACTCGGCTCCTTCCTGGGCAGGCAGGAGGCAGAACAATGAAGGGGAAGGAACAGGCTGAGCTGGTGGAGGAGACCTGAGTTCCCCATCAGCCTCAAGGTGTCAGCCACTTTATCTGACTCCTTCACACAGGGACTTCGACACCCACTTTCCTCTTCAACAGACTCCTCTTTGTTGCCCCTCTTTCTCCTCTTCCTCCCCCTCTACATGCTCTTTGTCCTCCCTCTACCAACCACTTTCCACTCCCATGATCTGGAAAAGAGAAGGAAACCATCCCTCCTGGAGCTCCCACAGGGAGGCAAACCTGGAAAAATCTGGATTCTAACCATGAGACCCAATTTGGATTTTAGACCTCCAGGAGTGGTTGATAAAAATGTTAGCTTTTTGTCCATTTCTGGTAATTACTACAGGAGTAATAGAACAGTAAGGCATTTTTCTGGGACTTTTCCTTCCTGCAAGCTAGTCATTTCCTGCTCTTTCTGATCTTGGCCACCACTATGCAGAGAACAACATCTGCACCAACCACACATCACCACAGGGTTGGCAAGACAAAGGTCATGAGTTCCTCCTCCCCTGCCTCCTCCTGCACATCATTCCTAAGCCTTGACCTATCAACCCACCGACCCTTGACTCTTCTCGAAGAGGACAATTTATTTTGCAGTAGCTGAGGCAAACTCTGTGTCTAAACCTTGGATAAATGATACCATTTCAAGAAATGCTACTATTCCATCTTCCCTCTTCAGAACTGAACGATCTTTTACTCTCGTGTTCTCTGCAGAGATGTACTTTATTATTTTTTCCTTCACCTCAGGCTTTTCCCTTTCTATGCCTTTATTGGTTTGTATTTTTCCACTCTCCCTTGAAAATCTGTGTCTTCTGGGTGAGCCCCAGATTTTCACCCAGCCCTGGCCCCAGCCCATTGAGGAGAAACACTGTTCTTTAAGCCTTAGGCTTTCCTTGCTTCACTTTTGTTTACTTTTTAATAATCCACATGTGAACCCCTCAGTGAATCCTTTTGCCTTGACTTTGTCTTCGTATTTACACAAATCTGACCCATTTACACAGCCTCCTCAGCGAACACTGTCCAAACCACTTATTAATTCGGACCTGCTCTCTCTGCACCCACCCTCACCCACAGGGCTGTGAGGACAGAGTAGGTATTGCCCTCCACTGGATCAGCCCTACAGGGAACCCTGCCCCAGTCCCTCCCCACAAAGCACAGCCGCCCTCTGCATAACGTGCTTGTCCCCACAGACTCGGCATAATGAGCGCTGTCCCCATGCCCTTGATGAGAGCCAGGGATTGTCTGCTTCTCCTTCACAGCTGCTTCCCAAGGTCCAGAGTGATGGCCGCAGAACACCAAAAGGAAGTGAGTGTGCTGTCCATGGTACTGGAGGCTTTGTCCACTTGTGACCTCACATTCAGGTATCCCAGTCTCTCTCTAACGGGCCGCCATCAGACATGGCGCTACCATCCATCCATCCTCCCCTAGGAGGAATATAAGGGAACCAAATAAGGATCAAGGAAAAGAATAAGAACAGTAATAAGAAGAAGAAGAAGAAAAAGAAGAAAGACACAAAAACCAAAAATGAAAAGACAAGGACAAACTGCGGATACTTGGTGGGGAGGGGGGAGGGGGAGGGCTGAGGGCAGACAGGAGCATGGGGGACTGAGGTGATGGTGCACTGGTGATATGGTAATGGGGAATACACAGGGATTACAATTCATGTCAAATATATATAAATTAAAGGGAAAAATAGAATTAAAAAAAGCAGAAAATAAAAAGAAGCTAGAAGTTGCTGTGCATTCAGTCAGCCATTAAACATTCATTGCATTCCTCCTCTGTGTCAGGCACAGGGCTGAAAACCAGAAAGCTTTACAACAAAAAGTAAACGATCATTACCTCACCCACTGATGTCACGCAGAGGAACACTCAGGGGAGAAGATGTTTACCTGGTATTCTTCCAGTTTTCCATGTGGGAAGGAGCTTCTTTGATCAAAAGATTAAGCCCTGTGAGCACTAAGACAGTGGCAATGTTCCTGAAGGAAGGCACACACCCAAGAGTGAGCCTCCGTGTGTCAGACTGTCAGGTAGGTGGTGGGGCCCCAGGTCTTACCAGTGCAGAAGCTGAAAGACTCATCAGAGCTACAAGGAAGTGTCGGCATTAAGTTTGCACCCAACAGGAGACTTCTTGGTGGTACAATGGGTTAAGTTGCAACACTATGAAGCTATCAGCAACTACTGCAGTTTGATCCCAGACCAGGGAGAGAACCCACAGGGCACAGCAGACCTCTCCTGCCTCCCCGCTGCTCCCCCCAGCAGTGTTTTTCAGTGGATCTGCCTGTTCTGCTCCCCACTCAGTCTCTCGTGAATCCTCTCACCCGCCCCCCCACACCTCTGGCCTTCACCCAGCTCTTGTATGCATAAGTAAATACATATTTTTTTAAAAAATTTGCACCCAACAGTCTGGCCCCAGTCTGGTTCTCAACCAATTCATCAATTTTCAATCCCTCCCTCCAGCAGTAATTTTGACATGGAATCTGAGGTTTGAAACTGAGAACATTCTGAGTGGGTTTTCTTCTTAGCATCCCAGCAACACTCCCCAATCGCCCCACCCCAACACTTGCTCCTCGCTTCTACTAACATCCTCCTGTTCTCCCTCCAGCTCCGTGGGATGTCACTGCCTCTGCAGTTACTACCTTTCACTTTTGATCCTTCAGCTTTGCGATACTTGGGCAACCATCTCTATGTGCCTGATCCCCTCTACTGGAAATACATTTAAGATTTTCTTTTCCCAATTAAATTCTTCTGGATGCAGCTTTAGACGTGTCTCTAACTCTCAGAGTAACGCTGCCTACCTCACAAGATTCTTTCCACCTTAGAAAACCACTGTCCATGTAAGGTCATTGAGAGACTTTAACCCCAGGACCATTTCTCAAGGTCATGGGGAGATGTTATTGCCAGGACTGAATATTTTCAATGTCTATGCTAATGCCATGGGCATAATGGTTGGCATTTTCAAATTAAACATCCAAGGACTTATCGATGCAAAGCCAGATGTGTCACTTAACTTGTCTCCTTCAAAGCTCTAGTGTAAGCCTCAAAATGTTTCAACGTTCCACATCATTTTATTTTAAATTTTATCAGTGGTAGAATATATTTAGTCTCTCAATCTTTGAAGTACTGTGTGTTTAAGAGAAAAAGTCGATAGAGTTGTATCTGGAGAATAAAATGATCTTTAAACCCATCAGAATTAAGCACATGATGTACCTTACAAAGTGGCAAAACTACATTTCCTGTGACATCTGTTGAGAGTCAAACAAATTGACTCTCAATTCACTTACTCTAGTTACATAACTAAATCCAGGGTAGAAGCGTGGATTCTTTTTTTTTTTTTAAAGATTTATTTATTTATGCATACAAGCGCTGGGGTACAGGCCAGAGGTGTGGGGGGGTGAGAGGATTCACCACAGAGAGCGGG
>JAGFMF010011709.1:3250115-3380695 GCA_019455555.1 Galemys pyrenaicus | reverse complement strand
CCCCCTGGCCGGCAGCAGGGATCGAACTCGTGCTGCAGTGGCTGCTGTTTGCTTCGTAGTGCGTTGCTTAACCCACTGCGCCACCAGGGGAGGCCCAGAAGCGTGGATTCTTAAGACAGTTCCTAAAGTCAAGAAATAGGCCATGGGTTTGAGTGGATAGATTTTGTCTGAAAGTAATTGAAGACTCAGAAATAACGTGTGCTCCTGAAATACTGCATCACTCTGCCCATGTAAGACACGCCTGCCAAAGGGCTGGTGTTTGGAAATGGACAGTGGCTAAGCCCATTTGGGGGTTCAGGCACAAGATCCCAGTGTGACAGGGACAGCGTGTGCTGAGACACCAGCAGACAAACCTGCCTGCCAGTCCTTAGCCGACAGGGAGCCCCAAATCTCCCTTTATGAAAACAACATTCTTCACTGACTTTTCAGGAATTGCATACTCTGATTTGTTTTTCTTGGGGGATGCAAATTAAAAGGCAAACAAAGGGCTATTTGTCTTGTTTTAGTCTGAGAGAAAATGCAGCTTTCACTGTCTCAATGGCCCTGGGTATGTTTGGGTGTCTTTTCAAAGGCTTCGGGAACTCAGCGTCTGTATCAGTGCCATTGAAAACTGAGTGTATTCAACACCAAGATGCAGCTTGCAGAGGGAGGAGAGTGAACCTGCAGATAAATCAGGACTCAGGAGACAGGCAGGAGGAAGGGAAAGCTGGTCTCTAGGGAAGTGTCGTATAACAGCCAGTGGGAGGACGGGATGGAAACAGAAAGAAACAGCAATGAGAAGTGGGGAGACAGACAAAAGAGAGGAATTGTTGACATCTGGGAGATATTTCCCAATCCTGAAAAACAGACAAAGAAAGTTTCCCAACATCACAGTGAGTGCTGGGGAAAGTGGAAATCAGGTCGAGGAGGTCAGAGGGGAAGGCGCGTTGGGTGCAATGGGATGGGATGGTTCACTTTTTTTTTTAAATTTTTTAATATTTTTTACTTATGCACAAATGAGCAGGGCTACATGCCAGGTGTGTGAGAGGTGAGAGGGCCCACCAGAGACAGACAGGGAGCAGAACAGGCAGATGGACTGAAAAACACTGCTGAGGGGAGCAGCGGGAGGCAGGAGAGTCTGCTGCGCCCTGTGGGTCCCCTCCCTGACTGGGGATCGAACTCCCACCACCGTGCTATGGATGCTTCACAGTGAGGCACTCAACCCATTGCACCACCATGGGACGGTTCACTTCTGACAAGAATGGGAATCAGGCTGCTTCCCCAGAAAGTGCTGGTGGAAGGTGAGAACATTTGAACTATGTTCCAGAAGGTATACTAGGGAGACATGGTATGATTTCACGTTCAGTGTCCCAGGCTGAGCTGATCTGTGCCCCCCCCCTACTTCTCCCTATCCCCACTGCAGGGCAGCTGTGCCCCTGGGTACACAACTTGCCAGGACCGGGACATGCTGACAGCTGTTCTGTGCTTCGTTGCTGTGTCATCCACGTTGGAGGCCAGTCTCATGACTCATCAAAGAGCTGTTAGAATGCAATTCTGTTATTTCTCTTATGTCAGGACACCTGTGCATAATGTCCACCTACACAGTTACATGTGTATGACTTTACAGCTTATAGTTATGTAATATTGCAAGTTTATATTCCATAACTATACACTGAACAATTACGTACAATTATTTAACATATGTTGTATAAAACCATATATGCGTGGCTTTCTATATATATAGACATATACATACGTGCATGTGTGTGTGTGTGTATATCCAGGAAGAAGAAGAAATCTAGGTAGATTGAGAGATAGACAGATTGACAGAGAGCTAGCTCCTTCTTCCTGAAAACTGAAATAGCTCTATAAAGCTTGTAAAGGTGAGTGGACCAACTTTTGTTATTTCCTTTCAACCCCACCTGAGCTAATTAATGACATTAGTTGACTTCACAGAAGCCCCTCAGAAAGAGAGGCTGCTTTAGAGGGGAACCACCTGCTTGATTAGAGATGATTGCAAGACTGGAAGCTTCAGCCCCACCCATGAAGTGAGAGAAGCAAAAACTGGGGTTGAGTGAATCACCATAGACTAGTCCAGCATGCCTAGGTGAGGAAGTCTCCTTGTATCTCCTAACCAACGGAGTTGGCGAGGACACTGGTGGGGCAGGAGATGATGTACCTAGAGAGAGCACAGAAGCTCTGTGCCCCTCCCCACACCTCTGGTGATGCATCTTTCCACTGCCTTTCCCTCAGCCGTACCTCCGGTAAGAAGTAGAAGGGAAAAGCCTAGTAGTAATCTGCCTCCCTGGCTTGTGAGTCTTTCACACAAATGACCAAGCCCAAGGCGGGATTGTAGGATCCCGGATGTATAGCTATCTGATCAGTCAGAGGTACAGGGAGCAAGCTGGGATGCGCTGTCGGCCTCTTCAGTGGGGAACAGCCATATCACTGAGTCCTTACCCTGTAGTCTCACCCCGTCTCTTCAGTGTCACAGTCCTTCTCACAGGATGACGTAACCACGAAAGGCTCCTTTCCAGACTCCCAAAGACGTGTCCACGTGGCTCCCCCCACACTGCCTGTGTGAGCAGAGCGAGCCTGAATCAGTAGAGGATTCACAGATCAGCCCCAGGTCAGAGCTCTTTGGATGAAGGAAGACCAGCTGACCGGGAGGTAAAGGGCTCGACCCAATGGATCCGCCCAACCCAGCTGCCTGCGGTTCTGCAGAACGCCGCAGAGGAAGCGTGGTGGTGATTTTGTGGAGTAGCGCGTGGGAGGGGGCAGAGAGGCCGAGAGCAGAGGCAGCGTGTGCAGGGGCGGTGATGTGACTCAGTTGGGAAGGACCAGCGCACCTGCGTGTGTTTATATTAGATGTGTTTAATTGCATTTGACATTTGTAGTCCCTGGGGAGTTCCCACCACCACTTCACCCGTGCACCATCACCTCGTCCCTGTGCTCTTTCTGCCTCCTCCCGTCTTTGCCCTCCCCTCTCCCCCACATGTCCCCTTGGGTCTATCTTCAACCTTCTGATCTTGTTGAGTTTGTGCGTTTGTTTTTGGTTGTCGTTGCCCAAGCTGCAGGTTTAGTGGCCCCCGCGTGTCTGTCTGCCTCGCCCTTCTGCAGGAACCACTGCCCTGCCAACCACCCAAGAAGCAGCAGCAGAAAGATGCAGAACTTCAGGAGTCGGTGCTAAGTTCTGATGCACATCAAATCAACTTGTGTTGGCTTATTTGGAAAGGGAAGCTCATCTTTTGTGATTAAAAACAGTCACGAGATTTGAAGCACTGTGTGTCCTTACTAGGGAAGGTATGAACTTTTAATGAAGGTCTTTTTCTTGAATGGTTGAACAATTTCCTGGCAATAATATCACTCCAGGGAAAAATACCTTTGCAGAAGGTGATGAGTTAGTGCAAAGAAGACGCTGCCAGGGAAGGAGGTGGAAATCAGAATTTCCTTCTACTCTGCCATTCCCCCCATCCTACGGGTCTGGAAAGTCCGCCACGCCTGGAATTCAGCTCCACCAACTGTGGGTAGGAACGCTTCCCACGTCTGGTCTGAAGTTTCATGGAACCACATGTTTCTGACTTAGAGATTGTCGTGCCATTTTTAGGATCAGGTATGCTGTATCCTGTTGGGTCTGACTTGCTTTATGCAAAGAGGTCGTGGGACCCAGAAAACAACCTCTGTCTGCTTCCCTGCATCAAAAATTCTATTATCTTTCCTCAAACAGCTCCCTCATTTAGCAATCTTTTACTAACAAATATATAATATGAATTAAAATTACTTCCAGTTTCACTTTAATTCTTTACTTACAAAACTAATAAAAGGGCATTACAATTATTTGAAAAAAATAAGAGAAAGGCCTGCACTCATTAAAAAGTCCACATTCATAAAAAAGCACAATGATATTCACACTAATTAAAAGCCACGACACCAACACTAATAACCAAAGTAATAAAAACTAGTGCTAGACCTGAATTTTCCTTTCCAGTCCATTCTGTCTTATTCTATGTGCCTATCTTAATATCGACACTCATTTTAGAAAATTATTTTGTTTGGTTTCCTTTCCAGGCCATTATCTATGTATATTTTTGTAGTTATAAACATAATTCACATGTAATTTTTACCTACTTTTCAATTTTAAACATTATAAAAGAGTCATGTCTTATGTTTCTAAATGCTGTTTCCAATTAACATTTACAGTCCCTGTGCAGAATAGCAGGGCGTGCTCACTGCAGAACTGATTTCACCTGTCATTTATGTTGCGGTTAGGTATTGAAATGGCATATGATTCCCAGTGAAAATGAACATTCCCAAGTATATAGTCTTCTCTTTAATACTATTTTCCTTACATAGATACTCAAAAATTGGATTATTAGAGCAAAGTATAACTTTAAAATATTAAATTATTTTATTTCAAGCAAGTATTATTGATTTACCATCCATTTGCATAGCGGTACAATAATAATTTCAGGGTACAGCCTCACACCTCGAGATGCATTATGCTTCACCACTCCCCACCACAGCTCCAGTGATAATGCCCTGCTGCATGATCCCCTCTACTCCCTCTTCCCTGCCCCAACCACTCCCTTCTGGTGCCACCTTATTTTTCAGAGGCTAAGAGTTATTTTTGTTCTTTTGCCTGTTTGCTTTCTGCTGATTATTTGTATTTCAAAAATGAGTGCAACCATCTGGTAAATATCGTTCATTTTCTGACACCTCATTTAGCACAATCCCTGCAAGTCTGTCTACATTATCACTAAGGACACTGTATTTCATCATTTTTAATTGCTGAGTAGTATTCTGTTAATGATATATTCAGTTACCCATTGACAACATTTAGGTGGATTCCAGGTCTTAGACATCATGGTTCACAGGAACATTAATATTTCATATTAATATTAATTCAGAGCTGGATCATATGACATTTCCATTTTTTTTGGTAAGGAATCTGAAGGTTAATTTCTACAGGGGCTGTGCCAATTTACTTCCCATCAACTGTGGATGAGGGTTCCTTTTTTTCCACCTCCTTCCTAACAGTTGTTGTACCTAGTCTTTTTGATGTAGACCTTTCTCAGAGGTGTGAGGTTATATCTCACTGTAGTTTTGTTTTGCCTCTCTTATAAGTGATATTTAGCATTTTTTCTCATGTGACTGTAAGTTATCTATATGTCTTCTCTGAAGATTGTGTATTTAGGTCTTTAAAATATAAAATAATTTGCTAAAATTATTGTCTAGTAAAAGTAATAAGCTCACCCTACATTTACCAGAATACATTTTTCTGTTTATTTAAAACAAATATATGATCAATAATTTAAAAAAGTATCTAATATGGTGGAGCATTATAGGGTACTGTTGGTGGGCATGGTGTGAAAATATGCATTTGTAGTTTTGAACTTATAACCCCAAAGCAGATACACTGATGTTAACCAGCTTTGCGTAATAAATAAATTGGGGAGATAATAAATACAAATTAAAAATAGTGTAATAAAATCTAAACTTGTTTTTAATACACATTTAAAGTCTTAGTCCAATTTGTGTTAACAATCAGACGTATTTGCTACTTACTGGATCACTAGATCAACAGAAACGGTTGAGCTTATCATACCAAGTCCTTGTCATTTTTGTGGAGAAAAGATAACTTGGCATTTAATTATGGAAAATTTTGTTCATTGTTAAAAATCTGATTCCATCTGGCTTTTAAGTCTGAAAACAAATAACTCCAAGAATGCTCTTAACAGTTCCAAGAGCACTACATGCCTCTTCACTTGGGAACTACTGAAATACATCTTCACACATGTGTGGAATTCTACACTCATGTATTTGAGCTGGAAGAAGTATGGTGCCGCAATCCGTTTCAAGGTACATATCTGAAACATTAAGAAAAGTGAGGTTGCCAGAGGGGGAGGGAGACCAAGGGGAAGAAGAGTCCAGTGGACTGTAGTGGAGGATGTGGGTGCTTTGATGGTGACTGTAGTGTGATAACATACATCTGAAGAGGTGTGAACCTGCATCCTTGAATCACATACAGTCTTATAAACCAGTTTTAACTCAATAAACAGAATCTAGTAATAAAAAAAGAAATGAAGGCTTAAGATTAGCCAGTCCTTCCTGGATAATTTTACACTAGTCAAGGACATTCATGAGATTCCAGACTTGTTTAAATATATCTACATTTTTAAATTATGGTTGTGCCTATCGATAAGGAATACACCTATATCCAAACTCACAAGCCCACTGTTACTTCTCTCTCCAAGCACTCTCGACTCATAGTGGGGTAGAGGGAGAGCTGGCTCACCAAGTGTCACTTAGCAAGATGCACGATTGCTCAGCAGCAATTGTTACAAGCATGTCAAAGTGTCAGCAGTGTAAGTGCCTGCACAGATCCCCGTGGGTTACTTGGATGGCACACTGTCGCTTTTTACCCTCTTGCTGAAAACAGCTCTCTGAAAGTGATTCCCACAGTCTACCAACAATGGCTCAGCTATAATAGAGCCTAGTCCAAGGGATGTGCGCCCAGAACGGAGGACGGCACTTTCTCTCAAGTCCTACTGGCTTAGTCTCAGGCCCCACAATGGACACAACTGTGTCCTCTCCATTTTGTTTGGACCAAGAAATCATCTCAAGCCACTAACTATTCTATCATCATTTATAATTTTTAAAAATTCAGATCTTCTGAAAATAAATAGGTTCTTGTAATTTAATTTACAGTATGATAACTTTAATCATACCTCATGATATGAAATTTCAATTCAAGAATCAGTGATTTCCCCTAACTTTTTCTCAGCAACTATGTTCCACTGTGAAAGCAGCTTTAATTCACCCATTTCAAGTGTTGACAACTAATATGAATGTTGACAAGACAATGGGTTTTAGAGCAAAATAGTAACAGTGTCTCCAAAATCTGTCTAGTCTCAAAGTGGAAAAATTTGCATAATAAAATCATACAATATTAAAACATGATTAATTTTTGTCAAATGCGAAGTTATAACAATGAGAAGTCCAGGACATTACAACAGAGATTACTTCTCTTTTCTTATATTTCTGATGTCTGGCAGAGAAACTTTCAAGAATTTCTGTTGGTCAAGGTCATACTCAGTAGCAGACAGCTTACTGATTACGAAACTGGAGTCTAGAGGGACCATTTGAGTTCAAATCACAACCTTCCCATTTTGTGAAATAGAAGTCACTTAGTCCTCTATCCTTTGCCCATTCATATTAAAATAAGCACAATTTATTGCTCACAGAGTATGAAGACTACATGAGTCATTGAAACTAAAATACTTGGAATCAACCTTACCTAACAACATGACGTATTCTTGAAAGTCTAGCTTTTAACAACAATGACTATCTTTCAGGGACTTCTCATTAAACACACACATGCTCGCGCATTCACACACGCACACACACACATACACACAGAGCTCCCTGTCAACCCAGTCTTTACTACTTCCCAAATTAAATGGCTCTTTTCTTTATTAATCTTTAGTCCCCATGACATAAAGTCAGCAGATTTAAAAATAAATGTAATTATTCCCCACAGAATTCAGATGATAGTATCTGAACAATAGGACAATTATGTTTAAAAGATTCAAAGAGAATATAATACATCACATCAACAAAATTAGAAATAAAAGACATGATAAAATCAACAGAAGCAGAGAAAGCATCTGATAAGATTAAACAGCCATTGATAATAAAAGATCTAAACAAGATGGGAAAAGAAGGGACCTACCTCAACAGACTAAAGGTCATTTACATAAACCAACAGCAAATATGAAACGTCATACTGAAAAACTAGGAGCTTCCCCTTAGGGTCAGGAACAAGACAAGGATGCTCGTCATCACCACTTTGGTTTAATGCAGTAGCAGAGGTTTTGACTAGAGCTATCAGACAACGGGAAGTAAAAGGACTCCACGTTAGAAAAGAAGGGCTCGCTGGATATCGTGATATGACTGCACATCGAAAACCCTGCTCCACTACCAAGTTAATGAAAACAGCGAGCCCAACAAATTTACAGGTTGCAAAATCAACATACAAAATTCTGTTTCACTGTTATATGTCAACAATGACTGAGAAGTAAAAGAAAGAAAATTATTCC
This sequence comes from Galemys pyrenaicus, assembly GCA_019455555.1. Classification (NCBI taxonomy): domain Eukaryota; kingdom Metazoa; phylum Chordata; class Mammalia; order Eulipotyphla; family Talpidae; genus Galemys; species Galemys pyrenaicus. Next base: position 3,372,617 of record JAGFMF010011709.1, on the reverse strand, counting down.
ATTCATAATCACTTTAAAAATAAATGACTAGGAATTAAATTAACACAATGAAACTACAAGGCATTCTTAGAGGATTCAGAGGGTGACATAGGAGGATGGAAAGACATCCCAGGTGCATGGATGAAAAGAATTGAGTAGTCAAAATGACTCTTCTTCCTAAAGCTATATACAAATTTAACACACAACCCCCATCAAAATGCCAGCAAAATTCTTCAAATAAATTGAATAAAAAAGATTAAAATTTAGATGGGACTATAAAAGGCCACAAGTGGTAATAAAGTAATACTGAGGGAAAAAAAGCACAGGACCATAGCGCATTTTTGAAAAAAACAAAACAAAACAAAACTCAAAAACAATAAAATCAAACACTACAGCCATTTTGATGACTTAATAAAGCCACAACATGGGTTTACAAACAGACAGGAAATACTGAATTGGAGGCAGTGAGGAGAAATTACTCAGCACTCACGATGGGGACAGGATAGAATATTCTTAAAAGTTGATATGTTGGCAATGGAAAGAAAAGAAAATTCCTCTCAAACTCCGATTCCTTTGCCTCTCCCTTTTTGGCTCTCTCTTCCTCGTCCTCTTTATTTGCCAACATCTTCCATCTCATTAACTGTTTCCAGTTGAGGCGCCTCTCCGGCGGCACAAGGGTTAAGCACCGCACTATGAACCATCCGCAGCCACTGTGGCATGGAGGGGCCCACAGGGCACAGCAGACCTTTCCTGTCTCCCCGCTGCTCCCCTCAGCAGTAGATTTCAGTAGATCCACCATTCTGCTCCGCACCCTATCTCCAGTGAATCCTCTCACTCCCCACATGCACCTCTGGCCTACACCCCTGTTCGTATACACATAAATAAATCTTAAAAAAAAAAAAACAAACTAAGGATTTAGCTCATGTAGAGCAGCCTCTCCTGTCCCTCAGTGTGGAGGGTTCAGACCGACTGTTGAACCTCCACTAAGCCCAGGTTGCTCCCTGCCACAAGCTGGTTTGTCGAACTGCTCTGCAGATGTCAATGATGTGCTGATGAGATATCTCCTTGTGTCTCATCTGCCTGGAAAGGTCTTCCTTGCTTCTGTCTTCTCTGTCAAGCTCTAGTCTTCAAGTTTTTAATCCCTAAACCCTCAAGTGAATGTAGGCGTCCCTCTCTTTGTGTTGTCTGTGGCACGTGTGAAAGTTTTAATTAGAGTTCAGCTTCCACGTGCTAGACGTGAAATCGTTGATAAAGTCCAGCAGTTTCATCTTGTTTATCTAAATAACACCTCAAACAGTGCTGGAGGCATGGTCCACGCGTCCTTGTTGAGTGAATGAAAACTAAATGAATGACTAAATTGAATGCATAAGTGAATGAAGGAAACACATTTGTCTCTGAATGTGGCTTTCTGCAAAAATTGGCCTATGCATTTGGAAAATGTGATGTTCTCTCCTGAATAAATTGAATAGAAAAGGTATGCTAATGTGCCGTACTGAGTGTATCCTTTATCCATTAGACCATAATGGGTAAAGTGACCTCTAATTTAAAAATAATACTTTAAAAAGTACAAAATGATGTACTTAAGGCTTGCAGCATAAAAATGCCACCGTAATCACCATCTGCACTATGAAACTACTGGGCTAGATTAAGTCTGACATTAACAAGAGTTCTAACAAGACATTACCTAGTGAGATCACGGATAAGCCCCAGGAACTTTAGCTCTTGAAACACCCACAGGATAATACAGATCCTAATAAGAGAGACAGAAATACCTTTTAATTCTGTTCGGGTGAATTGTTTTAAGAGAATTTCAAAGAATGAAGAAAAAGGGAAGCCAAAGGGAAGCTTTGGATTTGGAGAGAAGGCGTGAGAAATGGAGCTGAGGCTTTGTGCCCTGACTGTCAGCACCCCTCGCGGAGGGAGGGAAATGCCCCATCCCAGAGCCACGTGTTACTGCTCTCTGGCTGCTGTGAGAAATGTCATCACAACGTGAGCTCTCACTGACAGGGCGTCTACTTTGTTCTGTACTTCCTTACCGGGGCGTAGTGACTGGTCTGCACAGGGCACTCCACTGCTGAGCTACCTGACAGGTGAGAGTCCAGGCTCAGGAAGGTAAACTTACATACTGGGGATCATCAGACACTGGACCGAACCAGAGCTGAATAGAAGGCTTCTCTAATCTCCTTGTCTTCTCGTGTGGGTGTGCAGGAAGAATGGTGCTATTTTTCTTTGTTTAAGACTAGGTTGGATAATTCCCAGTGGGTTTAGCTATGATTATCTGGTGACCTTGATGGAAGGGGACCTCAGGATGCGTGTTACAAATCTGGCTGTCTATATTGGTCACGGCCTGGACACGTTCTATTGCTTCTCTGCTCTCCCCTGCGTGGTACAGTGTAGGAGGGTCAATGTGCATTACTCAAACCATCAGTTCATTCACTAATAGCTGGTGTGTTTTAGTGCTAATAAGACAATAGAACTAAACAAGCTCATACGTTCTCATGCAAGATCTCTGTGAGATAGGGGTTTTACTCATTTTTATGAGTCATGAATATGACTATATGGGAGTTTAAGTGATTCAGCCAGAAAGAAATCTACTAAGTAGTGGACCTTGACCAAATCCTCCTCTTGTAAATTCACTTACCATCCCCTCTCCCTTTCTTTAAGGGCTAATAAAGTGTAAAACATAACGCTAGATGCACTGGAAGAGGAGAATAATTCACAACATCTGCCCTGAAGGAGAACTGGATGGTTTTCTCACAGCATTTTAGCTAAGTATTTAAATAGAGTATGTTTTATCAGCCCCAAGGTTGGAGGGCAGCCCCAAGGTCAGAGCTGTGGGCTCACTCCCTGTCTAGAGAGGACTTTCACGGGTTAATGCTCCACTACTGCCATCTTGGAAACTGGGGATCAATTTAGAACAACAACTACTACATTTTCACTTTGTGCTAGGCCCCACAAATTATGTGGCAGGGCCTGAATAGTCCTCAGTAGGAGTCTTGAAGCCGTAAGGGGGACAGTGGTAGAGGGGGAGGAAGCCGGTGACACAGGCACTAGAACACCAGAAACATAGGAGCTGATCAAGAGCCCTTTGGACCTTAGCGCTGGGTAGAGATGATTAATTCTGCAGACATGCAAGTTATTTTATGTAACTTGCAGGTTATACATTTAATGGGTCCATGATAATTTAGCTTAATTAGACAAAATCAGTTTTCATGGGTGTGTGTGTGTGAGGATTCACCAGAAACAGAGAAGGGAACAGAACAGGTAGGTCAACTGAGACACACTGCTGAGAGGAGTAGCAGGGAGACAAGAGAGGTCTGCTGTGCCCTGGATGTCCCCTCCCTTTCCAGATATTGAACTCATGCTGCAGTGTCTGTGGATGCTTCATAGTGCAGTGCTTAACCCCTTGTGCCACCAGAAAGGCCCCAGAGGGTGTATCTTATAAACAATCTACTTGATCATCATCACCTAACAAGTTTGTCAAGATCACCACTGTAATTAGGATTACCTGATACCACCTGGTGTCATCAATCGGTAAACAACTGTCTTACCCCGAAGGATTTTCCCCAAAAAGCTTTTTATCTTAAACCTAATCAGACTTTAGTTCTAATCTCTACCTACCCGGGTAATGTAGAGGATAGAGAACCAAGTTAAAAAACACCATGGAAATAACTGATCAGATAAATCCAGTGGGATAGTCCACAAGACAGCTCTCTTACCTATTACATAAAAAAGTGGCAAGAAGTGTGATGCTATCCCTATAAATCATACAGTGTTGTAAACCACGACTGCCTGAATTAAAAAGATAAGGTCCAGAATGGCAGTCATTTAAAAAAAGGATGGGACGACATTGAGAGGTTTTAAGTCAAATGTTGCATTGTGTGTGTTTTACATGTCATTAATTTAAAAGATGCATTCCTACATATATTTTAGTATACTTGAACCCACTATGTGCATTTATAATTTGATAAATACATAATTGGGGTTATTGTTTAGTTGGTTTGATCCATGAGAAGGAGTCTGCCTGGGATGCCACCTCCCTGCAGAGCCCTGGGATGAAATGTGCACTCCTGAATCTGCCAGTTCCTTTTCTACTACAGAGGACATGTGTCACTGCTCGCATTGCCTTCATGTAACTGTATGTTGTCTTTATCTCTCTCTTGCTGAAATGTGTAAGGTTTGTGGATTATGAATGTTTTAGTGTGTGAAAGCTAAGAATCTGAAAGTAACAAATAATCCTGGCGTCAAAAATATGAAGCTGATCATAGATCTGATCCATCCAGGAGCGGGGAGGGGAAGGAAAAAGAGGGGAGGAGTTAGAGGAGGAGTGAAGGGGGAGTGGGAGGGGTAAGAGGAAGAGGGGAGAGGAAGGAGGGGAAGGGGAAGAAGAGGAAAGAGGGGGAGGGGTAAGAAGAAAAGAGGAGAGAGGCAGGCAAAGGGGAAGAGAGAAAGATGGGGGAGTGGGAAAGGGATAAGACTGAGAAGGCGAGGGGAGGGTGCCAGGGCTAAGGGTAATAACTCTGAAAATGCACCATGAAACTATCCACAGTCATTGCAGCACAGGGGATTGGGGGAGAGTTCGATCCCCGGCCAGGGACCCACATGGCGCAGCAGACCTTTCCTGCTTTGCCCGCTGCTCCTCTCAGCAGTGTATTTCAGTCCATCTGCCTGTTTTGCTCCCCGCTCTCTATGCTGAATCCTCTCACTGCCCCCCCCCCCACATACCACACCTCTGGCCTGTACCCCAGTTCTTGTATTCATAAATAAATAGATCTTTAAAAAAATTAAGTAAAATCTTTTTTGTGCTTTAAAATTTTAACAGAAACGTGTTTAAATAAGTAAAGGTGTTTTATATTGATCTCCATGCTCACTGCTTATAAAAGTCTTCATTCATCTGTGTAGATCTGAGTCAAGTTGGTTGGTGTTATTTTCCTATTGCCTGAAGATATTTTTTTTTTCTTGGCTCAGGGTTTTTAATGAGTGTGTGAACAAAGGTTAGTTGGTTTTATGGGCCTTTGCAGAAAATAGGACATTTTAGACTTAATATGGCCACTTTCTCTATTCCCAGTTTACTTTTTTTTATTAAATTACTTTATTTATGCATATTTGATATCAATTGTAGTCCCCATGGAGTTCCTGCCACAATCTCACCAGTGCAGCATCACCAAGTCCCTTCTGCTCTTTCTGCCTCATCCCAGTCCCTCCCCCACTTGTCTTTTTTTTTTAACCTTTTTTAGTTTGAAATCTATTTTGTCTGATTTAAGGATAGCTGTTCTGTTACGGGGCTGCAGCCAGCAGGAGGAGTGGTCTCCGGCTCCCCTGCAAGTTAGTGTGGCAGTCCTTCCTCAGAGACCTTTTATGTAGCAGTGTGCTGCCTGTATTGTGGAATGGACCAATCAGGTGTGAGTTGATACCAGGACTTCGCCTCTCACCGCAAGTCAGTGGTAGCAGAGCCTCTCTTGTAGATTACACTTCCTGAATTCTGGAACAGGCCAAAATGGACCAATCAGGTGCAGGGTTGGAAAATGGACCAATAAGACTGTGGGGGTGCACCTTGAAAGTGAATATAAGGCCAGGTCAAAGGGAGCATAGGAATGGGATTGGAATTCAGAGCTGATTGGGATTTGGAGTGACCTGGAGGAGCAGACGGAGAAGCAGCAGCCCAGAGGAAGAAGAGCTCCTGCAGAGGAGGTGGATAGGATGGTTCTAGCCTTTAAAGAAAGGAGAGAAGCCTCCAGCATCTGCCCTCTGAGGAGGGGAGAGAGACTGAAGGACTTTGTAGGGACTGGGACTCGGTCCTGGCTGTGACACTGACTGGAAGGAGCACCAAAGGCCCTGGGCCTGGTGTCTCAAAGAGCTGTTCATTGGTGGTATAAACCAACAACTCACAAGAGCTGTAACACTGGAACCCCACCTCTGCAGGCCCATAGTTGTCATTGCTACAGGACAGTGCTGCCTAGAACTGGTAACCGGTGACTGCCAACGCTGATGCTGTCCGGATGAAGCAGCCAGCCTCTTGTGGATACGTAAGCACTCTCGTTTCCCCCTGTTTGTAAATAAACCCCATGACTATTGTTCCTGTAGCCTGAGGTCCCTTGCAATTGTGCGCGCAGGTGAGAACCCATAGACAATGACCTGTATTGGGCACTGTCCCGTGTTAGGCTATAGCCCCTGTTGCTATAGCTCTGGATTCTGGTTTGTGGCTTTTGGGCCTTTAGGGGCTTTTGGGGGGCTCTCTGGCCTCGGAGCCTCCTCTGCCCCCTGTCTCAGTCAGAGTGTCCTCAGTCCCATGTTTCAGTTCCTGCTGTATTTTTTGTTCCATTAGCTTGTAGCGTTGTTTTCCAACCTTTTACTTTTCAGTCTATGTTTATCTTGGTGTGCTGGAGCTGCAGTTCCTAAGTCCCTCACAGAGACTGTGTGTTTGGTCCCTAACCCAAGACTCCCTGCCCTGCAAAGATGGCACCCATCTGGAGCTCTCCCAGCTCCACCAGTCCTTCAGGGGGCCTTCTCCAGAACCCTCAGTTCCAAATGGCAGAGACGGTGCTGGTGTGTGCCTTGCCACCCACCTCCATTGTCTGGGAGCCTAACTGGCTGCTTCCCACGTGTGATGGTGGAGTCAGACTGAGCTCTTTCAGCTCTTTGGCAGTTTTCTTGCCTGAGGAATCCTCTGTCTGGGTGTGGGTCCCAGGGCACACAGGAATCCTGGCCTTGGGGCACTCTCTGGCTCATCTTGGTGTGCTCAAGCTGCAGTTTCTTAGTCCCTCACCAGACTGCATGTGGCCCCTACCCCAGGTCTCCCTGCCTGTGAAGATGGCGCCTGTCCAGAGCTCTCCCTGAAGATATTATTTTTGTATTTTTTGTAACTTAAGTCTGATGACAGAAAATTATCTAAGTTTTTGTTTCTGTGAAAACTATTTTTATCAAGTTCTATACTATTGTAGTTTCACGACTATTTCTATTTTATCATTATCATTGTTACTATTATTTTTAGATTCATTTTTTTCCCAACTCCTCCATTGTCTTCTGAATCACAATGTTTCTACTGAGAAATCAACAATGCCTGTTTTGTTCCTTTGTGAAGAGTATATTTTTATATATTTTTTTTTAAAATTCTGGCTGCTTTTTCATTTTTTCTCACCGTTTTTTTTTAAGAATATGATTATGACATAGTTTGATTTTGTTTTTAGCATTTATGACATTCACTTAGATTCAGAGATCTGTGAATTTTTTAAACAAATTTTAGGATGTTAGGGCCATGTCATTTTTGTAATCTCCCTTATTTTTCCTTTTTACTTTGAGATTCCAATACTATTTAATATAGTCTTGGTGTATCAGTGAAACTCCATTTTCCCCAGGCTTTTTCTGCTTTGTGCTTCAGTTTGGATAATTTCTATTGGTGTAACTTCAAGAACCTTTTTCCTGTCCACAAGGACAAATGCAAACTATTGTCTGATTACTCTTAACATCATCCCTTAGATTTTTAAGCCTGGCATTGTTTTGTTTTCAGCTTGAGAAGCTCAATTTTATTCTTTTGTATCTTCCATTTATCTCTCACTGTTACTATTTCCTTTTAAATCCATACCAAGTACTTGTCTAGATGTTTTTATATAGACCTTTTCTGTTAATTTCATTATTTCTGAATCTATATTCTTTGAACAATTTTTGTCTCTTCTGTTTTCATTGTGTTTCATTGTCTCTTATGCGTTTCATGTCTCTGCTGTTTTTCTTCGTGAATATTTTGATTTGCACATTAGCATCTTAGTGTCTTTCTGTAAAAATGTATTGGGCCTGATTTTGGAATTTACTTAAGCAACTCACAGAATTGCTTACTTTCTCTCTCCTCAGAAAGCTCGTCATCTGTGTCAGAGTTGGCCTTCTAGAGTTCAGCTGACGTCTCCATGGAATCTTCTTGCCCGATATTGGGCAAGTCTCAGGCCACACCTGGACAGTTCCATGTTCAACAAGACTCAAGGAGACTGAACTTCTGGAGCTCACTCTCTGCACAGCTTCTAACTTTCTGCTCCTCCCCACATGCACAAGTGTCCTTAGCCTCCCTGCACCCCCATCTGTGACTCATCTCTGCCCACCTCTGTGCCCAGCTTGCTCTGAGTTCCAGAAATCCCTTCCTGGCAGAACACCAATACAATCACAGGATTTGCATCACTTGTTAATCTTCTCTAGAGATTATGGTCCTGTACTATTTTCTAGTCTACACAAATTTTGTCTTCCCATAGCTGACAATTGTCCTGTTTTCCCCTCATATATATAGATATATACAATTTATTTATATATTTATATAAATATATTATATATTTATATATTTATTTTTTAAATAAACCTTAAAAAGTTGTCAAAACTAGTATGATGTGGTCAGTTGCAGGACCAGCCACATCAGAGTAACAGGTAGAAAACCCTCTGTGCTGCAGTAACTGAAAGATTGGACAATATATAGAGAGAGGGTTTTCTACCTGTTACTCTGATGTGGCTGGATGTATAAGTCCTTGGGAGTTAATTTCAATCCTGCAACTGACCACATCATACTAGTTTTGACAACTTTTTAAGATTTATTTATTCATGCATACAAGAACTGGGGTACAAGTCAGAGGTGCTGGGGGTGAGAGGAATCACCATACACAGAGTGGGGGGCTAAACAGCTGGATCTACTGAAATACGCTGCTGAGGGGAATGGCAGGTGAGACAGGAGAGGTCTGCTGCACCATGTGTGTCTCCTCCCTGACCAGGGATTGAACTCTTGCTGCAGTGACTGTGGAGAGCTTCATAGTGCTGCGCCTTAACTCCTTGAACCACCAGGGAGACCCCAGTTTTGACAATTTTTTTTTTACATACTTTGAACTCTAAATTTTTTTCCATAAAGTGTGTTTGCTAAAATGTACTCCATAAGATTGTTGTTATGGCGCTCAATGCTCAGTGACATAACAATGCTTTAATGAGTATTCCTGTATACAGCTCCTTGTTTTTCCTCCAGAGTAACCAGCAGAAATTAATATTTCAGGGTATGTAGTCTGTGAATTCCACATCGTAATATATTTTTCAAAGCTGTTTCCAATGCGGCCACATAAATGAGCATCTCCTGCTGCAGCCAACACACACTCATCTGCATACACCAGCAGTAACACCACCCAACGGTCCATGCTCATAATCTTTTGTCTGTGAAAAGTCTGAATTTCTCAGCCAGTCTTCAATTTTTTTTTTAAATAGTGAGACCATCATTCTCCACAAGACACATTTTCTAAATAAATTACTATAGTTCTGTGGCAGAAACTTAGCGCCTTGGAGAATGCCTTATTCACTTAGCCTCTCGCCTGTCTTCTGATGTTGTTTCAGAATACACCATTAATAGTCTTGCCTCCTGCCAACACTTACCTTGTTTGATGTGACCTCTCTGGATGTACGCCCTGACTTCAACCCCTGCTTCTTCATATGCAGAATGGCTGAGACAACTGCTTTGTTTCTCTGATCTTACTATCTCAAATGACTACTTCTCTGCTTGATACAAAAACCTCCTCATGCCCCACTCCCAAATCCAAGAGCATGATTATCTCCTCCACCTTGCCTACGGCAAATGAAAAATCCAGACGCTAAGAAAATAAGATTATTGCTCATATTTAACATCATAGATACAGAAATTAAAGATAACCTTGTTTCCAGGATCTATGATTAATTACGGAATGACATGAGACATAAATAAAGTGTAAGAATATAGCAGGTGGAGAAAATATTTGAGTAAGCTCCAGGAAAAATGCAGTGCTATAACACTGGGAAAATACATAAACTTTCTGAACTTATTTTCTTACCTTATGAGTAAAAAGTGTTCTGAAAATTTGTGAGCAGGTAAGTAGTGTGTGAAGATGAATCTCCTCTAGAAAGTTTCATGGCACACATAGTGTGGTAGCCACCAAGATTGTTTTCATCCATGTGGATTTAACTGGCCCTTAGTTATTTTAAAAAGATGACACTTAGTGCTTCATTTAATATTTTGACTATTATTTTTACTAATATTGGAGCCACTTGGAAAAATTGAAATAAAGGTTGATTTGGTCCATGTAAATCTTAATTCATACCTGAGGGAATGAGAAGTTGGGTGGGACTAGTCCTTTCATCATCTGGCAGAGGGTGACAGAAATGTGAGTCAGTGGATCTCCTAGTGAGTGTTCCCTAGTCAGTCAGGAATATACCCTCCAGGACATGAAGAGAAACACAACCTCCATTAAAAGGAACTAACCTGTCATCACCACCAGGGGGGAGAGAAGAATACAACAGGAAGGTCTGAGGTGTGGCTCCTCACCTAGGGCCACGGGTTGATGAGGAGACACTTTTCTTCAAAAGAACTGCGAGTTCATTCTCCCCAGCAGCAGTGGTATAACCACCACACACAGGGAACTGTAGGGCCATGAGAAGTGAGTCCTGCATAGAAACCCCCCAGGGTGAAGTCCAAAAGGTCAAGAATCACGAGTGTAGGGGAAGCACAGAGAAGCAATTCTGATAGTCAGAGAAAGAACGCATGTGGGTAAACTGGGAAAAGTTAAAGACGAAGCTGGATATGATCCTGCGGTTGGGGTGGGCTGTGTGCAGGTCACGTGCTGAATGTAGCTATTGGGACTGGGGTTCTATCAGAGGTGTAGGTGAATGGGCCTACGAATAAAATATAGAAGCCAATCAGAACCACTGTAGTCTGGATCTTACCTTCAGTTCTTACTGTTGTCTACATTCAGCCTTCATCTGTCCAGCTTCTTAAAGTCTATGCATTGCACCTTGTCTTATCCCCATGAGGCATATATTTCTGTGCTTTTTCTCCCTTGTGTTCTCCTTCCCTTCTTCCTGGAATACCGTGTTCCCTCTGTCTTACCTATAATGCTCCTACATGTCTTCCAAGTGTTCTCTAGCTACAACCTTCACTGGGGAGCCATCTTGCTTTCCAAGGCAGAGCTGGTTCCAATGGCTTCTGTGTTTCTGCCACAAACCCAATGGCCTGGTGCCATGGCCTCTGAACACTCAATCTATATTTAAAAATCCCACCCAGAAATCAGAAATGGACCCTCAAGCTTGCTGCAATTGTTCTTAGTCCCCAGCACCTGCCCATTCCCCAAGCAACTAGAATGATCCTTCTATAATACATCTTCAATCACATAGCCGCTCCATAAATTAATCTTAATGCATTTAAAAATAAGACCCAGAGAATTTCATAGCACCTATGAAGCTTTTTAAGAATTTAAAGTTCAGAGAGGTGATTAGATTGTGATCAGTTAACCAATGGCAGAGAGAGGACCTGAACTTGCGTCTACCTGCAGGTCAAGAAGCTGGCCCCACCACGCCTTCCCACCATGTAGTGAAGGCAGGGCTCGTTTCCTGGGCTGCTCCCTCTGAACTGGCGATGCACGGGGGAGTTTTGGAAAAGGAGTGTTACATAAGCAACATATGGCTCATACGCAGTCTGTCTGCAGCCCCAGCTTATTTTAAGCCGGCCATGGGATGTGTCCTGCGAGCGCACATCTGAGCTGGCAGATGGGAGTGGGCACCTTTGTCACCAGCAAAAATAGTGCTTTGGCCAGTAATGGAGGAAACTCAAGCGCTGAAAGTGCGGCTCTTCCTTCCTTGCCTTGGCGCTGTTTACAACCCTTACTGGACTTCCCTCATTCTCTCTCTCTCTCTCTGTCTGTCTCTCTGTCTCTGTCTCTCTTGCTGTCTCTCTGTCTCTCTCTCACACACACAGAGTCATCATCACCATCATCATCATCACTACCACCACCACCACCACCGGTGACTTGGCTCATCTACAGAAGATGATAAAAACTCACAAGCACATTCATGACCCGGCGCGGGGGCTTCCTGGAGCGAAGACCACCGCGCTCTCTCCCTGCTGTTTCCAGGCTTTCCCGCTGACCCTGCGCCCAGAGGCCTGCTTCCCCCCACCAACCTCCCTCAGAATGAGTGCAGGGATGTCCCAGGAGAATGCAGCGCCCCAAACAGGCCATTCCCTTCTGCGGCTCCGACTCCCACGCGGCAGCCAGAGCGCCGTGCTGGGCTCCAACCCGTGCCGCCCACTGGAGCGTGGCCTCTGCCGTGGGCCGGCCATTACTTTAAGTTCAGCTCCTACAATGTTTGGGAATGAAGATGTCCTGGGTTTAGTTTTTTATTTTATAATTCTGATCACAAATCTAATTCGGCTCTTCCTTCTTCCTATTTTTTTTTTTCTTTTGTTCTCGTTTTTCTTTTTTTAACACCTGTCCCACTGATCATAGGTGCTGTGGGCGCTGGGCCAGGTGCGTCCCCATCAGCCAGCACTGTCTTACGTGGACGTTTGCAACTAGTATTTATTGAGTGAATGATCAAGCGGATAAATCCATGTTCAGAGACATTTTTCTGTCCATAATTAAATGTTTATCATTCGTTATTCGTTTGGGTATTTTGCTGATCGGCTTCAAAGGAATTTCAGATACCTTCCGCAGGAGAACATCCCTGAAGCATCGTGGCATCGGCACCTGACTGCTGTGACGCGCTCAGGAGCTGGCGGGGCCCCAGGCTGGCTGGCTGGCTCTCCAGGGGAGGAACGAGGGTGGCGGAAGGCTCCATTTCAGAGGGTGGGGAGTGGAGGCTGAGCTGCTCCGAGCAGGCCCTTCTGGGCTCGCTGAGACTCAGGCCTGGGAATCCAGCCTGGGCCAGGTGAGGGAGTCTAAGGACCCAGAGGGGAGATCCAAAGGGGATACCCCCTTTGTGACGTGTCCTCTATGTTTCCTCATTCGTGTCTTCCCTCCTTTGCCCTTGCACCAGTTTTTGGTCTTGGCCTAATGGAAAAGCAACCTTCCGCCTCTTCTCCCAGACTCGTGGTTTTACAGGAATCAGAAAAATGAACTGATTCGACCGGAATTGCACAAACAAACTGCCTTCTCTTCTGGGCGCCAAGGCCTGGCTGGTGTAGCATCGGCCTTTCCCAGCGGCCCCACCGTAGAAAGTCCAAGAAGGTCAGATGGGTGACTGTGTCCTTCTCTCTGACACCCCGACACTGGCTCCAGGGACGAGATGCTGCTGCAGCTGCTGCTGGAGCACTGAAGAAGATCAGCCCTTGTTCCATGTTGTGTCGGGACCAACCAGTCTGCTTAGGAATTACAGGAAGCAATAAAGACAGCTTTTTAAAATATTTATTTAGTTTTGCATACAGGAGCTGGGGTGCAGGCCAGAGGTGTGGGGGTGAGAGGACCCGCCAGAGACAGAGTGGGGAGCAGAACAGGCAGATCCACTGAAACACACTGGTCAGGGGAGCAGCGAGGGGTGGGCAGGAGAGGTCCCCTCCCCATGGGAGTCCCCTCCCTGGCCAGGGACAGGATAGCTTCAGAGTGCTGAGACTTAACCCCTCTCACCACCAGGGAGGTCCCAGTACAGACAGCTTCTGAAGAAAAATCCTTCTTCCCCAGAGTATGTGGACCTCTGGCTTCAAGCCATCCATTCCGTGTGGAGTCTTGGTTCCAGAAAAGAGCAACTTTCAACCTTTTCTCCCAGACCCATGGTTTTACAGGAATCAGAAAAAATAGACTGATTCAAACAGACTTAAACAGCCAACCCCCTCGGCGCCTGAGGCAGGAGCTGCCGCCCACGTGTGCTCTGTCACTTCTTAGCAAGAGGAGCACTGTAGGCTGCACCCTAACCTCTTTAACCTGTATTTTCCTCCTCTGAAAAGTAGGCCCCCCCAAAAAAAAACCAATCAGTATGTGTGAGAATTCGAGGGGCTAATGCATAGGACGTGTGTAAGCATGTAGTAAAGGTCAGTCTTCAATATTTACAAATCATGTTACAATTTTTCTCCACTGAGACATGGAGGGGGAAAAAAATCAGAGATGTAAAGACTGAGAGTGCGCAGAAGGCAGTGGAAAGCAACAGTCCCTTCACCCAAAAGCATGGCATTTGTTGCCAGATCCAAGCTGGCACCTGGGGCAGAAACAAGGCCATGCTCGACTGCTCCCCCCGCCCATCATCCTCGTAGGGCTGTGAGCTAAGCACATGAGTCCTTCTTAAAGTTAGCAAAGGGCCTGGCGCAGGGGGTTAAGCGCCGCACTATAAAGCATCCGCAACCACTCCAGTCCGAGTTGATCCCTGGCCAGGGAGCGAACCCACAGGGCGCAGCAGACCGCGCCTGTCTCCCCTCAGCAGTGTGATTCAGTAGATCTGCCTGCTCTACTCCCCGCTGGCTTTGGTGAATCCTCACACACACACACACATGCACACACGCACGCACACACACACACACACCCTGCACCATTGGCCTGTACCCCAGTTCCTGTATAAATAAAATTAGTGAACTCTTTTGTTTTGAAACTGGTGGCCATGATACTATTTTCTGCTACTTGTCGTGCAGAAGCAGCAGGGTAGATTTACCACAACGGGACAAAGAATCTCCTGTTTAGAGCAAGGAAAGTACCCGATCTTTCACAAATAGACAAGCTGTGTTGCAACTGCAGACTAGAGACGTGTTTGCTGACCTCGAGATGACCCCACTGCCCAGCCTGAAAACATCCAGGGAGACAGGACTCAGGGCCAGACCAGTGGTGGGAGGCGCACTGAGGAGCAAGAGGCGTTGTACCGACTCTGGGAAGCAAGGGGCGCGGTGGCTCTGGGTCAAATTCGGGTTGTACCATGACTCTGTGAGAGGAAACAAGCAGATTCTGCATGCTTGGAAAATCTGTCTTTGTTTCCAACGCCAATGTTCCTGCACATTACTCCCCATTTTGGGGGAGACCGATTTAAGACTCTTGCCTCCAATCTCCTGCCAGCTGACCTTGCACTCATTTGGTTCATTTCTCAAAAGCTGTTGGCATGGGTTTGGCCTCTGTGTGTGGGGCACAGACCCACATGGAACAACAGTTTCTTTCCCTTACATTTTTCTGTGGGTTTAAGATCAAGCAATGAACAAAAATGAATAGTTGTAATCCTTGACGTGCGATATCTCTTCATTGGTTCATCAAGACCCTCCTTTCTTCACAATAAACAACGACAAATGTTTTTACCCAACTTAATAGCCAGCACAAAGCTTTAAATCCCTTCGTGATTCTCTATCCTCTATGCCCCCCACAGAGTCACCTCTGTTCCAAAGCTTGTGTTCACCATTCCCTTGCATTTTAAAAAAGTTTCTCATACCTAAATATATTCAATAAAGTATGCCTGGCATTTAGATATTTTTCAACCTTAATTTAAAAAGAGCTGTGTTATTTCTATGACCTACCATTTTATTAAAAATGAAGCTGCTAAGTTTCACTTACACCATTGATTGTAAATATTCGTTAACTTCAACATTTCTGGTAATTCACTGAATGGACATTAAATCATTTATCCATTCTTCTGTCCATGAGAATTTGAGCTATTCCTTGCATGTTTTAGATATTCAGATCATGCACACGACCTTTCTAACCACTGGAATATTCACTTCTCCACTGTGATGACTTGGATAACTGAAGAATGATGTTGCATGTTCTCTGTCTCTCCTGAACAAAAAATCCCAAGAAGACACCCTGCTTCTTCTGTGTGTATCTTCTTGCCAACATCTTCTGACAGAGCTGTCTCCTCAGAATCCCAGAGCCACAGCACTGGCCCTCCAGAGCAGCTCAGACAGACACGGAAGTCCAGTCTGTCCATGCAGAGGGCTGCCGTGATGCCCACACAGGGAACAGACACCGGTCTCCACCGAGCTGTGGGTGATGAGGTGCCTTTGAACTTCCTGTAAATATTTTAATGTAGACATTTGGAATTCATGTCATTGACAGGAGATCTGTGTTATCATAACAAGATATTTATAAATAGCCCTTCAAGTTAGATTCTTGGGGCAAAGAAAAGGATCTTCTCTTGGAATAACTTTGTGAGAACAAAAGGAGAAAAAGCATCAAACTTACTTCTGCATAATCATAAAATTTCAGAGTTGGAAGAAAACTAGAAATAGGTGAAGCCTCCCCCAGCTCTCTGCTCCGCCACCCTGTCCATCAAGAAAGATGGGAGCAGCCAAGGCCGTCTCCAGTTCAGTCTGTGGGAGGAGGAGTGTAGCTGCAGCCAGTGAGACGTATGTCAGTTACATCCGCGTGACCAGCCTCCCCAGATGCGGTGCTTGTACGCGGCTCTCATCTGGTTTCTCGCAATTCTCTGGGTTATCCAGCTAATGTGTGGGTTGATCAAGGGGTCCTATGATGGGGTGAATGTCTTCTCGGAAAGACTGAGAATTGCTTGAGAAAAGACACATAATGGGCATGTTTATATCTTGAGAATGAGATGTTACAGAGGTGCACACATGTGCTAAAACTATACTAGTCAGGGGCCTCCCTGGTGGCGCAGCGGGTTGAGCGCCGCACTGTGAAGCATTCGCAGCACAGCAGCGTGAGTTTGATGCCTGGCCAGGAAGGGGATCCGCATGGCACAGCAGACCTCTCCTGCCTCGGCTGCTGCTCTCCTCAGTAGTGTATTTCAGTAGCTCTGCCTGTTCTGCTCCCAACTCTGTCTCTGGGGAATCCTCTCACTCCAGTTACCACTGGCCTGTACCCCAGCTCTTGTATGCGTAAATAAGTACATCTTTAAAAAAAACTATACTATTCAGATGTGTGCATTTCAATGTATCGAAAGTTAACTTCAAGCTTTCTATGTGTTAAGATATTAATGTGGACAATAAAGTATTGCATTTTACACCTAGTAATATAGTCAGCTACAAAAATATTATCCAAGTTATCCAATACAGAGTAGAACATATGGGAAAAAAGAAAACTTTAAAAAATTAGTTAATTGTTACTCTCTAAAATGACTCATGTCCAAACAATGTATGTGATAAAGTGTTAAAACTATTTGTAAACTACATCACATATTTTTTTTTCTAGAACAGAGAGAAAGTCCTGTAAATGCAATGCCCACACCAGAATAAAATGGCAGAAGAAAGAGAAGCAAGGATAGTTTACAAATTCAAATTCAGAAATTCAAATTAAAAATCAGAGACTGTCATGATTTGAATCGATGGGGACTCAGAAATAATATTAAATAGTAATAAATCAAAACAATGATCAACATTTCAGAGAAGATAATAAAGGTCTAGTTTTGTTAAGTTTCACTTTGACAAATTGCAACTAAATGGACACGTGCAGTTTAATGGTTAATATTTAATAAAATTTCTGTTTTATTGCTGTGATGCGATAATAAAATATTATGCATTAGAATTCCAAATGTGTTAATTGTTGCTGTTACCCTGACATGCCAGAATCACACTGCTTCTTGCTTGTTCCACATTTGCTCTCTGAAAATTATCACCGGAAAGAACATTCTTGAGAAACCCTTGAGGAATCAACATTTTCTCCAACAACTTTTTGATCTTTTGATATTAAAATATGTCTTAGATTAACTACTCTTCACTTTGCTTATGTAGTTGAGATATGAAACGTCAAAAAATAATTCTTGTGTGATATTTTTAACTATTTTTTTCTAAAATAAGCCTTCACCTCACATTCCACTCCATCCCACAGGCTTTTTTATTTGCTCCGCAGGTCTTTATAGCATCTTTCGCTGGAGCTGTATTTGATGATTTAACTATTAACCGTGTCTCCCAATAGAAAATAACCTCTATGAGGAACAGGGATTTTACTTTCTTGGCTTCACTATCATATCTCATTAGATAAGGTAATTCCTGACATACAGTAGTTGATTAGCTCATGCCCACCAAGTGAACTGATGATTTGAACATTCTACCAATGCTTCTGTTAACACCTACACTTTTCATCTGCAGTTATTATTATAGGTAACAAGCATTGCATTTTGAGAAGTTTTATTTTGCAGTGTTTATACTATGTTTGTCAATGACTAGGATACCTGCCCATCAGCTAGAGATAAGCTAGGGCTTACTGTGTGGGCTGCACTAGAATCAGCTACTAGACAGAGAGGGTGTGTGAGCGGGGATTAGCTTAACTCATCTGACGCCTAGTGTTACTTTTTTTTCTTTTTTAGTTCTTTCCAAGCAATCTCAAGTGCTGAGCCACTTTATAAATACTGAAATAATGAGCTTTCCCGTACTAATAACATAACCAGCAATATGTAAAAATACGTATACAAGGCGAAGTTTAAAGAAACATAATTCCAAAAATGCTAAGAAGTTTCAACATTAGAAAACATATGATAAACTTTGTCTGTTTAAGTTATTCTGGGAGAAAAAGGAACTCTCTTCATCTAATTGGACAGTTAGAAATCATCTGAGTAAATGAAGAAATCTGCTTAGCTCAAGGATGACAAGAATCAATATTGTAAAGACCTTCTTCCTCCCCAAATTGATCTACACATCCAGAGGGATCCTAATCAAATCCCAACAGGACTTTTCATGGAATCTGACAAAGTGTTTCTAAAACTCATATAGAAAGGAAAATGTATATATGGGGCTTACAAATATTTTTTTAAAATAATAGTTTGCTCAGATTTAAGAAGATAAATAATTAAAGGAAAGGAATCCTAATGCAAACTTCATAGAAAGTGATCCTTAGAAAAGAAAAGGAAGTTCGTAAGCAAATTTCTAACATTTGGAAATTCAGATAACAGCTGACACTTTGAGGGAAAGACGGGTCCTACAGCCCCACCTCCCCACACAGCCGCGCTGACGGCGGCTGTGTGGAGGGTGTCCCCTAGCGCCTGGACCCTGAATTGACCTTGGAGGAGACCCAGGAGGTCCACTTTTCAGATCCCAAGGGAGAGAGTATAGGAATCAGTGGGTAGCTTGGGGTCATCTAGTCAGACATTTGGAGAACAAATGAAGTTGGTTTGTGCCATACGTTTAAAAATACGTGATTAGAGAACTCAGTCTTGGGAGAACTTGAAGTGTTCATATAAATTCTGTGAGAATAAAATCTTGACAGAGCTCCCTGTAAAAACAAGAAGCAGGGCCTCCCTGTTGGCGCCCCACCGGGGTTAAGGCGCAGCCCTATGAAGCTATCACCAGCCACTGCAGCATGAGTTTGATCCCCGGCCGGGGAGGGGACCCCCAGGGCGCAGCAGACTCTCCTGCCTCCCCGCTGCTCCCCTCAGCAGTGTGTTTCAGTGGATCCACCTGTTCTGCTCCCCACTCTGTCTCTGGGGACTCCTCTCACTCCAGGTACTGATGGTTTGTACCCCAGCTGTTGTGTGTATAAATAAATAAATCTTTATAAGTAAAATAAAAACACAAGAAACAAAAACAATACAGGAAAGTATGAAAAACTAAACTGAATCAACCTTAACTTCATTTGTATGAAAAACAAACATATAAATACATATTAAAAGATAAATAAAATGAGAAAAAATATATATGTCAGGATATATCAAATTATGCCCTAAAGGTATGGTTTCTTCAGGTAAGTTTGAAAGTATATTACTCTAAAAGTTCCAAAGTATAAACATTGTTTCAAAGAAAAGCAAATACAAATCCTACATAAAAAAAATAAGATACTTCACCTAAACGTTAGAAAAAATAAAAGACTTTTTTACAAATTATATTGTTAACTTTTAAAATTTATCATAGCAATTGGCAAATTGATGGAAGCAATATTTATTCTCATAAATGCTACTGAGATTGAAATTTGATAGAATATTTTATATTTCCATTAAAAGTCAGGCCTAATTATCATCAATAGCATTTAAAAAGCTGTAAAAAGTGGATTATAGCTGTGTAGTAAGCAGAAGAAATTTCAAATCTTAATGTAATTGATAAAAAACTTCAAAAAATTTTGTTACACAACATGAAGTACATAAATCCACAAAACAAAAATGTATTTGCACATTTACATTATAGATATCATTTATATAAATTGAACATAAATTTTATGTATGATACATATGCTATTTTTACATTTATATATAATTTCCATCCTTTATATGTATAGTATGTAAATGTATATGAAAGTAGAGATAATCTCTACCGTTGCTTTAGTAGGTGAAATTCTATAAGAGGCACATTCATAAAATTTAAATTACATTATTTCAAGTTACTTATATAAAAAGCTATTTGCAAGAAACTTACATAATTCATAATATATACAATTAGACGTAAAATACATAAAATTATATGATTACTGTGTGAGATGCCTCATAACTTAATTTACTTTCTAAATTCAGAGTTTGATTCCTTGTAAAATATCAGCAGATGAAATTTTAAGTCAATTTTGCTTTTCACTACAATTTTCTAGACCTCAGGAGGCAGAAATGGTCAAAGCACAGCCAGGTGCCCCAGCCTGCCTAGGACCCATCTGGGTATTCAGTCTGGACGGGAGAGGAACCCTCTTAGCCCCCCATGTCATAATAAGGGGGTTTCAACCCCAAGGACCTGCACAGTGAGTTGTGCCAGCCAGGAAGACCTATGTCTTCTCAGCAACTGTTAAACACATTTAAATTGCTTTTTACATCTATTTTGTAAATTTGATTCCAGCTTTTCTAGGTTATGTACATTTTCTGTTTATAGGGAACGAATATACACCTCTGAAATTCACTTTAGCACAGGCCTTTTATGTACCATGTGCTCCTGACATGAAATGAAATATTAAGGCTTCATATTTTATACTGTAAATAATTGATATTGTTGTTCTAGGCGCTAAAGTGATATAAAACGTCAGCTCATGGCTGTTCTTCAGATCAGACTGCATCTCTTCTCCGCTTCACATTTCTGAAGATTTCAAAGGCGAGGAGAGCAAAAAAGAAAGTGGGATAAAAGGTATGTGTTTACTTGAATATTAATGTTCTGTTGCAGATGTGTGTGGAGCCAGCCGCTGACGAGCTCCAAACTACCCTCCTTTGTGAGTCCTATAGAATCTCGCCGCCGCTAATATCAGGGCTTCCTGCGGGAGCGTCTCCTCTTCGGTCACACACTGCAGACGAGAGCGCACGCTTTCCCCGGTGACGGTCCTGGCTGGGGTTCGTCTTTCCGCTCAGATCCACAGGCAACCTGTCAATGGCGCTGGTTTTGCTTGATTTTATGTGTTTCATGTTTGGCTTACAGTTTGGGCAAAAAAAGAAGAAAGAGGTTGAAGCCACAAAGACCAGATGACAGAGGTTCCATGAATCTCGTATTGGTCACAAAACTCCAAGTCAATCAGAGCCAAGGAAAGTCACATGCTCTGTGTTTCACCCACACGCTGCCTCTGCGTCCAAGTCTTCAATAAGTGTTATAGACATTGGATGAGGTTTTTATTTTAATTTTTTAACATCTATTTTATTTATTTATGCATGCAGGTGCTGGGGTGTAGGCCAGAGGAGCAGGGGGTGAAAGGATTCTCCAGAGACAGAGTGGGGAGTAGAACAGGCAGAGCCACTGAAATACACCGCTGGGGGGAGCAGCGGGAGAGGCAGGAGAGGTCTGCTGCGCCATGTGCGTCCCCTCCCTGGCCGCGGATGAACTCAGGCCCTAGTAGTGGTAGCGCTGAGACTTAACCCCTAGGCCAGCAGGGAGGCCCCTGTTTTCCTTTCTAGATATCTTTGAAATCTCATGCACGGAAAGGAGAACTTCTGCTGGGTGAGAAGACAGTTAATATTTGGACTGTAGATGTTTGACTGGGACCTGTCATAGATGATACAAGGGGAGCGGATGGGCAGATTCAATCAAATCGGACATTTTGGCAAATAATTGCCATAAAGAGGTACCACTTCGGGACGTTGCTACACATCACGTGGCGCATCAGGTGAGCCCGTGGTCATCATGTGGCCCAACACTTGGGATGTGGTCACCGTGTTCCCGGTCTTCGTGTCTATGACGGAAGACTCACATTTGCTGACCCTGATGTGGGGTGAGCAGGGAGGGGGGGGGAATGACCTGCACACTTAGGGAACACTGAACAAGACCCAAAATTGGTAACACAGAGAACAATAAATTTAAACGAAAGATTTAAAAGGATTTGATTACATAGGGCGGCAAGGGAGAGCAAAGAGAGAAAAGGGGAAGGGGCTGTGTCAGCTGGCACGCGGATGTGCTGTCCTCCCCGTCCTCGCGCAGACCCCGCTGGAGCAGAGGCCGCTGTGCAGCTGAGGCCAAGAAGACAGAGGGACCTGCCGCATTCAGTCTTTTTAAGGTGCAGCTGGTGACTCCGACCCCCTCGTTCCCATCAGCCCCGTTCAGAGAGTCAGGGCATGGAGTCCGGAAAGCTTACCTTGAACTCCTGAACTCTGTGTGCTCACGGGCTGCCCCTCCCTCTTCGTCTTGTGTTATCTTCCAGCTTTAAAGGAAGGATGTCACAAGATACTTGTAATTTATGATGATGCGGCTCAAGTGCCAGTGGCATTTGCAAATGTGGACTGGATTTGATTTAGATGCAATGAGTTAATATTGGCTCCACTTAATATAACGCAGGTCCATGAGGTATGCAAGGGCCACGGGAACACTGTAGGTGAGGGACGGACATTGTATAAAAGCTTACCAGGACACAAGAATATAGTCTGCCTACCTTTGGACTTTGTTACTCACCAGGCTGTTGAGTGTCAATAACACTCAACAGTTGAATACATGTGGTTTAAGAAAACATGGGTCATTTTGTTTCAGGTGACAGCAGTAAGTTCAGAGATCGTCTCACGGATCAGAGATGTCGTGAAACGCCCTGTCTTTTCTGATTACTTCTTTCTGCCTCCTAGTCTATTGGCGGTATCGCACACAGCAGGTGTAAGATGGCACTGACAATGCCAAGGATCAGGATTTCTGACGACAATGACGATGACAGAAAGCCAGGGACACACCCTTCTTGGGCTATGCCTCTTAATTAGGATGGAAGGTCCATTTGGTTCATGTTCCACCATGAGCTTCCCCTGACTTACCTCAACCTGTAGGGACTAGCCAACAAGAGAAGGAGGAATAACACACTTAGACCATCTAATTATGGTGTGATTCCAAACAAATGAATGGGTCTAGTCAATAATCACCAATGATTGTGGACATTACCTAACAAGAGGCAATCAAACATGACTACCACCTGCTGATGAGGTGTTTTGCTAAAAAGATCAAAGCTGACCAAGGCTTTAGGTCCAAAAAATACTGAAAACTATGGCATATGATCAACTACACAATAGGAGGATACAATCGGAAAAATTCACACTCTAAAAAAATCTGTCCAGAATGTCCAGATCTCTTCAGCTAATAAATAAAAATAAAATTAAAGAGATGGGTAAAGGAACCTACAAATTAAAATGTAATGAACAACAATATTTCCTGAACATCATTTGAATCCTGATTAAAACGAAGAACCCTTATGATAACAATGCCTACTGCCAACTCTAGACTCTATTCTAGGAGGTCAGTTCTGCTAACAAAATATGCAAAGATCATAAATGTTTGCCCATAAGGATCAATGAGCTCTTTTGTTGAAATGACCTAAAAAGTGTCTGTGTTGCCACACACTAGCAAAAGTTATTTCCACACAGACTTATTTTAGGGTTCATGATATTTCCACAGGCACTGTTTATTTGCTTCCTGCCTTCTTATTTCTACTGGAACTAGATTCACGAGAGCCAACTGTTGGAGTATTTTTGGTGCAGATCTATTCAAGGAAAAGTTCAGACTCTCAAGAGGCATACTGCAGGGACCTCATGGGCTCACAGACACAAGATATAATGCTGCACCCTAACTCTTGGAACCTATACACACCCTCCATCAGACTGAACTAATTTTCTGATTAACAAAGGGATGAGCCAGACAATTTTCCACATGTTATAAAATATTTGATAAACACTTTTCCCACACAAACACCCCAAACACTAGTAAAGGGTTGAGTTGAAGGGAGTAGAAATTTATAACTAATTGAACTCTTCCTAACTGCTGAGCACTGTGTTAATATTTATTTACTTAATTTGTAAACAATGCTGACTGGTTGCTTTCTCTTCTTCATTTTACAGATTGGACAAATTGAAATTCTAAGATATAATGAAAATAGACCAAAGTATCACGATAATTAAAAGGTCACTTTCAAAGGGTGTCGTGGGATGTACAGAACATGAGCTAGGCACATTTCATCCATTATTTTATTATGAATCAATTTAGCTACATTTTTTAAAGAAATAAAGAGGTCAGGAAAGTCTGCACTTTTCAAGAAAATCCCTGATTTGAACTAACTGTCCATTTATCTGTTCCGCACACCTTGCCTGTATGTCACAGCAACATTCATGAGTCTCTTCATGCCCTGCCATGCACTCAGCACTGTGCTGGAACCATGAAAAGCCGAAGTGTGAGACTATGGGATGTGACATCAAAATACACATACAATACAGACAATGGACCCCAAGACCAGTGTGACCAGATGGGGTTCACTATCCCCTCGGGAATGAGAAAGCACTGGTCTTTCAGAAGAAACAAACAGAATGGACAGTGAAAGAAAGGAGAAAAATGAGATGCACATCCTTTTCTGTCATAAAAAGTAAATTCTATCCCATTGCCAGCTGGCTATGGACTGCGCGTCGGTCACTCAGCCCTGTTGAGTCTTGACCTCTTCATTGTAAAACATGGGCAATAGCGTCTACCAGTCAAGAATATATGTGTTCTACCTTTTTGTCTCTATTACCCATGTACCCGAAATCTGCCTACTCCATCTCTTTCTCTTAGCAGGCGAGAAGCTACCACTGGTGAGTGTGTGTCATAGCTACTATGGAATGCCTGCTCTTAATCAGCTCAGACAAATACATGGCATTGACTCAAAACCATGCATGTGACAAAGGACAAAACTATGATCTACTTTTTTTTAAATGGAGGCAGCATTGGTTACAGCAGTGTATAGTCTCAAGAGTACAGCTTCATGCCTCAATAAGTGAATACACCACACCCCCTACTGAAGGTCTGGTTACCATCCTCCAGCATCCATCGCAGCCTCTCTACCTGTTCCTCCCATGCCCCCTCTCCTCTTCTGGTAACCACCATTTTATCGCCAGAGTCTAAGGGTTTGTTTTGGTTTTGCTTTGTTTCTTCATGTGCTTTGTTGTATTATATTCCAAGAGTGAAACCAGGTGGTGTTTTTGCATATCACTGTAACTTTTTTAGTTTCTTTGTGAATAAAGTAAAGCAATAACACAATAGATATGAAAATATGTAAACTACAGATGGCACAACCATGTTAAGAGGTGCTAATCACTAAAATACTTATTTTGGTATATAAACTATTTTCTTGAAACTGCAACATAAAAACAAGAATAATAGAACAGCTCCTCTGAAAGGTGCCCTTCATATGCCCGCCAAGGGCATTTGTTGAGAGGCAGATTTGCACAGAGATACTAAATTCAGTGTGTTGGCTGAAATATGAACCCATAGTTGTTCTATACAAATGAAGTTAAAAATACCAGAATTCACTGACTATTCCTTAGGCAGGTTTTCAAAAATGTAGGGAGATCAGAAAGCAAGGTAACCCTGTAGAAGTTTTTATTATATAAGACCTGTCTCCCTTTCATTTGACTATAGAGCCCAAAATGCCAGAACTGGCCAGCATCACCAAAATGTCTAGGAGAGTCCTTAGCCCAGGTATTGAGAGGTAGAGCGTGATGAGCTTCTACATCTGTATCTATGTTATTCTGGCAGTAAACAGGATGTTTCTGAATCAGAGTCAGGCATATTATTTAAATACAGAATGTTTATCTTGTATTGGTTTCCATGTCACTATTCTTTGGGGTGATGTGATAAGGACAGACTTTCCCCTGCATGAATGAAGCATTAGCGCTACAGGAGAAGAAGCACAAAATCATGAAACCTGTAGTTTATAGAGTTGCTGTTTCACATCTGCCACTCCTCGCCTCCAGAGAGAAGAAAAATATTTACTCTTCAATGTAAGTAAGTCTTCTCTGTAGAGACATAGTCCCTACCTCCTAATATAAGTGTTTAACTTTGGGGGATAGAAGAAAAGATTTGGGGGCCTACCTGGTGGTGCAGCGGGTTGGGTGCCACACTGTGAAGCATCCACAGCACAGAAATGCGAGTTCAATCCTTGGCCAGGGAGGGGACCTACATGGAGCAGCAGACCTCTCCTGCCTTGCCCGCTGCTCCCCTCAGCAGTGGGTTTCAGTGGATCTGCCTGTTCTGCTCCCCACTCTGTCTCTGAACTCTCTCATCTCCCACGACTCTGGCCTATACCCCAGCTCTTGTATGCAGAAATAAATAAATATTAAAAAAAGAAGAAGAAGAAAGGATTTGGATTTTTAGCAGTGAACTTAATATGGTACATCGACATGTTGATTCTCAACGATGAACACCTGAAACTTATAAAATGTTATAATGCACTTTACTCCAATAAAAGAAACAAACAAGTCAGGAAGGGTTTTATTACCTTTGGAATGAGAGCCCGTAAAGGAGACTAAATGGAGACAAGTGGCCCCGGATCTCTCAGCCTTACTATAAGCAGAGCAAATAGCTCAGGGGTGGGGTGGGATATGAAGCATCCGCTATATTCATAACATACTGAATTTTGTGGTTCAGAAAGCCATGAACATACAAAAACAAAAATAGTCACATGATTTTGTGGGGGGTTTGACACAGTGGTGAAGAGAACATAATTTTTTTGACTCGTGCTTAAGTTGTTGCTCTTGGCAAACTAGTTAAGATGATAGGAAATGGCGCCATAAACAGCAGTGCTTAAAATTTAATGGTGATGACGAGATTCTGCAGGAATCAGACGGGGCCCTTTCCAGCAAGGAGGGTGGGCATGGCTGCTGTAATGCGCAGAGGTGATAGCGGGACATGATCGTTACAACAGTTTGACCAGCTGAGGTCTTTGCTGCTGAATAATTGATCATAGTGTCACTGAACAAAAATTAGTGGGCCTCCCTGGTGGCGCAGTGGGTTAAGCAACACACTGTGAAGCAAACCGCAGCCAGTGCAGCACGAGTTCGATCCCTGCTGCCGGCCAGGGAGGGGACCCACATGGCGCAGCAGACCTCTCCTGCCTCCCGCTGCTCCCCTTAGCAGTGTGTTTCAGTAGATCTGCCTGTTCTGCTCCCCGCTCTGTCTGGTGATTCCTCTCACCTCCCGCGACTCTGGCTTGTACCCCAACTCTTGTATGCATAAATAATAAATAAATCTTTAAAAAAATTAGTGGGTAGTGTCCTACAGTTTTAATAACTGGGATAAATGGATAAGGTCTGGGCCTGGTAACAAACTTTCTGATCTTGCCCGATAAGAGATATGGCCAGAGTGTGGACTTATATTTCTTACTCAGTGTTTTGGCCTAATGTGAAGGACTTGGAAGGAATGCAGCTGGAAAACTAGTTACATGGAGATGTAGGGGAGAAACATTTGTATCAATTATCTGAATGTAACAAAATATAAATGGGCCTCTATGCCTATGACTACTCACTGAATAATGATCTCAGAAGAAAATGATTTTGCTCACAGTTGGACAAATGGACCCATCATGTAGTTATCTGTCAAAATCTTTACCAGCTTACATTTGTTCTTACAAAGTGGGTTTTCACAAAAAAGTGGAAATGACAATAGCAATGGAAATGGTGCATGAACTCAGCAACACAGCTTCCATTCACTGAGACTATGGACTGTGTTAACCAACATACCCAGAATTCCCTTTCCTGTCCTGACCAGCATTAGTATTGGCCACAATAAAATTGTGTGGGATCTGGGAAGCAACAGAAGTAAGTGGGTTGCATTCACCATTGCCTAAACTTGGAAACAACCAAAATGCTTTCCCTTGATTAAATAGATAAATAGACTCCGGTATGTCCATGCAGTGGAATATTATACAGCTGTAAAAGTAAGTGAGCTCTCAAGCCATGAAAAGACATAGAGAAAATTCTAAAGCATGCTGCTAAGTGAAAGAAGCAAGTTTGAAAAGGCTGTCTGATTCTGGCAATGTCAAGGACAGATCAATGGTGAATAGAAAGGGTGGGATGAAGAGGCAGAGATCAGGTGTATTTTAGGATGAAGAAACGAATCTGCATAATACTGTGATAGTGATACATAGTATTGTTACTGGGTCAGGACCCATAAAATTATGTGGCATAGGAAGGGAACCCTGATGGGGATGTGAGATATCAATGATTAATATTACCTTTTCAGTTGCAGTGAATATACCTTATTTAAATATTAGTTGTAAGGGGAACTAGTTTGGGAAAGAAACATGGGAACGACTTTTTTCAATTTTCTCTGTGAATCAAAAGCTGCTCTAAAATATAATTTTTCTTAATTAAAAAAAATGCCTGAGGTCATGATCGTTTAGGAAGAGAGCAGCGTGTTTCTTGTGCTGTTCTTCCCTGGTCCACATCATGTTTCCTTCGTGGGGACTGCCCTGCTGGTCAGCAGCCCGGCCGTTCCAGGTGCTCAGCTGTAGACTCACAGAGATCGGAGCAAGAAGAACCCTCAGCCCCCACGCCGGCTGTTCCTGTGACTGCAGCACCAGTCAGCTCCCATCCTCCCAAACTGGTGGCTCCTTCAACCATCCTGTGCCCTGCTGGAACTCCTTTCCAATAGCTCCCAGCACTCTCCTTTCACAATTCACCCCAAGTTGCATAAGGCCTAACTCCTGACACAAATTCTTTGTTCCAGGGTATTATGCTGCTTCTGCTTATCTGATCGAACCTTCACCAAACATGCTTACAAATACCCCCTAATGTCTACTGAGGGAAAGCAGTGAAACCATGTTTAAAATCATGAGGTGACATTGAAAGACCATTGTGAAAAAAAAAAAAAAGGAAGCAAAGTCCTATTGCTTCAGGCCTTGGCCATAGGTTTTCAATGTTTGTTTCTCATTTGTGGGTCCATGAATAAAGGCTTTATCTGGAATTGCAAAATGACTTGCTATTAAGCTTCTTGCAGAATTGGTAACACACTCTTCTACAAGCCACTTAATTTGTGTACCTTATCCAGGCACACATTTTGCATAATAAATAAATAGTAACTAACTCCTCTGCTTGATAAGTGACTAGGCATTGTATATTTTAAGCAAGTAGACCACATCTAATTCAAACTGCTTTTAATAGCTTATATTTTTCTCCCAACAGCTGTTCCCTGCAGTAGAGATAACTCTGAACTAGACCACAAGTGTTTATGTTAAAACTCCAGTTCAGGGTATATTATCTGACATAATTACACCTTTGAAAGATGCAAATGTGGAATCCGAACTCCTGAACATCCTGTGAACTATATTCTAATTAACTAATTCCCTGTGTTTCTTGGCCATTGCTAGAAATGCCATTTTATGGTTAATCAGCCTGCTGTGACTGTGTGTGTGGTTGTGTGTGTAACTGTGACTTTGTGACTGTGTGACAGTATGTGAAGGTGTGTAACTGTGTGGGTATGTGTGTGACCAGGTGGCTGTGTGTGATGGTGTGCAACTGTGTGTCACTGTATGTGTGACTGTGTGTATGTCTGTGTGTGTGATTGTGCACACAGCCACATTTCAGTGTTTCAACTATGGCACCTTTCTGTAGCTGCCCCTCAAGGTGTCTCCTAGGAGACAGGCAAAAATACTCTTCTGCTGTCTTCAGCTTTTCCTGTTGGTTTGAAGGAAGTGTTGACAATCACTTTATGGAAATCTGACAAATTCCCAACAGAATGTCGTAGCGCTCGACCTCAGAGGGCCTTACGCAGCACACACGGACCCTTGTAGTCTGACTTCCTTCTTCCTCTCTGGCCTCTGCTCCGTCTATCCTCTCCATTTGCACCAAATTCTTCAAGTATTCCACCTTTTTCCTCATGTTTCTCTGAATCAGCCATGTTTTGTTCACCCTCTGGGTGCTGGTTTGTGCAATTTTATTGGCACCTAATTGACATTTCCATCCCATCTGTGTTCTTTAGCTAGTGATGCCTATTTATTCCCCTAGATCACTGACCAGCCCTGTTTGGACTTTCACATTAGGCTTTACACAGCAAATCGTTCTCCCTGACTCATTAAGAAGATCACTTAAGAGCTATTTCCATTTTTAATTTTTCTTCTGTGAGTCCCTCTCCAATTTCTATATAGTTCCATACCTTTTCTATCCATCCTTCCTCCCCTGATGTGCATCTGACTTGGTAAACCCACAGAGGCTGGACTTTTCTGGTTCAATGTACCATATTCCCTGGATACAATTCTGCTATGGGTCACCTGAGGCTCCTTGAGAGTCTCCAGACTCACAGGTTCTGACTTGGTGGAAATGGCTCCTCAAGCCCTCCCCTAACTCTGCTTGGTAATAGGCACAAGACGGAGAAGTCAGACAATAGCATGGAAAGAGAAACGGCTCAAATAAGCATCTAAGTGTAAACTAGACACACCTGAAAAAAAGAGATTGTATCCACATTCTCGGTGCTAGTTCAAGGTATAAAAATATATAACAGAAAATGTATAGTCACTAATCAAAAGAACGAGAACAAACATTCTAACACTTAGTGGACACAATAAAGAGCTTGGTGTGTATTAATTCTCATGTCCTCATCCAAGAATTAGTTGCTATAATTACTCCATCTCACAGGATGAGGACATCAAGGCCCAGAGGTTTAGCAATCAAGCAAGGGAAACTCAAACAAACTAGGTAGGTATTTAAAGCAACAGAGAGACAATGAATATGCACAGTCCATAGGTCCCAAGATGAAGAGTTTTCTCTGTCGGACCTCTTCACACATTTAATTAAGAAACTAGATAATTCTCAGGGAGCTATCAGAGCTTAACTGAGACTTCCCAAGAGAGATTCTCCTACCTTCCTGTCATCCTATTATATGCTTGTCAGTCCATGATTTTGTTCAGTTTTTCAAACAGGAATTGGGGCAATGCATCCTACCAGCTCACAATTTCTTTTTAGTCTGTCTCAAAACCAAGGGTGTAGTTTTAGAGTATGAGAAAAATCATAATTCAATTATGGTTTCAACCTGTGACAGATTTTGCACTAAATCCTCAGATAGAAAAGGAATGGCTCATGCGTTCAGTGAGTCTGGAGCAGAATAACATACTTTGTGAAAAAATTCAAGTCACTTCCTGTGACACAGAGGTAAACTAGAAAAGTGCTTTATCTATTGTAACCTATGAGTTCACCATGAAGTAAGGCAGCAAAATCAGTTGGTTTGCTGAGAGGGAGATAAAAAAGCTCAGGGTGTTATCGGTACCATGAATTTCCAAGAATTCTGTGAGATTCTTGAGCTTTTCCCAGGGCCCCTTAGAGAAGCAATGGCTGCAGACACCAAGGATGTCACTTAGCGATGGATTGCATGCCAGCAGCTCATGAGCACATGGAGATGGAGCTTCATGGTTTCTTTATAAAGTCGAAAGCTGTCCTTCTAAGACACAGAAGGAACTCATGGTGAATATACATTCAAGATTTCTCCATAGCAAGCCCTTGACAAGTCTGAATATTCTCTTATTTCAACTTGAAAATCAATAGCTAAGGAACACTGACACTGAGTCTCGTCTTCCGTCCATCCACCCCTTATTCAGCAGTGCTGACGCCTTGTTTCCTTGGGCCAGGCACTGTTTCTGGCACTAGAGACGCATTAGTGAGCAAAACGGAACTGCTTCATGGAGCTTATGTTCCCATGGGATGTAATCATGTCACATATCATTATAAATCATAATTATCACAGTATTTGCAACCAGAGATTTATCTACAGTGTGCAAAGGTGACCTCTGTCCTCGGCACCTCACTGAACCGAGCACAGGGTGAACAAGAACACAGAAATGAAAATCCCTATAAAAAAGTGTTTTTCTATGCAACCTGGTGATTTAGGGTAGTCTCTTATCCTTTGAGAGTCAAGTAAAATTAATTCACTTATTTTCACATTTCTTGGCAGTCACTGATACCCTTCCATTATCTACAGGATCTTTTTTTTCTCCTGTGGGGCATGGGGCAGCTCTTCCCTAATGCACCTGGCACTAACTTCTGCTTCTGCAGCGCCTGCCATGAAGCACAGTCACCGCGGGGACACGCCTCAGCCGCTGTGCCTTGGCCGAACAGTGGAACGCAGCCCCTTGCCTTTCAGTCCCACTACAATTGGCCCCTCACAGCCCATCGTGCAGAGCAGACCTATACAGAATCTCACAATAACAGAAGGTTGTTACAGCGCAGCAAAGCTCAACAAAGCAGGGAAGGGAGAACACGCACAACCGCACATTAGCCAGCTCTGGACTTAGACCCTTCACTGCTCTGGCCACCAGCGGCTCTCCAGTCCTCTCCCCGACCGGCAGCCGGCACGGCCACATGGTAGGTGCAAACCCACGTCCAGAGGACTTCGCCTGCCTGTTGTCCCCTGCTTGGCTCCTGGCCTCTCCTGCTTCCTGAGCATTCTCCATGCTTAACTTACTTGGCCCGTGTCTCATCTCCTCGCAGTTGAATGCCAACCGAAGGGCAAGGACTTCCTCATCCTGTTATGTCTCCAGGGTTGAGAAGGGGTCTCCTGAGAACGGACACTGTGCTAATCTGGCCCGGCACTGAGTTTCCTCGGACCCAGGAGCTAAGAGACGCTTTCATCTTTTAAGTGACTGAAAAACTAATTTAAAAACTAACACTCTGTGGCACATGAACGTCACGTAAAAGGGAACGTCTCGGTGCCCTTGAGCGCAGCTCGTCTCTGGGCTCACACGCCCACACTCAGCCCACACTCAGTCCCCCACAGCTGTCCTGGCCGCCCTGTGCTTCCAAGGCAGCGCCTGGGCCACAGGCCTTTTGTTTACTGTCTGTCCCTTCATGAAAGCATTTATTTATAGTCTCTGGATGGGAGCCTGTGAGATGCAGACATTGGAATAATATTTTCTGAATATTAAATCTGTGAAAAATAGCTCTGTTAAATTGATTCTCAGTCTCTATGTCCATGAACAAGCAGTGGCGGGGCATCCCTGGTGGTCCAAGGGGTTAAGTACCAACTACTGCAGCATGAGTTCTGGTGCAGCAGACCTCTCCTGCCTCCCCACTGCCCCCCTCAGCAGTGTGTTTCAGTAGATCTGATGCCTGTTCTGCTCCCTGCTCTGTCTTTGGTGAATCTTCTCACTCCTGCATCTCTGATCTACACTCCAGTTCTTCCGCAAGGAAAAAAATAAGTTTCCCCAGGACCCAGGTGGGGAGAAAGAAGGAGAAGAGGTGCTGAGAGAACACAGACCATGTTACATGCTTCGGATGCACTTGGGATTCAGTGCAGAAAGCTAAGGGGGGAAGCTCCAAAAAGCTTAGCTCTGGCCCTTTGTTTTGCAATTATGCTTATTTAGTAGTCGTTTTACAATCATTCACAGACAAAGCAGTGGGATATGCCCAGGTTTTCATGAAAAAAAGTAACCTAGTCCTCTCATGGGTTGTCCTAAGTGGGGACAGTAACGTGGGGAGACAAAGGAAACATATAATATACTTGATTTGACCCTTAAACTTTCAGTGTTGTCTCTCGATGAACTGATAAATCAGAACTTTCTTTTTCCTCACATATTGCTTTGAAGCTTAAGTCAGACATTGCTCTATTGAGATCCGCACACATTCCCTCACTAACTAGCACATAGTAGGCACACAACGACTTAACAAAGTTTCATGATTCTGAAAAGAGTTTTGACTGAGATTCTAATTTGTCAAAAATATGCTTAGGGCAGGCATTAATTGGATTCAGCCCCAGATGTCCCAGGCTCATTCCTAGTAGGTAAAGTTCAAAAAGTGTGTGATTAAATTCTGCAAAAAACAACTCAAAACCCCCCAAACAGATGAAAGTGTCATCGTGATTAACCAACAGAGCACATTTTAATGCTTTTATAATAAACCAGAGAGCGTACATTGCATTCCCATCAGCAGAGTGAGTGGTCTGGGTATTGCACATTAATGTGAGTTACAGTGTCTGAGAGCCGTGATTTCCAAAGGTATATTAATAATCCTCAGTCTGTCTCCAGGGAGATTGCCATGGAACTCCTCCAAGGTGCTCATTTTGGAAATCTGAAGTCTAGAGCAGGTCTATATGAGCAAAATAAAGTGGGCAACGAAGGCAAGGTCTCAGATAATTAAGCTGTCCAGCTCATAAACCCTTGCAAAAAAGATCCTGGCTAGACAGCCCCTCTCAGACTTGGTTTATATCAGATTTGGGGGGCTCGATAACAATAAACATGCCTTCTACTTATCACCAAGGTGAAATGCAATTTGCTCTGCCTTCCCGAAATGTGTCCTGCCTCTTTGATCGTTCCTTCTCTCTTTCAGTGTTTTCTCTGTCTCCGTTTGTTAATTCGCTGTCTCATTCACCTATTCGTTCAATAAGTCATTTTCCATGACCAGCGCTGGATTCTGATTTTTAGTTTTAAATAAAATAAGCGCGATGACTGAGTTGGGTGGAGCTCTTGGACGCTGAGTTCTTGTTGGTGCGCCTTCACTCTGAGGTCCACTCAGTCTCCCAAGGCTGTCCCCATGTGGGAAAGAGGCCTGCACGTGGGCATCGACTCCCTAACGGGGTGATTAGGTTAAGATGCGGTCATGAGGGCGTTCAAATAAAATATGGCTGGTGTCTTAGAAGAAGAGGAAATTTGGACACAGACCCTCATAAATGGAAGCCCATGTGAAGACATGCTGAGAAGGGGGCAGTGATGAGCCAGGAGAGAGACCCACTGACACTGTGATATAATCCTGAGATATGAACCTGAGCCTCCTGAACTGTGACGTAATAAACTTCTCTTGATGACGTCATTCAGGGCGCCCTTCTTAGTTACGGTAGTTCTAGCTGATTAAAGGAGGGAAGGGTTAAAGGGGACTCCTCTCTTCTACCATGAGTCACCCCTGTCCCACTTAATCTCACTGCTTTTTGTTATAAAACTCTTGAACTTTTTTTATGTTATTGGACTGACTTTTATTCTGTTTGAAGTTGCATTGTTCTTTGTTCCTGTTTAAGTTTCACATTTACCATGATGTGCTTTGGATTTATTTTGGAGTGGAAAAAAGAAGGAAGATATGGAGACTCCACAAAATTCTGATTATGCCACTTACTTATTGACCCTAAATGAATCCCTCCCTGGTTTTGAGCACTACCGACGGGGCTAGTATGTGGATGGAGGCCACTTACCAGAGGGGCGTATAGAACGACGATGAGACCACACACCTAAATGCCTGGGAGAGTACATGTGTTTGTATTCCAGTAGGTGTTGAATCTGATTATTTTGAGGCAGTTTATTCTAGTTTAATAAAATTGATTTATTAAAATATTTATATGATTCTAAATCTTACTCAGGTACTTGTTATTCTTTAATGCAAGCTCTGCACTTAGAATTGGAGCATTATACCTCTCTGTAGACTCAGGAAAGCAAATTAATTTTTTTTTAATCTTTGGTTCTCGTTTCCATATAGTTCTGGTTGTTTTGTACCGCTGAATGGTGGAGATACCAAGTCAATTTCACTAGATCACAGTGAAAAAGGGAAAACATTAGACATTTTGAAGTATCTGAAAAATAAATGACAGATGTACAGGGACAAATAGAAACTGTAACATCAAGGAAGAGAAAAGAGGAAAGAAAAGAAAAGGTGAAGGCCCCAAGAAGGGGTAAGTGTGGATGGGATATCAGTTACCACAGTCGTCAGTATTAACACTGACCCTTTCCTTTTAAGCCTCTAGCAGACTTTGTAACTTTTCTTACTGCAAAAGTAATACAGATCTTAAATGGTGAGGTGAGTAGACTACATTAAAAATTACCTGTATGCCTATCATTCAGAAAGATCAACTATTAAATTTTTGCCATTTTTAAATTCATAAAATTCTATTGTATTACATAGTATATTTAATAGCCTACATTTTTTACTAAGTTTGATAAAAAATTAAATATATTTGCGTGCACACACATATTTAACTTTGTGTGGAAGCTAAGAATTGGCATAAACTATCAGTGCCCTTGTGACTTGTTCAGTCTCTTTAAAAGGTAATTTGTTGGAAACTTTAAGCAGATAAGACCTTTGACACCAGTATGGTTTTGCTGATGCTTTAATTTGCATTTCTTTAATGGGGATTTGAAAAACTGTGATTCCTATGTTTACATTGTTATTTCCATTTAAAATCTCTTGAATTGACTATTCATACCTTTTACTTGTCTCTCTAGTATATATTTAAACTTTCTCAGTTTTTGAGTGTTTTTATAAATTAAATACATGAATCCATGTTATATCATGTATTTTGGTAATTTGTCACTTACCTTTTCATTTTATAAGGTTAGACGGTTGTAGATTCCAGTCCCTGTTACACTGGTGTGTTAATGTAGACTTGCCCTATTGTCAAAGGTATCTGGATTTACAGGATTTTGAAAATTAAACAGCAATAAAGGTAGGGGGAAGAAAGGAAGGGAGGGAGGAAGGGAAGGAGGGAAGGATAGAGGTAGAAAAATCCAATAAGGAATAAATTGGATAGCAGAAAATGGCTGTAGAGTGGTGGAAATTGTCAGGTTTTTGCACCCTCCTGCCATGAGCATCACTGATGGACCCCTGTGGTCCTACACACTGGGCTGATGGCAGCACCTGGAGTAGGGTGTGGGCACGTGTAGGTGGGCGCATCTGGGCTGAGAGGCTGGGCATGTAATGGAGGTGTCACGGGGATGCCAGCAGTGGCAGCAGCAAAGCAGAGAGCAGAGAACAGAGTCCACGAGACAACACCAGAGAGCCCAGAAAAAGTGAAGATTTGCCTGGGGTGGAGAGGCCTGCCTTCCTTCAGGCCTCCTGCCTTCCTCCAGGCCCCTGGCCCCCCGCCTGCTTGTACCTGGTGGCTTCATGACAAATGATGTAGAAAGATCAATAAAAACCTGAAGATGCCACCAAAGGCTCCAGGACTTTCCTTTCCCCGCCTGGATCACAGAGAACCAGCTCTGTGTCTTCTTGCCCCTACGGTGACCGATATATTACATTGTCATTTCTTGAATTTTTTACATAGGATTTTGCAATCAAGACATTATTCATCAAAGATCAAGAAAAAAGATAAATTCCAATTCAATTTCTTGGGAAACCCCACATCCACTTAAATGATTTGATTAACCTTTGAATTCACTAAGTGGGTTAATTGAATTATGTGTTTAACCCAAGGAGAGTTTCTATTTATTTGTCTCCAGAGGAGTTTGACTGCATCGAGCTCTTCACCAGAGGTCAAATGGTGATAGCTTCTGGGATCAATTACCGAACCACCTAATTAGATCGGATTAATCTGCACTGAACCATGACTTATCGTAGAGTAAGTGATGCTTCTTAGCACGTGAGCTTTGTTAACTTGACCACTTCTGGCGGGTTGTATACAAATACAGGTTTTGCCCTTTCGTGGACATCATGTCCCACAAGAGACAGACACACACAGCCAGCCTGGAAGCAGCACATAAAATCTATAATTTTCACTTTTCTGCAACATTTCAAGATGCTTGGAGATACATTTGAAGCACTCCTGTGTTCACGTGATAGTAATATTGGTGCTAACGTAGTAATGTTACAGGGCAGGGAGAGGGCACTCCAGAACCCCCAAACCTGCCCTGTTTAAATGGGTTCTGCTATCCACCGCATTAAGATAAACAGAAAAGGCCTTTAATGGAAAGGAATTTTAATACAATTAGGGTATAATACAGAAAGGATAAAGAATATATTTACTAAGTTAAGTATTTAAAGTTACTTATCTCCTTAAGGGTAAAAGTTTAGCCAAATAGGATTGGTCCAAAGCAAGGCCCAAAAACCTGCCACAAGTCTAAAGCAGTTTTTAGTAGTGATTTATAGAAAAGGGTTAGAAAGAGGTAGACAAATCTGGGAGGAAAAGAGTAAAATTAAAATTAAGATGAAAGTTGCCATTGTTAAGCTTCCCACGGGTTTTTTACTTGCATCTGTTTTAACCAGTTTAAGACCCAAAAGCAAGCACAGTGTTTTTACATGTCCCTCTGCTCCACGTGCCTCCTCCAGGTCTCCTTGCTGCTCTCCATCCTGCTCTCCATCCTGCTTCCTTCTTCCTCCCTTCCTTCCATCCTCCTCTCTGCAGATTCTTCTTTCCCTGCTCAGTTTCACCCACTTAGGGCAGAACCAGGATTCTGGAACTTCCCCCTTTCCGGGGGACCCCCGTTACAGTAACTTGTACTAGCCTGAGTCCTATTTTCACTTCAGAGCTATTGAGTGGAGGGGAAAGATCACGAGCACTGGGATACGACCATTCTGTCTCAGAGCCTGAACCCACCAAAGAACGCACTGCAGAGATGGCACGAATGAAAGGACTGGCTTTACTTCAGGCACCAGATTAGAGCGATGCAGTACAGAAACTGCGAAGATAACTTTGCTCTCTTGCCTGTTAGGTCTGGGTGGGAGAGAGGTCCAGAAAAGTTTACAATATGCTCACAAACTCATGGACAGTCACTTCTGTCTGTACACTATTCCTTATTCCTTACAGGATCCTTTGGATAAGCTACCTAGCATGGCCCAGTCACGAGGGGAAGAAGTAGAACATCAGTAGTTACTCAAGAGAGAGTGGGGACCCCATATCAGTTGGGGTAACACCCACTCAGGCGTGGCTGCCTCACAGTGACTAAGTGCAGCCCTCACAGAATGGTTTGCCCTGTGGTGATCAGGGCTTAGCAAGGATCAAGGCAGAAGGTGGCCCTTGTCCCAGCCCACTTTCTAGGGATATGCAACAAAAGACACATGGGACTGGATCCAAAGCTAAAAAGAAAAAAAAAAAATCATAAAAAGAAGGCTTCGTGCATCTATGTTCCTTGTGAATTTAACAACCTAAGAAAGAATCAGAAATTGAAACTCCGAACAAAATCTCTTTAAAAATAGATGTAACAAAGGACTACTTAAGTGTCACACACAGTGCTGGGGACACCGAGATGACAAGCTGTAATTCATTCTCCTTGTGCTCAAGAAAATGATAGAACAGTGTATAAGTCAGAATAAAGCACACAATTACCGCAGCTTGAAAGGGTGTAATGGCACGCTGCGGAAGTGCAGATGCACACTCTGTCATTTGTTTTGGACATCTGTCATTTTTGTGCCTGTCCAGTTTCTCTTCCTCTTCTTTGGGTAATAACACTCTGCCTTCCTGGTGGGAACCAGCACCTCCCCCATTCTCAGCCCACAGGTACTGAGTGTGCTATCAGCTCCTGCGTGGACACGTTCTCCAAGCTGCACCACTGGGAGCTCGCTCTCTCCCCCTACCCTTCTCTTTCTCCATACTTAACATGGTTCCAAGGACTAGGAACCTTGCCAGCTAGTTGCCCAAACCTATAGAAATACACATTCCCGGAATGAGTTCCACTGTACAAACCCCAGGAATTATTTGGAGAAAGGGAGACAGAGACTATGGTTCCAGAGCCCTTGCATCCAGCCATGACAGAAGCTGTGTTTGTCCCTGAGATTTAAAGTAAGCTAGTAAAGCCACTTCCTTTGTTGTTGACTCTATTTTCTGTTTGGCTTGCTTATCACATTTTAATGAAAAGATCTGTGATGAATATATGACTTGATCTGTAAAGATATTGTCTTTGAAAGTAAACGTTGAAAGACATTGTCTACAAACCGACCTGTGAATCATACTTATCTGGAAAAGGAAGGAAGACGGAAATGGACAAGCGCAGATCTTACACAGACTGACTTGAGTGTGGGCAGGGCTTCCTCAGATGCAAGTCGAAGCTTCAGTGGCTCTTGTAAGCCCCTTTCTTCCTGTGTCCCCTGTCTTCACATTACGGACGGACACAAGTTATCCTTCAGGAGAGGTGGGCTCTCCAGAAGAGTCCAGTTGAGACCTGAGATGCTTTTGTAAAGCAAACTAAGACCAGAAAAAAGCTACTTAGTTGATCTGCAGCCGAGACCACAGATGGATGAGTGAGATCAGCTCAACTTAGGTCTGTAGAACTGCAAAGCTAACCTACAGGTTCCTGAGAAATAAATTCCAAGGTGCTTGTGATGCAGCAAGAGCTAACTGACACCTAGTTCCACGCTTTGAACACATGCAATGTCTTCTACATTCACACAGCATCACGCTCATTCGGTCCAGTGCCATTGAGCCCGACTCACTATTGCCCTGCCTCGCTCCTGAGCATCTTATTCATGGGTTCTATAAAACTTATCCTTGTGGGGAGCACAGAGCCTTGAGGTTGCTCTCATTTTCATTGGAGATTACCTAATCTTCTTTCAAATCATTTTCTTAACCTTGTCAGCACCTGTCATCTGTGCTTAGCATATCAAATGGTTCTGAGCTACTTTTGCAATTCAGCTGTGCAGACCAGGGACGGACTTCCCTGAAATAAATCCACCACGGATAGTTCATCTGTCAGGAGAGGTTTACCACCAGTTTCAGAAATGCAAGGAGACATCCTATTTAAAAACAACAGGTCTGCCAGTGTCTTGCACAAAGAGCCCAAGCCTGACTCCCAGGGTTACTCAGGCAACACAAAATTCTTTGTAACTATTGGTGATGCAGAGAGGAAAGATGGGAGTAAGATAACAGACTGAGAGATTTGGACCTCTTATTATGCTAGAAATATTACACACATGATATGTTAATCCTCACAAAATCCTTGTGGGGTACATACCATTCTTACATCTTAAACAAGATAACATTTAGCTTAACAAAAGTTAAATGTCTTTTGGAAAATGCTCAGCTTGCACTGTTAGTGAAACTGGAATCTGAGCGAAGGTTTTAAGATTGCATGGCCATTCCATTATCCCATTTCTGGCATGAGTAAGTCTAATAGAACACGTCCCTCGATTTACAGGAGGTGTGTATTCTTTTCTCAGCCTAACTCCTCACCAGTGACCTGACCTGGACCAGCACAATCTAGCCATGTTTCTCACTTGCAATGTGAAAAATGAATTGACTGCCATTTCATTTAGGCTTAAGACTGGATTATCTCAACAGTCTCAACAATTGTAGCAAGAGATAGACTTTTACATGTAAGGCCAAATTTTATATGATATATTTATTTCTCCCCCAAAATAAAAGCCAGTACTCTAGTTTTTCACCACCATTGTTCAAAACAAGGTAGAAGGGTGTTCAGTGTGCCCCCAAATCAGAAGAAAGCCAGGACTGAGGCAGGACACCTGTTTAAATGCACTTACTGCCCCCATGAACATACTGGGAAATGACCCTACCTGCTTTGGTGGATGGGAGAGTAAAACAATCTGCACAGACTTGACATCTGAAACACCTGTGCAACCTATGGGTAAAGCAGTCTTTTCAACAACAGTGATGACTATGGAGCAAAACAAAGATTTAACAATGGGCGCACAGCCATTGCATCTCTGCAGTGCACTCTTTAGAAAGGAAGAGACTGACTCCTCCATTCCCTTCCTCTGAGCAGAGATAACATCAACACTTCTATATACATCAGGATGACTTAGAACCAGAAGCCCCCCAGCCTCCCCCATCAAGAATTATTACATCTTTAATATTAATGACTCACTGTTCCTACCTGTATAAACTGAATCCAGATGTGTGTTCATCGAAACAGCTCTCATCGAGTAAAAGCTGTCAGACTGCTTACTGGGTCTGAATCCTCACTTAAGTATCTAATAAACTCTTCGCCATACTATCATTGAAACTTTATTTACAGTTAACATTCCAAATGTCATCTGTGTCCCTGAGAGGGGGGTAGATTCCTGATAACAGCTGAGGACAAGCAGCTGGTCGTAAGAGGGCTCTGAGAAAATTCTGTTGTGATATGAGACATTCTCCCAGACTTTACTATTACTATACATTGCAAAGTGTCATGATATGTGAGAAATTATGAAGCCGTGTTTACCCATGCTTAGCTAGATGTCAGCAGTGTGCTTTTCATGGTGCTTTCAGCTGTGGTCTGTCTTCACTTTGTGTTCTCAGCGCCAAGTCCTCCTTGCTCCTCCTACTTATTGTGACTTGGTCAAATTATTTCCTACTCAGTAGAGTGGGACTAATAATAACACCTGCCGAGAGGTTTGCAGCTAATCAAGTGTGTGAATATAGAAGATGTAGTAGAGCGTCTTTTATATTCTATGGCTTTTATATTTTAGATATTCAATATGTATTTAGATATAGAGTCTATATGTATTTAGATATATTCTATATCTTTTATATTTTAGAAGCTCAGTGACATCTACCAGTCTGTTTTAGGGTAAAGAGTCAAGTGGAACTGATATTGGATCCAAACTCTACCTTTTACTTAGCATGGCACAGGTGGTAACTCAAGTGTCTGCTTGGAGATAAGTGTCTTTATTTGTAAGACAGGGTGTTAAGTCCTCCTCTATAGATATTCTGAGTATTTGAAATAATATATTAGCATGTGATTGGCCCAAAGTATGTGTTAAAAAAATAGAAGTAGCTCTTATAATTAGATCTCCTAGTGTGGCAATACCTTCATTTCTGAGTCTTGAGGCTACAATCATACAAGTTCTTCCTGTCGAGAAACTTCACAAGACAAATCAATGCAGAGTTCTCTTTTAAATAGAACAACAAAGCAGCACGCAGGGCTGACTGCAGTTGCATTAGTCTTCAAAACAATTAAGCATAATGCTAAATCAGGATAAACTACATTTCTGAATTTATCTACAATGTAATGAATAACATCTGCATCTCCCGGGGAACAATTTATACTCTTCTGTAAAGCACAGCACACTGCTGATTGGATTCTCTCCCACTCCTTCTGCTTATTTCTTTATAATTTGGTAAATCTTTCCTTTTTAGAGTCAGACTCGTACTGGCAGGATCTTACTGCCTTAGTGCTTCATTTCTTACAGGAAGGCTCTGGGCACTGGAGAGGCCTAGTCACCTCCTCATGGAGTCCCACCAAGGATGGAGGGAATAGCTCAGAAACCCAAGTGATGCCCCTTCCTCGCTACACCTGCTTCCCTGAAAACTGGAATCTCAAATGAGAGGGAACTCAAAAAAGCATCTGCTGCATCCTTCTGTTCACCTCATGAATCCAGTCTGGATTACCAACATGCAGTGGCCAAATGAGCGTTGTTGTTCCTTCCAGTTTTATTGGGAAATGATGGGTGTGCACCACTGTGTAAGTTTAAGATGTAGGGTGTGATGACGTGACTCACGTCGACAGTGAAATGATGGCTGCAATTGGTTCAGCTGGTAGCCTTCTTTCTCATAGACACACAATGAAGAGAAAGAAGGGAAAAAGAAAGCAACAAATTATCCTTATGGAGAGGACTCTTTTTCCTCTTTGGTATTGCACGTTAACATTTATAAGTTCAGGTATCCTTTGTGACAACAGCATAAGTGTGCCCACACTGAGCTCAGTGTTGGAGTGCTAAGATAGTCTAGAGACTTACTGGTGGCTCCTTTGCTGTCTACTGAAAAGCAATGTTAGCTGTGGCATCGTCATGTGGTGTAAAGGCCTCTTCTCAGCATTCTTAGTGGTCAAAAAAGGGGCATCTCTGAGTGCCAGGCATCTAGCATTCAGGATGCAGTGTGTTTTGGGGTCAGAATATAGATAGGGGCATGAGGATATATAAATCTGGGCTCTACAGAGTCCATTTCAGATGCCGTGATTCTAATTTCCAACTGTTACATATAGCTTTGGAAAAGAATGCTGAAAACAAATAGGTTTCAGAGAGGTAACATTTCTAGATACATTAAGCTGTGAAAAGATGTATTAAAAAATTGAGAATCAAAACACACAAAACCATTATAAGTTCAAACGAAGCTTTTTTCATTTAATGACATTAAACTACCTTTGGTGGCACTTGGTTTGCTATTTGAATTATTAGGCTCATCATATTTCAATTAGAGCATTGAGAATCTAATATCTACCTGGCACTCTGTGGGGACTTTATGAATGGAATCACACTTAAATTACTGATCTCACCCTGAAGTGGGAGATGGCATATTTTAATCATCCTTCTCATACCTGGAAGACAGAATAAGCAATGACACTTGAGCAGGCAGGAAGAGTGTTCGAGGTAGAACTGATAGGCTATGACAAACATTTGGGGGGAGGTGGTTGGGGGTATTTGGTTGAAATGCCAATTTTTAAGTCTTCTGAGTTCATGTTGAGTTTTAGCTGAGCCAGCTGTGACTCCTACCCTCCCAGGGCACACAGACTTGCAGACGGCCTTGCATTGTGGGGGCTGCCTTACTGGAAACCTGTGGGTGTTGATTCGTATCCTCAAGTTGCTCATTTCCACATCGTGGCCAGGGAACTTTGCAATGTGAGGACACAATTCGGAGATGTACAATCTCCAGTGTGTGTGTGTGTCTGTGTGTGTCTCTGTGTGTGTGTCTCTGTGTGTGTCTCTGTGTGTGTCTGTGTGTGTCTGTGTGTGTGTCTGTGTGTGTGTGCGTGTGTGTCTGTGTGTGTGTCTCTGTGTGTGTGTGTCTGTGTTCTACTCAGCTCCACAGGCTGCTAGAGTGTAAGCATGAGACTTAGATTATTCCGATGGGGCCTCCCTGGTGGTGCAGCGGGTTAAGCAGCGCACTGTGAAGCAAACCGCAGCCACTGCAGCACGAGTTCGATCCCTGCCGCCGGCCAGGGAGGGGACCCACATGGCACAGCAGACCTCTCCGGCCTCGCCTGCTGCCCCCTCAGCAGTGTGTTTGGTGGATCCGCCTGTTCTGCTCCTTGCTCTGTCTGGTGAGTCCTCTCACTGCCCTGGACTCTGGCCTGTACCCCAGGCCATTTAAAAATAAATATTTTTTAAAAATGATTATTCCGATGAATCTTTAATTTGGAAGTGAGCATGAAGACAAGCGGACTCTTCTGATATGGCCCCGATCACATGGTGCAGGGAATACCTGGGTAAGGCGCAGGTGCCTCCCTCCCTGCTGCGCAGAGCCTAGTGCCACGGCAGGCGAGGTCATGCCCGGCGTTGTCCTTGGGTGCTCAGGGTCCCTGTATCCCAATGAGCGGTGGTGAAATTTTCTGTGCTCTGTTCGATCCCTAAAGGCAGCACAATCCCCAGAGGTCTGCTCCAGGTTTAGG
Organism: Galemys pyrenaicus; assembly: GCA_019455555.1. Taxonomy (NCBI): domain Eukaryota; kingdom Metazoa; phylum Chordata; class Mammalia; order Eulipotyphla; family Talpidae; genus Galemys; species Galemys pyrenaicus. Next base: position 3,327,870 of record JAGFMF010011709.1, on the reverse strand, counting down.
CAGTCAGGAGGTACTTGGTACAGTCTTTGCAAAGAATTTAAAATTCAGTGATGAAATTAACACAAGAGAGTCTGCTTTTCATTATCACCATGTGTCCGTAATTCTAAATCACCTCAGGGATAAAATACTCCTCTTCCCTGGCGCAGACCATTCCTGAAGAATTCCCCACTCTCTTATGCCACCTTTATCTGCAACTAAGGACTTAGACCAGCAGAGGGTGAGGGTTAACTAATCTTGTCAAGTCTGCAGCAGGGAAAATGATCACTGCATTAGTTAGTTGGGAGAAGCTGTTCTGAAATAATGATGATGAGTGTAGTTCTAGACATGTTAAATTTGAGGTAATTGTGAGCTATGCAGAAACTGTGCCGTGGAGAGTAGGAGAGAGACCCCAGCTGCAATGTTGCTACAGGAATTTGGTCATTGATTAATCATTCCAGCAATGGGTCGCAATCACTGCTTGAGTTATTACTCGGTGCCAGATCCTGTTGCTGCCTTACAATTTTAAATAGTTTTATGCCTGATATAATATAGTTATATAGTTTCCTTTCCTTTTCCTTCTCTTCCTTTGACTTCCTTTTTGCTTATTCTCCCTCACCTCCCGCCCCCAGTCAAGAAAACTGAAGACTAAGACCACTGTGCAAGTATGTTAGTATGTTTAAGGCTACTTAGCAAGAACAGGCCAGGCCAGATTTTAACTTTTATCAATTTGACTTCCAAAACCATCTTCAAAGTCAGATGTATTTCTAAGGAAAAAGCAGGGACTTGAAATGAACAGGGAGATGAGGGAAAAGGGTTGCACTTTAGGATGAGAAAAATTACCTTGGGAGAAGGTAACGATGAAGTGAGTAAGACAGGAGAGAGAGGCCGGCCTGCTTCTAGAGGAGACTCGGGCAATAGCCAACATTCGCAGATGAGGCACTGAGCTTTGCTCTTTGCTCTGAGGTGAGTGTGATGGGAAAGTTCATCCTGGCCTGGGAGAGAGTACAGTCTCCAAGCGGACACTCGGAGAACCCATCACAGCACTTCAAGGTGAGTGGCATGAAAGGAAACGCTTTCAAGTGTGATGGGAAGCTCAAGGGAAGGCTGGGGAGGGTTGCTTGCTGGAGCATGTTTTCAGCCAATCTCAATGGCCAGGAGTGAACCCACAGCAGGGAGCGTGAGAAGCCCTAAGAGAGGCCACAGGGTCATGGGCAAGGAAGGGCCTGGAAGAGGTAGCAGCAGTGGGCACAGAGGGAGTGAAAAATGGGTTGGAACCCCTGGAGTGTAAAATGCAAAGTACAGATTGCCAGGAAAATGACTGCTTGAAATGAAGGGGAAATTGGCATCTACAGGTGCTTCTGTGATGCCAAGTTCAGAGACAACTTTTCCACTCCGATTTCAGTAGTCTAACAGCTAACCCATTTTGGCAATTTCTTATCCAGACTTTTCCTATGTTCCATTCATCAATGTATTCTACCCCTAGCCTGTAATAGTGCTGGAGCTGCTGAGTTACATTCCCCTGAATGAATGTTTTTAGTGTGACAACTATTTATTTCGTGGCGGTCATATGTCAAGTCCAAGTCTAAACTATTATGTAGATTTATTCCTCTAATATTCATAAACACCTGTTTATCATTATTCCCATTTTGCAGATGAACATGTTTTGACAAAGGGTAAAGTCACTTAGCTAAAAGGAGGTGGCGACATCATTTATTCACACTTGTGAAAAGCAAACCCCGAGTGCCCTGTTGAATTGCAGGTCCTGATGCAGGGCGTCCCCAATGGGACCCCAGAGTCTGCCTTCCTGAGCCCCGCTAGGGGAGGTCAGGGCTGCCTGGCACTGCAGCAGACATGCAGGCTTGATGGCACACAGGTCCACTTCATGGAAGCCGTGGGGATGGAATCTGCTGGCAGTCCCCATGGTTAGCCCCTTCAAGGGGCACCCCAACTGTCTAGCAGAGGGGTAGTCTTCCCAGGTCACCCCTCACCCTCTAACAATGAACATGGTCCAGACCCAGGTCTGGGTCATCCCAGCACAGGCAGACTCTGCTCATGAGTGGTCTTTGCCTTGGACTTCCTTTGGGTTGACGGAGACTTGCTCTGAGGCCACTCTCCCCCACCCCCTGTCCCTGCCTGTCCTTTGCTAGGTGTTACTCCTTTGCTCTCTGAGCTCCATTTCCTCAGTGCCCTCAGAGAACCACGTTTACAGCAAAAACTTTGAGAAGCAAAGAGGTAAAAACTTTCATGTCTGCTACTTGACTTCCAAGCCCCTGAAGCAGCTGAAGAAAGTTGTTTTGCCTCCCAGTTTATTCTCCTTTGCCCTTGTCCCTGAACTCACAGTATAGACCAGATGAGCTTAAAACATACAAGGAGGGGCTTGATCCACTGTATTCTCATCTGTGCTGACCTTGGTCTATCTATCCTAACTTTGCTGAAAAAATCCAACCTATTTCTTCATTTCTTTTGCAGGGGGTTCAATTAGCAGTAAAAGGAGCTTACAAACAAAAACTCATAATGAAACACAATCCTCACTACGAGTAACGTGTAGCATATTGAGCTGAGTCGGGAGCCTCGGAGCTTACGTTCCACCCCCTTCCTGAAGATTATCCTCGGGACCTCAGGCTCAGTCGGGAACCATTTGAAAAACAATTATTTTCTCATGCTGACTCCCAGGATAGCAGGCTGGAACAATCTTTCACAGCCTCCTAATAGATACCTTGCTTGAAACTGCTGTTTAAGTCAAAACCACCAGCTTCTTCTCAATGAATTGGAAGGTAATGCAGTTTTAATTTTAAGTCCAATTATATCTTGAGGGATGAATGGTACAGGGCAAATCCATGCTTAGGGGCAAACAGGAGTGATAAATCATTCACTTACATGATCAGATTGCTTGCAAGCTCCTCTGGGGAGCTCAGAAAACAGAAAAGAATAGTGCAAAGAACAGTTAAAATCAGCCTCTTTGGTGAAGAATAAAATGGAAGGGAAGGTCAAAGTAGACTTCGTCTACATCAATCAGGATAGTCAAGTTATGCTGTGGTTAAATAAGAGTTCAGGCCTTGTAGCAATGAAAGCCTGTTTTTGCTCATACTCACGTCAACCCAGCTCGTTGACTGCATACAGCACTATGCAATCTGCTGTTGGAGACTCCAATTTGGTGCCCACAGTGAGGTCACCACACAGAGGGCAGGGGACATGGTACATAAGATGTAAAGCTCCCGTTTATCACCCATAACCTCCACTGTCACACAACCAAGGAGAAGACAATGTGAGGTCATCTGTCCAAAATGAGAACCTGGAATAATCGACCTGGATTGCAAATGGCATTGGTGACTTGCCCTTCCTTTTGTCTGTGCTCATGGCATCCAAGTGAGATGAAACTGAAAGTAGAAGTAACACTTATTAATTGCTCCATTATGCACCAATCTTAGGTAGGTACTTTGGGACTTAAACTCTCAACAGTGTTGAAGCAGATGTGTTTGTCCTTGGATTCGTCCCTATACTGATAGGCGATCTCACTCTCCTGGGGTTTCTGGTATACCCCAAAATGGGAAATGCATCGTTACATTTTTTAACTTAATAACTGCGAATTTTTCTCACTTGCCTTGTCTATGCTTCCTATGTGACATTCATGTGCTGAACCTCACATGTATGGCTTTTCTCCAGGGCTGTCTCCACTGGGACATGCATACATGGGGGCAAGAGCCATGTCTGTCTGTCCACCATACCTCACATCTGCATTCCACACATACACTCCACTGTCACTTTGGGGAGGCACTGCTGATTTTTGATAACTAATTGAGTGACTCACTGGCTAAAGCAATGAATGATGAATGAACACATACAGGAGGATCGTGGGCCTGGGAAAGGAATATTCTAGTACTTTCTTGATTGGAAAACTAGGAAAACTAGCTGCCTGCCATCAAAGTCCTTCAGGAAAGATTCTAACTTAATCCTAGAACATGGGAGTCATGGCTTTTCCCGGGTCTCGGTTCCTGGAATGCACAGAGGTCCCACCTCCCAGCCACCACCTCCCAGCCTCTCACTCAGGATAACAACAGTCTGCCAACTCCACACCCCGACACAAGGGTGACTCCTCCCCCTTGGAGGGTGTGGGCTGACCAGCCTCACCAGCCCAGAGAAGCCCGTGAGATGACACAGAGGCTTGAGCTGGTCCCGATGTCAGAGGTGAGTCCCTAGGGCCTGAATCGTGGAGCGACCTTTGTAAGAAAAGCACCATTTCTTCCCCTGGACCCCAGTTTGCTCGCCACCCCTCCCACTTTCAACAAAATGTGAAACAAGGTCACCGCCATGCGCCCCGGGTGACTTTGGAGGGCTGGGGTGCAGGCACCGCTCAGCATGACGCACAGTTCTATATAAATTACCAGGAGTGCAGAGAATTACATAGAAACTGGAGTCTGATGGACATGGGGTGTGATTTATGTAGAACTGGAGTAATAGGCAGGGATTTGAAAATTTGATGGGAAGCTCAAGAAATTCAATGAAAGTAGGTCTTCAGAGGCAAGTTTTGCTGTCTGTGAATGTTTTCAGAAATACCTCTGAAGAGATAATACTATCCAGGTGAGCTTAATAAAAAAGAATTTTCCTTTTCATCCCTTCCAGTCTTCCCCTTTCACCAAATCTCCAAATAGAGAGAAATGTGGGCTTATTGGGGCTGTTCTTCCTTAGTTTCCTGGCTTCCCTTTTTAACCTTTCCTTTTTTTTTATTTGAATCTTGATCTGTCTTTTTTTAATATATATTTTTAATTTACATATATTTGACATCAATTGTAATCCCCATGTGTTCCCCATCACCGTAACACCAGTGCACCATCACTTCAGTCCCCCGTGCTCCCGTCTGCCCTCCACCCTTCCCCTCTCCCCTCCCCACCAAGTGTCCCCAGTTTGTCCTTGTCTTTTCATTTTTGGTTTTTGTTTCTTTCTTGTTGTTATTATTATTATTGTTCTTATTCCTTTCCTTGATCCTTATTTGGTTCCCTTATAATACTCTGGTTTCTCTTCAGATTGTATAAATCTTTTGCCTTTTTAACCTTTCTAATCTCGCTCTCCTTCCTTTTGTTTTTTATTGAATTTCTTGCAAAAGAAAAAAAAATGCTAGAAAGAACGTTACTAGAAAGAGCAAGTTAACCCAAATTTCTGACAATGCACAGCTCTCAAATGCTCAACGAGTCACCTGATGCTAGAGGCGCAGCACTCCTAACAAACCCAGGTGTCCCCTGGAAGGAGAGAGAAGCTCTCTTCCTCTGAGAAGCAGCCATCAAACTGGGAGAGGTCGCCCATCTGGCTCTAGGCCGGCATCCTGGCTGGCAGTCTGGGGTGTCTGGTTTTAAATCCTTATTCGCCTTCTTGCCACCTCTGTGACCCCCCATAAGGCAGTCCACTCCTTGGAGTCTGAATGTCATCCTTCCAAAACACGAAATCAGTCTTCTTCCCAGGACGGCTGGAGGAATAAATGACAGGACCCATGCTAACTGCGGACCCAGAGCCTGGAGGCATTAGTTCCCTGTAAGTTCAGAATGCTTAGGCTCCCTCCTAATTTCCAAGATTAGGTGCTAGAAAGGAGGCTAGAAGGAGGTAGGAAGAACAAATTCTTTGGTTCTGCCTTGTTTGGGGACAAAAACAGACATCAACGTGCAAGCAAACTGCAAGCTGATTGATTGGAATCACAAATACGAATTATTTCTGTTTCATGCACAAGTCACTTGGCCATAGGAGGAGTCTGATTTTCCAAACTTGGCCTCCTGACACTGTCCTGGGAAGAGGGAGTCATGGGGTGAAGAGCAGAAGGGACTTGGGAGGCCTGTTCTGCCTGGGAAGCAGCACTGGTGGTAACTTATCCAAGGAGGGACCCACAGGAGGAGCAGAGTCTCCTGGGAGATGGTGAGTTTCAGTTGTCAGGTTGAGCTTAATTCCCATTTTTCAGAGCATCTTTCTCTGGTACATTTTCTCCAAGGTCAAGGTAGCACATGTCCTTTGTATATAAAAGGAGCCCCAGCTCTCCCGTGCAGCCACCCCTCAGGAGCAGTCTTTGTGACTCTCCTTTCCAGCTTCTTATTTTTAAGATGACCATCTACAGGTCCTCTGTGCTGGTGACTGAAAGGTCATTTGTCTCCTCCCTGAATTCACTTTCTTTACTTTTCTCTAGTCAACCCATTGCCTTTGGTACCAGACATATTTTTTCTCAATGAGTCATCCAAGAACAACTCCACTCACCAACAGTATCCTATGTCAGAGAAATTGCACCAGACACTTCAACAGGCAAGGGAGACTTTAATCAACACTGTTGCAGCAGGGGACAGACTGATCTCAACTCTGTCCAAACAAAAGGCCAGAGGGTGGCTTAAGTGCTGGTATGAGTTAGTAGGAAAGTAATGGAAGATTTTTGGGACAGATGCCTGGTGTGACCTGGCCATCTGCATTTGCTAATTGACCTTGATCAAAGAGGGTATCTCTTAGGATGATGATTCCATTTCAAAGGGATGGCTCCCAGGCCCTTGAGAAAGACATTACTGGGCAATAAAACTGTCCAGAGGCTGGGAGATTTACATCCCAAAAGGGGGAGAAGGAATTTACAATTGAAAATTCTCTAGCCTTAATTCTCAGGGGAAGGGAGTTACTGAGCTTAGCTTCAGGAAGAAGCCTGTGTGAAGTTCAGTCCAGCTGAGGGGAGGACTAAGGAAGCCTCATCACTCCCTCACCAAGTGGGTACTGCCAATCTCTGACCCCGCAGAGGGCCTGACTACCATAGGGCAGAATGAAATAGCAAATCTACGAGTGGAACTCCACCAGGATTATAGGACTGGACTGTTCTGCGTGGACTCACCACTCCTCCCAACACACAATGTGGTCACCCTTCTGATGGGTCAAGTCCAGAGCCCCCACACCCCTCAGTGAGCACCCCTGATTCCCACATGCAGGCACAGCTTCAGCTTAATGCCCCAGTGGCTACAACAATCGGAGAAGAATCGATTATTTTTATATAAGAGTAATTAGAAGGGAAAAAGACTGTGACATTATGGGATTCCTCAGCACAGGAAATACGAAGTAGAATTCTCAGCCTTCCACTGGAGATTAAATTGAAATTAGCCTCCCACCATGGGTGAAAGAACACAGGAAGGAAGGTTTCGATGACAACTTGGAGGTTCGGTTTTCAACAATACCATCTGAATGTTCACATAGTGTTACAGGGCAGGGAGAGGAGCATCCTAGAACCCCCAAGCCTGCCCTCTTTGAATGGGTTTTGCTATTTGCTGCATTAAGACAAACATACAAAATTTTTAATGGAAAGGAACTTTAATACAACTAGGGTACAATAAAGAAAGAACAAAGAATATAGTTACTAAGTTAAGCATCTAAAGTTACCCATTTTTTTGAGGGTAAAAGTTTAGCCAAATAGGATTGGCCTAAAGTAAGGCCCAAAAACCTGCCACACATTTAAAGGACTTTTTAGTAGAGACCCATAGAAAAGGGTTAGAAAGAGTTAGATAAATTTGGGAGGAAAAGAGCAAAATCAAAATCAAGATGAAAGCTGCCATTGCTAACCTCCCCACGGGTCTCTCACCCACATCTGTTCCAACCAGTCCAAGACCAAAAAGCAAGCACAGTTTCTTTACATGTCCCTCTGCTTTACGTGCCTCCTCCAGGTCTCTTTGTTGTTTTCCATTTTCCTTTCTTCTCTCTTCTCTTCTCTGCAGAATTTTTTTTTTTTCCTCAGCTTCACCCACTTAGGGCGGAACCAGGATTTTTGGAACTTTCCCTTTTCCTGGGACCACCCTGTTACAATCTAGGGTGCTCCTCTCCCTGCCCTGTAACAATAGTACGTTTTCACTTTGTCTCCCTGCCTAATGATTATTGTAGTCTCCTACACACTCCAACTGTAGTAGGTAACACCTAGAGAAGGTCCTCCCCCTTCCTTGATGATCTTAACATTCCTCCCACATAACTGCCCTTAGATATGATGGCTGCCTTTCTTCCTCTAATTATTTCTCCTGGGCACAGCCTCCTTTCCCACCAAGTTTATGCTTCTTAAGGAAGAGTCTTCATCTTCCATCTGTCAGGGAAGTTTAAGCAGTAATCAGCAAGAGAAATGCAATGCCCCATGAATGTTGTAGAAACTGAGATTTCTGGAGGCATTAATTTCTCTTTAATAGTTTCCAGGTCCCTTGCCAACAAATCAAAAGAGGTTTAATTTTCCTTTATGAAGTTTTCATTGAGCATTGTACAACCTACTTCTGATGTCTCTGATTATCCAGTTAATGTATTATTCAGATCCCTTCTTCTACTAGGAAAACTCAGTGGAGGTTTTTTCTTTAGTTTATTACCAATTAGCACCTGTATCAACTGGAAAAATTATATTGTTCAATTTTATCCAATAATGGTGCTCATTAGACACTTTAAGAGAAAAGTTGCTTAGGAAAGGATTGAAATTCTTTAGTAAATTGGTTTTTAATTCGTTTCCCCAACAAATGTATACGTCAAACACGAGGGCTGCAAGAGCTAGTAAGTCCCATTTTCCACCCTTAATGAATTTCTAATTAAGAAGAAGGAAAATGTGACTATAGTTCATTAGCCCACCCATTTTCCCCAGCAGGTTAAGGGCAGCAAGTATTTAAATTAATATGGCTATTAATGTCAGGGAAGGGTAGGTGTAGTCATGATTAAGTGGTGTTACCACTAGGTACTCCTAGTCCTTGGTCCTACCTATGGGGGCTCATCTCGCTATCAATATATTACACGGTGCTTCCTGCATGAAAATTGTATTAATCAGCATCTACATGACTGTATAATTTTGGGATACATCTTCACATCTCCGTGTGTCCAAATGCTTCATTCTCCCTCCACTGAAATTCCCACAAAGATGTCCTACTTCCTTTCCTCCGCCTTCCCTCTGGTAAGCAATGCATTTTTCAAAGCCTAAGAGTTATGTTCACTATACTTTGTCAGTTTGTTTTCTTCGGATATTTAAATATCACAAATAAGTAAAACCATCCAGTATCTGTATTTCACAGTCTCATTTCTATTTACCTTAGCATAATTACCTCAAGATCCATTCTTTTCGTGCCAAAAGTATTAGTTCATCTTTTTAACAGCTGAGTAGTATTCCATTGGGTAGATGGTCCACACATTGTTTATCCACTCATCTGTCATGGACATTTAGATTACTTCCTTACATGTCACTTTGCTGCGTCCCTTCCTGGAGGGCCTGCTGATGCTGAGTATGCTGGGGATTTTAGTCAAAGTTTCCCATTCATTCTAGGCCTGAAGAAGTGGCGAGTTATTTTGCTCACTGTGAGAACTCATGCCTAGGTGGCCGCTGCCCCAAGGAGGACAGCAGGCCACGGCGGAGTAGCTCAGGCAGGGCCAAAGCTGGGCACCACTCTGACCAGCGGAGGTGCCATCAGGAAGGCGGCCTTCTCATGTTTGTGCACTTAATTTATTACAATGTTTACAAGTGGAAGCTGTGTGGCTGCCCAGTGGGGAAAGTCTGCCGGCATCATTTTTCCAACAACATGTTCTCATAGTCATGTTTCGTTGTTCTCACAATGTTTCAAACTGTTGTATGTTATGGTGCCCTGCGGTCAGCGGCCTCTGATGTCATTATTGTAACTGTTTGGGGGGGTCCTACTCCCATGTAAGGGGACACCTAACAAATATGCTGTGTGTGTTCTGTCTGCCCCACTGAGCAGCGGTTCCCCGTGTGCCCCATCTCCTCAGGCCTCCCTCGTCCCTTAGACGCAGCAGTGGTGGATCAGGCCAGTGAACAACCTACATCAGCCTCTGGGTGTTCAAGTAGTGGGGTGGGGCCAGTGTTGAATGTCTTCCACTCTAAATGAAAAGCCAGAAGTGAGGAAGGCATTTAAAGCTGACACAAGGGGTCTCCCTGGTGGCGCAGTGGGTTAAGCAACGCACTATGAAGCAAACCTCAGCTACTGCAGCACGAGTTCGATCCCTGCCTCCGGCCAGAGGGGTGATCCACATGGTGCAGCAGACCTCTCCTGCCTCCCCGCTGCTCCCTCAGCAGTGTATTTCAGTCGATCGATTTGCCTGTTCTTTCTGCTCCCCACTCTGTCTCTGGTGAATCCTCTCACCACCCCTAGGCTCCAGGCTGTACCCCAGTTCTTGTATACATAAATAAATAAATCTTTAAAAAAAAATAAAGCTGAGGCAAGCTCAAAGCCAGGCCTCCTGTGCCATGAGCCATGTTGTGAAGACAAAGGGAAGCTCTAGAAGGAAATGAAAGTGTGGTTCCAGTGACACAAGAATGACTGCAGAGTGAAACGGCCTTATTGTTGATGTGGAGAAAGTGCTAGCGGGTTGGGTGGAAGGGCAAACCAACCAACATTCCCTTGAGCCAAAGCTGAATCCCAAGCAAAGCCCTAATTCTGAATTCTGTGAAGGCTGAAGAGGTGAGGAAGCAGCAGGAGAAAAGTCTGAAGGTGCAGACATTGGCTCGTAAAGAAGTGCTGTCCACAATGTGAGGTGCAAGGTGCAGCAGCTGGCGCTGAGGTGTAAGCTGCCCTTTGTCCAGAAGATTGACTGGAGGTGATGGATGAAGGTGGCTGCACTTGATGGCAGGTCCCCATGTCAGGACATGGCCTCTGTTGGAAGGAGACGCCCTTCAGTGGAGCAGGCTGCATGATGCAGGATGCTGCTCTCAGGATGTCCATCCATGTGGAGAGAGGAATAGTGCCCGACCTCAAAGCTTCAAAGGGTGGTCTGACTCATCAGCAGCTAGAGCAGATGGTGACTTTAGTTTGGGACCAGTGTACATTTACTGTTCCAAAAGCTAGGGCCATTGCCAGTTATGGGAAATCCCTTTGCCCGTGCTTTATAAGGAAAAAGCAAAGCCTGGTCAGCACATCCTTTATGCCCTCTGCGGAGATGACTGCTCAGGGAAGACTGTGTCACAACGTCACTGCTCTCTGACGACACACCTGTCGCCCAAGAGCGCTGAAGAACTGGGGCAAAGAATCAGTGTTGCTGGAGCTCCCTGGTGGCACACAGGCTAAACTCTTAGTGTGATCAAGCTATCGCCACCCTCTGTGGCATGAGTTCGAACCCTAATCCCCGGCCAAGGAGCCAACCCACACGGCTCAGCAGACCGCTCCCGTCTCCCCGCTGCTCCCTCAGCAGTGAATTTCAGTAGATCTGTCTGTTCTGCTCCCCGCTCTCTCTGCTGAATCTTCTCACACACACACCCACACACCTCTGGCCTACACTCCAGCTCTTGTATGCATAAATAAATCTTTTAAAAAATCATATTAGTGTTGCTTTTGTGCCTGCTAATGCATCTACCCTGCAGCCCTTGACCAAAGACTAAGTGATGCTCAAGTCTTGTCACCGAAGAAATACTTCGTAAGGTGATGGCAGCGACTGGAGTGATGTTGCTGAATGGGCTGGGCACAGTCCACGGGGACTCTGGAACGCGCTTAGCATTCTAGATGCCACTGAAACATTCATGACTCATGGGAGGAGGTCAACACAACATTAACAGGAGTTTGGAAGAAGTTGATTCCAACTGCGCGGACCACTTAGAGAGCTTCAAGACTTCCATGGAAGAAGTCACGTAGAGGTGCGGTGGAAGCAGCAAGAGACCTAGAAGCAGAAGTGGAGCCTTAAGAAGTGGCTGAACTGCCATCTCAAGATAAAACTTTAATGGATGGGGTATTGCTTCTTACGGAAGAGCAAGCAGAGCAGTGTCTTGAGATGGAAACTTCTGGAAGAGATGCCCTGCACGTTACTGAAATAACAACAAAGGATTTAGAATATTACATATACTTAGTTGATAAAGCAGCGGGAGTCTTTATTCCAATTTTGAAAGTTTTACTCTGAGTAAAATGCTTCCAAATAGCACTGTGTGCTACAGAGAAATGTTTCATGGGAGGAGGAGTACATTGGTTCACTGTTGTTTTATTTTAAGAAATTGCCACAGTCACCCACCTTCAGCAAACACCACCCTGAACAGTCAGCAGTGATCAGCGTGAAGGCCAGACCCCCGCCAGCAGAGGCGACAGTGCGAGGGACGTTTGGAAGACCATCGTTCTTTTTAGCAATAAAATATTTTCGGTTAGAATATGTACATTCTTTCTTAGGCATAATGCTATTGCAGACTCATAGGCTGCAGCAGAGGGTAACATGACTTTTCTCTGCACTGGGAAACAAAAGCATTAGCAGGACTCACTTCACTGCAACATTCACTTTCAGGAGGTCTGTGGCTGAACCCACGATAGCTGCAGGGTGTGGCTCCACAGGAGTTTTATGTTACTGAGTTTGGTGTATTGGGTTAGAGAACAGCTTGGTGGCAACATCTGCCGATACCTGCCTCTGTCACATTTCAGAGGGAGTTAAACAACAGGTGGGGATCACAGAACTGCTCTATCAGAGAGCCAGTGCCCCCTCCTCCAGGCAGACTTCTGGGAAGGCAGGATCAGTGCCTGTGGCTCGGTCTCAGAGTTCCACCCTGCTTCCCCTGAATCTAATTCTTATGAATTCTTTTTTAAAAAAGAATGTATTTATGCATACAATGGAATTTATTTACTTATGCACACAATAGCTAGCATATAGGCCAGAGGCGTGGGTGGTGAGAAGAGTCTCCAGAGACAGAGCGGGGAGCAGAACAGGCAGATGGGATGAAACACACTGCTGAGGGGAGCAGCCGGGAGGCAGGAGAGGTCTGCTGCGCCATGTGTGTCCCTCCCTGGCTGGGGAGCCAACTTGTGCCGCGGATGCTTCACATCTCAGCTCAACCCGCTGCGCCACCAGGGAGGCCCTAATTCTTGTGAGTTGTTATGAATCTAATTCTCATAAGTTGGCTTGATCTGAGTGGAGGAAGAAGTTAAAGGAAGAGAGTAAGGCGAGATGAGCAGGGCACTGCCTGGAGATGCCCGCCTCCGTGACCGCGGTGATGCAGTCAGCGGCTTGATTGCCAGGAAGTAACAGGCGTGGACCTTGGCCACCCACCGCCTGCGTCCTCCCTCCCTCCTCTCTCTGCCTTTCCTTCTCCCGCACTCTCTCTTCCTCCTGTCGTATTGGCCACTGACATGATCGAATTAACGAGACCAAAACAGAAAAAAACAATTTCTAGACGTGCCCACGTCTTGGAAGTCTTGTTCTGAGAGCAAGCAGCCTTCCTTGAACTCTGGCCTCGCCAGAAAATACGAGAGTGAGGACGTAAGTGAAGGAGGCTTGGCGGGCCCTGGGCCAGCGTGGGGCGGGACTGTGGTCCCCCAGCGGCACCCTCAGCTGAAGTGGTGGCAGGAGAGCAGCAAGAAAGGAAGACACAGCATCTGGCAGATTTGTTAGTGCGCCCAAGACTTGAAGACTGCGTCTTGAGCTGTTCAGGAAAGGGAGGCGCGTTGGTGCGCCGAGTCAGAAGCGCGGTGGAGCGTCCAGAGAGGCAGCGTGGCCCACTGAGGGGAGCGCGCGCGCGAGCCGTGCGCCTGTCATCAGTGCTGTCAGTGCAGTTCTCAGGCGGCGTCAAGTGTGGGTCCTGACGCCCTCCAGGCCGCGCTGGAGCCCTCTGCTCTGACCCCGTGACAGCCGTTCCTTCAGCAGCTCCGCCTCTCCCGTTACCTGAAGAAATAGATTTCCTATATCCCTGCACTTTTCTTGGCTCCAAGTGAAAATTCCATTTTTTCAATAGGCACCTTGAAAAGGTCCCATAGATGTCTGTGCTTCTGACTTTTTAAAGAAAATCAATCACCAGAAACCCTGGGAGAATGGTTTCCCTGCTCCGCCTTGCATTACTGGAAAGGACAGGCCGCGGACGGGGTGGCTGATGGAGAACCTTCTGTCCGGTTTGTTTTGCTCCTGACCTTTTCGGTGTGTTTACTTGTCCATATATCAATCAGCTCTGCCTGGAAGTGCGCGGGCTGGCGCGGGTCTGCTGGCAGCAGAGGGGCGCCGCCCTCCCAGGCCCCAGAGCGCTGCAGCTTCGTGCCCGGGGCAGAGGCCAAGAAGGGCTGTGGACTGTGCCCTTCGAGCTCTCCTCCGGCTCTGGCTTCGGCCGCCACCTGCTGACTGGGTTCTGCGAGGAACCCCATCTCAGATGGGCCTGTAGGGGCGAGCCTCTCAGATGCGGTCCGTTTGTTTTCTTGCCCCAACACGGGTGGCTCTGGGCTCGGGGCTGATGGCCCTGCCCCCTCTCCTGCGCAGCTCCTCTGTCTCTGCCACCTCTGGCAGTGGTGACTCAGCAGATATGGGAGTAGCAAAGAAAAGGACATTCCCAGTTCAGCCATGGGGAGGGGCAATGTGGGCTGAGTCCTGGAGAGAAGCCCTTGTGGGGAGGGGTAGGGGGAGGCGGGAATGAAGGTGGAATTGAGGTAGATACTCAAAGAAAGCCCCAGGGGTGAGGGGAAGCCACTGAGTTCAGGCCTGGGCTTGGGGGTGACACTGGGGTCTCCAAACATGGCCCGAGGTCGCCGTGGCGGACAGGCCAGTGCTGCAGGTCAGCCCACCTCCATGGTCTGCCTTCCCGCTGCCCCAGCAGGCCCAGACCCGGAGTTCGGTTGAGGAAGCCCTGGCCTGCAGAGCAAGGTGTCTGTAGTGTTCGGTTGATTAGGTTTCCATAGTCTTACTGTTACCCGGTGTATCTCAACGAGTCAGACTTTTAGCAAAATGGAAGCGCATGCATCACTGACCCCCAACCTCAAAGAGAGAAGCCCTTCCTCTCTGCCACTGGGACAGTAAATGGGCCCCCGGGGTACATCCTGAGACCCACCCACAGCCGTGGATAAGGGCGGCTGCTGCCCCTGTCGGCTCTCACTTTTGGTCTCTTCTCAGATTCTTCCTGTTCTGGTCTCCAGGTGGATAAGTCAGGAAACAGCACTCACGCACCTGACCCCACCTGTGTGGGGGAGGATCTGTTCGGAAGAGCATCGTCTCGGGGAGACACTGGCCCCGGACCACAGAAAGGCCAGCGCTTCATCCGGAAGATTCACTGCTTTGTGCCCACCCTGACTTGGGGGCCAGAACTCAGCCACACCACGAGGTACTGGCCGTGGCCCTGTGGAGAAGGTTCCTGGCCAGATACTGACCAAGGGGCTTCCAGGGGAGTCACCACGACTCGCTGTGCTGGGGGCTCAGCCCCGAGCCCCCGGTTGACACCACGTGGCCTCCCTTTCCTCGGCGTCCACTCCCAGGGGGACAGGGCTCCCTTCCTGCTTTTGTTTATTTTTAGGACTAACAAATATCTTTCGTTGGGACACTGCACGCTGGCTTAACAGCTGGCTCGTTTCAATCGGCCTCTTGGTTGCGGGCTACAGAAACCACGTCTGGCTGATTACAGTAGAAAAGCAATTTCGTACACGAGTTTCTGGAGCCGCCAGGACTGTGGAGGCTGCAGCCCAGGCTTCTCCCACAGGCAGGACCCAGCAGCCTCCTGAGAGACGGGCGGCCAGGGCAGACAGCCCAGAAGCGCTGGCCGGGCACAGACGGGGACACCCGCCAGGATGCCCCGCCAGACGGGGACACCCGCCAGGACGCCCCGCCAGAGCAGACACCCCAGCTGGGCCCAGCGGTCTGTGCCGCCCAGTGGGGCTGAGTCACCCTTAGTCCTTGTGCCAACAGCTTGGTCCAAATTCTTGAGCCTGTGCTCAGCGCTGGCTTGAGGAGGTCGGGGGAGCACCCCCATCCAGAGTGAGGGTCACTGTGCGTCTCCCACTAAGGTGGATGGCAAGGGGCTCCACCCCAAATCTCAATACCCATGTTGGCCCACCAAGGGACAAAAGCAGATGCTTTCTTCCACCTGGTGGAGGTCAAGGCCACAGTGGTCTGTGTGGTGCAATTCGGGGTCCCCTTCCTGAACTGCTCCCCCATGCACATCCCTGTCATCTGCGCCTTCCTGCAGGGCCTGCTGCTGCTCCCTGCCTGCGTTTTGGACACTGAGATGCCACCACGTCACCAGCCCATCGGAGCCCCCTTGCTCTGGGAAGAGCGTCATGGGAGGAAACACGAGCTCACCAGTGGATGAACCGCAGGGCCAGAGTGGAGACTGTTCCCAGACACCAGGCCCAGCGCTGCGCGGCTGCTCCAGGGGAACAAGCCCTGGCAGAGATGGGCATCTCCTGGTGGGCACCATTCTGCCGTGCCCTGGAGAGCCACACTTCTCAGTGAGACCCCAAGCCCCAGCCCTAGCAGGCACCCTGGCGCCAGCAGCCCAAGGCCTTGTCTGGGACCTTATCAAGAACAGAATTGATCGAACACAGGTCAAAAGTCTTCACGCGCTTCCTGGTCACGCAGGCCACAAGGGCAACTCGGTCACCCTGCTTTGCCCCGCCCCACAACCTGCTGGTCTACCTCCCTTGTGCCTGGGTTACCCCCACGGCCTTGCATGCATTTTTGTGGCCAGTGCAACCTTACAGAATGCAAAGCTAGATAGAGAAAAAAAGAGACGGATGAAGAGAAAGCTCTTGTTTTCCTCCATCAACTTGAATGAGGGACTTAAATCTCTATCAATTTCTATCATCTGCCTGTCTGTCTGTCTACCCATCTATTTAGATCTCTCTGTTCCTATCATATCTCTAAATACATCTACTGATATATAAGCATCTCTATAAATTTGTAGGTAAATCTCAATACCTATGTTTATATATGCATATTTATACATAATGATATTGGCATAAATATATATTTTTAACAGTATCTCTGTCTCTTCTCACATCCAGATTCATATCTCTATTCCTTTAGGGCACAAGGCATTTTAGCAAGTCATATCTCATTTTCATAAGAAACTCATTCAATAAAAAGAGCATATTGCCTGTGATGTTTTGAAATATTTCTATCGTGGTGTGATTTTTTTTCCAAAAAATAATAAAATTGTGTCAGCTATAAACAGTCTCAGCCCACCACACTTTTCCACCTAAAATACACATTCTATAAAATGAAACTGCATGCATGAAGAGTAGCCCAAGTCCTTTCACTTCCTTCTGGAAGCAGCCGACTCTCCTCATCCCTGAGCACCCCCTTCCCAGCACTGGGGTCCTTTCTGGGGCCACACAGACAACCCCACAAGTGGCCCCTCTCCCAGGATGCTCCACACAGTTAGCAGGTCCTTTCCGTAGTTGCTGCCCTCTGGCTCTGCAGCCTCACGCTCCCCACCCCCACAGCTCCGCCCTGGGAACGATCCGTTTGATCTGACTTAGTCTTATGGTCAGCTTGGGGAGCTGGTATCTCTTCTCAGCATGGAAACTGTTCTGCTCCCCCAGGCACAGGGGGTGCTGTGCAGCCCCTGTCCAGGGCGCTTCCCTGGTGATGTCAGAACCAAACTTCCCTGTAAGGTTCCTGCTGTGGTGCTCAGCTGCACAGTTAAGCATGGCCTTTTCCACGTGTCCTGGGTCCTCTAGGAAGGCACCTTCTAGAAAACTGATGCTGGACTCTGCTATTAAGTATGGTTTTGAAAATTCATAATTTTCAGGTTCAGAACCTTCACCACATTCTTCTCGAACCCACTGCGTGTTCACAGTGTCCGCCGAGAGCCTGGTTCTCAGCATCCGTCTCAGCTTCACTCTGTGGCTCCTGCAGCTCTGACTGTGAACGCTGAGACCACCTCCCCTGGAGGCCTGGCTTCCGGGGGGCTCCCAGGCTTTCGCCAGTTCTGTCCTGATGCAGCCGGTGTCCTGGCAGCCAGCAGCTGTGGGCAGAGGTGGTGCTGCTGAATCTCAGCGCCCTCTCTGGTCCTCTCCCAGACCCCTCACCCCAGGAGAGGCAGGGCCATTCTAGACCCCTGCGGCCCCCATCCTTCAGGTCCTTTAAGGGCTCACATTGTCTTGAACGCAGTGTTCAATTTTCCGCATTAGCAGTAATTTCTCCGCCAGACCTACATAATTGGCTGAGTTTGTGTTCCTATGTGTCTGTTCCATTAAGCGGGGCGGTAATGTCAAAAAACCATGCTACATTATTCAATTTTTATTGAATAGCCGGTGTCTGTTCTGCGGCAAGAATTATTCCAGCTGTCAGTGTTATCATAATAATCAAATCGGCGAGGTCTCTCTTTCAACCGGGCCACTTGACATTGGCACGTGACTGCCTCTTTAGCATCACTTTAGAGACGCTGACTCAGGGTGGCGGGCTCCAGCGCACAGCTTCCCGTCCTCCCGGATCTTTGAGGGAGTGAGCGGACAGTCAGGAGGAGCCGCTCTGGCATTGCCAGGGACCGATCAGCCTCGGTGATGTGTTAGGAGCAGTGCTGGACTTAGTCTCTCTGTTTGCATTATTAAAATCTAGCTCTGTTATTCTCAAGTGGGTCAGCGGCTCCTGCGGGACCTGTTTCATCACCTGTTGGCTCTTCGACATGTCTCCTTGGAGCTCGTTGAACTTGGTCCTCCTGGATTTGTTGACATTTCCGTGAATCTGCCCCAAGGAAGTCTCGGCCTTCAGTTCTCAGAGACACCCGATAGTATAGGTCAGCCTTGAGCAGAGAGGCCGTGTGACTGAAGAAGCAGCATGTGGCTTTGGTTCCATGTCGACCATTCTGTCCAGACCCACATCTGGAAGCAGAGCTCAGTGCCTCCTCGTGCCCTGCTGCTCGTCTGTTCAACGCAAGGTCCCTGTGACAGAGACTTGAGCTCACCTCCCCTCGCCAAACTTACCAGGTAGGACTTCTCAAACCAGTGACCTCATCACCCTGCGCTTCAGCTCCTCCTTTCACAAACAACATAACCATCCTGTCTACTGCAGAGGACTCTGGGAGAAGTCAAGGGTGGCGGCTGAAATAATACCTCCCAGCATGACCAAAGTGCTGAGTTTATGAAAGGGTAGTATGTATGAATAAGCAACCCTAACATTGTCTTTATATACGTGCATGGTTCAACCTAATGTTATATCATTATATTTGTGTGTTGAGTACTTTTTAATCATTATAGACTTAGTAAAATTTGAAATAAACCAGTGACTCTTCTCTGAGAAGCTTAATTCTAATGAGAGCACCGATGAGCAGAAATGCTGTTTTTTGGGTAGCTGACCCTAAGTAATGATCAAGGCATGGTGGAGATACATTCTAACGGGAAGAGAAAGGATTTGGTGACCATGAACCTGCAAAAGAAAACTCTGACCGAAGTGTGAGGGGCAGCCTGTGGAGGGTGTGAGTCTTGGGTTCTATTGATGGTAAGACACCGTCTTTTGTTTTATTTATAAATATCACAAAGTTGAGTTTTTGTTTATTTTGATGATATTGTTTAAGTGTTCATTATTTTCTCTTTCCAGAAATATTTATTTAACACCCACAAAATACCAGGCTTTGTGCTAGGTTTTGTGATATTCACAAATCACTTACAGTAATTTAGCTGATATTGAGTGTAGCAGATAAATTAATAGATCGTGATGAGAGCTATGAAAGAACCACGGAGTTTCCAAATACCTAGTACGGGGGCAAATCCTAGTAACAAAGTGAGCGCTCAGGGTCAGTCTCGGTGAGGACACCCGGTGTGACCTCAGGTGACCCTGAAGGAGGTCACGTGGCGAGGATCCAGGTGACGTGTTCAACTGTGTAATGGATTCCTGCTCTGGCTTAAATTTTGCCTCTGTCACTTCCTGAACATCACTCCTTGGGTCTTTCATCTCTCAGAAATTGTGTGTTTATATGTAAAAGGGACCCGTTCCGGCTGAGGCACAGAGAAGTAGAGACGTACAAGTGGCTCAGTGCGGGGCCGTCTCCCAGTCCCCTCGGCTCCTGTAACAAGGCCCTCACAGACCAGAGTGGCTTATCCAGCAGCAATTTCCTTCTCACACTGTTGGGGGCTGAGGTGGTGCTGGCGGTTCAGCTCCATCTCCTGGTTGCATGTGGCTGTCTTCTCCCTGCCTCATCTGGAAGAGCTCCAGTCTCCTCTGCTGTCTTCTCCCTGTCTCATCTGGAAAAGCTCCAGTCTCCTCTGCTCTTTCGAAGGGCACTAACCCCATTGGAGGTGCCCCACCCTCAAAACCTCCTCTAAAACTCATCACCTAATCATGTCACCAATTTCAACTGCTCTGTAAGGAACACAGACATGTCGCCCATGGCAGCTGGGCACCAGTGAGTTCTCATTCTAAAATACCAGTCACCTCACATCAGTTCCCTGCTCAGAAGTCTTTAACGGCTCCTCATCTTCGTCAGAGTAGATGACAGAGTCGAGCACTCAACATGCAGTGCAGAGCTCTCTCCCCACGACAGTGGCCTCCGTGTGGATTCTCACACCACAGACCTTGGCCCTCAGTCCTCCCTCCGCTGGAAGGGCTCCTCTCCTTCACTGGTGCCTAGACTCCTTCAAGTGTGCTCTCAGGCCCATTCAACTAGACGAAGACCATTCTCTTTACTGTGGTCAGCCGCTTCCCACATCACCCTTTGAGACTTCGTGCTCTTGTGTATATATTTTCTCGCACCAACCACAGAAAAGTGTACACACATATTCATCTTATGAAATGGGCTGTCTACTATTCCTGCTGGGAGATGGGTCCTGAAGGGAAAGGATCTATTTGACTCAGTGATACATCCTGACCTTTTCAAAGAGTACCTGGCCCAGCAGGTGGTCTGCTGAGAGACACGAGGTGTGGATGGCAAGTTTCATTCAAGTCACTGCTATTGAACAATGACTGATGTGTTAGGTTCTCGATCAGGCAGTATTGGAAGGAGATCAATGAAAGTACAGGTATCACCCAGGGACCTGGATGAGATACTACAAGCAAGCAATTTACTAGGATTT
Source organism: Galemys pyrenaicus (assembly GCA_019455555.1). Lineage (NCBI taxonomy): Eukaryota > Metazoa > Chordata > Mammalia > Eulipotyphla > Talpidae > Galemys > Galemys pyrenaicus. The sequence continues at coordinate 3,307,201 of JAGFMF010011709.1, read as the reverse complement.
TGGAAAGTAAGTTTCCCCTGGTTCCCTCCTCTCTTGAGCCTTATCACCCGCAACCACTGTTTACATTCTAAATACAAACTATATATCAAAAGCGATCAGTTCCACTTAACATATTGAATGAGGCTTATGGTAAGATGAAGTGTAGTTGACATTAGCAGATTCAAGGAGGGAGTGACTGTTGTGCGGAGTCCCTTTGGGCCCTGAGCAACTTGGCATCTCATCTGGATCTAATTAGTCCCGGAGGCGTGTGGATGGAGACGGGTCCCGAGCATCGCGGGACGTCCATGTCCTTTTCCACTGTGACTCCCCATTATGTTCAGAGTGTCTGTGCAGGAGGAAGGAGACAGTTGAGCCAGGAGAATGTTTTCTACCACTGGGACAGGAGTAGGGACCCCACTCAAGGGAGCAACCACACTCTATGTGATGACATGTCTGGTGCTCACAGACACCCAGCGCGTCCACGGGGACACGCCAAGGTACGAGCCATGGAGCAGGTTTGCAAGGCAAGACTCTGCTGCCCGGTGCGCCGCCCTCTTGGCAGTAACACACAGCACGGTTGACCGTATGACGATGGTGGGGAAAGCAGGGTCCAGGGAGACCAAGGGCAGTCATCTGAGAACAGGACTTCAAGGCGGTCAGAGGTGAGAATCAATTCTGTGTGGGATAGGGAAGGGCATGTTGGTCTTGCCTGCAGGGAGAACTTTCTGTGCAGGTGCCCAGTATAATTTTGAGCCACTCCCAGACTGTCTTGGACTCTGACCACACAAGCAGTCACGGGCTAACTAGGAGTCCCCAGCCACCTATGATGTGGGCCTTTGTCCAGAGGCAGCCATGTGGGAGTGCCTGGTCCGAGTCTTTCACAAACACACACAGGTACACAGAGGGGCCTAGCGACACAGGCGCAGAGGCCACAGGTGGGAGAGAGGCCACAGTCATGTTTTGTCTCCAGTATACTCAGAAGAATGACTTGGTCAGAACTGGAAGATGCTGAATGCAGGAGACGTGCCTTGAGATTTATCAAAGGAGTAGGCAGGCACAGCCTGAAGCATGGCTCTTCCAGAGAAGGGAACCAGCTTCAAATACGGATGCAATGCACCTTAGGTGTGAACACGGCCTATTATTCAACCTCGCCGAGTCTCAGTTGTCCCATCTCCATAAAGGTTTATTCCAGATGTTGTTGGCAGGCCTAGGACACAGCGAAGGGGCAGCACAGGTGCCATATGCGAGAACAGTGTCGGGGTTTACTCTCCTCCCTTGTCAGTATAACGAGAGAATTGACAGTTCTCTCCTTTTGACAAATACTTATTATACCACTATGCTTTGTAAAACATGCTTATTTCCATTATTTCATAAAATCCTCATCATTTATGAGAAAGCTAGGAGTGCCCCCATTTTCTAGACCATGAAGTTGAGTATGGAGAGGCCCAGAGATCTACCCAAGGTTATCAGCCCACAGCTACCTCGGGGGAACCAGTCTTACAGCCACTCACACTGTATGACAGTTTCATTAACGGTGGTTATTTTCCTGAAATGAATATATTTAGACCTCACCCTCTAAGATCAGAAGACTGACCCAGAGAGCTGTGGCAACCACCAGAGTCCCATGGATTTGCCATGCAAAGGGCCGGGACCAGTGGGCAAAAGAAAAGTCAGGTGAGCTAGTTGGCAAGATCGTCTTGAACACTCACATTCTGGTCTCACAGGAAACAAGATGGCCAGCACATAGTAGAGCGCGAAGGGATAAAGCAGGTTCAGACAGGTTGGGTGCTTATCCCAGAGAGGTGGGGCACATATCACAGGGTATGAGCTTGTGCATGACCAGTGTTGGGGAAAGGCACTTTGGGAACTGCTGAATCAATGTGCTAACTAACTAGCCTGAGCAGCCCCACCAAGTCTTCTGACCACGGCCAAGGGACATTCTAGAGATCCGGCGTCAGGATGATGAGGATGGCCCTCCTTTTCTGTATCCAGGGCCTTCTGAAACAGAAAGTGCTTGACTTGTGCTTCAAAGTCTGTGCCCTGGGTCTGGTGTTACCGTGCCCGGTGTAAGCCCCACCAAGTGCTGTGGCTGTGTGGCCTTGAGAAGCACCCAATCTCTCCAAACCTAGCTGCTTCATTCCTTATAACACCAGTTATGGCAAGAAATTACTCTTAAGATACATATGAAAAAATGCATCGTTATGATGTCTGTAAATAGCAAGATCTCCATGCAAACAAGCTGTTGTTTGTATATATCTTAGCAGATATCTAGCTGCTAAGATGTTATCTCAGTGAACTTTTCTGTTCTGTGAATCAGCAATCACTGTTTTTCAATAGTAAAAACTACAATAAAACCAGCAATAGAAGAAAGTCCTCTAAAAGGAGAAGACTGATCGTGTAAGGCAGGGCCAGGAGCTATTGCTTCCCCCGCAAGTAATGTGGAAAAAGTTTTAATGCAAAATGGAATTTTAAGATTGATAGAATTAAAATAGAAAACCTGGTAAACTCAACTGAATTGAAAGAGAGAAGTTTTCTCAACCTGAATATGCCTGTGCTAATTGGTAATTCACCTTCGTGGTGAACTCCCCCAGCAACTGGCTTGAAGAAACATTATATGATTTTGCAAGGTTCACAGCCTGAGTTTTCCAATAGGAAATGTATTCTTTCTTGCTAGGATATAGGGAAGTAGAGAGGTTTTCAAAAGCAATTTGTCAAAGTCAACATTATCCATCGTATTAGTTTCTCAGACAATTATTTTCAATCGTAAACAAATTTATTTTCTCACAGCAAGCTTAGGAGGTATATTTTGCTAGCCTATAATTTTTATTTAATTAAATGTAAAGGTAGCCTTGCAAACTTTAAAATTCATAATAGGATATTTGGGAGACATTGAAATTAATGTAGAAAGTGTTTTTAATGGCATTGCAAAATATTTATATTTAATACTAAGGGCCTCCCCTGGTGGCGCAGTGGGTTAAGCAACGCACTGTGGGGCAAACCGCAGCCACTGCAGCACGAGTTCGATCCCTGCTGCCGGCCAGGGAGGGGGACCCACATGGTGTGGCGGACCTCTCCTGCCTTGCCCGCTGCTCCCCTCAGCAGTGTACTTCCGTTGATCTGCCTGTTCTGCTCCCCGCTCTGTCTCTGGTGAGTCCTCTCACCCCCCACACTTCTGGCCTGTACCCCAGTGCTTGTATGCATAAATAAATAAATCTTTAAAAAAGAAGAAAAAAAAAAGAAAAAAATACTAAATAGAGACAAAATTACGTTACTACATGGGTTATATAAAATCACAATATAAAAAATGATCCACAGGAAAAGGTTATGGTGATAATTCTTTCTGAGAGTTCTTCATGGAAAATATTTATTTTTTAGCGTTTTATTTTATTTCATTTTAACTTCTACATGGAGTGTGTATTCCATGCATTTTACAACCAGAAAAAAATACTATTTTAAAATAAGTCTCTCAAGAGGATGGAAAAGAAGAGGGCGTGCGTGTTTCTCCCCATGAAGTGGCAGGTGACCTAGATCCCACTGGCCTAGTGCTGTGTAATCTGACTTTCCGGTCGGAATCCCGGGGCAGCAAACTCTCCATGTCCCCGTCTGACTCTGGCTTGAAGAGTCAAACTGTTCACATCTGTCTTATCTTTTAATAATAGTATTTTAAATTATAGCTATTCATCAAAAACTCTTAAACTTGTAGCTATGGATCTATAAGTTCCATGACCTGACTCCTTTGGAAAGGGCTGATGTAATTAGAACCATTCCATTATCAATCATTCAAGTAATGCGCTCTCCCTCCCTCTCTCTCTCTCCCTCTCTCTGTCTCCCCCCTCTCTGTCTTCCTCTCTCTCTCTAGATATTTTAGACAAAAGATCAGATCAGCCCTACCTCCTCTCAACTACTATGTTGTCACCGTCATTAATGGAATTTTAAATCTTCCCTTAGAAGGAAGTTTCCCAGGGAGATGTCTTTGCAACCACCAATTAAGGAGAGGTCAATTTTTATGCTCTTTGAGGAATTAGCAATAGATTGTAATAAGTGTGGTTAAAAGTAGTCCATTTGGAACAAAGAGGTGTATGTGACATTTGAGGGGGGTCTGTGGTGGGCTTTTATCTCAGGTCCAGAGCAGTGTTACTTACACGTTGCGCTGGCTGCCCCTCCACCCTCACCTGAAGGGGACTCCGGAGGGGAAGCAGAGATTAGCAAGGCCTAAATAGCATTTCTCAGTGTTTCTATTTATTTGCTCACACATAAAAGGGCTGAGCGTGTTCATTTTTCCGGCCAGCATCTTTGCCTTATCTCAGAGGAGGGTTATGTTGGAGACAATTTCAGAGTTGCCTGTGCCCACCTTTTTGTCTAGAAATTTGCAACCAGATGGCTCCTCACTCAGCCCCCTACCCCTCACCCACCGACAAATCTGATTTCACCTGCTTCTATAGTAATTAACTATATGTATCTTTCTCCCAAGAATCTTTGTGGCCCAGAAAAATGCCTCATTTTCTTTGAGGAGATGCTAACAATTTATCTTATTTAGACAATTTTTAGAGCCATTCTATTTGTTATGAATCAAATTAAATCTGAGTCCTGGCTGACCAAGGCAGTGGCCTCTTCAATCTATTTTGTCGGTAGACCGGCTCGGGGCTACAGAAATGCCATCAAAGTGGGAAAGGGCCTGACCTGTCACCCCCAGTGGGGCCACCTTGCCTTGTTCCTTCCTCCTCGGTGCCTGGTTACTAAGTCCCGAGCTCTCAGGGAGCTGGTACAGACCCCAGAAAAGCTCACAGACTTTTCTGATAGTCCAGTGGTGCTTGAAGACTCATTACCAGCCAGGAAAGCAGATTAAAACTGGGAGAAACAGAGGGGTTACCCAGGACACCCCCGTTACTAAAAGAAAAGACATTTTGCTCATTCTCAGGATCCAGCCACCTGCACAGAGGCAGAGCGAGCAGACTCCCCAGTGTGCTTGAAGGTCTAGGTGGGACGCTAAGAAGGCAGAGAGAAGAAAGGATCTCAAATAGCACAGCCTTGTGGGCAAACCCCAAGCCCAAATGGCATTCACTGATTTCATCTTGGGACATTCATCTCCTTATCTGTCTTCTGTCAGTTCCATCCAAAATGCACAAGGCACAATTCCTGTCTCTTCCCCTCTTCCCTCCCCAGCATCTAGCGCTCTTCTTGGCATATAGTAGATGCTCAATAAACTATGCTGCTGTAGGGTAAATGGAAAAGTATCAGGCTTTTCCTCCCTTCCACCATTGGTGTAATGATGGACACCTGTGGTTTTGCACGTGTCCCTGAGTGGGTGTGCACAGGTGGGTGCACTTGGGTTAAGACACGGGCGTATAAGGGCGGCGTCATGAGGATGCCAGCAGAGCAGCAGAGCAGAATAGCAGACGACAAGAAGAAAGAGAAAGAAAAGAAAAGAGAGAGAGCCTAGAGAGCCCAGAGAGTGAAGATGAGCCAGGGCTAGGAGCCTGCCAGCCTCCTGGCCCTCCTCCCCCACTACCTGCCGTGTACCTGGTCATCTGTGATATAATGATGCAATAAAAGCCCAAAAAAACCACCGAGGGCTCCAGGACTCCTCCTTGACCCGTCTGCTCAGAATCATCAAGAACTTGCTCTGTGCCCTTGTTGGCACCACAGCATCTAATAATAAATATACAATGCTCATTTTGTTCCAAGTAATAATTTTGTGCTTTATACTTACTTATTTCATAGTGTGATGGGTTCATTCTATGCCCACTCCCAGAGAGTCTGGACTTAATCTCAACAGTAAAGGCAGGTTGGCTACTATGGGGATGGACCGACTAGGGTTTCCTTCTAACTTGAGGTGGTTGCGTTATATCAGAAAGACATTGTGTCATTGTGTAACTGGAAAGAAGAGTAGTGCTTTATGCTGGGGGACTTATAGATGGAATAGAGTGGGTGTTTTTGACTGTTACTTGAGCAACCTCTTTTTCTTCACCTTCTTTAGATGTCGGCCACTTCCCCTGCCATCTGTATCTTACTAGCATCGCCTGATTTCACCAAGCAAAGTTGTACATGTCAGACCCCAACACGCTTCCATAGGGCAGGTGGGAATGTGAATCACATTGCCCAGGGAGATAACGTCATTAATTTGGACCCCGTCACCCGAGTCCATGAGCACGCAGACGACTTCCGCTTCTTGTAGTGGGATCGGTATGTTTTACGAGAGCATGTGCTAGGAATCCCTCAGCTTGCAAGCGCCCTGCAAAATGCTACCTGGAAAATCACAGGAACTGAGTGGTGGAGAGAGACAAACGGGCACCAGGTGATCCACATACCAGTGGCCACTTCACTCGATTTTACAATTACACCTGGCTCCTTTTGCCTCTCCATGCTGAGATGCTTCTACAGGACTACAGATGAATACAAGAGCTTCATGGGAATGATGTATTTATTGAATGCCCACCACGTGTTACACCTTCTCATGAGTTCACTGCTCAGGACAACCCATGATGGAGACAGTCATCATTATCTTCTTATAAATAAGGAGCTTGAAACTCAGGGAGACAAATAACTTGGCTTAGCATCAAAGGCATGGAATAGAAAAATAGAGCGGTTGACCTGGCCATCTCTCTCTACAGATGGCTGAGCTACTCAAGTCCACTGTAATAACACTGTGGTGAGCTCTGTGGCCTCACTGTACCATCAGCCCAACCCCTCTTCTGCCTGCCCAGACTGGTCTAGAGCCCGCATTCCCTGCCTGCACGAGGAAGACAGCAGCATGCTTGGGAAGCCTCTCAGTCCCCCCTTTGCCCAACAGGGTAGAGCCTGCGGAATGGGGAAACAAGCCGTGGTACACCATGATCTGCAGGCTGGATAAGAGTCTCCAGGCTTTAGAGTTAATATCCATTTCTCCAAGACTTTGACAGTTGGGATTAATTTTAATGCCCATTGCCATTTTGGAACATTTTTCTTTCTTTCCGGCTATTTTCAGTTGGCAGGACTACTGTGACAAGGCTTGCAGGCAGGTGCTCCATTATTATGGATTGAACTTGTGAAAAGCACACAGTGCAGTGTGAAGATGTGACTTACTTGGAACAAATATTTTGTGAGTGCTTATTACATACACAATAATTTAAAAAGGAAAGTGCAGGCAAACATACATATGGAATTAACAGAATATAAGGGGGGAAGTCATGGCATTTGAGAAAAGAAATTGTATGTGAAATTATGCTAAAGATGCATCAAGAAGACTGTGCATGGCAAAGACTCATTTCACCTGTTTTTCAGCGATGTGCAGAGCTACTCTGTAGACCCAGAGGGGTTTGACCTATAATTTATAGGAATAAAGAACTTCTAAAAATATCTAAAATCAGTGATTAAACGTAGGTGTGACTAATATAGTTTCTTACGGGCTTGATTTAAAATGCTGGCTCCTGAACCCTATGTCAGATCTGCTAGTAAGAACTGAGACTTCCAAGAAGACGGAACCCACAGTCTGTCCCCTATTCTGTCTCAGGCACTTTCTGTGAGTCAAATATAAGAAAACCCTCTAAGTTAGAGAAAAGATGAGCTGGAAAACACACCCGAGGGACAGCTGTGATTCCTTTGCTGCACGCATCTCGGACTTAGTGCTGAAGAAGATGACACCCTAGAAATGCCAGGGGGTGCAGACCCAAACACCCCATTGAAAACCTGGTCTCTCCAGTGTGAGGACTACAGCCGGCTTGGGATCGACGTGCTCTGCTCAAGACCCACCCCCGGCACCGCTGCCCCACCTACACCTGCACCAGCAAAGGCAAAGGGGAGCCCGCTTCCCACCAAGCTGGCTGAAGCACCCCCACTCCCCCCTGGAGTGGTGCAGAGAGGTAGGGATCTGAGATGGTCACGCCCGGGGTATAAGCATTGTGTCTGCTGACAGTGGAGACTATGTGGGTGCCTGAACTTCCACCCTCCGCGGGCAGGAGTGAAGCCCAGTCACACCCTTCCCTTCCTGTGCTTCTGGGTATAAGCCAGATAAAAGAATGACGGAATAAGATCATGAATAGCACCATACCTACAGACCCAGGTTCCAACTGAAAGCAGGAAAGGCAGAAGGCGCTCTGTAGGGTAAAGGTTGATCAGGTATTTCCACCCTCCCACCACTGATGGACACCTGTGGTGCTGCGAGCATTCCAGGGTGGGCATGCGCAAGTGGGCGCACCTGTGTTGGACACGGGCATAAATGGGCGGAGTCATGAGAACTGTGAGGACCGACAGACAGAACTGTGAGGACCGACCGACAGAACCGACAGGATGAGCAGCAGCAGCAGCAGCAGCAGCAGAGAGAGTTAGAGAGAAGCAGCAGTCGAGAGAGTGAGATGCGCTGGGGGTTGGGAGGGCTGCCTGCCTCCTGGCCCCCGGCACCCCTGCCTGCCATGTACCTGGCCACCTCTACTAAATAAAGCATGAAAAGCCACCGAGAGCTCCAAGACTCTCTTTCCCTGACCCGTCTGCCCAGAACCATCCCGAATCCTGCTCCTGTGACATCTTTCCTGCCGCTACACACTCAAAACAGAAATGGACAATGAACAGATGCTATAGTGGAAAGTGACCCCGAAACCCAGGCCAACCAGCCGCTGGGAATGTGCGAGTACTTGGGATAAAGGTCTTTGCATGGGGTGAAGGGACGTCTGTCAAAACCAGATCATTCTGGGTTAGGCGGGAGCCAATGGGGAGCCAAGTCCATTGTAGTATCCTCATCAGGCCTTGTGCAGCGCGGCCAGAGTCTGTCGGTCAGCCGCAGAGGGCCTGTCCCAGGCGCCTAGCGAACCGGGTCTCTCTGCCCGGCACAGGACTCGGGCGGTCAGGTGAGCGTGCTGCCCACTCGGACAGTCCGCGGTTATGCCCGCTGCCCTAAAGCACCACTGGCATTTCTTCTCGTTCTTAAACTCGAAGTCAAATGATCCTGTGGGCTGTTTGCACCCCAGCCCACTCATGTGAAAATGCAACCCAGATGAAGGGACCGGAGGTGGAACCTTTGGGAGGGGGAGCCACGCCAGCTCCAGTGCCAGGTGAGCGGCTGAGGTTCCGAACATTCCCGCCAGCAGCAGCAAGTCCTCCTTTCGGAAGGGGCATCCGAGTCCAGCTCCGATGTGATTTTCTTTATAATGGTTTATTCACGCAGTCGCCTCTGGCAGCAAACCCCCCCCACCCCAGCAGTCCAGCACCGTGCACGCGGTCGCCGGCCTCTAGGGGGCGCCCTCACACCGGCGCAGCGCCCCTTGCCTTCAGCTCCGCGGTGGTGGAGTCTCCCGACAGGTGTGCCTTCAAGCAGGTGAGTCACCTCCAGGTTTAGCCGCACCCTCCAAGGTAGAGGCGAAGAGGGTGGGGCAGAGGCAAACCACCACGGGCGTCCTTGCGCTGCCCTGTGTGTTTGACCACCTTATTTGCAGCTCCGTGGGCTCCTTCTCTCAGTGGGGAGAAGGGCGCCAGCGGCACCCGGTCTTTGTGAGGACTCTCAGGAGAACCCAGCCCATCACACTGGCCTCCTGGCCCAGCCTCTCCTCCTGCAGAGCACTGATGCCGGGAGGGCGATTTAAAATTGCTCTTGGGGCTTCCCTGGTGGCGCAAGGGGTTAAGCATCTCTCTACAAGCCACTGCAAGCACCCGCAGCCACTGCAGCCTGAGCTCGATCCCTGCCAGGGAGGGACCCACAGGGCGCAGCAGACCTCTCCTGCCTCCTGCTGCTCCCCTCAGCAGTGAGTTTCACTTGATTTGTTCTGCTCCCTGCTCTGTCTCTGGTGAATCCTCTCACCCCCCACTCCCCACACCTCTGGCCTGCACCCCAGCTTTTGTGTGCATAAATAAATAAATCTTTTAAAAAGAATGGTTCTTGACTTTGGAATAGCGCATGATTGATTGCTGTTTTACGTCATGCTGGTAATATTTTTTAAAAAATTATATCCAAACACATCTGCCTCCTACACTAGACGGCACATTCCTATTGAGACAGAGAATCCTCAGCTCTGCCTTTCGATGTGCGCACAACTTGGGAAGCTTAGAATCATGACCCGGACGAGGGAACTTGTGTGAGAAAAGGGGGTGAAATGAATCGTTTCTCCAGAATAAGAGGCAGAGTCCAGGACGGTCCTAACCAAGATATGAATCCCCTACAAATGAACCCTTGGAAAGATGTACTCACAGAGGAAATAGTTCATAAATTACTAGCAAACTAAAATTAAAAATAGAGATCAATCACAAATCAGAAATTAACATTTCCAAATTCAAGCTGGTTACAACCAACTAATTTCTTGCATTCCCCTTATACATAACTGGCTAAAAGATTTTAGTTCCAAAACAGATAGATCGGTGCCTCTGGCTTTCTCACTCTCTTAATAGCCCCCCGGGGGCTGCCAGATTTGACCATCCCAAATACTGAAAAATGCCTGCTTCTTTCTCTGTTCCCCAGGGAGGCAGCCTCCACCCCGCTCCACTTACAAATATGATGAAGCTTTCAAAGTGATATTCTAATTTCAACTTTTCTACTTTTGCTCATCCCCCCCAAGCACCACTTTGTTTAATTACTTGTAATGAATTAATTAGCATTATTAATTAAGGTGATTAAAGTAGCTCAGTGACTTCCTTACAAGACTCACACCCCAACCCCCAGGCCGCAGGTCGACCTTGAAGCGCCATTGAACACTCACCACCGGCTTCCTGGTCCCCTCGCCCTGTGGGGTACCCTACTAATAGCTCACACTTCCCTGAATAGTGATTTTTAAAGCTGTCGCAACCTCGTCTACCTTCCTGAAATTGTCTTCCTGACTTCTTTTCTTGACGCATTCCTAAGTTTTATTCCAACTGCAACTCACACGGTGAAAGCAGCCTGCCCCCCTTAGGAAGAAGAGGAAGTCGCTCCCTTTGGCAGCAGAGTGCTTCCTCCAGGGTTCCAGGGCTGGGATTGCGTGAGGTGCCTGCACCCGCACCCGGCGTGGCCGTGGTGGACAGGACTCCGGTTTATTCACTTCTGCGTTTCCAGCTTCTTGCAAACTGGTGAACTCTGGATATCTGCACGTGGGGAACATACAAGAGAGCTCAAGCACGAGGCGACTCCATTCTCTGCATCTTTTCAGACTGACATTGGAACCGCTGCCCTGGCGGCTGAAGAGTGACGCGTTATTAGCCTCTTTGAGCCGCAGGCACAAAGGCCGTCTCTGGAGCCTGCCTGTGCCCCGAGGCCCCACCATGCCCTCCTGAAGTACCTCTCCCGTGCCTGTCACACTCAGGTACTCACATCCGGGATGGTGCTGATGATGGTAACCGAACCACTGATGCCAGCGTCCAGAGTGCCGGGGGCTGTTTGAAAGTCCGAAAGTGGACAGTACATGTGACTGCTTCTTCGGAGAAGGGAAATAGGCAGAGCTAAAGACGTAACTATTAAGAGGTGAAAGCAGGAATCAGAATTGATTTCTCTGTGTGTGTGTGTGTGTGTTCTTGGCAAAGTGTGCAGAAAAAAGTTTAACTTTTCACATTAAGCTGATAGACACATGAGGGATTGAGAAATGATGATGTAAATAAATGGGCAAGTGACAAATAAGTAAATCAGAAGAATTACATTACTATTAGAGTTGTGGAAATTTGAATGGAAAAATAGGTGATGCGTTATCTGTCAACAGATTTTTCACGCGCACATTGCAACTTGAACTAACACACTATCATAACGCGCACGTACCTTCTTCAGTGACTTCTGTAACTCATGTCTTCGGGACAGTCATACACCTGTCACTTGTGTCACACACAGGTCTAGTAGCGGATGGTACAAAGGTGAATGCCATGCTCTCGGCAATAACTGAGACAAACTATTCGCAGAGAAGAGCAAAGGTGACGGACAGTGCCGCAGGGAGGGTCAGGCTCGGAGGCTACCGTGGGGTGAGCTGAAACGACAGGGTGCACCTTTCGGTCCCTCTGGTGTGCTAATGACATTTCAGCATTCTCACATCCCACTTCCTCCACGGAAACCATCACGTAATAGAATTATTACCAATTACTCATTAGCTCCAGAATAACTTTCAGTTATTGCCAAGAGCATGGCATTCACCTTTGTACCATCCGCTACTAGACCTGTGTGTGACACCAAGTGGCTGGTGCATGGCTGTCCCGAAGACATGAGTTACAGAAGTCACTGAAGAAGGCCCGTGGGAATAGATGCGCGTTATGATAGTGTGTTAGTTCAAGTTGCAATGTGCGCGTGAAAAATCTGTTGACAGATAACACATCACCTATTTTTCCATTCAAATTTCCACAACTCTAATAGATGTCCTTTCAAGTTACAGCTTAATGAGTGAGATAATTCTGTGTTCTGTAGAGTTATAGGCAGGTACGGTATTCACGAAGTCGGTGGTGTCCCAGTAAGTAACAGCACTACCTAAAATATAAATCACGGGCCCTCCTCTGGTGGCGCAGCGGGTTAAGCAGCGCACTATGAAGCAAAACGCAGCCACTGCAGCACGAGTTCGATCCCTGCCGCCGGCCAGGGAGGGGACCCACATGGCGCAGCAGACCTCTCCTGCCTCGCCCGCTGCTCCCCTCAGCAGTGTGTTTCAGTCGATCTGCCTGTTCTGCTCCCCGCTCTGTCTCTGGTGGACCCTATCACCCCCTGCACTTCTGGCCTGTACCTCAGTTCTTATATGAATAAATAAATCTTAAAAAATATATATATATATAAATCACATTATAAAAGAATGATACAGGTTTTGCTTAGTCATGAGATGAAAGTCATAATATTCACTATAACCAAATAATTTAGCGAACCTGACCCAAGACCTCCAGCTTTATTTACCACTCTCTTTCCTGCTTTTTCACATACAAAAATGTTCATCTAAGCACCTGGGGTATGCAAATACCACTCCTGGAATGTATTTCAGTTCTCATATATTTTTATTTTAGCCTTCAGATTATTTTAAGTCATCAAGCCAATCAATGCCAACAGATTGAAAAGCATGCTATTTAATTTCTTAAGTAATCACGACATTTTTATCCATGCAAAGTGAGATAATAAGGATAACTTGGTCTGGTGCCTAAAGGCTCACAGCAATTCTCCTTCCATGAGTGGCAGGAAGGACAGTCTCCCAACCTTCGTCTCCCCCTGGTTGTGGAGGGAACAAGGCTGGTTTGTAGCGTTTCAAGGAAAAAGGGAAACCCAACTGTATTCTGTGAAAACACAGGCATGTGGAAAGCAACAGACCTGCTGAAATGTTTTTGGCATATTTTACAGTCTTTTGTAAGATTTCTGTTTACTTTCTAATGGAAGAAGGGCAAGGAATAAGGTGAAGTACTTTAACCACACAACTTCCTGAAGTAGCTTTGTGGTCACTGTTACTCAGGAGAGAAAAGACGCCTGAGACGTGCCCCAAGTTCCCATCCCAGCCCCTTTTCTAAGTTCAGGAAGGGTGAAATGAAGTAACCTTTCTTTGTAAAATTGTGTTGTTTTCTTCTTTTGTCCTCATTGGTGATATATGTAGATCTTATCAGAGGTAATGAGAACTGGTCCAGGTATTCTGGAACTATCCCACATAGGTATTTTGGGACATAAAGTTGGACTACGTTCAACTTGTACTTTTATTCTTTTTTTTAAAGATTTTATTTATTTATGCATACAAGAGCTGGGGTACAGGCCAGAGGTGGGGGTAAGAGGATTCACCAGAGACAGAGTGGGGAACAGAGAAGACAGGTCAACTGAAATAATCTGCTGAGGGGAGCAGCAGGTGAGGCAGGAGAGGTCTGCTGTGCCATGTGGGTCCCCTCCCTGGCTGGGGATCGAACTAGCACTGGATTGGGCAGTGGCTGTGGAAGCCCCACAGTGCGGCACTGCTCAACTCCTTGCGCCACCAGGGAGGCCCCTGTACTTTTATTCCTTTAACGCAGGATGTATCAGGGCTGGGTGCACAGGGAAAAGGCTTCTGTGACTTCCAATGGTGCCCAACACAGTGACACACCTTGTGGCGTGCTGTCTGCGCGCGTGGGGTGGGCAGCATCACGAGAGAACAAAGCAGCTGGGAAAGATGGGTTATTTGAACGAAATTCGAAGACATTGTTTGAAGGGTCGTCTGCGAGAAAAGCTGTGATGAACACCAAAGGCTCCCCCAGTTGAAAGGACTCCAGGAGGATCGGACGCCAAGGTGTAAAAATGCTATGAGGTGGGGGATGCCCTGGAGGATGAGGCGAGGCCTAGAGAGAAACAGAAAATGATGGGACACATGTGAAGTCAGACAAGTGATTTTTTTTTTTTTTTGAGAAATATAAATCTAGGTTCCTAAAACTTTCTACCCTGTGCCAGCCCGTGCTTTCAAAATGGCTTTGCGCATGTAGCGTGGAGTCGGGCCAGGCAAAAGAGCAGGTCCGGCTGGGCAGTGTCTGTTCATAAGGATGACGTTTTCTTTGCATCTTTTGGATCTAAGTACCATGGATGCATTTTTGTCCCCGCCGTCAATGACCTGTGTCTCTGCCACATCTGCTTCCACTCCATTTGAGAAAACCCAGATGCAGTTTTCTGAGCCTGGTGAAATAAGGAGCTCATGACGTGCTATTTATTTTTATTCTCATCAGTTGACAATGGCATAACAATGGTTGTTCCATTTATTGAACCCTTATGGTGTATTCATCTCAGTTTTCTGCCAACATTATTCTCATCCGGTCCTTCCAAGCAAGTCCGTTCACGGGGTCCTGACCTACCCTACAGGTGAGGACATGAAGCTCGAGAAGTTTATGCCTAAGTCACAAGGGTGATAGTGGAAGACTCACCATTCGAGCATTTGTTAAATATTAATTTAAGTGACAAATTACGTTTGTGAAACCAGCTGAGGTTTACATGCGTATTGCCTTTCAATCCTCTCCCAAACTCTGAGAAACAATTAATTGTCTCTTCTTATAGACAAGGAAATGGAGACTAAGGATTGTCAGAATATTTGTCTTCCATCGTAAGCAGTAGCAAACACTGTCCCGTCTGATTCCGTCAAAGAATATTTGCTGAGTGGTGACTTTTCCCAGGCACTGTGGGTGCTTAGTCAAGACTGATGAGCCCAGCAGATGCGGTGTTTGATCTTTGGGGTCCAACAGACCAGCTGTGGAGAAATAGTGAAAATAGTCCAGACCTTCTAAAAGATGCACGATCAGTCCATGGTGAAGCTCTAATGTTTCAAAGAGTTTGAACTTTATGGCTAAATATATTGGATAGACATCGCCTCATCTTAAGCAGATGACTTGTATCTTCAAGCCCAAATAGGTGTTTGGAATACAAACCAGTTGGGTAGGAACAGCGTGGGTGTGCATAGTGGCAGTGACAATGGAAAGGAGGGGGCTGCATATGTCCCCAGAGGGTGTGGGATCCCAGAACTTACCGGGCTTGAGATGCAGAAGATAAAGGGGGATGTGGCAGGGGACCCCACACCTCGCATTCCTGAAATGTAAATAAACAGGCAAACCCGTGCCCAGTCAAGGAGGCTGACCAGTTATTTCCTGATGAGACTGCGTGAGCACCTACCGTCAGTGGACTCAGTCACCAGCACACAAGGGGCTCTGGGGACTGTGGTTCCTCACCGCCGGGGCCAAAGGGGAACCGTGCCCCCAGGCAGGTGAACAGGGTGGAAATTCAGTCACTTGGAAACCTCACAGGCCAAAGGGGAACCGTGCCCCCAGGCAGGTGAACAGGGTGGAAATTCAGTCACTTGGAAACCTCACAGCTCCATCGGAGGAGTGCCGATCTGATTTTCTGGGGTGTCAATATGTTTCGTCGACTATGAGACAGCCGATTTTTTCGGGCATCTTCATCACCGTGCGTCAAGGCGGTAGCATACCGTAACACAGGCTGCGGGGATCGCTGGCGCGTCCTGGAGGGGCGGCGGTCTCTGCAGGGCTGCGGTCCCGAGGCTGCAGAGTAACACACGCGAGGTTTCTGTGAGCGTTTCTTCTTGAAACCATATTTTCTGCATTGACTATCTGGCAGTTTCGTACTGCCTCAGGCTGATAATTGGCAACTGAGCTGTTAGACCAGATGGCATATATTTATTTATTTTGTAAAGGAAAGGGAGGAAGAAAGCATGATGCAAATTGGAAGGTCCATTTTTAGTTATAGAACAGAAAAATAAAGGAGAAAAGAAATTGATTCTAAGCAGTTCCAGATGTTACATGCCTTTTTATTTGCAAAGTCACATCTAAAAGGAGGGTTCTATTAAAAATAGGACAAAAAGAGAATATAGAGAATAACTTCAGTCGGATTTATTTGTTAAGAGTTTGTATTTACAGTGAATGAGGCTATTTCCCTAAGGCTAGAGAAAACATCACAGAATTTACATATGAATAATTACTTTCAGACTGTGTCTACCCGAGGAACAGAACTGCTTCGGCTGCTCAACGTTCCATGGAGTTGTGTCTTAATCACCTAGCCCTCTCCGGCCCACCTTGCTTGTTCCAGGAGCCATCTGCGAGGTTCCATTGTGTTATGTTTTCTTCAGCTGTTTTGCTTTGTCCAAAGAAAGACTTTAATTAGCATCCCCTATCAGAGTGCCAACAGCTTCTCCCATCAGCCTTTGATCTCACTTCACATGGAGAAGAAATGAAGGGAAATTATAACTCCTGTGATAAATTGTGTCTGGTTGTAAAATTCTATGCCAAGCTTTTCCAAATGGTAAATGTTACTGTGTCTAGTCTCTTCACTGGGCCACTCAAGTTAGGTAGCAGCGAGCTAAGGAATGGGCGCAGCTGATTATGGGAACCGGTTTGTAGGGGGCAGGAGGGCACAGGGCAGAAGGGTCAAGGAAGAGTCCCGGAGCCCTCGGTGGCTTTTATTGCTTTGCTTTTATTGCTCTTTACATCATTCGTGACCAGGTACACCAGGCAGGTGGGAAGACCAGGGGACCAGGCGGCTGGCAGTGAATCTCCACTCTCTTGGGCACTTATCTCTGCTACTACTTCTCTGTGGTCTCTCTCTGCCAGTGTCCTCGTGACACCACCTTATATGCCACACGCCTCAGCCCAGGTGCGCCCACCTGCGCACACCCACACCCTTCTTGAGGTGCCGCCATCAGGCCTGTGTGCAGAACTGCAGCAATGGTGGGAGGGCAGAAAAACCTGATCACTTTTCACTGACCCTGCCTGGTTTCAGGCAGATGTGTTGAGTTGGGATCTTGTTATATAGGATCTGGGTGGCCTGTCGCCTTCTCTTAGATTCTACCTTCCAGAGGCCGCTTTTAGTTCTTGAGCGTTTACTAGGAAAATGTCTTGTCCCTCCAGAGTAGGACTGCAACCACGGGATGGCCAGAGTGTCGGCAGTGCTGCAGATACAGATGTTTTGGAATAAGGCTCTAGTTGGCCGTTAGGGTCTATGTTAGGCACTAGTGTTCCATTCCATACCAGCTGTGTGCTTCTCGAGGCATTATTTCTCCTTTCCTGGTCTCAGTTTCTTTGTCAGCAAACCGATACATGCTGTTATAAGATGGTTTTGTCGATCAAACTGGAAAATCGGCATTAAAAACCTTTATCCATCAGGAAAAATGACTTTGTTTTCTGACTCTATTCTGCCACTTACAATCTATTATACTTGGCAGTACTTACCAACCATCACCTAGCAAATAGTGGTGCATTTCTAAATATGATTATTGGATGGTATATATTTATCTACAGTGTGTAATTTAATTCTCAAAACTGCCCACTAATCATATAAATGTAATGTGTCTAACACAGTGCCTGAAAGTCAAGGACCACAAAGTGAAAAATAGGTCCTGCCAATCAATCTTCTCCATGCTCATTGTTAGGAAACAACATAAATATAACTGTTTTTCATAAGCTGAGGTTAAAATGTACTTATCTGTATTAAATTATCTCTATGCACATATTTAGGCAAAGGGGATAGAAAACTGAACAAAACAGATAGGAGGCGCGAGTAGGAATCAAGTTTAAGCTTCATTTATAGTTGGAGCCGATACCTGCACTGAGACAAATTCACAAGAGGGGACTTGAAGAGCAAATTCGTGGAGGATCCTGATAAAGGGAGGCTGGGTGGGTGTAGGGTAAATGGAAATGTGACCAGGCTTTTCCACCCTCCTGCCACTGATGTGATGAAGGACACCTGCGTCCTGCACGCGTGCTGGATGGCGGCCCCTCAAGGAGGGTGTGGGCGTGCGCAGGTGGACACACCTGGGCTGAGACACGGGGCGTATAAGGGCAGAGTCACGAGGACGCCAGCAGAAGAGAAGCAGAGGAAAGAAGGGAAGAAAGGCAGAGGCAACATAAAAAGAGAGCCCAGAGAGGGACGATGCGCCGGGGGCTAGGAGCCCGCCAGCCTCCCGCTTCCCCCACCCCCAGCCTGCCGTGCACCTGGTCGCCTCTGATATAAAGCGCATAAAAGCCAGAGAAAGCCTCCGAGGGCTCCAGGATGCCCCCTTGACCGTCTGCTCGGGTCACAGAGAGCCTGCTCCGGGCCCTGCTGGCGCTGCAGCTTGGTCCTGGGCGCACAGCTTTCTCACCATGTGGCTTGAGCAAGCGGGGTCACAGACCTGAGCTTCTCCCGCCTGGCCTGGAAAGCGAGGGGACAGCGCTGTTCTGGGAACGTCGTCCTGATGCGACGCGGGCATGGTGGTGCCTGTAGAGCGGGGGCCTGTGGGGGCCTCATCGGTTCTAGCCATTGGTCACTTCGTTTCCCCTTCACTTGTTGTCCCTTCTTGGTGCTAGATCTTCCTAAAGGCAGGCATTGAATAATGGGAAACCCCGCCCTCGTGAGGCTTGTAGCATGATATAGAGGATACGGAGGAGAAGTGTTTTCCTCCATAGCAAGTGTCCATGTGTGGTGCCAGCAAGGGGCACAGAGCAAGTTCTCGATGATTCTGGATGGACGGGTCAAGGAAGGAGTCTTGGAGCCCTTGGCTTTTTATGCTTTTATTATCAGAGGCGAACAGGTGCACGGCAGGCAGGGGGCCAGAGGACCAGGAGGCTGGCAGGCTCCAAGCTCCCGCACAGCTTCACTCTCTGGGCTGCTGCTTCTTCTCTTCTGCCTCTGTCTTCTGTTTCTCTTGTTCTCTACTGCTCTTCTCTTCTGCTATACGCCCGTGTCTCATCCCAGGTGCGCCCACCTGAGCACGCCCACTCAGGCTGCGTACAGGACCGCAGGTGTCCACCGTCACACCAATGGCAGGAGGGCGGAAAAGCCTGACCCTTTTCCATTTATCCTCCACCATGTGGTAAAGTGACTCTGAACTTGATGATCTGCTACGCGTAAGTCAGGGCCAAAGTGTCCTTCTGCCTCTGCTGAACGTTTGACTCCTGTGTTTCAGCTCAACACATTCAACTCTGGGCCTCTTTTTGCAGATGTGTTAGAACTCAGAGAACGAGGAGTAGCAGGGACAGGTGATCGCATGGAAAGAATAGTCCTGGAGAAGGAGGGTCTTAGTGCTGAGTCTGCCTGTAGGGTCAGAGAAAAGTGATCAGGCTTTTCTGCCCTCCCACCATTGATGTAATGGTGGACACCTGCAGGTCTGCACACAGCCTGAGTGGGCATGTGCAGGTGGGTACACCTGGGCTTACACACGGGCGTATAAGGGCGGCATCACGAGGATGCCAGAGGAACAGGACGCCAGCAGAATAAGAGCAGAACGAGAAGGGCAGAGCAGAAGAATAGGAGAACAAGAGAAGAGAGAAGCAGCAGCAGCCGGAGAGATGAGAGGCCGGAGAGCCCAGAGAGTGAAGATGCGCCAGAGGCCAGGAGCCTGCCAGCCTCCTGGCCCCCGACCCCCCTGCCTGCTGTGCACCTGTCACCTCTGAGGTAATGATGCGATAAAAACTGAAAAAGCCACCGAGGGCTCCAGGATGCCCTCTTTGCCCGTCTGCTCAGAATCCTAGAGAACCTGCTCTGTGCCCCGTCCCGGCACCACACTGCCCAAGCGTCAGAACACAGAGCCTCACACCAGGCATGGGTGGGGCTCAGCTGATCTCCTCTGACAGGAAGCCACAGAAGAGGTACCGTTAGACTGAATAATTTGATCACCGCCATGCATATGGTGACCTTGTGGTCACTGAAAGGTTACAGCATGTGCAACCGACTTCTCTCAGGGTACTCAGAACGGCTTGACATGTGTCTGGAATCCTTACATCACCAGTGTTTAAGGTTAGAAAAAATATGCTTTATCAACAAAGCGACTTTTAGTAGTTAGGTAACATTCACTAAAAAAGAACAGTTTTGCTGTTGATTTTTCGTCCTCTGGGGGAAAAAAAACGGCAACATAATACAACCCTGGAACATTTGGGAGGAAGAACAAATGCGGAATGGATTTTATCTATAGAACAACTATTTAGTGTGTGGTGTTTGAACTTGCTGCTTAATCTCAGTTCTATGATGTTATTGTAAGATTGAACTTGAAAAAGTTCTAGAAAGGCATTTCCCAAAACAAAATATTTGGGAAAAGAAAACACTCGATCTATAGATACTAAGTACTCTACTGGCAAGTAAGCCACCTACATGAAATAAAAGACCCTAATGCAGAAAACAGATTACAAGAACTCTGTAGCCTTCTAAATGCTGATATTTTTCCACTAAATTTTCTTACTGATAGGTAAGAAAAATTTATCCTGAGAACAAGAATGGAAATGTAATTGAAATGAAATAGCTTTCCATGAAGACACATTCTGGACCATTAAGAAAAATAAAGTTTTTCGGCCACAAAGAACTCAAAGGAAGAGACTGCATCGAACATGGTAGAGTGAAAGCGCCAATACGAGGAGGGGCTTACCCAGCGAGGGAACGTGCCAAACCACACGCAGAGCGCTTTCTAAAAGTAGGCCTTCAGAAAAATGAAAATAAAGCAATCTGCTTAATCAGAGAACACTAAAGATGTGGCAAAAATAGCCACGTCCAAAATTGGCTTGAGGGCATGTGGTCCTTGAGAGATAAAATTACACCCAGGCGATCACGAACAAATAAAAATAAAGCATTTTATGGAGTGATTAAGGAAAATGGTAAATCTCATTTTAACTTACATTTAAAGAATTGCTGCACAATCAGTGCGGTAAACA
Source organism: Galemys pyrenaicus (assembly GCA_019455555.1). Taxonomy (NCBI): domain Eukaryota; kingdom Metazoa; phylum Chordata; class Mammalia; order Eulipotyphla; family Talpidae; genus Galemys; species Galemys pyrenaicus. Next base: position 3,286,213 of record JAGFMF010011709.1, on the reverse strand, counting down.
TAAGAAAACAAAAAGTAATGTCTTCTCTCAAAATGTGATCGAATAAAACTCCAGGCTGGAAATGTTTGCTTTGTTTAGTTTTAATCAAGGTTTGACAACGGCATGCTGTGTGGTGGTGGGAAAATCATCTTAACCTCCCTGGACCTGTTTCCCTTCAAGATAATGGATTTGGCTCTCCCTGGTGGATCTAATCAAGTCGCGACAGCAAACCTTTGGTTATCTGGAAGCCTCAGGAAAGTTGACCGGCAGCTAAAAATGCACTGGCGGCCGTGCCGAAGTTTGTCATTCCAACAGTTTTTACCGGAGTGGTTTTTCTCCTGCCTGTCGGGTGCTGCTCCCCTGTCTCTGCTTCTCCTGTAAATGCATCTGAGACACCAGTCCCCTCCTCGGGCAGCTGTCTTCTGTAGGAATTTCTGCCCCTGGGCAGTGGTTTGGAATGGCAGCCTGCACTTCGCTCTTCCACCTTTGCAAGGATTTCCCAGGCAGCAGCCTCCCGACACTGCTGCTGCTTCCCAACCAACTAGCTGGTGGAGATGCCCATGAGAAAAGTCTCAGGCTTTTCCACCCTCCCGCCACTGGTATAATGATGGACACCTGCGGTGCTGCGCACATGCCTAGGTGGGCATGCGCAAGTGGGTGCACCTGACACGGGCTTAAATGCGTGATGTCATGAGGACACCAGGACCAACAGGACCACCAACGAACAAACAGCCAGAAGACCAACCAGCAGCAGCAAGACCAACACGCAGCAGCGAAAGACCAACACGAGCAGCAAGACCAACAAGCAGCAGCAAAGCAGCCTAGAGGGTGAGATGCGCTGGGGGCTGGGATCTGACAGCCTCCCGGCCCCCCGGCACCCATGCCTGCCATGTACCTGGCCACCTCTGACAATAAAAAGCATAAAAGCCACCGAGGGCTCCAAGACTCCTTCCTTTACCCCATCTGCTAGAACCATCCCGAACCTGCCCTGTACTGCACTCCTGCCGCACAGGGCACTTGGGAGTCTCTAGCAGGCATGTTGCCAGTGGTGTGGGGTAAACGCAGATGCTCAGGCTTTATGCAGTGGCCTCTGTGGCCGTCACCTGCCGCCTTGAATGCAGGAGACACCTGGGGCGTGGCCCGCGGCCTGATGGTGGACAGCTGGGGTGTGGTGTGGTGTGGGTGTGCGTGAGTGGGCACACCTGAGCTTGGAGGCGAGGCTGTAAAGGGCGGGGCTGGGGGAGGCATTGCTCAGAGACAGTTACAGAGGGAAAGAGCACGAGGTGATGCCAGAGAGAGCCCAAAGAGAGTAAAGATTTGCGGGCGCTGGAAGGCCTGCCAGCCTCCTGTCCTCCCAGCGCTCCCCCTCCGCCAGCCTGCGGGCTCGCCCCACAGCACTTGGTGTAGAAAGAGCGTTAAAAATCTGAAAAGCCACCAAGGGCTCCAGGACTCTCCTTTCCTGTCTCCCAAGTTGGTACAAAGCCTGCCCTGGCCTCTGGCACCGCACCGGAGTCCTCAGAAGGTGCTTCCCCATGCCAGGGGTGGGTGACCAGGAAAGTGAGGCCTGGGACCAAGCGAGCCCCCACCGTGGCTGGCACTTGCAGCCACAGGAGCTGAGCCCTCGGGCCAGGCCAGCAGCCCGCGGGGAGCAAGCGAGCTGCTGGGGCTCACTCCACTGATGCGCGTGGACACCCTGTGGAACTTGGAAAGTCAAAGGATTGTCTCTGCAGCTTGCTCTCCAGGTCAACAGGCACAGTGTGATGACGATAAGGTGTTATCCTTCCCTGCCGTAATTCTATCTTCAAACAGAAGCCTGGGGAGGGCAGAATTTACCGCCAAAAGCAAACAAGCCATAAAAATCGAGCAAGGGAGGTCAGGGAGCTGCCTCTGGACTGCAGTTAGAGCTGGGGTCTTAGCTGCAGGACGAGCGTGAGGTCGCCGTAGCATCCGGTCATGACCACTTGCACATCCCGGAGAAGCTTGACGTGCCAGGGAGGAGCAGGTAAGTTGTCTCCTGTTACTGGCTTGATCACGAATGAGGTGTAAATTGAATCCATGGGGGCGGCTGCAGGACCCCCCGGGGGCCGCGGTTACAACGAGCTCATCTGTCCCCTTGCTCCAAGAGGGAGAGGCAGCCAGCGTCCTGCTGTCTGAGGCACGGGGCAGGGGCGTGGCTGATAGCACAGGGGCCCTTCCTACTTACGTCTGTCATCGTTATGGTTGCTCAGGAGCGAGCTCTGTTCAGTAGAAACCACATTCGAATCTGGAATTAGAACATGGGTTTCCGCTTTCAGTACAGTGTTTGATGAGTTAGAGGAGATGCTCGACGTGTTATCCTCAAGCAGGTTTTCTGTTGGACGAGTGTGCCCAGCTGTAGCTCGTGGCAGCGCCCACACCGGTGAGCACGTTGAGGGGCGTGGCTCCGCCGTGAAGTTCAGAGGGTCGTCATTACAGGCATCGTCACCTAGAATATTTTTTTTAAAAGATTTATTTATTTATGCATACAAGCACTGGGGTACAGGCCAGAAGTGTGTGTGGGGTGGGGGAGGATTCACCACAGAGAGCAGGGAGCAGAACAGGTAGATCAACGGAAGTACACTGCTGAGGGGAGCAGCGGGCACAGCAGGAGAGGTCTGCTGCGCCATGTGGGTCCCCTCCCCGGCCGGCAGCAGGGACTGAACTCGTGCTGCAGTGGCTGCGGTCTGCCCCATAGTGCGTTGCCCAACCCACTGCGCCACCAGGGAGGCCCCGTCACCTAGAATATTTTAATTCACGATATGTTCACTGGAACATCACCCCGTCAAAGTCAGGAAAGACATGCGATCCCAAATTGCTTGGTAAATAGATAACCCCAAATCTGCTTAGTAGGGAAACATTTTTGTCCAGACATGTAAACGTACTCCCTAACTTGATATCTATAAGCGATGGGTGATACAGCCCCAAACTCAATGTGCCCCAAATATAACCTCCACATCCCTTTCTCCCAGGGTCTTCTCTGGCCAAATGTCTGGGGCCCTGCATGTTTTCACACTCAGAAACTTGGGTCTCCTTCCTAAGATCCCCAGAACCTGGTAACTTCTCACCACCTCCACGGTTTCGCCCTGGTCCAAACCATCTCTGCTTTTGCCTGGAACATGGTTCCGTCCTGTGGCGTCTCTCAGCTGGCACCCACCCCACGTGCACCAGGCAGCTGAGAACAGCAGCGAGTCACCTGCTGCATGTCACATCCCGTGCCCTCGTGTCAGCCAGCTCTCAGCCCACTGCCATGGTTTTCCTTGTCATTCCCAGTGAACAGCCTGGACCTCTGTGCCTCCCTCTCCTCGTCTCCTGCTCAAGCCACTGGCTTGGGCCTCCCTCTTCCCCGGCCCGCCTGTTCCCTTCTTGGGGTCTTCCTGTTGTGTTCCCTGTTCCTGGGATGCTCGTGCTCCAGATGCCACCGAAGTTTTCATCTCCTCCAGGTTTCTCCCCCTTTTCCAGGACCCTTCCCTATCTGTGATGTGCACAAGCATCACACCAATTGGATTAAGAAGTAGTGGACTAGCAACACCATGGGACAGTATTTGCCATTTACAGCAATATCGAGGGCGTTCCAGGCGCCATGTCTAGTGAAGCAAGTCAGACTAACAAAAGCAATAGTGGACAGTTATACAGTTAGTGATTCAACACAGCAAAAGATTTATAAAAACTAGAGGAGACTAATAAAGAAAGTGATGATTCTGAGGTTCAGGAGTGGGAGAAGAGATCAAAGGGGTGTAGGGATGATGGTAGGGAACAGAGAGAAGTGAAAAGCCATTATAGTAAAATGCATAAATGGCATGGCTTATATCCTCACCTATGTGTGTGCATACAGCCTCACACACACACACACACACACACGCACACACGAGGTAACGAAGTCCCAAGGAAGAACAATGAACATATAAATACACATAAAAATCAACACCCTTGTAACTCAGGACCCCACCCCCTATTGAAACTCCTTTTTCCTTGATACTCTGCAAATATCACTCAAGATGGCTGTTGATTGTTAGTTTTTCTGTTCTTGGCTTTTGTTTGATGACACTGGGGGTATTGCTTTAGACCCAGCCTCTCCAGCGGTGTCTGCGCCAAGCAAGCACTGCAGGTTGTACGATGAGTTGATGCCTAAGTGAAACGACAGACATAATTCTGAGAGTGATGGAGAGAGCGGTAAAGCGTGGTGTTAATATTTTGATGTTAAGTTTGGAAATAACCTGAGCTTATTTGACATTTTAATCACTTATAACTGAGGAGAATTTGGCATATTAAGGCATAGTTTGACATTGTAGAGTATCTAACAGATTAAATTGATTCCAATTTAAAATGTGAAATTGAAAATTTAATATTGCTTGTCATTCTAAGTTGAATAGTCTGGGAAAATTTTACTACATCTGTGAAAAGTATGAGAACATCTTATAATTTCAATTTATTATATTTTCAAAAGTTGGTTAAGTACTTGGGAAACTTATTAGATAATTACAGTACTTAAGATAAAATACTTAAAGTAAAATTGAACACATTACCTTTGTGAATAAAAATTTAAAAGATATAATGGACTCTAGTTAAGTTATTACAGTTGGCTTAAAAGTTTTGTTAATATTTTCTGGATAATGAATAGAAAATAGATGATTTGTAAATGAAAGTCAAGATCACAGAACAGTTTTGATTTTGTCATATTTATGCCTTAAATGTTAATTTTAAAGTCAAACTAAAACTTTCAAATTTCTTCCTATGAATAAGAGGAACTTTCAACTATATACAGATGATCAAAATTCAGGCATTAGTAAAATGATTTTTTAAAAGATTTACTTCCTTATGCATATAAGAACTGGGGTGCAGGCCAGATGTGTGTGTGGGCTGAGACAGAGTGGGGAACAGAACAGGCAGATAGACCGAAATCCACTATGGAGTGGATCAGCGGGACACAGGAGAGGTCTGCTGCGCCCTGTGGGCCCTCCCCTGGCGGGGGATTGAAGTCCCGCTGCTGTGGCTGCGGATGCCCCATAGTGCGGTGGTCAGCCCCTTGCGCCACCAGGGAGGCCCTGGTACTAGTAAAGTGATTTTTTTAAGTAATGTTGTTAAAAGAGAAACATAAGCTTGTTCTTATATTGAAAACCCGTATGTAAAAGTGCTAAGAATTCTGGTCCCCACACATCCTCTTCCACTCTCAACTTAGGAATTAGATTTGCTTGGATACATGGAAGATGACTTGGGGGACCACAGAGTCACCTCACTGAGGCCCACATCCTTCTTAGAAATATGACCTTAACTGAGGGGATGTCTCTTTCCCTCTGAGTGCCGGGGTCACAGCGGGCAGAAGTGCAAAGCCACTTAGTCCAGTCTCAGCTCAGCCCGCTGGAGGTCGCATCCCCCGCAGCGACCTTGCAGAGTCCACTCATCACGAGAATGATGGGCAATCCAAACAATGGCTGACGTCCGTGCTCTCCAGCCTCCTCTCCAAGCTCTGTGCCTGGTATCTAGTGGGGGAATTAAGGTCACGATTCTGGGTTCATGCAGAGAATCAAGTTGGAGAATGCGCATGCGTCTGATATGCGATCAGAGACTTTGGAGGTGGCCGTAGACAAGTGGCCAGTGGGCGATTTCCTCAAGACACATGCGCCTGGGCTCAGGAGGCAGGTTTGGCTCCTAATTCCAAGATGTAGAGTGCAGACAAGTGGCCAGTGGGCGATTTCATCAAGACACATGCGCCTGGGCTCAGGAGGCAGGTTTGGCTCCTAATTCCAAGATGTAGAGTGCATCCGAGTACTCTGGGGTGTCCTGATAGTGACCAGGGTATCCCCAGGCCAGTAGGTACAACATCCATGATGCAGCAAAAACGTGCTGAAAATCTGTAATAACCCAAAGATTGCATCAATCGATTGCCTGGTCACCCCCCCCCCCATTCTCCAGCACCCCACACACCCAGCCTGCTGGTGTGTCTTCATAAACACCAGCTTCTTTCCTGGGAGGGCTCTCAACTCACCATGGCTTTTCCTTCTTTGAATGCCTTTGCCTCGGTGTCAGCAAAGTTCCTCCTATGTGTCACTTACGTATTTCCCATCATCACTCTCTCTGGCTTTATTTTCCTCCATGGTAGAGGCTGCATCTGATTATGTAGAACAATTGCTCTATTTCTTTGGTTTCTGCTTGCTTCTCATGAGGATAAGAACTGTGTGTTTTGCATACGATGGCCACAGCACCAAACATGATTCATAATGTTTGCTAAATTAAGTGCTTGTTGTTGAACGCAGGCCACTCCTGGTGGCGCAAAAGCCAAAACCCGCATCTCCAGCTTTTGAGAAAAGAAGGCGTTTAATGCAAGTTCAGCGGCAGGGGCTGGGGCAGGGCTCTCACACCACCTCTCTGGGAGCAGTTTGGGCAGTTCTCGCGGGCTGGAGAACAAATGCAGAAAGTGCAGGTAGGCAGGCCGCTGCTAGCTCTCTGCAGGGTTACCTGCAACTTGAACCTGGGTCCAGAACGGCAACAGACCGAAACCCCCTGGCTTGGGAATGTCGCTCCTCTCTCCATGAAGCAGACCCGACAGCTCTGTCTTCCAGGACTGTTCTCAGTCCAGGCAACACAGGCCACTCAGAGGACGGAGAACACGGTCTGTCCTTGGCTCTGAAGCACAGCTTGTCAGCTCACGGATAATCAGGGTTTGTGCCCCTTCCTTGTGCAGAGGGGAAGGGCGCCTTTGTCCTGTTGTTACAAGCCCTCCCTGCCTACCTTACAAGATAAGCCGAGGCAGGAGAGGACCGTCCAGCCTGCCAGCTTCCCCGGAAGGACACAGCAGGAAGTGGGAAAACTCACCCAGGAAGCGGGTGCAGGGTGCGCTGGCTCTGGAGCTCTCCCCAGGGCCGCCTCTACCGACTCCTCCCCTCCCTTCCCACAGAACCTTGACTGGGGCTTCCGCAGGAAAGAAGTGAAGTAAGAGAGTGTTAGGGGGAGTTTTTCACAGCCGTCTGTAAGATAAGATCTGCCATCAGCACGGCACCGCGTCTGTGCCACCCACCCGAGAGCGGCTAAGCGGTTTGGCCGCGGTCCCACTGGGTTATGAGTGCCCGGCCGCTGCGGACACGGGGCTGGGGAGCGCCCGCCTGATGGATGGCCTGCCTGGGGAATCCACTGTGTTTCCACAACCCATGGGGCGCTGATTTAGTTTCTACAAGTGACTTGGCCTGAGTGCTTCAGGCAGGGCCGCGCCGGCGCTGTCATCTAGGCGAGGTCCGGGATCACGGCCCTTGTGGTCCCTAGCGCCGCTGAGTGCACCGTGCGCGTGGCCGAGCAGATGGCCGAGCCCAGGGAGATGGAGAGGCCATCGAGGAGAAGCAGAGGCTCTGACAGTCTCGGGGACATCACTCTTTCCGCGGGCATGGCTTTTGCAAAAGTTTGCAAAGCCACTTTTGACGTGATCGTATTTGTTTAGCTGTTCTTCCCGCTAACCCTCCACCCTGCAAGGAAGGCGGATGGGGCCTCCGGCCTCCATTCTGGAGACGACGGGATGAGACCCAGGGCAGGGGAGGGATGTATACCAGGCGTTTTCGTCATTTATGCCACATAGAGGCCGGGCGCTTTAAACAGCAGGGATTTCCGCTCGCACATCCTGAGGCTGGGAGTGTAAGAGCCGGGTGCAGGCAGGTGCATTTCCTAGGCAGGCTCTCTTCTAGCTTGGAGAGACACAAGATCCCTGCAGTCTCTTCTAAACCTGCCCTCAGGCCTTCACCCAAGCTACACCCTGAAGGCCTTCAGCTGCAGCACATGCATTTGGGGAGAGACACAGTTCACCCCAGGGCACGAAGCTCTGCTGCCGCCCGTTGGAAGGAGTCGGTCCGTAGCTAGACATGCTGCCAAGGCCAAGCTCAAAGTCTCACCACCCAGGCTTCTGGAACGCAGCTCACCCGGGGCTGCCGCTTCACTCGCTTGCTCCTTGCTCTGTGCCAAAAGCGAGGGGCCCGGGTTTGAATGCAATCTCTTGGATCCGGTCTCTTGGCCACCCTAAGTCATTGAGCTGATGGGTAACAGGTGCTGAAACTGTGATTTCTGCTTCGCTGGTCATTAATTCTGTGCCCCCAGAGAAGTCGTTCTGGCTACAGGAGAAAAGCTGTCTCCTCTTGGTACTGCCTACAGCCGTGCGCCTTGGTCTGGACAGTGAAAAGTCGACAGAAGCGGAGCCTGGCATTTCCGAGCAGAGCTTTTACAGCCAGCAGGCAGGACGCTGCTCCCGCTCCTGCCGCGGGACGCTCCTGCGCAGCCCAGCGCCGCTCTGCCCACCCACACGCGTTGTGCAGGAAGCGCCTGGCACCTGGAAACCAGAGAGAGCCCCGGGCAGCCTCTGAGGTGTCGGGCGGGCCGGTCTCCTTCCCCTGACCAGGTTGAGAACCACTGAGTGCGGTGAATCGGGAGGGGCTGATTCCTGGACCCAAATGGCAGGAAGTGGTCTGCGCGGGCTAGAACGTGAGAGGAGGTGGAGGAGCCAGGCGGTTCCTGGACGGCAGAATGGATTTCTACCTCCTCGTTCATACTCCATCCATAGCAGGCCCCTTCCTAAGAGGGGAGCAGCTTCCATCTGTCAGGAGAGACGGGTCCTGCTGGGGTCTTCCTCCTTTTCCAACTTTGGGAGGAAAGGAGAATGACATGTTTTCCTCCCCAAACTCATCAGTTAGCACAGGGAGATTGCATTCGATGCACCAGGCATGGGAATGAAGGAGTGCCTGGTGCATTTGGAAAATAAGCAAAAGAGAAGGAAAATTGTTGTTTCAAGCAGTGTGCAGTTTGGGCAAGAGACATTTCTTCCACACTATGCATGGCATCATTTTGCTATAAATAATATTGATAATGACAACATAATGATGATGACATAATACCACATTTTTTCAAATAACTTATGAAATATTAGGATTTAAGAGCTTAAGAGGGAACCTCTCTGGTGGTACAAGGGGTTAAGTCTCTCAGCACTATGAATTTATCTACAGCCACTGCAGCACAAGTTCGATCCCTGGCCAGGGAGGTGACCCACATGGTGCGGCAGACCTCTCCTGTCTCCCGGCTGCTCCCCTCAGCAGTGTGTTTCACTAGATCTACCTGTTCTGTTCCCCACTCTGCCTCTGATGAATCTTTTCACCCCCACACCCCTAGCCTGTATCCCAGTTCTTATATGTATAAATACATTTTTTAAAAATCTAAAAAATAAGAGCCCAGAAGGTATAAGTGGATAGACGTTCTTGGAAAGATTGCCAGAACATAGCAGGGTATTGTCAGCCTAGTATTATAATCACAGGAGAACTGTGGCTGGTTTGGGAGTTTCTGTGGCTTCTGTGAATAAATCTCAGCAGCACAAGCTGGAGACATCAAAGGGAAGAGAACAAAAGGAAATGGGCCTGACATGTATGATTTTAATTATTTCTAATTTCCTTCATCAACTGGTCAGCAGATTTCTTTACTGCTTTACCTGCTGGAGCAAGGCTCAAAGGCACTCACACCAGATCCAGCAGTGACTACGTAACCCGTTAGTGTCTGCCTGATCCCTGTCTCAATGTCCGTGCACGTGGGGACAGCTTCCAGTGATGCTCACCTGGTTGTTATTAAAGCAGGAGAAAACATTTAATGCTGAACTCAAGAAACAAGGGGGCGACGTCAATTTGTTGATCACTATGGTAAAATAATTAGATCTTCATACGAGAGCTGCGTTGTAACTCCGTGATGAATATAATTTCAAACCATGGAAATGTGATGTCTGAACAGAGGTGTAATATAAGTATAAAACACTGGATTTCAAAGACTTGCTATAGTGAAATCTTTAAAGATTGGAATTATTGGACTTTATGGTAACCCGAGGTCCTTAGAGGTCGGTGTCTGTCGCCCTTTCTCTACGTGCCCGTGACGACCTGAATTAGAACTTGCTTCTTACTCACGCTTTCTTCTCCTCGCACGGCTCTCACCAACATAGACCTCTGAACTCAGATGAGGGTGGTGATGCCTTTCATCCTTTGTCCTCCCAGCAGCCAGCCCAGGGCAGAGCACGTGACATTCTAGGCATCAAAAAATAAATATCACCCGCTATTAATTCCTACAGGTGTAGTAGGCATACAAATTAATCCCTAATTTTCCCCACAATAAATATGGTAAAATTCTAGTATTTAAAGGGACAGTAAAGTCTTTGCATTTCTCAAATAAGTATGTGAAATCCTATAAAAGAGGCAGGAGAATGGAATCTTCACAGATTATTTCTTTTGTTAGTCTGATTGATGATGTGGATTTTAATGCTGAGAAAACATTGCTCATTATAGAGCAAAGGCTCATTTCATTTTGCCAAAAGCAGGCTGGTAAGGTGGGTTCAAGGTGTGTGATGACTGACTTCCAGTTCTGGAATCGCTGTCTCCATCTGCAGAGTAGAAACAATGCCAGGGCCATCCAGGCTTCTGCAGGGCTGGGTGGAGAGGGCAGAACAGGTGGAGGGCCCAGAACCCCGGCTGGGTCACCAGCACCTGCCCGGGCCCCACCACCTCCTCCATGTGCCCTCTTCTTCCTCCTGTGTCCCACCTGCCCTCTCTCTAAGGTCAGACTGGCCACACTTTCCCCACGGAGGGTGTCTTAAGACTAGAACGGAAAAATCATGAGACTCTTCCAGACCCTGAGCTAATAAGCAGGCGCTGGCATTCAAGCGCCCAGGGTGGGGGCAGAGAGGGCCACTTTATAAATGCAAAGGAAAGGAATTCAATGTTGAGGTCAGTGACTTCTGCTTTAAAAGATAAAAATAGGAAATTTCAACACATTTTTAAATTTCAGAAAAACATGTTTTGACTCAAATTCGTCCACCCAGTCACTGAGGATATATTCCTTTCAGAATATATTCCAAATTAGATTTTTCAGAAGGTGTAAGAAAATTGTTCAATAGAGGAAGTGTGGTCGCTGCTGGTTTTGAGCTTCGCTGTTCAGGGTCCAGGAGCCCCGAAACCGGGCTGTCGGGACAGCTGGGGGGGTGGGGCGTGCGACTCACACAGGCTTCTCGGTAACTCTAAGTGACTGCCATGGTCTCACCTGTTGTCCTCTGTGACCTGTCACCTGGCTGTGCTCATCCGAGTGTGTTCTCAGTTCTCACGGACCCACTTTCTGAGGGTAGCTATTTTTAAAGGTTCTCATCACACCCTAATTAACCATATCTCTTTCCTCTTTGCTTCCCACATCCCTGTTCTCCAAGACCCCATCACGTGGGAAAATACAAGCTACCAAATATCAGTTCTGCCAACCAACATCTTTCCAGAAATTCATATCATTTTCTCCATATTTGTGGTCACACCCACCCCTCCAAGGTCATTCACGTGTTCTCCTTTGTAAACATTCCTTTCCTTTTTAGTACTAAATGCCATTTCCTTTTTAATATTGAAAACTCAGGGTGTTTCATGAAAAAAATCAAACACAAAGTAGAGCTTTACCTTGAACCTCATCCATAATCAATATTACCAAGCAGTAACGAACCATGTTTTATAGCTATCACCACCCACTCCCCATCTGATCGTACCCTGAAGCACGTCAGGGACATGTCACTGTCAATAGTTTTTTATGAAAGATAATGGTTTTTATTTTTTAAGATATGTCATTGAAGTATGATTGACATGTGCAAAACTGCATTAATAGATGCAGCTTGATGAGTTTGGATATGTGAGCACCATGAAGCAGCGACCAAGTCCAAGGCCATGGAAATGGCTATCACCCCTCAGAATGTCCTCCCACCTCCTTCTTTATTGAAGTTGTGGTTGCTGTGGTTGATGGCATGGTCACTGTGTGTGTGTGTGCGCGTGCATTTTAATAACACTTTCTTAGATTTGCCCTTTTACCTAAATTTAGGTATCCGATAGAGTGTTGATATCTGTGGCATCTAAAAAACCCAGTAGTTCTTCAATAGATATCCAGACATTTTTATGTTTTGTAACCAAACTTCTATGCCTTTTGACCATCACCTCCCTGTTTTCCCCTCCCCACCCCAACCCCTGAAACCACCCCTCTACTCTTTGTTTCTGTAAGTTTATTTTAGATTCCACATATATGTGCGATCCTGTGACGTTTGTTATCCTGTAGTCGACATATTTCACATAGTGTAACAACTCCAGATTAACCCAGGTTGGCACAAATGGCAGGATTGCCTTCATTTTAAAGACTGACTAATATTCCATTGTGCATGATACGTGCGTGTGTATGTGTGCATGCACATAGTTTATCACAGTCTCATATTTTTTATTCATTTATTTATGGACTTTAGGCTGTTTCCCTACCTTGGCTATTTTGACTAAAGCTGCAGTGAACATGGATTGTAGATACCTCCTTGGTGATCCTTAGTGCCTCAGTTATGCCTCACTTACAGCCCTTTTTCTCATTCTTTCTTGCAGTAAATGTTGCTTTTACATCTTATTTTATTTTGCAGAAAACTTTAGGTTCTTTGAGAAGTGAGCCAAGGTTTACAAAGGCTAGAATGGAGACACAGCAAAAGTAAAAGCAACAGATACAGCTCTGAGCCGAGATTAAGTCACTCACCTTCCTAAGCCTCATTATGGCTTTCAATTTTAGAAAATAGAGATATTTTTATCACACCTAAATTGCAGGTTTGTTGGGAATATTAGTTTCCCTCATGGCAGCCCTTGTCAAACTTGCAAAGTCTAAGACCTTTACACTCAGCATATTCCCTCCTGGCCCAGGGATTGTGCACATAAGATGCCCTCCATCTGGAACATTCTTCCATTTTCTTTTTGCTTAGTTAGCAGTCTTACTCACCATTAAGATGTCAACTCATGAAAGACTTTCACAGTCGCCTGCCTGGGCTTAGTTCAGCCCACTCTGTATGCTCTTTCAGCAGGAATAATTCTCCTTTGCAGCATTTCTACAGATTCAATACCACCCCTATTTCTATTAGTATTTGATTCATGTTTTTCTCCCACGAAGAATATTAGTTGTGTTCAATATCGTATCTTCAGAACTTACACCTAACCTAGGCACACAATACTCATCAGTGAATATCTATAAAGTGACTAATCAAAAGAAAAATAGGACAGTTCATACAATAGTATAAAATTCCCTGAAATGCGAAGTTAGTGATTATTCATCTTTGACTCCCTTTTCATGTAATTTTAATTTACAGTGAAAGCCACATAAAATGTAAATATATTTTTTCTATCTTTAATTTTTTAATTTATATATTCCTGGCATTTTGCAACAGATCTTTAATTTCATTGAAGTGATATTCAAACCATCATTGTGCACAGTTTATATGCCAGAAATAATATGAGACTCTAGAGTTACAGGAATGGCAAAAATATAGATACATTGAAATGTCGCTCTCTTGAAGGCTCTCATTTTCTAGGGTGGCAACAAGTATATAAACAGTCAGTGTTTATTGCGACAGTTTAGGTAATGGCAAGAGGGGTATATCTGCAAACCTGGGCTTGGCAAAGAAGAATCTAGCAGAGCCCACCGTGTCCACGGGCTCTGGCTGCACAGAAACAGTGACGCCACACACTGGCCTGAGGTACCGGTGAGTCTGGCTTGACCAGGCTGCAATACATTCTAGAAAGAGCAGTAACAGGAGAAGTGGAACGGTGTTCAGGGAGGTGAGCAGGGACTCACCGTGAACGATCCTACACACCGTGTTAAATGTCTTGAAAAGTTCCTGAAGGAGACTGCCTAGAATTAGGACGCTCTTAGTTGAAAGTAACAGTTCAAATGCAAATGGATTTATAAAAGGGGATGTGTGCTGTTCTAACATGCAGCCCAGAGTTATTAAAAGTGCAGTGAACTGTAAGAGCAGGTCCCTCTGTCCCTCTGGGACTTCCGTAGCTCCAGTCTTCCTGGTACTGAGTTTCCAATGTGACCATGGCTCGGATACGATGTCTGCAACATGCAATTGGGAATCCAGGACCAAGGGGAGGGCCTTCCTTTCGTGATAAAAATCCCCGGCAATCGTCTCAATCCTTTTACTTTTAATGGCCCATTCTGGGCCACTTGTCCTCGCTGGTCTTTGCGTCCACACGAACACCTCAGGCTCGATCAAGATGGATCCCTGAACTGCTTTAGTGGCTGTGGCTGTCGATTTTCTCAGGTTAGATTTATCTGAAGTTGAGGAAAGCCACAGGGCCGTAGAGGCTACGGATGAGCCTGTAACATCCGTGACTTTCTGTGGAAGGGGAAGCCAGTGCGGTGGCGGTGGGCAGATAGCCGCTCAGCAAACCCGTGGCCAAGCCACAGTTAATAGAGCTTCAACTGTGATGAGCATTGCCAGGGTGGAAAGATAGGCTAAATCTTATTGTTCTAAGGACTCACTTAAACAGAAAAGAATGCATCGTATTTGACCTTAAAAAAGGTCATCTTCTTCCTCCCTGCAGAATCTTGCTTGTCTCACACCATCTAAGTAATAAAAATGGGGACAAGGAGTAGCTGGGGTGTAAGAGGCTGGCTTCACTTCATAGAGACTGGTCTGTGGAGCTCTAAGCAGCTGTGCACATCCCAGGGGAGAGGGTCAGGTCTTGTCTCAGGGGAGAGATGTATCGTCATCAGGGGTGCTGAGGGGAGGAAACACCTTGGGACTTGGAGATCACAATTACAAAATGTGAGAACTGTTGGAGGGTAACGGTCCAGTGTTAACAACAGAGTAAAAGGTAGAAATCTAATAAAATGCAAGGAGTGAAAACAGCAAGGAATGGGAAAAGGTTTTGGCTGGTGAGCGTCTGCACATGGGCAAGATTATGAAAAAGAGTTTTCTTTGAAAGCAAATAGTGGTTAAAGTGAGAGACGAAGGAAGTGGGAATAAACATATAAGTTTATCTTAGAAGAGACAAACTCACAGATCAGACAAATGTTACTACCTTGCCCAAAACAGATTAAGAAAGGTAGAGCAGCAGTCTTGGTGGTGTCAGGCCGGTTTTATGTACTTTTTTCTGCTTGCTAAAATATTTGTATTTTCACTGGCTTTTTCTACTTAATAATTAACGTTAATTTGTCTGTCAGCAGCTGTTTTCTCCTTTTGAGGCATGCAGCCAAAAATAAAAGGGGGGGAAGCAAAGAAAGTCAGTGGAATTGGCCTTCTTCACACTGCTGTTGTGCCACCTGGAAGTTTAAGGCCTAGGAAATGGGAATGATTCCCAGCACGGATCTGCAGAAGATGCTGGTGTCGAGAGCAGTGGAGCCACTGGGCCTTCTGTGGAGTGTCTGCCTCACCTGCAGGACTCTCAGAGTGGCTTCCAGAGCATCTGTGCCACGTGACTTGCCAGAAAGCAGCAGGTGGGCCTTATAATCGCCCTACACCTCACAGCACTGGTAACATCATTCTCTGAAAGACGTTGGCCTTTCTGGCAGAGGTTTTCCACTGTGACTTCATTTGCATCTCCCCAGTGACCAGTAAGACTAACACTTCTCCATAAAGAACAGTGTCAGTTGTCCTTATTGTGTGTGTCGACCATGAACCCATTTGAACATTCTGCCCCTTCTCAATTACATTGTCTGCCTCCTAATTGAATTGAAAGAGTTCTTTATTTTGAAATATAAAGCTTCTTTTACCCAATTTGCCCATCCCTCTTCCCTATTTTCTTCTGGTAACCACTAATTTGGTCTTACAGTCTACATGTTTATTTTTGTTTTATTTGGTTCATTTAATTTGTTTGGCATCTCTGTGCAGAACATATGAGTGAAATCATACAGTACTTATCTGACTTATTTTGCTAAGAATTTTTTAATCAATTGGCTACATATGTTAGTCTATGACTGGAATTTCTTTTCCGTTCCGTTTTGATCTATATGCATAAGACAAAACTGAGAGTCACAAAACACTGCTGAAATTAAGTTCCAAGAACATGGAAAAGGTATCATGTTTTTGGAATATACAATTAAAGTTGTTAAAATATCAACTTTCCTCAACCTGCTATATATATTTAATGAAATGCCAATCAAGGTTATCAAGATATTTTGTAAAATTTGATATGCCGATTTTAAAATTTATATAGAAATACAAACAATATAGTCTAAGAAAATAGTTTTGGAAGAGAAGAACAGAGTTGGAGGAGTCTATCTGGGTTGAAGTCTCACTGCACAGCTAAGTTAGAATAGTAGTGTGTCCTGGTCAGTGACACCATTGGCCACACAGGGGAGAATGGTGTCAAAAGGGAAAGAGCACAGATGTAGTGAAATGGGGGCAGTCCACAATCCCTTCATGGTCACCAACTGAAACAGGGACGGAGAGGGCTTTGAGCCCAGAGATACCCACAAAAGCCCCCGAAGGCCAAAAGACTACAAACCAGAATCAAGGGCTATAGCTGAACAAAGGACAGTGCCTGGTACAGGTCACTGTCTATGGGTTCTCACCTGTGTGCACAATTGCAAGAGACCTCAGGCTGTAGGAACAACAACCATGGGGTTTATTTAACAGGGGAAACAAAAAGCTTACTGTAACCACAAGAGTCTGACTGCTTCATTCAGATAGCATCAGTGATGGTTGTCACCAGTCACTAGGAGTGCTGGCTGGGCAGCACTGGCCAGTAGCGATGGCCACCACTGGTCCCACAGAGGCGGTGTCAAAGACACCCAGTGTTAACAGCTCTTCATGAGTTGTTGGGTTTTAGCAACAATGAACAGCTCTTTGAGACACCAGGCCCAGGGCCTTTGGTGTTCCTTCCAGTGAGTGTCACAGACAGGGCCGAGGCCCAGTCTCTGCAGAATCCTTCAGCCTCTCTCCCCTCCTCAGATGGCAGCTGCTGGAGGCTTCCCTTCTTTCTGAGACTGAAACCATCTTTTCCTCCTCAGGGCTCTCCTCTCCCTCTGCAGGGCCTCTTCCTTGGGGTTGCTGCTTCTACAGGGCTCTTCTTCCTCTGCTTCTCTGGGGCTTTCAGGCTCCCTCCAATCCTGGCTTATATCCACTTTCAGGGTCCCCCACCCACCAGTCTGATTGGACCATTTTCAATCCTGTGGCTGATTGGTCCGTTCCATAATCCAGGAAGTGCACTTTACATAAAAGGGCTCTGCCACCACTGACTTCTGGTGAGAGGCGGGGTCCTGGTAACAAAGCACCAGTCAACTCATAGCTCACACCTGATTGGTCCATTTCATCATCCAGGAAGTCCACTGTCACATAAAAGGTCTCTGAGGAGCGACTGCCACAACTAACTTGGGGTGGAGCAGCAGGGTGAGAGATACCACTGCCTCTGCCCACTGGGGTCCAGTAACAGTAGTCCTCTCGAGCTTTTTGCTTCCAGTGCTACGTAAGTGGGTCTGAACATGCTTCCACACCCTCATTGGATGTGAGAAAGAAATTTTTTCTGCTCAGGAAATTTTCTGAGCATTGCTACAGAAGAGGTGACTTGGTGTGGAGTGAGATGGGCAACAAAGAAAGATGGAAAGAGTCTGAGAGGAAGCCAACATTTGGCAGCTTCTGCAGTAGCAAAAACAGCCAGGTGCCCTGCCAAGAGCATAGCCAAGAGTTATACCCTTACCACCCTGTGGAACAACCTAACCACATTTTGATACTCCCTTGAGGTAAAATGATAGTTATTCTATGGTGGGAGGAAAAACAATCTTACTACTAATGTAACATAATTTGGGTGGTTTCATTTCAGTGGATAGTAGAGTTGGGCTTTGAATCCAGGTCCTCTTGATAACAATAGAATCCCCAAGGCTAAATTTAGAGCATGAAACATTTTTACTCATCTGTAAAATAAGTTATTACACTATATTTCTGATTTTCTGCACCTGTACTATGCTATTAACCTATTAACATGCTTATTATAGCTTTGAGGAGCATTTCTTGACACAGCCCAACTGTAGCAAAGGACTCCCTTCATTGCTGCACATAAAAACAGCATGCGGGGCCTCCCTGGTGGTGCAAGGGATAAGCACTGCACTGCGGGGCTTCTGCAGCCACTGAAGCACAAGTTTAATCCCCATCAGGGAGGGGACCCACAGGGTACAGCAGGTCTCTCCTGTCTCCCTGCTGCTTCCCTGAGCAGTGTATTTCAGTTGATCTGCCTGTTCTGCATCCCACTCTGTCTCTGGTGAGTCCTCTCACCCCATCTCTCTAGCCTGTACCCTGGCTCTTGTATGCATAAGCAAATAAAATCTTTTAAAAAAAGAGAAAACAATAGCATGTGATTGTCTACACACCTAGTGCTTCTCACTGAGGTGCATTTACTTGCAAGTAAAGATGATGGCACATTCACTTCCATGCAATGAAAATATTCTTGGCAAATGGTAGAAAATAAAGCACAGTGATGTAGAGATATAGTAATTAGTTAATTCATAATATCCATCTGCATAAAAAATATATGTTTCTCATTATCCAACCAAAATTGCTGCATGCAGGCTGTCCTCAGAATTCTTTTGCATCTAACTCCAAATAAAAATACTAAAAATTCTACTGGGGATAGCAGTTTTCACAAGACTGGAGTCCAATTTCATGGTCTCAATAGGATAAAATGAGCTTTGGGTGAAATTCTAGAGGCTTAACAGGAGACTGGTTACAGAGCCAGACTCAGCCAACACAAAATCCAAAGAGAAAGATGTCAGGCAAACAAATGAAACAAAATAAACACACGCACAAGAGTATATGCAGGGATGTGTATGTAGATACTTTCCTACGTGGATAGCTGGCACATGTGTACACACTCCACATGCAAACAAGTATTTTTGTTGACTAATTTGCAAATTTTCTGTAAGACCCATGAAATGTGTGTGTGTGTGTGTGTTCCTATAGACTATGTCCTACCCAGGCAATTTCTGAAATAATTGACACACGTTACAACTGCGAATTGAGGCAGGCATCATTCAGAGAAATGTGCAGAGCTGAAAAGAAATGGATTTGTTTCTAGCAGAATGAGGTGGCCCTGGAGGCTGGAGGCAGGTTGCGGTGACAGCCAGGCTCTGTCCCAGAAGCCCAGGCTGCACCCACAACCTCCCGCATCAGGAGATGAGGCCATCCATGGCAGGCTCTCCCTCAGACAATGAGAGAAAGCGCTTGTTTGGGCTGGGTTGTTTGCTTGCTCTTGAGCTTGGCCCTGGACTTTGTTCATGGAGGAGGAGCTGGTCAAGGTGGGGTACTGAGTTAGGGACAGCCCCCCAGAGCAGCTTTTCTCTGAGGCTGAGAATGTGGCTGTTCCTGCATTTGTTTCATCTGACTTCCCAAAGTCATTAATATGTTTTACATTTGCAAATTATCAGTAAGAAACAGGAGAGCAGTGTTTGCAAGTTTACGGAGAGCTCACCCTTGCTTACAATCGCAGGCACACAGACTTGAAGAATCACCAAGCTGAAGTACTAGGGTACCTGGGGCTGGTGCTGCATGAAATCACTCTACTCCACAGCACAGAGAAGGACAAGGCGGACTCAGACGGACAGTCTCAGGTTGAACACCCAGTGAGAGCAGAAGGGAGACTGAGAATCTGCTTTATCACCTCTGCTTCCATTTCCGCCTCTGGCCTGTGCCTGGCCCCTGCTGCACATCCACATGCCCCTTCCAACTCCAGGGCCAGGGCCCTGGGGAATGCGACCCCATACCACAAGCAGAGCAGCGGGCACCTAGCGGGCTCTCTTACTCCCAAGAGGCATTAAATATTATTGCTTTTCCGATCTTAGGTCCAGTTATTTTTATCAGAAACGTGTTACTAGTCTTTGAAGAGTTTTCAGCAGTGGTGTGCTGGTAACTCGGAAGCAAACTGTTCTCTGCCTGAGTTCACTAGGCCTGCATAACAGAGGCCCTGGCTGGGCGAGTCAACAGCAGACAGTGCTCTCTCCGTTCTGGGGCCCAGGAATCTGAGCCCTGCTGGCAGCAAAGCGGCTTTCCGCTGGGGCCTCAGGCCTGGGCTTGTTGACAGCGGTCTGGTCTTCTCTTGATTTCGCATGATTTTTCCCCTTGGTTTGTCTGTCCTAATCCCCTCTCCGTATGAGGACACCATCCTACTGAATCAGGCTCCACTCTAGTGGCCTCATTTAACTTAATTACCTCTTTAAAGCCCTGATCTCCATACAGTCACAGTCTATAACATATATTTTTTAAAGATTTTATTTATTTATACACACAAGAGCTGGGGCACAGGCCAAAGATGCAGGGGGTGAGGAGTCCCCAGAGACAGAGCGGGGAGCAGAACAGGCAGATGAACTAAAACACACTGAGGAGGAAGCAGCGGGAGGCAGGAGAGGTCTGCTGCGCCCGGGGGTCCCCTCCCTGCCCGGGGATCGAACTCGCATGGCTGTGGCTGCGGAAGCCCCATAGTGCGGAGCTCAAGCCCTTGAGCCACCAGGGAGGTCCTCTATGACTTTTAAACGGAGGAAACATTGCTCTACAATAATGTGACTCAGAGGACTGTCGCGCCTCGCCCACCACTCATGCAGAGCATGGTCCTCCATGGGCTTCGAGTTTCTTCCCGCTTTCCCTTCCCCTTCTCCTCAGAGCTCCAGTCATCTTCTTGGGTTTGTACTTGGTGTGACTTTTTCCTGTTTTCTTGCTTTGGTTCTTTGTATTTCACATGTGAGTGAAATCACCCTGTATTGTCTTTTTCTTAGTCTCATCCATGTTGTTGCAAAGGTGAAAAGTTTATTTTTTTAATAAATTTTTTTTTGGGGGGGAGTGGAAGAGAGGGGTCAACTTAGCCCATATATCCTGTGACAAAAACAAACAAAAATCTCAGCAAAAACACGAAGGAAATCTAGGCTCTGTTGCATTTCCTGAGATTTGAACGCTGCCTCTCTGGCCAGTTTTAGGGACCAAAATGACAGGACTTAACGGAATCACTTGACTCTTCCCGCCAGAGTGGTCTGGTCCCATATGTGACCCGTGTTCAATCCTTTTGCCTTCAAGCTGAGTCTTACTTCTGACTTATAGTCTATTGTTATAAAACATCATTTTTAACCGAATCTCATTTCCAAGTTCTATATGAGCTCAAAAAGGCTTCACTCAACAGCCTCCATTAGGGTGAGGGATCCTAGAAAGTGTATTGAATTGAAAGGTGATGTTCATTTAGGGGAACTGGGACAATCAAGCCAAGAGCATAATGGGAGTTAAGATTATTTGGGGGGATTGATGGTGACCCAAGAAGGCAGAGAGGGGCAGCTGGCTACTCTGAGAGGCCAGGTTCAGTGTCAGTGTGAATCCTGCCTCATTTGTCTTTCCTTCTGTGCCACCAATCTCCGCTGAAGCAGACTCCTGGAGTTACAATTTCAGCCTCTGAGACAGTTAAATGCTGGCGTTTCCTTATCTCACTTGGGTTCACCCCAGTCTACTTCACATTTCCTCCTTAGGATTTCATCTGACTGCGGCTCATAATGCTGTCTATGTGCCCACAGTTATGCCTTTAGTCCTGGGTGCTCTTCTAACTGTATATAAGACTCTCTACGTTAAGGTGCCTAATTGTCCCCTCCAACTACATGGGTTGTATCTAATTATTCCACCTATGAACTCTGTCTCAAAAGTGGCTTCATAATATCTCTAATCAGTGAAGATACATCAGTTAAAACTATCCAATTGGGTGGAACAGGGGTTGATGATACAGTACAGTCAAGCTCTCACCAGCAACTGTCACATGAGTTCAATCTCTGACCAGAGAGCTGACCCACAGGGTGCAGCAGACCTCTCCTGTCGCCCTGCTGCTCCGCTCGGCAGTATGTTTTGGTTGGTCTTGCCTGTTTTGCTCCCCACTCTGTATCTGGTGAATCTTTCATTCCAAGCACCAATGGCCTACACCCTGGTTCCTGAATTCATAAATAAATAAATCTTTTAAAAAATACAAAGTAAAACTATCTAATTAGGGAAGAAAAGGGAGAAAAAATGTTAAGTAAAATAATGAGCAGAGCTTCAGAGTCTTTTGGTTGTGTGATATTATATCATAGGGTATTTTTTTAAATATATTTTGATGAAATGCACATGATAACAATGACATAAGAGGAAAGGATAAAGGTACTTTTATAATGACAGATTTTCTAATTTATTCCTTAGTATAATATTAATTCTTAGTAGACTATGAAACCTGAAATATAAACCTGAGCGATTCCACTAAAGATTCTGTGCAAGGATATTTTAAAAATCTCAATACAGCTGGTTGAAATGGAATACTAATAGTCATCCCAAAAGTAGGTGAGTGATATGGAGCTATTAAAAGCCGAGAGCTCATACAGAAAGCAAGTTAAAAAAAAAGATAACCATGATTTCAGACACGTAGATAACGATGTTAAGTGTTTGTGGTTACACACTGTGAGTAAAAATCAGTCATCTAAATAAAATTTTTAAAAGATACAGGATATAATGTGATAAGACTATACTTCCTCTATAATTCTATGTCACAATTAAAATGATAGAAAGACACCATGCAAACACTAATCAGAACAAAACAGGAGTCTATGCTACTAATATTAGAAGATGTAGACTTCCGAGAAAGGAGAACTTCTGGTGAAAAAGATAAGCACACTTAGTGAGGAAAAGGGCCCATACACTAACAACACATAATAAATGTAATCGCACCTAACAATAGTCTCAAAATACATAAAAGAACAATCTATAAAAACTAAAACAAAAACCAGAAAAATACACATTGTCAGATTCTCATCCAGGTCTTTAAGTAATTAACAGAACACATAAAGAAAAAAATATGAAAAATACTAAAAACTCAACACCACCTAATAACTGAATCTAATAAACGTAAGATTTCCACTAAGCCACAGCAAGACATGTATTACTTTTAAGTGCATATGTGACATTTACCAAGTTAGAGTATATTCTTAAGTCATAAAATAAAACTTAAAAATTGATATTACCATGTAGTTTCTTCACAATAAGGGTGTTAAACTAGAAATCAAAATCAGGAAAAGAAAATAACAATAAATAAACTGTATATAATTCACAATCCATAAAAGAAAATGCTAATACATTTTATTTCATAAAAAAATTTTAAATTACTTTGTGAAAATTTTACTGTTAAGAAAATAAGAATACAAGCTACACAGGGAGAAAACTTCTTACAAATCACAAATTCAACAAAGGATATGAATCCAATACTTGCATAGAACCCTCAAAACTCAACACTAAGAAAACAAACAACCTAATCAAAACAAAAATCAGCAAAATATTTTTTTTTAATTTCTTTATTTATGCATACAAGAACTGGAGTACAGGCCAGAGGTGTGGAGGCAGTGAGAGAATTTACCAGAAACAGAGCGGGGAGCAGAACAGGTTGATCCACTGAAGCACACTACTGGAGGGGAGCAGCAGGGAGGCAGGAGAGGTCACTGAGCACTGTGGGTCCCTCCCTGGCAGGGAATTGAACTCGTGCTGCAGTGGCTGTGGATGCTTCATGGTGCAGTTCTTAACCCCGTGCGCCACCAGGGGGCCCCAAATCAGCAAAATACTTGAACACACACATCAGCAAGGGAGATATAGAGACCTATATTAGCCATTAGTAAACTGCAATTGAAAACCAAAATAAGATACTACCACTCACCTGTGAGGGTGGCAAACATAATTAGAACTAAAATTTTAAAATAACAATACCAAGTGCTGGGAAAGGTGTGAAACACCTGGAATTCTCCTCTCATTTGCAAGAATGCAACATGGCAGGGCCGCCTTGGAAAATAGTTCAGGACTATCTCATAAACATAGCATACACTTTCTGTATGACAGGCAATTCCACTTTTAGGCATTTACCGAGATTAATAAGAACTATGTTCATTGAAATCTTCTACAACATTTTTAAAGCAAGTCTAGTCTTTTCTTTTTTTTTTGAATTATTAATTAATTTATTTAAAGATGTAGTCCCCATAGAATTTCCACCCATGCACCATCACCATAGTTATAACTGGGTTATTTAATCAACCCAGTGTCCTTTAATGGGAGTCAATGGATTAATCAACTGGGTATATCTACGCAGCTGAATGCTGAGCTATGATAAAAACAGGCTACTGCTGCATGGATGAAGGTCAGAGACATCTAAAGCAAACAGCATCAGAAGTTACAATTCTGCTTGAATGACATTACAGGAAAGGACTGTCGCAATGAGGAACATAGCGCTGTGGTCCATGGCGTTTGCAACATACATTGGCGTGATCAAACTATTCCACATTTCACTACGGTTGTGATTACACAATCTATAAATATTTGAAAATGCATATAACTGTACCCCAATGTGTCCAGTGTATTACATGTAAATTTGGAAAATAATCATAAATTTAATTAACTAGAGTGGAGGGTTGGAGAATTGAGTTGTACCGGTGCAAGGGAGAGACTAGTTTTAGAGACTGAGTATATGGACAATAGATGCATAGAGGTTTATAGCAACACGTTAGATAAATCAGTCAGTGGCCTCTGGCATGGTTCAGAGTTACTGCTGATAATTTGTTAAGAACTGGAATGCAAATGACTGGCAAAATCATGTATGAGAATGGTGTCTCTATTTAAAACATTAAAATACCAATATTTAAGATGCGTGCCAGGTTGTGTCCATCACAACGATGGGAGGCAATCCAGGCAGGTCAGTGTCCAGACCCCCATGTCCCAGGATGGTTGGGTCTCACCAGATGCCACAAGCTGAAAAGTTATCTGACCGTGGATGTCTGGGTCTGAGTCTGGAGTTTCAGTGTCATCAATCTCGACAATGTCTAACAAGAGACGGAACAGTAGGTCAATCATTCCATAGAATCTCAGCTCGTCTCAGCTCTAGCCAGAGGGGCCAAGGGCACAAACTGAGCTGTTAGAGGTGGTGGTAGAGGACAAAACAGGCATCCATTTCTTAGTACATGTCCCATTTTTTCCTGCTGTATTTTTCTTTTCAGTCATTGAACACAAAATTTTATAACTCTATAGAAATAGATTTTGTATCTCATGGGACATATTTCATAGAAATGACTTATAACAGTCATTACTAATCTGATATTGAAATTTAATGCAGCAGCCTGTATTTTTTTTTTTTTCTGGAAAACCTGGAATAGAGGACTGAAGAGCACAGTATATCAAAAAAATAGAAAGTATACCAAAAGTTTTCAGTGGTGCAAGGAATCCAGCTAGTCCGTTGGACGATTATGTTAGTTATGGGTTCATGGTCATCAGTTGCATTTGCATCTTTTTGTGATTTCCAAATTCAGGGAGATAGACGATTTTAAGTGCACTTCCCAGGCTTTGCACGCGGATGAATGGCAGGAAGATGAAAAGCAGAGGGAGCGGTAATCTCAGCTCCTGCTTGCACCTTTGGCATTAGTGGTAACGGCAGCTTAAAATGCCTCTGGGCTCTCCGGCAGTTTGGGCATCAGCCCAGCCTCGTTGGTGGTGGTTTCAGAAGCACCAACATCCCTGTGCGTTCCTGGCATTCTGTTCATACGAGTCAACATTGCAGAACCAGCAGCAGCGGTGCCTCCAGCAAATTGGCTGGAAGAAGGTCTGTCATTTCCAGCAGTGGCTTTTCCGAGGGTTGGTTATTTGACCAGCTCGGGTATAGTGGAGTTAGATTGAAATGTAGTGATGGGGTGAAAGATGGTATCTGCTTAAAAATTAGGAGGAAGCAAATCATAAATCAGACTCCATGACAGTCCCCTGGCAGAGAAGGCTCCTTTACAAGGCTCCCTGCCATGGGTACCCCATAGCATGGCGGCAGGCAGTTGTCAACCACAGCAGCAGTTACCCCGGTGCTCCAGGTCTGTTCTGACAAGTTTGACTGATGCCCCGTGATTGTACCATCTCTTGCACCTCACTTGTCCTTGACGTGCACTGACTGACTGCATCCTCAGTCACTCTTGAGGCTGTACTTTGTCCCGTGACTCTGAACCCAGTTTTCCCAGGAGCCTCTGGTGGGCTTGTGTCCTGTCCATGCAGTCGTTAGGTGCCAGTTCCACTCTCCTCACACTGGCATCTTTCAAATGTCCTCTAACCCTTTTGGCATCCATCTGAATCTCTGGAGTAGAGAATTCTCAAGTGAGAAATCATACATCCATACAATCCCGAGCTAAGAACTCTGAGTTTGCAAATCTTGACATGCTATAATGATGTTATTTGAATAAAATATGAGAATGTTGACATCCTCACTTGCAGAAAAAAATGAAAAACGTAATATAACTTCATTAGTTCTCCATGAGCATTGAGCGGAAAAGAATAAGTAAAAAATCTGTAGCTTAGCTCTTGGAAATTAATAGAGTCTCAGCAAACATTATTTGAATACATTTTAATAAAAATGAATCCAATCATAGATGACCTGATTTATTATGTCTAAAAGATGATATTAACAATTTCACCAGTGAGTATGTGATTTAATGAGATAGTAAATATAAAAATGCTCTGGAAACTATTAAATAATGGATATTGGCATTTATCATTGATTAGTTTATTCTACTATTTATTTTTAGATGACTTTGCTGACTTTGTCATTTCCTATTACCCTGCCATTGACACCCAGCCTATCAATTGTTTTAATCATATGAATTTTTGAGTTCCATTAGTCAACTAAAATAGAGGAAGAGAGAACCAGTGAAAGGGAGGAGTAGTGAAAACATTTGAATATTTGAATCTCTTGGGATCTTTGTGTTTCTGTAACCACATTTTTAGCAGACTTATGGGAGTGTAATTTTCATACCGCGAACTGCTCGTATATACAATATATGATTTCATAAGCACAAATGAGGAATTATTAGTGTAATTGCCAGCACTTGGTGGGCCATTTCTTATTCACAGTAAACGAAGACAGATTCTAAAATAGTTCCTTTTAAGTTGAACGAGGTAGTTTACATATAATGGACAATATATGTAGTCTCCCATAACAGTAGGTCACAATGAGTTAACATATCAACATTTCTACTTACTGACACAGTAGTTCCGTGTTTCACCATCACATTCACTCATGTTCCAAATCAGGCAAACTACCCCAGTTGCATTGAAAGCAATGAGTCCTGACAACAGAATAGGAGCAGAAAAGAAGGTTCAGGTATTAACTAGGGAGCAGAAGGCAAAGATGAAGACATTGATGGGCATTCCCATGTCCCAAGCAATTTCTTATGATTTTATATTAAATCTTCATGAAAGTGTCATCAGACACAGAGTCAGAGATTCACTGGTGGTCACAAGGTAGTTGGGCCCAGCAGGGGCAAAGAAAAGCATCCCCACCCCTGGTTCTTCTAGGCTGGCAAGTGATCCCAGCATCAGGTGGGTTGATAAGAGAAAAAGGGAAAAAAGAAGTTTAATGATATTGATGGAGGAAAGAATAGAGAAGGAGACAACACAAGGGCAGGAACCTGTCTCACACAGGAGGTGGGGCAGAGGGGTTGACATAGTCAGTGAGCACATCTAGAGAAAATAAGACCCTTAGGTGCCAACGCCTAGCTCAGGAGGCCGAAGACCCAGGCAGGTATAGACTGCTGTTGGGAGTGTCGGGAGCACAGCCCTGAAGGTGAAGACAAGGCGGGTGAGGGCCACTGTAGCCTCTCCCACCCCTTTCAAATTCCACTTGATTATCAAAATCAACAACAGATCCACAGAGATGAGCCCCTCCCTACCAAAAGAAGATGATAAAACCCAATGCTGCTCCCACAAGGGGACAGCTCTTTCTGCCCAATTGTGCCTGTGCAAGTGCCCTTTACTTTCCTGTCCCTTTCTCTACTAAACCTGCTCTTTAAATATAACTAATGTCTCTGTCTCATGGAGAAACTTCTTTGGAGTATTCTCGACGTGCCACTTAAGGGGACCTCTGCTGAAGCCTCTCCCAGGCGGCGCCCAAGAACCCCACTCTCCAAACCACAGACTCCAAAACAGCATCAATACCATGCACACCTCCGGTACACACGTGCAACTGAGGGGCATGCAGGGCGGGCAGGCTATCCAGGGGTTTGTGCCTGAAGAGGTCTGGCCACCTGTGGGCACAGAGGCCACACACTTAGTATGAGAGATCGTGACCAGTGTTAGTGTGCATCAAGAGGGGAGAGAAGACGCAAGTCCTAATAAAAGTTTCTCAACAAAACGTCCAAAATTATCCACCCACTTTTGTGCAGGTGCCTGGTGGAATAAGCTTAGCCCTAGGCAGGGCTGCAGAGGGCCGGAAGCTTGCGCACTTCTGAAGCCCCTCCAGCCAGGGAACAGCAAGGTCCTAGAGGGCTGGGGCAAGAGAGGTGGCTCCAGAGACAGCAGTCGCCGTTGTCTCCTCCCCCACGGCCTCCCCAGGCGTCTTAGCCAAGTGCCTCTACCTTTCTCTCCTCCATGTATCGCTTTCCAAGTTATTCGGTGCAAGTGGGGGCTGCAGAAATGAGGTGCCTGGGTCCACGTGTGCTCAGTTACACATAAAGCATGGCTGTTCATTCCACCCCGGGGTCCCCTAGGCCCCCCAGCTAGGAGGTCTGGGCCTCCACCTACTAGGACCTGAAATCCAAAGCAGCCACATGTGAGCGGGGTGGGGATCTGCGCCAGCTCTCTGTGCTGTGATATCGCCATTGGAGTTGGTGGGTCTGGAGAGTGGTGTCACGCCACCTCCTGCGGAGTCTGCGTGAGCATCGTGCAGGCCTTGGCAAAATGCTTCAAGGAGGTGTGCACGCGGGAGGAGGTGGTGCACCGTCAGCCCCTTCCTTCTTGGCTGTTTTTTCCTTTCTGTTTCTTTGTCTGATTCTTTCGGTAATTTGTAATTGGCATTAACGTATTGTATCCCTTAGAACACCAGGTGCTTCACCAACAGCTCTGTGACCACTAATACACAGAATTGGTCACTCATGAAAACACCTGGTCCTGAAGTCACTTTGCCCTCAGGTGTTTCTTTGCTGTTCAAGTTTATAGTTAAGGTGGCCAAACAATATGCACATAATCCTGGACATTTTGTTAATAACTTACAATAAGAAGAATTGCTTATTCAGACAGAAAGTAAAACAGAATTACCAGAAGTAGATAGGATTATAGGAAAAGGCTCAGGAGAAACAGATAGAAAAAGGCAACTGCCCCCCATGACTGTGACTCAGCTTGGTCTGGCATATGTCATGGGAAGCAGGCTGTGGAGACCACCTAAGGGAGGTCACATGGGAAAATTCCCAGAGCCAACACACACACATCATATACAAGATGTATGTTGGGAAAGGCAAAGTCGTGAACATCGATGGAAAAAGAATAGTGTGGTATTTTGTAGGTTTTATAAATAAATTATCTAGGTCAAGTCCACCTTGGTGTTTCCTCAGTAAAGAACAAAAAGAGTCACTAAGTAAACAGCTAAAAAACTCCTTTAAATATTACAAAAAATGGTCATGGGCAGGCAGGAGGCTGCTGCCCTGCAGAGGAGAGAGTTGGTGAAGAGAAGCACCTGCATCGTCACAGGTGGGCAGAGGACGGCTGCCCCATGCAGGTGCAGAGGCTGCCCTGACATAGTCTTCTCTTCGGCAGGGGCTCCCTCCCTCACGGAGTGGCTTGCTTCATTAAATTATGTAGAACTTGAAAGGGACTGGAGATTCTACAGTGGGCTCCAGAGATACCGTATCTTTCCTTTTGGTCTAAGCTCTGACACGCCCCTAGCAGTCCCGTACCTGTCTGTCGGGGTGTTGCGCTTCCTGATCTGGGCGTTGGCGCCTCAGGGTCTTTGCTTCTACAGTCGGGTCCTGGCTGTGCTACCTCCAGCTCTTGGCATTGCACGAGCCAGGTTTCCAGTCTTATGGCACCTCCTTTCCAGCTCCTCTATTCTTATCCTCCGTCACCGTGAAGTTCCTCCCCTACGGGATTCAAGCTATACAGTGACCATGACTCAGTCAGCCATCCGCCTGCCCGGAAATGCCGCTTCGAGTTATTCAGCCAGAAGTAGACTTTATGGGGAAAACACGAAGATGTTTTCCAGAGGTTGCTAGGACTACACAGAAGATAAAGATATGTTCTTCCCTCTCCCTTGGAAAGAGATTAGATCAGATTTTCTTGGTCCACATAGTTAAGGAAATTTACGAGTAAATATCTTTTTCAAAAGCCACCTCTACCCAGCCTTTCGATTCTTCCCCATGAGTCCGAGGTCAAGTAGGCAAGGTGGGTCATCAGGCAGCTTCCTGGACAGAGTAAGTGGCCTTCAGGAGGGCGAAGGAAGCGCCAGGGAGAGGGGCAGCAAATTCTTGAGGGGCGGAACAGCCCCCCAGGACTAGGGCAACAGGACAGTCCAGGACAAGGTGATAATAGAAAGTTTGCTAAGATCAGGGCTGGGACACAGAGACTTAGTTCTGGGCACAGAGACTTGGGACAGCGAGATGCCCCGAGAACCAGCCAGTCACCGACACTGGTGGAGCGCTAGCCTAACCGTGGAAAGAAGGTCCCTGGGGCACGACTCGGCTCGCCTCCCTCGCCCCTCCTGGCTGCTTCCACTGGGTCCTTTTCTCCTCCATAAACTTTTTCTTCCTCTAAGCAAATCTGCCTCTTCTCGCTTGCTCGCCTGCACGTCTGCGGAGTCCTGCTGCGGCTTCGTGAGACCCTGGCCCAGTCTCACGGCTGGACTCAGCGCTGCCCCCAAGCCTGGGGTCCACTCCTGGCTGGTCACTCGGCCTGAAACCCTGAAATTACGGTGTCACCATGAAATCAGCCAACTGCCCAAAGGACATATTTGGGGGTGGCAGATTTTTGCGCCCCTCCGCCTGCAGTACAACCTGCTGAGGACATTCTGCTGTGCCAGGCAGCAGCCCTGCCCCCACTGCATGCTTATCCTGCAGGAATTCACATTCTCATTTAGATGGGCTCATCTATTTGGTAATTCACATGCAAATCCAAGATGATCACTTTCAAAGAGGCCACAGCCTATTTGAACCAGAAAACAATTCCCTCATCTGTAAAATGGGGAAAATATACCCTGGCGATCTTAAAGGCTGTGGTGGGAGGTGAATTTACATGTTTGAACTCTTTGTGGGTTGCAGATTATCCAACCAGCAGGAGTCATAACTGCTATGGCTCAAGTTCTGGGGCCAGACACTGAGATCTGTGCATTTGCCATGGGAAGGAAAAAAACACCGTCTCTGCCAAAGCTCAAAGGCGCTCAGAGCTTTCGAAACAAAGGAAGGGAAGGACGCGCCATCAATCATCCCTGCAAGCTCCAGGAAGATGCCACTCAGAGTGCCAGCCTCGCGTGGGTCTGTCAACTCTGCCTGCCTGTTTTTTAATCACTTTGCTAATTAGTAGGCAAACTAACATTAGAGGCAGCTCCATTTTCCCCTTTTTTATGTTTTTCATTTTTCTTTCATGCATTTTAATTGCACCCTGCTGCTGCTGTCAGACACTTCCTGAGGGCACTGGAGGGGCTCCAGACTGGAGCCAGGGCGGGGGCTGAGGACCTGGTAGATTAGAGGTAAGAACAAGGGCGGTAGAGTGGAGGAATAAATCACAAAGTCTGAACACACCAAGATCAGGGAAGTAGAGAAGATGACTAATATTTGGTGGGTACAAGTCTGCCTTAGGCAACATTTGTTGCTGATTTTCTGGAGAGAAAACTCGGCCCTAAGTAACTACTCACTCATTTAATTCCTACCATAAACCTCTGAGGAAGATTTTATTATAATGCCCAGTTTTCTGATGCTGAAAACACATGAGAGAAGTTGTTTGCTAACTTGCTATAATATTTATGGTTAGCAAATTATGGAAGAGAGTTAATTACAGGGAATCTATTACCATAGCTCATGTCCTCTGTCCTGAATTACAGCATCTGCCATTCAGATGAATGCGCTTGACATTCCTGTCTCGGAGGAGAAAACAAACACAGCATGTCCGTCCTCCAGGTAGCATTCCCTTGGCGATGCTGTAAGGGAATCTGGGTGGGATAAAACGGGTGTCAGAATTTCTCCCAGTTCATTGCTTTTTTTTTTTTTTTCTCTAGTATTTTTGGGATCTATAGTGACACTCCTGCTTTCATTTCTGTNATAATTTCTCCCAGTTCATTGCTTTTTTTTTTTTTTTCTCTAGTATTTTTGGGATCTATAGTGACACTCCTGCTTTCATTTCTGTTATTAGTAATTTGTTCTACTCTCTTTTTGCTTAGTCTAGCTAGAATCTAATTTATAGATCTTTTCAAATAGCTTTTGTTTACATTGTTTTTTTCTCTATTGATTTTTTGTTTTCAATTTCATTGATTACTACTCTAATTCTTAGTATATCTTTTATTCTGCTTACTTTGGTTTTAATTTTTCTGTTCCAAGTGTTCCAAGTGGTTAGTAAACTTAAGTTTACTAAATTCTAGAGCTTTTTTCTCTTTTAATATATGCATTCAATGCTATAATATTTGCCATAAGTACCAGTTTCACTGAACCCTACAAATTTTGATTCATTGCAAAATACTTTTTAAATCCCTTTTGAGACTTTGACTCATGAGATATCTAGAAGTATGTTGTCTGATGTCTACATATTTCAGGATTTCCCACTTAACTTTCTGCTATAAAATTCTAGTTTAATTTTATTGTGGTTTGAACACAACCACATATTACTAATATATGACTTGGATAGTTAAAATTTATTTTCAATTTCTATTAGTGTAGTAAAGTGTGACCTGAGCCTGTAAATTTCTTTTCGGGTATTTTCTTCATTTGATTTTGAATTAACTAATACATTTATCAAATCATATGCCAAATGTTCTTCATTACAATTTCTTGTACAATTTAGCTTTGTAAAAAGTGTGGCATATTGTGAGCATATTTTCATGATATTAGCTGGAGCTTAGTGCTAGAGAGGCCTTCGCCCATTATGTCTATTCATTTAATACATACTACCCTATGAGTTTTTAAACTGTTTTAGGGCCAATCTATTATCTATGAATTTATACATTTCTTATATAGGCTAAATTTTTAAAAATATTTTTATTTATTTTTGCATATGAGAACTGGGGTGCAGGCCAGAGGTATGGACGGTGAGAGGACTCACCAGAGACAGAGTGGGGAGCAGAACAAGTGGATTGACTGAAACACACTGCTGGGGGAGTATCTGTGCCAAGTGGGTCAGCTCCACGGCCTGGGATCCAACTCAGGCTCCAGGGGTTGGCAACAGCATGAGAGCGCTGAGACTCAACCTGCACCACCAGGGAGACCCCTATAGAATTTCTCAATGTCTAGTGGTTCATGGTATGATTTTTTTTTTAATATCAAAGGTGTCCCCTTCTCTCCATTACTGTTCCCAGATCAGAAATATGGCGATTTACTTAAAAACAAACAAACAAACTTCGGGCCTCCCTGGTGGTGCAGTGGGTTAAGCAGTGCATTATGAAGCAAACCAT
The DNA here is from genome assembly GCA_019455555.1 of Galemys pyrenaicus. Taxonomy (NCBI): domain Eukaryota; kingdom Metazoa; phylum Chordata; class Mammalia; order Eulipotyphla; family Talpidae; genus Galemys; species Galemys pyrenaicus. Next base: position 3,253,040 of record JAGFMF010011709.1, on the reverse strand, counting down.
AGCCATGAGTTTGATCCCTGCCTCCAGCCAGGGAGGGGACCCACATGGTGCAGCAGACCTCTCCTGCTACTCCCACTGTTCCCCTCAGCAGTGTATTTCCGTTGATCTGCCTGTTCTGCTCCCCACTCTCTTTGGTGAGTCCTCTCACCCCCCCACATCTCTGGCTTGTACCCCAGTGCTTGTATGTATAAATAAATAAACCTTTAAAAAAAAACAAACTTCTTTTAATTTGTGTGTGTATGTGCCCAATGGATTTCATTGCTGTGTTCTCTCCTTCCCCCATCATGCCCATATCCTAATTACTTTTGTCTGTTTTCATTTAGGTTCAGCTAGTTGATTATTTTTCTTATCGAGTTTAATGTGTACTTTGAGATTATTTTTGTTTTCTGATATATGTATTTAAAGTTGCACGTATCTTTGTAAGTAGTGCTTCAACTGTGCCTGATACTGTACATAAAGTCTTCCTATATCACATACATGTCATGAAAGTAATTTTTCTGGCAGCAGACTATTTCATTGTTAATATTCTCAGACATTACCTTGTTTCTAGCATTTCGTGATTACAAATGATATGACAATAAACATTTGATTAAAAATTGTATATATAATTAGTTGGGTTTGTTTAAGCTTGATTGATGCCCACATCAGATTTTGACAAGTCAGGAGTCATTTAATTGAGATTATTGTGTCAAAAGGTAAGGGTATTTTTAAAGCTCTTCTGATACCTGAATTAATTTTTGCAAAGCTATTTTAACAATTTTATTATCAGCAGCAATATGAGATATTGAGTTTTGCTACAATTATTACTTTCTCTAATTTAGAAGAATATACTTTTGGGAAAATGGGTTAGTGTGGTGAGCCTTTGTTTGAATCCCTTAACACTTTAACTTTCGATGTAATTTAACAAGTGTTGCTCCACAGCATTTTAATTTATTAGATAAGGATGTAGTAATAGATATCAAAATACTCCTTCTCGTTTTTACCTTTGTGGTTTTAACACCCATTAGTACTTATGTATTCAGAGGGAAAGAAGGTACAGATTATAATTGTTTTATATCAAATTATAATTATTTGCTTTATATAATGGTGTTCCTCAATATTTCAGTCTCAAGAGTCCTCTATTATGTGCTCCAGAGAGTATAAGCTTATGTGGGTTATATCTAATGAGAATAAGGATATTAGAAAATTAATTAATATTTATTAGCTTTTAATTATTTAAACTTTGTATAATTTATTTAAATATTTATTTGAATAATAAACACATTTTATGACCAATCATCAAAAGGAAATTTTCTATAAGGTAAACAACTTATATTAAAAATAAAAGTATATATGTGCAAAAAGAATTTAACTAAAAATATTTTGGAAAAGTGGAGAAAATGATTTAATGAGTAGTGTTGAAAACATATCTTAATTAGAAATTTCAAAAGTGGCCTTTAATAGTCCTAAACTCTTCATAGTTTATTTTGCAGAATGTTATTGTGGAAAATTTCAAAAATTACATATTAGGGCAATTGTATTTTTAAAAATCCACATATAATCAAAATTCACATTTGGTGAATACCAACATTGCCACCATAATTTTATTTAATTTTTTCCTCCAATATGAATTTCTAGTAGAGTATTTTTTTTGCTATGACTTAAGAACTACATCTAAAGTAAAGCTTTTTTAAAAATGAATTTATTAACTTTAATAAAATTAATTATGTTTGACTCAATAATTATTCATTGAAAATTCCTCTATTAACCATATGACAGGTTAACATGAACAGTATGTTGTAAGTTGCTTGTATTTTTGAAAATTTGCCTTATATGTTTATATTTTTCAGAATTAGAAAAGTATTTAGAGAAAATAGTGGCATTACTTTCAAGTTTTTTGGGAGGGGCGGGGTGGGGGTGGGTGGAGGGAGAATGCCTGGCTTAAAAACAGAGTTTAAAGTTGGACTTTTAGTTGTGACCTTAACCTAGTAGATACATGTTGACTTTTATTAATGCACAGTTGAAACTTGCATAATGTTATAATGAAATGTTAATTTAATGAAAAGAAACATTTCCAAAATATATCTGAAAAAGAATGTCATAACATTTAATACCTGTTCTGTAAAATTTAGAATAAAAAGATAAGTACAATAAGGATATACACAAACGTGATAAGGATAACATGATAAAAAAATCAATTTTAATGATGAGATAAGATAATATTGAAGACTATTAAAATTGTCATTAAACCAATAAAATTAAGATACACTATTTTAAATTTTGTTTAGAATTTCTGATTCAGTAAGGCATAAAAAGGAAATCAGGGCCTCCCTGGTGGCGCAGTGGGTTAAGCAATGCACTATGAAGCAAACCGCAGTCACTGCAGCACGAGTTCGATCCCTGCTGCTGGCCGGGGAGGGGACCCACATGGAGCAGCAGACCTCTCCTGCTGTGCCCGCTGCTCCCCTCAGAAGTGTACTTCTGTTGATCTGCCTGTTCTGCTCCCTGCTCTCTGTGGTGAATCCTCTCACCCTCCCCCCACACCTCTGGCCTGTACCCCAGTGCTTGTATGCATAAATAAATAAATCTTTAAAAAAAAAAAAAAAAAGGAAATCAAATGTAAACCATAACAGAGAACTCAATTGGTGTATTTTTATTTTACTTGTTAATATTGTAAAGAAGATCTGGCCTCACACATATAAGTAGTTGTGCAAGGAAAGTGTACCTATAAGCTTTTGAGGTGATTACTGTCAGGAGCCAGAACTGCAAACAGTCGGTCTCACCTGTCTCTCACCTCTCGGTCAGGGCACCAGGAGAACAAGAGGATTTCCATCTTAAAGGAGGCCCGGCCTAAAATTGCAAACATCCCACCCGGAAACCTCCTGCCAGCTAAAATTCAAACCTTCTCCCTTCCCCCTTTTTCTTCCACCCCTCTAGTGCATATAT
>JAGFMF010011709.1:3104639-3250004 GCA_019455555.1 Galemys pyrenaicus | reverse complement strand
TGGTGGTTCCCCCGCCCCCCCCCCCCCCCCCGTTGTCGCCCCGCAGGCCGGGGCAGATTACACTTCTTTGTTTATACAAAGCAAGCCTATTTAGAATTAAGTTTCTTTTTAAAATTTTATTTTATTTATATATTTTGGACATTGATTGTGGTCCCCATAGGTTTCCCACCACCCTTTTACCAGTGCACCAGCACCTCAGTCCCTTGTGCTCTTTTGGCCTCATCCCACTCCCTCTCCCCTCCCCACGAAGTGTCCCCAATTCATCCCTGTCTTTTTGTTTTTGTTTATTATTATTATAACTGTTATTATTCTTTTCCTTGGTCGCTTATTTGGTTCCCTTGTATTCCTCCTAGGGGAGGAACCATCTGGTATTTTTCTTTTGACTTCTGACTAATGTCACTGAGCATAATCCAGTCTAGCTCCATCCATGTTCCTATGAATGACTAGTTTATCTATTTTGATTGCTGAATAGTATTCCATTGTGTATATGCACCACATCTTCTTGATCCACTCATCTGTTCTTACTCTGCTGGTGGGAATGCAAGCTGGTCCAACCCGTATGGAAAGCAGTATGGCGGTTCCTCAAACTACTAAAAATGGAACTCCCATATGAACCAGCAATCCCACTCCTAGGAACATACCCAAAAGACACAAAAACACTGATTCAAAAGTATACCTGCACCCTTATGTTTATTGCAGCACTATTTACAATATGTAAGACCTGTAAACAACCTAAATACCCAAAAATAGAATTAAGTTTCTTAAAAAGGGATTGCTATGTAGAATCTAAAATCCATGTAACTCTGGGTGTTAACTAAACATTCATTGGTCTCTTATTCTCGGTGGGTCCTTTGCCCATATTTGAGTCTGCAATGTCATGCCCTGGTCGTTTTAAAACATTTTCTCAGTGATTTATGTAGATTTTTCTATGCTTAATTATAATGCATGTAAATTCCTTTAATACAACTTGTTAATATTGCCTTTATTTTCATAAGACAAATTTGTAAGCTTTGAGAAACTGTCACGCTCACAGTGGGAGACGCAAATTTCCAAAATTGTGTTTTCACTTGTAAACTCGAGCATTATCATTGCATCACATGGTGTCAGCTGTTTTATTTGAAGAGACGTTCACTAGCTTGTCCCTGCAGTGGTGTCTGCCACACGCCCATGCCCGAGTACAGTCTCCCAGGTAAAATGCTCTTCCACTACAAAGCAGCTAGTTAACTAGCAATTCACACACACACACACACACACAGACACACACACACACTTTTTCGGGGTACCGTGTACTTATGTGGGCATCAGATATCAGAAATGCTTTCTAGGTATTTTTCATTTCATTGCCCAGAATATCAAAAAGATAAGGATGCAAGTCTCAACATTTGATAAAAATTAACACTTCCCTTGCTTCAGCAGGGCATTTTAAAGTATACAGCCTTTTTCTTCTTCTTCTTTAAAGTTACAGTGATAAAGATACATCTTTACTGTGTAAATGGTTCTTCTTCCCCATTTGCACTGAGATGCTGATAGTTTCAGCTATTACCTCTGATAAGTCATTCATTCTGCTGCTGTTATTATGGAAATGTATAATGTGAAAGGTCTTGGGAATATTGTGTCCATAGCCTCACTTGGAAAATCTTGGTGCTTGAATGGACCGAGAATGTCAGTCTTCTGTTTTGAAATGTATGAACACTGTACCTACCTGTGTAAACCAATGTTCATTAGGTATTCTGTTAAACATAGCCAAACTCAATCACTAGCTGATACAGAATTGACTATATCGGGCCTCCATTGTGGTGCAAGGGGTAAGGCACAGCACTATGGAGCTATCCACAGTCACTGCAGCATGAGTTCAATCCCCAACCAGGGAGCTGAACAACATGGTGCAGCAGATCTCTCCTGTCTGCCGCTGCCCCCCTCAGCAGTGTGTTTCAGTTAGTCTACTTGTTCTGCTCCCCACTCTGCCTCTGGTGAATCCTCTCACCCCCCACCCACACCTCTGACCTATACCCCAGTTCTTGTGTGCATAAAAAAATAAATCTTTAAGAAAAAAGAATTGCTTATAAAAAGTTGAACATTTTCTGTGAGAATCTAAAACGTGGCATGGTCAAATGGGAAGGGTTTAGCAACCAGTAGGAGGGTGCGGTGGTGCTATCAGAAACGATTCTGAGCACTGTTAAGCAGTATGAGACCATCTTGTCTGACTGCTATTTGCTTTACTTCTAGACTCAGATTATATAATGACCCAGACTGAGGTCTCAAGTAAAAGTATGGCTGGTAGCAGGGTAGTTCCATCTTAATCCCTGTAGCAAAGTCTTACAAGAGAAAGATAACCATGATTTAGTTTCCACGCACAGATAGTTTCATAGTAAAAGTATCTGATCACACACTAATAAACATGTGTAGATAGAAATGTAAGTTGGGCTACATCATGTGAAATGACCCACACATCCAACTGGTATATACACTATCATGCTTTGTTACAGAATGAGGAGGAAGAAGCAATACGGCACACATGGATACGCTAGGTGTGTGCAGCTTCTGTTCTGAGTTCATAGACAGCCTCATTTGTAGCATTGTAAGGTTGAGAAAAATTTTGTTTTGTACAGATAATTTAATCAATCCCAGTCATTACCATAAAATGGCGGCCAGAGCAGAAGTTAAGAACACGACCCGCCAACAGTGGTTGAGAGCCCCTTTTTCAGTACATGTTCACCAAATGGAAGAAGGTGAAACCTCTTTGAAAAAAATATGGAGAAGTATGAAAAAAATATGGAGAAGTATCCTGTTGATCCCGACCAATTGATATGAGTCACTGCTATTGTGTCTTGTAATTAGCATTCATGCCTTATGCTTTGGTGCTAGATTGTCACCTTCTTAAAGAATTTTAATTAAAAAATACTCTTCTACCCCACATAATTGACAGTGTTTTCTATTGCTTTGCAATCTTCTATTAAGAGATTGTGTCTGGGTAATTATTGTTTTCTACAGAGCAACAGTTTTTCTTCATAAAATGGAAACTGTGAAACAGCAGTAGGTGGTATTTCCTTCCATGAAAGGACCACTAATAAGGTCAGAACAAGATGTGTTGTCAAACAACAGCAAGTTGGTAGGAAACTCTGAATGTATTTTTTGAATTGTATTACCTCTGGTTTGATTTTTCTACTATTATTTTTGTCCTAATTTCTTTGGGTATTCTTAAGTTTTCCATGGAATAATAGACCTTTGATGCTTATTGTTTTTGGTTAACCACTTTAACATTTATAAATGTTTATGAAGCAGTATAGAGGTGATGAAATAAAAAAGAAAAATCTTTTCATCACCCATGACACTGAAGTGTAAGTGTTCAAAGATTGAAATGTGGTCCTACATATTTAGAAAAAACATGTACTTAAAATATGTGCTAAATACAGAATTCTTTCACACCGGTATTTATACAGTAGCTATGAGATTTTCACCATATTGGAGTTTGATGATAGAAAAATAAATCAATCACTCTTTATTAAGTGATAATACCTAAATTATGTGAGAGAAAAGTAAAATTAGATCCATCAAACTCCCTATTGCTTTGGGACACAGAGACAAATGTACATTGAATTCAAACTTAATGAAGATAATTTTCTTCTAATTGATATGAATTAAGTCACTCTTCAGCATCAATACATGTAGGGCTCTGAAAGACCAAATATGCTTTCTCAGTGGCTGACCTGGCAGAGTCTACTGGGCCAGGTCTTCTGTGTGGATGAAATTTGTTCACAGGACTCTAAAACCCCTCCTCCCTCCCAGGTCACGCACTGAGTGGAACGAGAAGACGTTGTTCTCACACAGACACAAATTTTAGTGCTTTACAGCATTGGCACCCTGATCTTCAAGAACTGCTTAGCCCCTTTGAGCTCCAGTTTCCTCAGCAACAAATTCACATTTACATGAACCTCGCAACTGTATTTTTCAGAAACACAACACAGAGCTCAGGAGAGGAGCGCGGGGCGAAGTGCTGCCTGGACACTTGCAGCAATGTGAAGTTTCCTCGGTTGCTAGTTAAAGGCCGTGGCCACAGAACTGTGGCGCCAAACCCAACTGAGAGGGTTAGTTGACATGGAGGGGGCTAAACAGAAGAGCGTCTGCTGGGAATCCAAGGGGGAAGAGCTCTAGAAATAGCAGGAGGAATCTTAGCACCAATCCTGCTGCTGCCTGATGCAGAAAACTTGATAACTAGTCCCTCCTCCATGGTTTATTTTATTCTTTTTACTTTATTTTTTTGAGATGGAACGGACTGATTTTTAATTTTTTTTATTAATATATTTTTTTTAATTTACATATACTTGCCATCAACTGTAATCCCCATGTATTCCCCATCACCATCTCACCAGTGCACCATCACCTCAGTCCCTCGTGCTCCCATCTTCCCTCAACCCCCCCCTCCCCTCCCCACCAAGTATCCCCAGTCTGTCATTGTCTCCTCATTTTTGGTTTTTGTGTCTTTATTGCTGTTATTATTGTTCTTATTCCTTTCCTTGATCCTTATTTGGTATGTTTTCGACAACAGCTTCCACCCATTTGCTACCCGCTGAATGTGTACGTATCACGTTGTTCTCTGTGTGTTATTCTGGTTTTCCTCCCCGTGATACTCTGAGGAAGAATTCATTATCTCCCCACTAGGGGGTGTTTGCCCTGGAGGCCCTGGGTATCATTTGGTCAGGGTCACAGTGTCAGCAGTGCTGGGGCAGGTCCTCTCAGAGGAGGTGGTTGCCATATTGGTGATGAAGTCACTGAAAGACTCAGCTTTTCATGGTAAAGACACAAGTGCACGGGATTTGGTCAGGAGCCGAGACTTGGGACCCCCATTCTGAGACATTTCCATCTTGCCCTGGAAAGTGAGCTGAGTCAGGACCTCGAGGTCCATTAGAAAGAGTGAATGTAATGGCATGTAGGGAGCCATGAGCAGAGAACTTGTGCTGAGGGATTCAGAAAGGCATGTTCCTTTCAGTTCCCCTCAGACATTTTCTAGTGTTTGGCTATTTTCAGTTTGAGACATCAGACTCAAGGACCTACAGTTTCGAGCAAATGTGAGTTCTCAAATTTATTTTTGTAAAACTAGTACCCACATTTCTTTAATAGTGTGCTCTGATAAAACGTGGGTATTATTCACCTCTGGGGCTCCTGAGGCTCTCTGCACCTTGGAATCATGTTCCAGATTCTGCCCTCTCTGCTGGGCCATACTGGAGCAGGGCATCCACCCAGCAAACAGGGTTTTCAGTCACCAAGTTACAGTGAGAGAGGGGATTCCAGCCATGGAAGCTTCTGTGGTGAGCAGGAGAAAGAGCTCAGGCCTAAGGTGAAGCGAGATGCAGTCAAGGCCTCTCACATACCATTTACTCTCCCTGCTCTTCTCAGACGTCACTCAAGGATGAGGCCATTCCTTACCCCGTGTTCAGCAGAGCTGGTTCCCCATCACTCAGACCCCCAGAGCACCTGTCATGGACCCCTCTTACCTCTCAGCGCAAGAGCTCAGTGACACCAAGTCCCGCTGACAATCAAATTATTTCAGGAAGGGCATGGGGACCGCCACTTTAGCAGGAAGCATGGCCTGAGCAGAAGGAGGTCAGTCCGGGTCACTTGTCCCTCGCCGTGTCTTAGCATTGCATTAAGCACCACTGCCTTTTCCGGTTTCATCACCATCACGCGCCTCTGAGGTCGGCATCATCATGTCCAGTCTACCCATAAGGAAATTGCCCAGGATCATGTGGCCAGCAACTGGTGACCCCAGGATGCCCCCATATCTTATTTGCCAAACATTTATGATTTGAGCTTCAACTACGACTGGTCTGACGATAATAACTTGATGAAGGCTGACGGCAACGGCGTGGGGATGGCTATTACAGTGGGGAGAGATGAGGCAGTAGGTAGACATCCGGCGGGAGGTTATCAGGACAGAACAGCCATCACACGTTCCGTGAGTGAACAGTTGCGAGCACCTGCCAGCTATGGAAACTAAGGTCGCTACCGCATTTTTCTCTCTTTAATTAATTTGCAGTCTGATGGGAAAAGTGTATTCTGGTAAATGCATATGTCTAAAATTCCTAGTCTTCAGTGGAAGTACTTCAATGAAAATTTTGTATGGCTTTCATGAGCTGTGCATGGTGCTGGGCGCTTAGGAAGCAGAAAAGAGGTGGTGTTTGCACAGAGTAGAGAAAAGGAGGAGAGGGCTGCCCATGTTGGGGACAAGAACTACTGACCTTATACTGTGAGCTAACAGTCCCAGGGGAGCTCAACGGACCAGAAGAGAACTTGGTTTGCCAGGGGTAAACAGCATGAAAATGCATGAACATAGCACAGTGCAAGGAAATAACACGTGAAAAGCTAAGGAAACACCAATTAGCATGAAAGGGCTGGGGGGAGTGCCTGACTATTGGTGCCAGTTACCCCCGTGCCTAATGGGCCTGACAGAAAATATGCAGAGTCACTCTCTCAGTCACTCAACAAACACGCTATGTATTTACTATGCAGTAAATTTGTGTGTGTTTAATTTCTTGGCATTTATGTTCCATGACAGGGAGACAAATGCAAACACAAATTAGTTTGCTTCTTTTAAACACCCTGAAATTGTCCCTGTGCTGTGCTACCTTTGTTTTAACTTGTCTCTTCGTCTAGAATTCTAAAACTATAACTCTGTGTGTGAAAACATCTGAGACTATAGCTTTTGATGTGAAACCTGTCTCATTTACATCCTCAGCCCAAAATAACTTGATTTTTGTCTGACCTAGAGCCTTAACTCAGCCTCCCTAAGACTTAGTTTCCTTATTTGCAAAATGCAGACTCAACTTATAATAATTGTGAAGGCATGAAAACAATGCATTTCAAGGATGAAACAGACTTCAGTGCTCAGAACCCTAGTCGTCACCCTCTCTTCCGCAACTGTCACTGCGGGGCTATTGACTTTTTCTAACTGTTCTTATCCCCACGATGTTGCCTGCATTTGACATGTCCAGTCCACTCAGAGTTAACCTGCTGAAACTCCCAGAATGAAAGCCGTTCCTGCTCTGAAATTTTCAGTGATTTCCCTTTGTCTGTGGAATAAACAATCACCTTGTTGATGCACACTGTCTTTAGAAAATGGAATGGACTGTTTTTCTTTAACTCCATGCCCACTTTGCTGGACCTTTGCTTTGTTCAAGCTATTCTTTCTGCTTGAAACTTCCTCCATGTAGTTTCTTAAAATCCTGTTAATGTTCATGACTCCATCTCTTCAGCAAAGGCACCTCTTTCTGACCTGTCACCTACACCACTGTCCTCTGCCAATGACATTTGTTCCAAGTACCCTTGGATTGAATATCCCTGTCAAAGTCAGGTCGGACTTGAAAACTCCTGTTGAACCAGGTTGTGCTCATCACACTTTCTCCTCTGCTGGATCGACACCCTCGGACTCAGGAAGGCTCTCCCAAGCAATGGGATCCTGGCAGCTCTGCCCAGACTCTGCTTTCAGCACAGGACCCATCACTGGACACCACGTCTTTACCTGCTCTGATTTCAGGACTGTTGTGGATCACTCCGTGACAGGTGTAACCACTGCAGGTCCAGAAACTGAGACACGTTGAGCAGCGGTAAAATGACATGTTCTGGATGACATCACAAGGATATGGCCAATGCCGGATGTGACGCAGGAAGAAAAAAACCAAGGAACGTGGTAAGAGCCAGTGGGGGATGAGCACGGGCTTAGACTTGCGGGTCCTGGGAAGCAAATGTGACCCCCAACTGCCAAGTACTCCGTGTGCGGGCACCACAGCGGTGTGTGAGGAGAGCGTGAGCGTGATGGCCTTTAAGGCAGAAGGAAGTGTGTGCGCGCCAGACGGTAAACCCGTCTCGATGAGCAGGAGCGGGTTGGGCGACTCCATTCTGACAGTTCCACTCACCTGGATCCCTTTTCTTCTGAAGTTTGAAATACAAAAGATTACTTAGGGGGTGTTCTCAAAATGTCTATTTTTACATTTAATTTGCACTTACTGAGTTGAGAATTTTGAAGGGCCCTAGTTTTGCCTGCCGGAAAATCCTCTCTGAGTGGTTGTGGACCCTTTATACTTAGGTGCCATCTGATGACAAACGTGGTGTGTGGCTGGGACGCTTTAATTTGTCCTGCTTCCTTCTCTGCGTTCTTTCTTCCCTCTTCTTTTCACAGTTACAGACAAACTCACTTCATTCCCTTCTGCCATCTAGCAATTCTTTTCCTCTTTCTTGGGGGTTGTGTATATGTTCACGAATGCTACCCCCAAATCTTTTCACATTAGAAAGATGCTCGTGAAGAAAACCCAGGGATTTGGGGACCGAATAGACTATGAATTCCAACACTCATAGAAAACTAGCCTTGAGAAAGCTTTATAATAGATTTTGATGTAATCTATGGGGCGTCACAGAGAGCTGCTAAAATGTGTATCACAGCCTCTCATAAGGCGTGAGGAGATTTTAGTGAACAGCTAATCACAATGTCAAGCACATGAGGCAACCAGTGAATAAAAGATGTTCTCCTATTATTTAGCAATTTATTAAGAAAATTCATGGAATTCCCAGATGATACCATGTATTCTGAAAAGGAAGTGAACTATAAGACTACCATTCTCAGTGCCTTTCAGTCACAAAGGACAGATGTCTTCTTCAAACTCAAATGCAGATCTTTCTGGTCTCCCAGGATGACAGGTCATGAAGTAAGGGTTTTCATTGTTCTGCCTCTTGGACGAGAATCACTGCTCAAATGGGCCTGTTAGCAGGTAGCAGGTAGTGCTCCTCAGGTGTTGGAACAGTCCTCTTTCTGAACACTCCCCTGCCTGTGTTTCCTCCTCTAGACACAGTGTGAAGTCTGAGTTTAATTTAAAAGGAGACCATGACTTTTAACTAATCTAGTCTTTGGTTATTTAGTTCATTTACTCCTTTGGTCATAGATACTCATAAAGTGGACTCATTCAGTGGTTCATCATGTTGGTTGATGAAGCCAAGCCTTAAGGGGGGTCTGGAAGCTGGGGGAGGGAGCCAGAGAGACCAGTAGAACAGACTCAACAGAAACAGTCAAGCACATAAAGATGCAGAGAAAATGTGAAGGGATGTTCCAGAAGAGCTAAGAATGCTGATAAGGCAGAGGACAGGGCTGAGGGAAGGAAGTGGTGAAGCAGGGCCAGATGTGAGGAGGTAGCAGGCCACATGTAGAAGTCGAGACTTTATTCTGTTGCTGCTCTTTGACATGTGTGATGCTGGAGAGTGATGTGTCTAGACTGACTTTGAGAAAATTCCAGCTGCCCACTCCATGCAGAGCAGGGTAGAGACAGAGCCAGGAGGGCCTTGACTCCCCCCACGGGCGTGGGGCCCTGACTCACACGGGCGGGCACGGTCACCAGGAATGACAGGGACTGTGGGGGCAAGTGCACAGCTTTGGGGTGTTGCCTGCCTTGTGTGCAAAGCACTCCTGGGCTGCTCTTCACCCAGGCGCCATGTCTTGTCCGTAGTCGACAGTGGATCATGGTGTAGTCACCCAGGAAAAATGTTGTGAGACCCAAAAGGATGATTCTGTGATGACAGCTTGTGCTCACAAAACGCGTTCCATTAATGATCAGTATTATCCAACTTGTAGTTATTGAGGGATTTGCACTAACAAGGGACAATCGTTAGATGCACTCAGGCATAGACGTCAGGAAGGGGGTGAGCGGGAGTGAGACTGTTCATGTGGACAGCGCTGCCTGAGCATGTTCTCTGTACAAGCCCATTAAATCCTCACGCCTCCCAGGCAGCAGCCAGTCTCCATTTTACAGACGAGGAAGCTGAGGCATGGGAAGAAAGTGTCATCACCTGAAACAAACCCAGGCGGTCTGTTTCTGGGATCCCTGGTAGTCACCAGGTGACTACAGCTGGCTGTGGGTCTGTGGAGGGAATCTGTCCTGCTGGCTTGTTCACGTGCGACCTGTAATGGGGATGACACATGCTGTGTCGTGTCCATAGAAACTAGTGACTGTTAGGCTGAGAGTACGGCGAGCACAGGGGGCAGTGTAGGTGGCTGCAGGAGACGGAGACAGGCAATGCAGACTGCTTCTGTCATGCTCAGTGACTACTGCACTCAGGCAGCAAGGCAAGTAAGCATGGAGGTGCCAGAGGCATCACACCGCTTCATGTGATCTCTCTACCTATGTGTTCCGTACACAGCACTGAAAACTCAGCGCAACCATGTCATTTCTAGTCCATGGTCTTAACTCTACTTTTCTACATGATGACTGACCCGTTCCTCTGTACGCAACTGAACAAGCACAAGTTGAAAACACTGAAAGAGAAGGAGAAAGGACAGTCAGTTGCTCAATGTAAATATATAAGTAATTTATTAAGAATCTTGATTATCAAGAAGCCAGTGGTTTCCTAGTGCAAATGCTATTTCATTTTTCTCAAGTACCTCTCCCACAGCGGAAATCTTTATATGTACCAATTGGTGAACACCGCAAACTTCACGCGCATGGTCCTCATCACAACCTATTGGAACATAGTCTGTTACCCAACCAAACAGAACCGTGTCACCCATGGGTCTAAATGGACTCGCCAAAAGTCAACAGAGTGGGAGTGACAAGGGTGATGATAACAATGCTCTTTCTTGAGGCTCCACTGTACACTGAGCACCAGCATATTCACTTTGTATACAGAGGTCCCTACAGTACTGTTACCTGTCCTCTCCTTGACACTTTACTTGAAGGTGGGTCCTTCTTGTTAAGACCGATTCTTGAACTTTTGAGAGGGAATGTCAAGAGGAAGGTAGAGTGGTAGGAAGCAGAGGAGATGCATAGGCATGAGGGTTTAGAGGACAGGCGTGAGTATTACAGTGGGGGGGTGGGTAAAGATGTTTTTAAATCTATTTATGCATGCAAGAACTGGGCTGTAGGCCAGGGGTGGGGAGTGTGAATGACAGAGTGGGGAGCCGAACAGGCATCTACTGGAATCCACTGCAGAGGGGAACAGTGGGCAAGACAGGAGAGGTCTGTGGTGTGCTGTGGGTCAGCTCACCTGTTGCAGATCAAACTCAGCTGCAGTGGCTGGCAATAGCTTGATAGTGCTGAGAGTTAACCCTTGCACCACCTGGAGGTCCAGGGGGAAAAGTTTTTAGAAATGTTGAGGGAGATAGTGATTTCCTACATAGAGTTGTGGATGGATGGATGGATGGATGGATGGATGGATGGATGGATGGATGGATGGATGGATGGATGGATGGATGGACACATTGATGGGTGAATGGATGGGTGGACAGAGAGATAGATAGGTAGAAAGATGGATGGATGGTCAGATGGAAAGACATTCAAACAGATGGCACTTTTGTTTATATAACATTTACCTTTATTTGCAATAATTTTATTTTATTCACCAGAAGACCTCTCTGGGAAGGACTCCATGGTGGAAGATAAGCAATTCTACATCAGTCCCCTCTGTCATGCTTTGGAGTCAGATACTTGTGCTGTGTTTTACAGATGAGGACACTGAGGTTCAGAAAGCTAAAGCCTCACTGAGGCCATGACCTTAAACACTTAGTCCCAGACAGATCTGAATTCAGGCTGTTCCAGTGTCTAGACACATGCCTGGCCCTACTCTCCGGTCTACTGTTCTGGTGACATGAGGCAGCCTTATGTCATGACAGCAGGCACTTCCGATCCAGCCAGCCAGCGGTAGCTCAGGCCCCTATGCACAGTTCCCGCTTTCTTCTTTCTCCTTTGTCCTGTCCACTGGAACTTGTTCACACACGTGGTCACAGACATTTAGACCCAGAAGGTGTCATTTGACTACTGCTGGAAGTCAGCTGTCTGTTTCTGATAGCTTTGACTGAGAAGGATGAGGGGCCCCATTGTTTCTCCCTATGAAAGACCACACACAGCCAGCCATCGCCCCAAACTCTTCTCTCTGGGGGTTCATGGAGATATATTCAAACTCAAATATTCCCTTGATGTATTCACGCGATGATCCCTGTCTCCTCATGACATGCAAATTTAGCATTGCAGGTCCCCTGTATTCCTCACCCCATTGAAATAATTACTCACCACTCTTACTTTAGTTGGATGGAAGTTACTTTGTAAATTGCTTTCACATGCATTCGTTATTCTAAGAGTCACAAATACCCCATGAGATATAAGGTCACAGGAAACTTGGGAAATAGAAAAAAAGCTAATTTTATAGAGCAGTCCTAATACAACAGTGGTGATAATGAGAAATCCTCACATTTTTTATTCATGAACATTTATTCAATTGATTTTTTTATTTAGCCCTATGTAATGGAATTCCTTCTTGATATATAAACCTTAATTATTATTTTTATTACAATAAAAACTATAGTCATTTATAGTGAATGCACTTGTAATTTAGTTATAATTTCCCAACTAAACTATATTCACTGTGCTAGGTGCTTTCTATAGCTTATCAACTCATTCTTACTTAATAAAAACTATTAAACAAGTAGCATTTTTCTTGTCTTATAAATCAGAAGTTAGGTTTAGAATAGAAATTGAATAACTTACTCAAAATAACTCAAACATTTTGTACCACAAAATAAATCAGTTCTTCCCAATGTTTCTTTTCATATGCTCTTTGTTTTTACTACTATATATAACCCTGAAATAATCTTCATGTATTGGTTATTTTTTCTTCCTTTGTATTCTTTTCTTGGGTTAGTCTCCAACAACCAATACACACACATACACACAAATACTATAACTAATATAAAATGTATATATAGTATTTATACGCTGATATATAATATGTATACATATATATACATACTTTAAGCTTATTGACATAGGTTGAAGAATAAAATACTGCAAAGCAGGCAGCAATACATTACACGTAAAGCAACTATTCTTTTCACAGGACATTTGCTAGAGTAGGTTGAAATATCGCACCTCATTATTGTTATAATTTTCATTCCTCCGAGCATATTTTTTCCACATGCAACTGAGAATTCCTCTTTTCTCTTGCCTACAGGAATTTTTTATCACTTCCTGCTGGGGTTTTGTTTTTCTTAAGCATATGTAGAAAATTTTAATTGAATTTGTATACTGAGTTGTGTGTGCATGTGCACATGTGTGTGCTGTCTGTGCACATGTGTGTGCATGTGTGTGTACATACATAGGTGAGAGACAAGAGTTTGCTCTCTCTCTGTGCACCCCACCTTTTTGGATATAAGTCTATGATGCCTTAGAAATTCCCATAAGAGGTGTCTCAGTGTCAGTATCCTGTCTCATAAAATTCCCTTCCTGCTGCCCATTCTCACCCTAGTCTTCTTCTTCTCCTCCTTGTGGCATTCCATATCCATGGAAGGATGCAGGTTCATAGCGAAAATCCAAGCTTCTGCTCCCTGGCACTTAGCCTGAATGAAAATGTTTGATTGAATGATGATTGCACAGATTAATTTTATCCCTATACTGGCATTTTTCAATCACCTCCAAAGAGAAAAACAGCTATTTTTTTTATATTTGACATATTCATATGACATTACATGATTAACATTATGTATTTTTAGTCCTAAACTTTATCTGTATGAGTTTTATCAAAATGTAATATTCATTGCCAATATTCATGGTTTGCACAGCTAAAGCTCCTGCTGACAGTTAAACTTCCTAATAAACAAGATTCATATTATAAGGTCACAAGTGATTTTGACAACCAGGGAACTGCAAAGGAATAAATTATTCCATCTAGTTGTAGTCCCAAGCATATAAAAGGCAAACCACAAAGAAGCTATATCCTTGAAGAAGATCCGTACTCCCTTAGAATCAGCTCTTGAACTGAGCAGATGTGGTTCTGGAGTAGCACTGTCTTTTTAATCATTTCACTAGGAATTAAATGCAGTCTTGAATTAACACAATAGTGTTCCGCCTTAGTAGCTGTGTCTTCTCTCAATGTCATCCTTGGCTCTTATAGCTCAGATTTGTACATTGGCAGCAGGGTAGATTTTTTAAATAAATTGGGAAAGAGTGTTTTTCCTATATGTCTCTCATGAATGGGTCTGGTAAGCACCTAAGAAAGAAAAAGCTCTGTGGCTGTCTTCACTTCCCTTAGCTATTCTTTTGTGCTCCGCTGAAGTTTTTCCTCCCTCATCCACGCTGGTCTCCACACATACAAGGTTAATCTCTTGGTTGATTGGCCAAGTATTTCTCATAATTTTCTTTCCAAATAGTTTGACTCACAGTTTAAAAGAATGGGGGAGGGGGAGAGGGGTGTCACAAAATATGCAATTTTAAGGTGAAAATTTTGAGTTCAAATTCAACTTTGTTGACTTTTGCTTAATTTACTAGTCTCCGATATCTCTTCATCTGGAAGAAAAGTTTTATAACAATCCTTCAATTACATAGTGACACTGTTCCTATTCGCCAACTTAAGTATGAATGTCCTGCAGTCACATGCTCTGATGTCTTCCTGGTGCCTCTGATACGCATGCTCAGTTGTGATGGGTAACGCATGTATTTGTTACTGCCATTGTGTGAACACAGCTATTGTCATGTATCATATGCAGGCATAAAAATTCAAGGAAGGACTTTTATCCAATTTCCTTTACTCTTAGTAGCACTGGAATAGTTCACACATGAAATCCACATAATCCCATTTATTTTCTTTATTAAGAGGGCTGTGTTTCTTTAGACTGGCTCAGTTCACTCATACATGCACTCACACATATACACACCTTGTCGATGTGTGTATTATAATTACAGATTGCAGGCTAATTAGAGCGTTATTTATGCCTGAAGATTATATACTAATTATACATGAAGTTATTATGGGAAAGCTGGCAAAGACTATGCAAGCAATTGCTATAAAATTATAAGTGGATGCTATTTAATTTTATGATTATTTGTACCATATGAAATAGCAAGTTGCCAAAAATCAAATCAGAAGGGTGTCATGAATCTGTTCTCCACGTCCTTTTAATAATGTGGAGCCCTCGCCTAGCCAGAAGCTCGGCTTGCTTCCTTAGAGGACAGGCCTGGAGGCAGAGCTAGATTTAGAACTTCTGCCTCTGATCTGGGAGTTGGGACCCTGGGGAGGGACACGTGTGATAGATGCCATGTTTGAGAGCCATACTGCACTGGCATAAGGGGTGATGTGAGTTCTCAGAACAAAGCTCAGCTGGATAATAACGTGCATAAGCAAATGCATGAATTAATAATAAAATTGTAGTCATACTACGTGCTCGCTCTGTGCCCGATGGTGTTAGCCCACTTTATACAGCATCTCCTCACATGCAGATGTCAGCGGGGTCGGGTCCCCCGGGGGCACAGTGCTTCCATCATGGGGCTGAGGAGCCAAGGCACAGAGAAATGCCGCCCTGGCCACGACATGGGTGACAGACAAGGGACTCTGCCGAGACTCCTCCTCAGGCCTCTGACCGCTCGTCCTCTCCTCAGGTCCGGTCCGAGGCCTCAGACACACCGACGGCTCCATCTCCGTTCCCTTCCTCCTCTCTGGAAGAGGAACGCCTCACCCGCTGGAATACCCAGTGCGCCCACAGGCTGCTCTTCGCCGCCCGGCTCCTTTTCCTTTTCATTCACACACTCAGCCCCTTCCCTGGTGACAGCCTCGCAGCTCACAAACAAGGCTGTCCTCACAGTGGGAGAAACCCGCACATCGCCTGCCCCAAACCCGCCGAGCTGCCTCTGCCTCAGCCTCCAGAGCCAGGGCTGCTTTGTCTGCCGCACCCCCCTCACCCGCCCCCCGCGACAGGGCGGGGCTCCTTAGTCCTCTGTCCCCACCCCCAGCCCCCACGGCCAGGCAGGGCTGCGCTGGGGCCAGGCGGCCCACAGGGACCCTTGGCCAGACGGGTTCCAAAGCCCCTCCTGGGAATGTCCTCGACGTGTGACTATTACGCCAAGACCTTATATTAGACATAAGTAGCAAGCTTTGGAATCGGGACTGTGTATCTCTGAGTGTGACTTTAGCTATTCAGAGGCCACTGTAAATCTCTCTGAATTAAAGGCTCCGCTTTGCCACTCCTTCCAAAACAAACACACGCAAACAACTGGGCTTTCAACGGGGATCCGTTGATGGTGCAGCTGTTTCGCTCAGTGAGTACTGCCATCTTGTCAGAGTTAACTTTTAAATACATAGAACTGAGATATCTTTGTATTTATTGAATAGTACTTATTTTTGGCTTCAATATTCAGTTAAGCAATTGAATATTATTTAATTTTTGAGCAACTTCTTTTAGGTTATCTCTCTACAGGTGTTCTTGCGTTACGGTAACCGTGGGGTGAACGCAGACGCTCAGGCTTTTGCGCCGCTGGCCTCTGTGGCCGTCACCTGCGCCCTGAATGCAGGAGGTGCGGGCGCGGGGCACGCGGCCTGACCGTGGTCACCTGGAGTGTGGCGTGGGCGCGCCTGAGTGCGCGCACCTGAGCCTGTAGGCGGAGCCCGTAGGGCGGAGTCACAAAGGACCTAGTGGCAGAGGATAGAGCGGGCAGAGTGCAGGGGAGGGTGGTGGGGAGCAACAGAGAACCGCCAGGGGAGGAAAGAGCCTGTAGAAACTCGCAGGGGCCCAAGCTGCTGGCTCTCTGCTGGCTCGTTGCCCCTAATCTGTGGGGTTATGTCAGGGCTCCGGGGTTCTCTCTCAAGCTGTCTAACCCGACAGAGAACCCGCCGGCCTGGGACGGTGCGGAGAGGAGCGCGGGTTTACGATGCTGTCTGACTCAGGGCCTGGCCTAGCATCCCGCACACTGCCCCTTCTCCGTCCAGTAGCTTCAGTTCAAGTTCGATTTCTAGGGTTTGCTGTGGTTTGGTTTTGTCTTTTCCTTTGTTTTGTTTCTCTGGTGGTCTCACTGTTGGCTGATGGGTCAAATCGCTGGCATTGGCAAGGGACCAGCCTCTGCTCCTCTCCCCTCCGTGGAGGCTTGTGGGTGGGACTGGAAGCTGTGACCCTCTGTCACTTGGCTGGCTCTCCTGACAAGTAGCCCCTCCTCAGCTGCCTCCCCAAGAGCCGTGGAATTACAAGCGGCACCTTCATCTCTCCACACTCAGGAAATTCCAAGGGTTTGGGAGCCACACACAGTTGTGGATGAAGCTGGCTTGGGAGCGGTGGGTGAAGACTAAATAAATAAGAGACCGACTTTGCTAACCTGAATAATGGCATATCTGATTTCTTATTAATCAATTTCGTATCATCCACTGTGTGCCCGTGACAACAGCAGCGGCCGAGCACACTTGTCTGGTGAAGTTTCACGACAGGCTGTGAAGTATGTGATAGTGCAGATGTGCACCTTAAATATTCTGACTCACACCCACTGCAGTGGCCTGAGTGAGTCCCACACCAGGATTTTGGTCTCATCCGGAGCACAGTTCTCCTGGGGAGAAAACGCATATTGGCCAAAACGCTACAAACTCTCTTCGCTCAATAACAGCCCACGTCTCGATGTCCAGCTCTGTCCTCTGCTCACCGCACGTCCTCAAATGGCCTCATCCGAGGACTGGCTCGTCACTTCAATGCGACAGCTGCTCGCACCTCAGACATCACAGCTCACGCTGTCCGTTCCCCCCTCAAATATGACTCACCTTTACCTTCGGGTTCTGAGTGTCTCCAGCCACGGAAAATTACCCTGCTCTGTCCCACCCCTGTAGGGACTTTCAGCCTGACCACTGGCAAATGCTGTGCGAGAGAGACTTGAGCACTGCCTCTTACGCCCTCCTCCCGCCGCGGAGCCCCTCCAGTGAGAGCACGCACAGCACAGGAGACCGTCAAGCCCGTGTGGAGAGGGGCTCGCACTGGGGACGTTCGTATATTCACGCATCTGTCTCACACACACACACACACACACACCTGCATCTACTTGAAATGAGGCTTTGGCTTTGTTTCCGACTTGCTTTTCCCCCTTTAGCCTGACCTTCTCACTTGGGAGAAGAGTGACCAGGGGGTGCCAGATGGTAATGTAATAACGTCCCACAAAACACACCCTCGGGACCTCTGCACAAAGACCTCGCTCTGAGCAGCACACGCCCCTGTCCAAGGTCCTACATGTCCCACCCGTTGACAGCTAGAAGGGGTCAGTGACACATCCAGAAGAGGGACTTTGGCCAGTGAAGACTGTACTCTTTCCACATTTTTCTTCTCCCCTTCACTTGTTAATCTGAGGGATGCTTTTTGTCGGAGTCCACTAGCTATTATTTTCCTTGACCGCTGTGCGACCTTCGGTTCTGGGAGCTGACTCAGATGGAGGATTCTGGAATGGCATTAGAGCCCATTAGTCCTTCACCCTCTCCTGCCTCATTACCAGTGCCGGGATTTATCTTTGGTAATCTTTTTCCAACTCATAAAGCCTTCTGTATCCATCCAGCTATGCCATTTGGGGGGTGGTAGAGGGGACAGGATTTGCTGGGAGGAGCACACTGAATCTCCCTCCCACCCACGTCAGCGGTGACCCTCAGGCCACTGCTTCGAGGAGAGGAAGCAACCAGGCGTCCCAACTACATTTAGAATCTGTCTGCTTGTTGATGATGCTGAAGGAAGGACAGGTTTGGAATGCCGAGTTTCAATTCCTCTTCAGATGTATGCGACCACACCACGCCCACCCGAAGCCGAAGTCCTCACCGGACCCACCGACCTCTGTGCTGAGGGTCTCAGGGGAGGGTGGCCACACCTTGACAGCACAGACAGGAGACAGGAAAGGCCCTGAAATGAACACCAAGGGGACCTGGTTTTAAATTCTGACTCAACTACATGTTAACTCTCTGACCTTCAGAAGTAACCCACCTCTTTCTGCCTTAGTTTACCTACATGTAAATTAGGAGATGTAACAACTACCTTGCCTGCCAAGACATAACCTACTTCAGTGTTCATTTGCCTTAAGTTTAATTTGATGTGTCCTATTCAACAAAGTAATCACCCTCCTCCCAATTTTCATTTGTTGAAATGGGGTTATTAACACTTGTCCTCATGCTGCTCTTTCACTTGAGCTCCATGATCTTCAATGTATTTTCCAAATATTCATCAACGTCCGTTTCTCAAACCTTTTTATTCTGCCACATTTCTGTCATAACTCATTGAGACTTCAAGTGCCTATGTAGCACTGAAGAGCATACGCTTTAGGTAAATGTGGGTTAAAGTCCATTTCTACAAATTCTCAGTTATGTAAATTGAAGCATGATAAACTTTAAATTTCGGTTTCTACATATCTAAAATTACAGATCTCTGCTATGCATTCATTGAAACTTAACATGTGTGGTGTGTGGGAGTCCCTTTGTGTTTGACATATCAAAGTAGAATCCTTTAAATCTGAGGCATCTAACTGCATAGAGTGATATAAAATCTATAGTGAAATATGCTAAAAATAAATTTCATCCAAATTAACTCACTGCTAATATATAAATGATAAGTGCTTATATTTGCATACCTGCTATGTAATATAAACATGCATTAGTGCTATGTAATTTGCACATTAGATTCTACATATTTATGATGTCAGTTATAGGATATAAATGTTGCATTGCTTTTTTTGCTTTTTTTTTTTTTTTTGTAACTACATCACAGCACAGCTCGGGGATATTCCCCATGAAGTAAGGACACGATATGTCCTTCGAGTTCTGGAAACATGTGTAACCCATCTCGCCTGCCATCCCGGGTCACCGGCACGCGGGCACGTCTGGAGACCACGCAGGGCAAGCCACGCCGTCTGTGCGTCCGACCGTCGATCCTTGCCCGCGCGGAAACGCGAGAGAAGGGACAGAGACAAATCTGTGAGATAATAGCAGCAGGCGGGATGTGAAGGTGAAAAATCTGTTATCTGATGGAACCTGCTCATCCATGGGAGGTGAATGAACTTTTTAAGGGGCGCCATTTAGTTCACGGGCAAAGATAATTGACTGAACACGAGGCGCCCGCGGCTGCAGCGCGGTTCCAGTGGCTGAGCAGCCCGCGCCGTCCTGCGCGTTTATTCCCCGCTGTCATCCGAGGCCGGGTCTGGCTCATCAATAAGAAATGACAGAGGATGCGCTTGCTCCCCCTCGCATGCCCTGCTAATGACCGGCCGGCTCTCCAGGGCAGGTGTTCTAGCTCGCTGGAAGTGTCGTTGGCTTTCTTTAGCTGTTTTCTGACGGGACCAGTGGCTTGCCCGTGACTCAGGAAGGTCATCTCGCAAGTTCTCGAGCCTCTTTGCTGCTGTTTCTTTGTGACGTCAAGACAGTGTGACGTCAGGGAGGGAAGACAGCCCAGCCGCTCTGGCTCTCCACAACTGAAAACCTTGCTTTCATCAAATGAAGACCCTATGCAAATCAAAAGTATAATGACGCTCTTATACCGATTATCTTCACAGAAATAATGAAACGGAACAACCTATAGAAAAGGGATACTTCACAAAATGGAAATTATCAGTGGTAAGTAACTATGAGAAAGTGGTTGATTTCATTAGCAATTAGATAACCCTGCGCACCCAGCAACAGCTGAAACAAATGAATGGAAATACTGAGAGTTCTCCATACTGAGAAATACTCTCAATACTGAGAGCTGCAGAGATGTGGAGGGATGGTGCAGTGAACGCATGTGACAAAATTCAGCAGCCAAAGACTGGAAACAAAACACCAAGAGCAAAGCAAGATTCTGGCTATTCTAGGAAGAGTGTTATAAGGTTCAAGAAGACCAAGACTCAGACTGGACCCTGATACAACAAATGCCTGGGTTTTAACATTCCATGGGGCTTAACATTCCATGGGATTTAACAATCCATGGGACTTAACACTGGGACTTAAGGATAGCTTAGAAAGTCATTACTTCTTATTGAAATATCTAGAAAATTAAGTACAAAAAGGTTTTAAAACAGTCAAATATTGAATATATTAGAAAAAAAGACACGGGTGTATATCATGCCCATGTCCCTTTATCTAATTTCTAAGTAATGGTATGAGTGTTTAAAACAATAAAATCTGCAGATACACAAGAAAAGCAGTAAGAGACTGTCCACTTACTAGGTCAAGTGTGTGTATACATCAAGCAATCACATTTCACCATCAAATTTTTTTAAAAACTTAATTCAAAATGAAATATTTTACTCTATCCTGTGAACAAATCAAATCTGTCCTGGAAATGCAAGTCTCTCCAACAATTAAATCAAGAACGTAATTCACCTTAACAACAGGCAAATGGAAAATCATATGAAAATGTCAGTTGACCCAAAAAAAAGAGTCTGACAGATTCTAATACCAGTTCATAAAACTACAGTCCTAATATACTAGGACAGAGGACTTTCTTGCCTTAATAAAGAATATAAGATAGTCTTGTTGTGACATTAAAATATATGGGTCTTTAAATGTATACAACGAGGGCTCTCATGGTTACCAAGAAAAGTATAAGCCATTCAGTCAACCAAAGAATATTTCAATATTGTTTGAAACAATAACATTCCTGGAATGAAAAATTTAACATTTAAAGTTTTACAATTAGTAATTAGAAGTAATTAATAGATTCCAAATCAAATCATA
This sequence comes from Galemys pyrenaicus, assembly GCA_019455555.1. Taxonomy (NCBI): domain Eukaryota; kingdom Metazoa; phylum Chordata; class Mammalia; order Eulipotyphla; family Talpidae; genus Galemys; species Galemys pyrenaicus. The sequence goes on along the minus strand of JAGFMF010011709.1, from coordinate 3,228,551 downwards.
ATGTAAAAAAAAAATAAAACCCCCGTCATAGTTCAATAGAATATTTTGGAAATTGGTTAGATGTCTACCAAATGTTAGCTGAAATGCAGGTAGTCAAGACTATTAAAAACATTTTGCAGATGAAAAATATAAGAATTTCCTTTACCTGATAATAAACATTACTTTAAATCTAGACTAAAGACTTTCAATCTCTGACATAAAATAGAGCTAATAATTCAAAGGCCAGAATAAAAGTAGGGGGTAAAGATCCCTGATTACAAGTTTCACTTATGAAACAGCTGCTATTTCAGACTAGTAGGAGAAGGAATATTTGTATGAAAAGTGGGTATTCTGCATTAAAATGAAATCAGATTGATGTCATTTTTGGAGTCAGTGGGTTTGAAGAGCAGGGTTCTTGGGTTCACTCTGCGAAATGTTTCATCAGAGCTCCCCCACTCAGTGGCATACAGTGAGTTTCCCTGTGAAGTTTCTCCACGAGGCAGAGACATTAGCTAGATGTAAAAGAATGGGTTTATTAGGGAAAGGGACAGAAGAGTAAAGGACACGTGCATAGACATAAGCATCAGGAAGAGTTGCCCCGAAAGGGACAGGTTTGCTGAGAGAGGCTGTGTGCTTGCAGGCAGGTAGCCTTGAGGAGAGCTGCCTCTGCTGAGGGAGGTCAGTGAAGAGAAGCCCCAGCAGATACAGGTCACGGGCAGGCAGGCGACTGCTGCCCTGCAGAAGAGAGAGTTGAGAAGCACGTGCATCGTCACAGGTAGGCAAAAGGACGGCTGCCCCAGCCAGTGCAGAGACTGCCCTGACATAGTCTTCTGTCTTTGGGAGGGGCTCCCTCCCTCACGGAGGGAGTGGCTTGCTTGTTGACTGTAGAATTTGAAAGGGACCAGAGATTCTCCAAGGGGCTCTGGAGAGACTACAATGGATTCTGGAGATAGAGATCCATCTCCTATCTTTACTTTGGTCTGACACCCCCTCTAGCAGCCATTGGTTCCTAAGGATCTTTGTTTATATAGTTGGGTTCATGGCTGTTAATCCCTTCTTCCCATACCTCCTGTGAGAGCCGGGTCTCTGGCCTTAAGGTGCCTCCTTTCCTGTTTCTCTGTTCTTTATCTTCCATCAAAATCAGTACCTTTCTTCCCATGATTCATAGTGATTTATTTTTTCTGGTTGTATTAAATAAGTGTGAGAGAAAAATTATTCAACTTGTAAAAAGTCGTAAAAATTAATTTTTAATTTCAGGTTAGGAGAAAAATTTTAATAAGACCAAGAGTAGTCTCAAAATAAGGAAAATACTAACAGTTCCCATGGCAATATATTCAACATACTTGCTCATCAAAAGACATAGAAAGAAAGAGAACATAGATAGTAACTTGGGAAGCTGACTCAATGAAACATAACTCTCTAAACATAAGTACTCAACATTTATAAAGACAAATCCATTAGAAAATAATCAACCAAGTAAGGAAACAGATAAACACCTGAAAATACACCTTGCACCTGAAAGTGTCCTACGTGACCACCGGTTGTCTGAAAAGAGTCAGCCTTGTTGCCAGCCAAGGTAATGAACCATGAAATCCCACAGAGCAAGGCACAGACCAGACTGGTCAAGTTAAGACGCACAGTCAGAGTATTATGTTCAGGCAAAGACAGACAACTAAGCCCTGCTGGCAAGAGTACCGACTGATAGAACAGCTCCTGGAAATAGTTTGCTTTGTCTGATCAAGCCAGAGGGATGCATGCCCCGTGGGTGTGTTGAGACAAGCCACAGGGAGCAGATGCAGGAAGTGTTGAGCTGCTCCAGGTGTCTCCCACTGATTCTTCAGGAAAACCCTGGGTCAGGAAATGGGAAGGAGCAAAACCTCTTTAAGAGGCGGTGTTGTCTGAACAAAGCAGGGCAACTTCGAAAAAGTGGCTCAGCAGAGCCATTTGTAGGGTCCAGGGCAACCAAGAGTTGGTGCAGCATTGCACAAGGAGGTGATCCCCAGCACCTCCTAGGATGACACCCCAAAGAAACCCCTAACAAATGTACCAGGGACAATGAGCAAGTTGGCTTTGGTTGTACTTTTCTCAGTGATACAGAGTGATAAATAAATGGTGACCTATGCAGCAATAATAAAGGGTAATGCAGACACATTAAATGTTTGGACAGTGACCAAGAGCACAGGGGTGAGTAAACAGAGAAGTTTGTAAAATAGCACACAGAGTATGCTACTGTTGATGGAACACTTTAAAATATCAAAACCCAAACTATGAATACAAGCGAGGGTATGATAAACACAAGTCTCAGAACAGATGGTGGGATTTCAGAACAGCTTAAATGAGTTTTGAAGTCAATGGTTATATTATTTTAAATGAATGCCTTGCTTTTTAGTAACTTTCAACATATTAAATCCATCCTATGTATTTTCATTTACATACCCATAGTAATTAATAAAAAAATACAGTAGGAAAAATGCCAGAATTCCCATGTATGCTTATTTGAGATGTTATCCTGTTAGTTTTCCTTTGCAGACCTCTAAATTGGCCTGAATTTATTGATCTGTATAAACCCTTCTTTAACCCATTTCTATCACTTTGTACCAGTAGGATAGAATACCTTCCTATCAGAGTTTAGAAGTGAGTTATGAACATTTTAGGGTAGACAGAGTGTCTGTCTACAAGGTAATGAGCCAGGTATGGCCATTAATACCTGTTTAGTCCATACACTGTTCCTTAATAGAAGGAAGTGTCCAGGCACATGGACACACACCTACAGTGAGCCAGAGACCCACACTCTCCACATTGTCTCCAAGGTCCAGTCGGCTCCTTCATTAAACGCACCTCATTGGCTGTTACAAACGCAGTGATTGGACTCTTGATGAACACGGTGGCTGGAAGGAAATAATTCCTTGCTGTGAAAATGCATGACCCCTTCCCTTAAAATAAAATGAGGGGCTTCAACTAAGTATACCCCACACCTGTTTGGCTCTGAGCACATAGTGGGCCTAATTTTTAAAGGTCCTTATGTTTTCCCAAGTGTGCTTCTGCCAGCATGATTCTCACGGTCAAGCGTGCTCTGCAGTTCCCTGGGACACTAACAACAGGCATGGCGTTTTGGGCAGGCTGTACCGGGCAACCCCAGCCAGCAAGAATGGGAATGGAGACCAAAAGAGTCATAGAGTGTAAGAACTGGGGCTGCTTCTCCGGAATTGACAATGAGGCGTGAGTCGATGTGGTTTCTGTGCGCCCACAGCTTGCAGGGTTGGCAAAGCCACCTGCAGACACATTCCAGAATGCATAATGGAAACCAGGGCAAGGTTGGCTTGCGAGTAATTTGTTGCATATTAGTCACATTTGGACAACAGCCTCGGAGGAAATCACACACTGGCCTGATACTTGTCATTGGAGAAGGGAACTGACAGCTACTTCTAACTCATTACCGAGCCACAGCGGTTCTGTTGAAGAAGCTTGGGAAACCCGCCTCAGTATGCGGTGGGGTTGGAAAGCCAGGCCCGAGAACCTTCTATCAGCCTGTACCAGGGCTCGCCTTGAATGAACAAGACTTGGCTCCTGCCTGCAAAGAACACATGGTAAAATGAGGAAGGCAAGTCCTATGACAAGCTCTCTGGCGTGAGAGAAGCACCCAGAGGCAAGGGTGGGTCAGGATTGCAGAGAGTTCAGGCATTTTGCTCTAGAAGTAGATTTAAGTTCTTTGTGAAACCTATGAGAGGAGAGAGAGAGGTATTCCGTGAGACAGACAGACATACACGCAGAGAGAATCAAGCAGTGGAAGGACACCCTGAGATTGACAATGCAGAGAAGCAGGAGGCTTCCTGGTTGGGGGGATGCAGGTGTGATGTAGAATGGTCAGTGTGGCACCGAGTAAGGGCACTGGGGGATTTGCGCTGACGTGAGCGTGCGTTGGGCGACATAGCAGGCAGGTGGGGTGTATCGTCTTTTAACAGTGCAAGACAGAAAATACGTTAGGTCATTTAACATTATTGCATTTCCCTGTCTTTTTGTGAACGTTTAAAATCCGTTTATCACCTTTAAGTCGTGAATTCAGTAAGAGCTAAATTTGACTGAGAATGCCAAGCTTTTTTAGTTTTAATTTAAAAATGAATCTTTTTGCCAAGTCACAAGTCTGTGAGTTAAAACATTTCGGCTTCGAAAGCGCTGTGGTGGCTCCTGAAGTATGGAGGGAAGCGCGCGGCTGGGGGTGGACCAGCAGAACTAGAGGAGAGGCCAGCTAACACGTTCCAAGGTCTGTCCTCTGAACCTCTGACACTTCGCGGTATCCTTTGCCATCTCTCTACTGGTGATAGTGTTCCTTAATAGAAGGAAGTGTCCAGGCACATGGACACACACCTACAGTGAGTGTTATAGGGCAACCCTGGAATGAAATGGGTTGGCCTGGCTGGGTCCTCACCCATGCCCGAAAGGCACTTATAACAAGCACCAACTGCAGGCACAGGCAACAAAGGTTAATAAAGGGTTTTATTTTACAAAAGAAGGGGAAACAGGGTTAGGGTTAGGGTTAGGGTTAAAAAAAAAAGAAAAAAAAAAACAAAAGAAGGGGAAATAAAGTAGTGGAGAACACAAGGAGAAGAGAGAGAGACAAATCTGCAAATGTCCTGCCAGATCCTCGGAGCTGGAACTCAGTGGCGCTCTGAGACTGGCTCCCAACGAAGAGAGCCCCCAAGGCCCACCTCTCTGGCTTTATACCCAGCCAGGCTGCTTCACTCCACCCTCAGGTCCCGTGATCCACTCTTTCGTGATGACCTTACAGGATTTGTGTTTTTGGGATACTGTCAGTCAGGAGTGGGGGCTGGAGTCCATAAACCTATTTGTGTAATCCCTTCAGAACGACCTTGCCCTCTAACAATAGAAATACAACTTCGACCTGCAGCAGTTACAGGTGTTTTACTTCCCGCGATTCCCACTTCCCGGCTCACTCTTCTCCCCCATTCACCGGCCTTACTCAACGCAGGGCTGGTCACCAGCGGTCAGAGCTGACCTGAAGTCCAGGACCACCCTGTCGGAGTTCTGCGGCCAGGAGCATTCTGGGAGTCCGTTTTCACATCTGTAACGTGGAGGCTGTGATAACAGATGGAGACGCGGTGCCAGCAGGGGCAGTGTCTTCGGAATCGTCAAAACACGCAAGACTGTCATTTAGAGTTGTGAGCGTTACTGCCACGTTCAGACGCCCTCTTACCTAGCTTTGGTTTTTCGGGCTCTGTTAAGTAAATCTTGTTATGTTGTTAGTCATTTTTTGTGCCCGGTGCAATACCTTTCTCTCTCTCTATTTTTTTTTTTTTAAGATTTATTTCACCTTTATCTTTTTTTTTAAGATGTATTTCTTTCTGCACACAAGATACAGGGTACCGGCCAGAGCAGCAGGGGGTGAGAGGAGTCACCAGAGACAGAGCGGGGAGCAGAACAGGCAGGTGGACTGAAACACACTGCTGAGGGGCGCAGCGGGGAGGCGGAGGGGTCTGCTGTGCCATGTGGGTCCGCTCCCTGACTGGGGATGGAACTTGCCCTGCTGTGCCGTGGATGCTTCACAGTGTGGCGCTCAGTCCGCTGTGCCATCAGGGAGGCCCCATTACCTTTCTCTCTTGTCTCATCTTACCAGCGTATAGTGAGGTCTCTACAACTTCCCTGAAACTAGGGATCATTGTCAACAATTGCAAGGGCATGTTAATGAAACTTCCATCCTGGGTTCAAATTCCAGCTTTTGCCATTGAAATCAGCTGTATACCCTTGAAAAGGTCTTAACCTCTCCTGTCTCAAGCATCTGACTGGTAAACTGGGGTTAATACTATTACTTATGGCAATTTTATGGATTTCAGCATAATTAAAACTTGGAAAGTAGTTAGAACAGTGCCTGGTAATTAATACACACTCAGTAAATGTTAGCTATTAATTTGCTGTAATGATTAAGCCATTATTTTGCCAAGGGCACTTCTCAGAAATTCAATATGAAGATCCTGAAGAAATATTCATTCATAACCTTCTCATCCTAGCAAGAGTGAGTCCTGACTGCAGAGTGGAAAGTTAATAACAAACTATAGAAATGAGGCCTGAAACAAAATTATATAGCTTTCTAAATGAAGGTAAATCAATAAAATGTGATTTTAAAAAAAAGGAATGAGTTGTTGAGATATTTGGAGGGATTGAGCCTCTGCTATTTAAATGAATCTTTGGTCTTTTTTGCTCCCTGTTTATGCATCTGCTTCTCCAGCTGTAAGAAGGTTCTAGAAACCTCAAAAGGTTGTTGGGATAATGAATGCATTTTTGGGGGATGGCTTTGAATTCTCAGATAAAAGGTGCTGCGATACCAAAACTTATAATTCAAATCAAAGCACTCAACCTTTCATGCTCAAACACTTTGAGGTTTAGAGCCCTGTGTAGTTTCTGAATAAAGTAAGAGCATGTCTCCAAAATGCCAAACAGTTTTGAAGAGCCGGACATGAGAAACAGTTTCATTCCTACTTTGCAAACAAGGCTTAAGGAACAGTATTTCCTAAAATCTACATGTACTCAAGCCTAGATCTTTACTTTCCTAATAAGCAAAAACAAGAGGACACAACGGCCAGGATTTTCTATCGTATTTCATTGAGAGAATGGGTTTGCAGAAATCTTATGTATTTATTTATTCTTATAATGTTTGCTTTCTTTTCTGGGTCCCCAAAGAATTTCCATCATCAATACACCCGTGCACCATCAATATAGTCCCTTGAGCTCTTCCTGTCCCTGCCTCGATCCCAATCCCTCCCTCTTCCCTGCAGAATGTCTCAGTTTTGTAGCTGTCTGTTTATTTTTTTTGTCTTTGTTGTTGTTGTTATTACTATTATTATTACTTTTCCTTGATCCCCTATATTCCTCCTACAAGAGAGACCATCCGGTACTTTTCTTTTTCCTTCTGGTTTATTTCACCAAGCATAATCCTTATATTCCTCTATAGAAACACAGAATGGTAATTCTCAGCAGATTAAAATCCAAAATTATATTCAGTTCTCCAATTTGTGATTAATACCCACCTGGCATCACATTCCTAACTCTGGAATCTGGATTTCTGAGCTATCAGTTACACATAGGAGGCAACATAAACATCTGAAATCTGGTAGGAGCTTTTATACACAGAGAGCCATACATGCACCCCGTTTTAACTTCGTCCCACACTGGGAGAAGGAACTGGTTTTCAGACTCAGATTTCTCCTTTTCTTTAGCATTATTTTTCTTGGAGTAACATTGGTTCACCATACTGTAAATTGCTTAGTAGTAGAGATACATGTGGCCACACCACCCATGCCCCAGGCACCCACAGTCTTCCACACAGGCCCTTGGGGCCCACCCCTCTGACTCCCTCTCCCAGCCCTGTCCCACTGCGAGCCTCCATGCAATAGTCCTTTTTCTCGGGTTTGTTCGGTTTGGGTCTGCCTGTTCCCTTGCTCTGTTTCTTTATATTCCACATATGAGTGAAATCACTGGTGTTTGTCTTTTTCCTTCTGATGTTGTTCACTTAGCACAATCCCCTCCAACTAATCCCACCCTGTTGTTGCAAACGTTAAGATTTCATCTCTTGGGCTTCCCTGGTGGCGCAGTGGGTTGAGTGGCACACTGTGAAGCAGACTGCAGCCACTGCAGCACCAGTTCGATCCCTGCTGTCCGCCAGGTGGGGGACCCACATGGCGCTGCGGACCTCTCCTGCTGTGCCTGCTGCTCCCCTCAGCAGTGTACTTCTGTTGATCTGCCTGTTCTGCTCCCCGTTCTCTGTGGTGAATCCTCTCACCCCGCCCCACACCTCTGGCCTGTGACCCAGTGCTTGTGTGCATAAATAGATAAATCTTTAAAAAAAAAAAAATTTCATCTCTTTTTATAATTGGGTAGTATTCCTTTGTGTATAGACCACATCTTTCTGCTCCATTGTCTGTGTTTAAGTACTTTTTTCTGTGACTAATGCAAGACACAAACAAAAAAAGACTTATGCAAAAAAAAAAGTGACTTATGCAAAAAGACACAAACAAAAAAGACTCATGCAAAGGCACAAAACCTTGGAAAAACTACACTTTCACTACTAGACAGTCTGGTCTCACAATCTATGCAGGACCCTTCCAGAGCCACAGGAGGGATTTTTGTTAAGTGGTCACCAAATGCCACTGTCCAATCCAAATCAGTCACATGAACAAAAGGGGTAGGTGAGCAAAAGGAGTATTGATGTATTCAGCACGTTCCCTCTAACTTTCTGTTTCTACAGAGTCCCGATGTCTTTTCTGAATACAAGGTGTGGGTTTCGTGTGTTTGGCCACACCTTGTGCGATAATAAGGGTGACAGCATAAATTTAAAATCCTCGTAGGGTAGAGAGGAAAACTCACTAGAGCCCCTCCCCCAGGCACCCAGCGGACAAGACAAATAGATCAGTGCAACACTTAGGATTGGCCCAAGCTCAGCGCTCCACTTGTTCTAGAATTCTTGCCATTCATATGGTTCAGAAAAAAGCACCAATCCAATCTAACAACAAGTTAAAGAAAACCTTTGTTTTCCCTTATGTCTCAGAGGGGCAGAGTCCACAAGGCAGGCGTTTGATTTAACTACGTGAGTTCCTGGAATCCTGCCCTGCTTACCATCATCTGCCCTGCACATGCTCACAGCCTATTTCATGACACCAAGTCCATGAATATTAATACAAAACCCAAATACGACAAGGTGATACAAGGGAGAAAAGAAATCAGGCCACTTCCCTTATGTGACACCCCGCCCTCTAAACCATGGCCAGGTATTGCATGGTTTTGAGCTAAAACAGAGTCCTCTCCTGCTGGAAAGAGTGGACTGTAGCAGCAGGAACATGGAGGGAAAGTCTTGTCACTCCGGGTAAGCTCCGAGAGTGCGGCTGTTAACGAAAGAAAGTGCGATGCCAGCTTGTCTCAGAGTAAGAACTAGGGCTCATGATGTCCGTCCCTGGAGCCAGAGGAGTCCAGCTGCACTGGCCAAGAGGGGAGTCGGGTTTTGGAAGGAAGGCATGAGGGAGACACCGATGCTCTCTGACGGCTCACGTCTGCTGTCCTTGCTCCGTGCCCAGCTCTCCTGCCCGACTCCGCACTGGCTGATGCTAACTCTCGGGGCAGCCTCACACGCTTGTCTGCAGGCTCATGGCGGCAGTAAGGCCCCGCCTGTACATGAAAAACGCTGTGTGCTTTGGAATTTCACCATGGGAAGAAGTTTATAAGACATTGAAATGGAGATGATTCTAAAAAGGTTAAGGAAGAAATTTATCCAATTCTCTACATTGTCTTGCAGAAAAGAGTCAAAGTGGGCTCTTTCTAACTTAACCCATAAAGTCAGAATTGCTCTAATGCCCAAACTAGATAAAGATAACAGAAGGCGGGACAATTACAAACCAGTATTGCTCAGGAACATAGATTAAAAATCCTCAATAAATAGGCCTCCCTGAAGCAGGGGTTAAAGTCTGAGCACTGTCAAGCTATTTCCAGTCACTGCAGCCTGAGTTCGATTCCCAGCCAGAGAGCTGAGCCTCATGGTGCAGCAGACCTCTCCTGTCTCCCCGCTGCTCCCCTCAGCAGTGTATTTCAGTAGATCCACCTGTTCCGCTCCCCACTCTGTCTCTGGCCTGTAGCCCAGCTCTTGTATGCATAAATAAGTAAAAATAAATCATTAAAATCCTCAACAAATAATGAGAAATTCAATTCAACCACAACACAAAGAATTACAGAGAATGTCCTTGTGGAGTTTTCTCTGGGTATCTGAGAATAGCTCAGCATTTGAAGACCAATTAATAGAAGCTATCATATCAACAAAGTAAAGGAGAAAGAACATGTTCATAATACTGAATTCAGAGAGAATATTTCACATAATCCAAAATGTACTCATAATAAAAACTCTCAGTCAACTAGAAATGGAAATGTCCTCAGCCTGATCAGAAACATACACAAATACTATAGCTATTACCTTGCTTAATGGAGAGAGACTAGGTATTCTTCCCCCAAAACTGGGGTCAAGGCCACAGTGTCCTCACTCACTACTGCTGTTCAATATCGTAAAGGAAGTCGAGCGAGTACAATCAGAAAACAGAAAGAAACAGAAGGTATGCATAATGAGAAGGAAGAAATAAAAGTGTCCTCACAGATGACATGATTCTATAGAACAAAAGTCAAAAGCAATGACAAAACCTTGTGGGGCTAATAAGCAGACACAACAAGGTTACAAAATTACAGTTACAATAGCTAAGGTCAACTGTGTTAACTATAACCAATGAAAAACTGGCATGGGAATTTTATAGAAAAATACCATTTGCGGGCCTCCCTGGTGGCCTAGGGGTTAAATTTTAGTGTTATTACCTCTATGGCCTGAGTTCGATCCCCGGCCAGAGAGCTGACCCACAGGGCGCAGCAGACCTCTCCTGCCTCCCTGCTTTTTCCCTCAGCAGTGTGTTTCAGTGGATCTGCCTATCCTGCTCCCTGCTCTGTCTCTGGTGACTCCTCTCACCCCCACACCTCTGGCCTATACTCCAGTTCATACACGCATCAATACATGCCTATACTCCAGTTCAAACATGCATCAAAAAATAAAAATGAATCTTAAAAAAATAAATTATATTAAAAATACCTTTTATAATAGCACCAAAATATTGAAAACAGAGGAGAAATACTCAGGGAAGTTGGGACGCCAGGCATATGGGCCACATGAATGCCTGGCTGGTCTCTGCTGAAAGGGTCTGATCCTTCTGGCTAGTCTGGTAGTGGCTGAACCCCAGTCTCCTGGCCATATGCAAGGGTGGTAGGTGTTAAGAGGTGATGGAGAAGATGGAGATAACTTCCTCTGTGAGACTGAAGGAAGAGCTTGAGGAGAGAAAGTCCCGGGTCCCACGTCTCCATCACAAGTTTGTGTTTGAGATTCATATGAGAACTGGACAGCTGACTTGTGGCACTGAATAAAAATGAGACCTGCTACCCACATTCACGTGTGCTCATCCATCAAGGGGCTGAGTCTTGGGTGGTGTTCACCTCTGCATCATATCGCAGAAGATTGAGCCCCGCGCTTCTGCTGGGCAGACAGCTCGCTTGTTCTGTTTTTGGGGCTGCTATGAATAAAGTTGTTAAAGGAAATAAAATTAACTCAACACATTACAGACTATAGATTATAGATCTTCTTTAATTCCTACACGTGGGCTCCCATCCCAGTTATAACTTTTTATAATTGTGCTGCAGAACCAACTCAGATCTCATTATAACTTGGAAACTCAACTGACTTCTCCTATACATTAAAAAAAAAAATTGAATTTCTCCTTTGCATTTTCTTCTACTCTTTCCCCAAGAGAAATTGCATTACTACATGAACATTTATCTGAATATTAACCAAAAAAATCTATTTTCTGATGATGTGCAATGCCGAGAGCCGTAGATCTCATTTTGAATTCCTGATTTATGTTATTTCACTCAGCCGAACTTGTCTGACCAGGCCAGCAGAACTGTTACCCCTTATAGTGCTTCTCTTTGTCTTGACATTTTGCTCATCTTCTAGAATTATCCCTTCTAAATGCACAGCTAAACCTTCTCTATTATGTGAATATGTCATTTTCTCTAATGCCATTTTTTGTATATTTCTGAATAGTCTATAGGTAATTTTCTTGGAACTGTTAATCTGAAAGTAAGATTAACTCCCAGTCAAAATGGGAGTTGATGTTTTCATGTTCCTTTTAATCTTAGGGACATAGTGTTCTTATTAAAATCCTATCCTTTATTGTTCATGTTATTGGGTGCTAATTTGCTCCTTTCAGTTCTCAATGCACTAAAGATGGGTATAAAATTCTGTGGATATTGGCTGTGCCATGGGCAAACCAGGAATCTGTATTGTAATAATTTGACACAACCAGGAAGAACTCCTTCTGGTGTCTTCTTGTTTTAATTGGAGCACAAGACACGTGGGCACATGGACACATGAGAGGTTAAAGAAGTTGCCTGGATTTACATACATTTTGTAGTCAGCTAAGGTAACTGTGCCAAGGGATGTTGGAAAATATTTATCTTTTGAGCCTTCATGACAAGTAATTTGAGAGTTTAGAGTAATAAGTAAAATATTTTAATACTACCTGGTGCTTTTTAATGTGCAGATAGAGTATCAGTAAGGTCAAATAGATTATTTACTTTTATAAGCTGCTGGGCTTGGCAATTAATACAATGTATTTTTCAGAGTTTGAATTTAATTTGGATTTAAAATGTGTTTGATATTTGTAATCATGCCTTTTTCTAAGAAGGTCTGTTGAAGGTAAAACAAGAACAAGCCTTTAAGGAGGTCACGGTATTTTATCTGGAAGAGTCTGATTAAGCACCTTATCTTTTTTGAGCTTTTGACTCTTAAATATAAATTTGGTATATGGATTACAATAAGTTGCCTTATGCATCTAGAATATACGTGCATGAATATATGTATACATGCATGTGTGCAAATATGTATGTGTGTATATGTGTCTGCTACCTACCATCTATCTGGCCGTCCATCCATCCGTCCATCCATCCGTCCATCCATCCATCCATCCATCCACCCATCCACCCATCTACCTATCCATCCATCCATCCTTGATCCTTCCATCCATCCCCCATCCATCCATCCATCCAGCCATCCATCCAGCCAGTCAGCCATCCATCCATCCTCTACCTATCTAATCAGTCATCTGTCAATATTATTTCCACATATATATGCTCTATCTGGCACATGGCCCAGGCTCTTAATAAATGCAGCTGTTCTTCATTTGAAGGTGGCATGAGTGACGTCCTAAGAAAGCAGATGCATTTTCAAAGAAGGCCTGGGGTAACATTTATGTCAGCAATATGAACCTTTAAAGTTATTTTTCTGCTCAGCTATTCCTTTGCTTATATCTCCCCATTTACACCCTAATTTCCCATGCCATCTGATGACTAAAATTAATTCCTCTGAATTTTCTACAACCATCCCCTTTGAGACAATTGCCCCTCCATTACATTATATTAATTTTTCTGCTTATTTCTTTTTTTCTAATCAACCTGTGCACATCCCAGATTTGAAGAAATTATTTGCCTTCTATGCTAGACAATGAACCACTTATATGAAATTCACCTTTTTAATTTATTCATTTTTATATATCCTTCAAGAAATATTTCTTTAAAATAACATGATTTCAGATACTTTTCTTAGCATTGGGCATAAAAATAATCAACTAGGAGATGACCCTTATGGATTTATAGTACATTAGAAAGATCCAATCACATCGTCAGTGATGTTAGAACAAGTCTTAAAAGATAAATAGGTGTTCTCTTATCTGAGAGAGAAGAGAAATGGTCATCCCAGAAAGAGCAACAGAACCCAAAGCAGCAAGGGATAAATACCTGCCACACTTTGGTGTCCCTGGAATCATGTAAATTGTTTACAGTATTAAAGGTAATGAAATTTTTCAATGAATAAATGAAGGCAAGAATGATTTTCATAAAAAAAAATAACAAAATTGTGTAAGACCTCAATAAGTTACACTCTACACATCAAATGGAATTAACCAAGAATCAAGAGACATGATGATTTTATTTGGGACATTAAATAGGACCAACTGGTAAGTTTATAGATTATTCTGGGCTTTATCGTAAGGCTTGTGGAGTGCACTTTTCATTTATTTCAGTCTTTTGAGATTGGATGAGATTTCAATCTTTTGAGACTGAAATGCCTTAATGGCATGTCCACACATTAATTAATAGAACAGGTGAAGAAATACAAGACTAAAAGGGATTTTAAATTCACAGTCCCCCAAGAAGTTCTCAGCAGTGATCTCCACAGACCACTTTTTAAATTTTTTTTCTGAAGTTCATGTCTTCCCTTTCAGTTTTCTCTGCTTGACAACTTATGAGTTCATGTTTTATCCCAAGCTAAAGGCAACCTCTCCCAAACTCCTCCCAAGTACTTCTTGGGATCTTTCTTTGTTTTCTGTTCTTCATGTGCAGACGTGAGTTCTCTAATTCTACCATAATCCAGCGGGGTGGGTCCTTGGACACCAGGGTTCTGGGAGTTGAGACTTCAGAGTTCAGTGGGAGGAAGTCTTAGCCCCCTGGTTTGGGGTCCCAGGCTGCCCTCCCTTATCTATTTATGTGTTTACTGTCACTTTTCTTCCACTTGCTTATCCTAAAGCCCTTGCCTTGTTAACACATTTAATTTTTGCCAATTAACTAATTTCTGTCCCTATGAATAGGGATTGTTCCAGAAGTAGTGTCTAAGAATGTGAGTGCTAGTTTTTGAATCTTGGTTCCTCCACTTATAAAGGTAAGTTTTCTAATCTGAGGACTAGAGTCCATCTGACCTCCCCCACTGCCTACTTAGCAGCATCCACTGCCATGGCACACCGCTCGTGGCCCATGATCCCCAAACCTCCCTAACACCTACCCTGTAGTCAGTGCCTTTCTTCCCTCCCTTATTTAGGGAAAAATAAAGATGAATATAACCATTTGTCACTTTTAACTACTGTTCTTATGTCAAAACAAGATTCTTCTACTCTGAAAAATACCATTTCAAAAATTTTAAGTAGGAGCACTGCAAGTTGTTTTTGAATTCAGTTTTTCTTTTTTTTCCCCTGAATGTAGGTGGAAAAGACAGGAAGAGATAATCAAATTGGACAAGGCTCAAATCTTATGCTAATCTTCCTGGGATTGTGAAATTCAGGATGTGGTTGGATATACTGAGTTGAGATTTTGGCAGGGGCTGGGGAAACAGGAATGTTTTCCCAAGTCTTTAAATCAAGTTTGTCTTTGCTTTCAGTCTTTCATCAACTCATTGCTTTAAAAGTCCAAAGCTACTATGTGAAAGGACATTCTGGTCTAAGCAAAAGAAATTAATTCAGATAAAGTGAAAATAATGTTGATGACAAATACATAGCTATAAAACATTTATTTCATTATAACATATAGGATGACTGTTTCAATATCTTTTTTAAATTTTTAAAAATTTATTTATGCATACAAGAGCTATGGTACAGGCCAGAGGGAGAGGGTGAGAAGAGTCACCAGAGACAGAGCAGGGAGCAGACTAGTCAGAGTGACTGAAATACACTGCTGAGGGGAGCAGCAGGCAAGGCAGGAGAGGTCTGCTGCACCATGTGGGTCCCCTCCCTGGCTGGGGATTGAACTCGGCTGCAGTTGCTGCAGAAGCTCCACAGTGCAGTGCTCAACCCCTTGTGCCAACAGGGAGTCCCTCTTTCATTATCTTAAGAAGGTGGAAGCTGTAAAGTTAAGACAAAATGTCCATCAGATGCATCCTTTCTGTACCAGGGCAATTACCTCTCCTGGGCACAGCCACGACCACTGCTATCCTGTTAGAGGTCCCTGAAACTCCATTTGTTGGGGCTCCCAGAGAAAATACCAATTCATAACAAAATTTTCTTCCTTTGGTATCTCCCTAATTCAGTGGTAGCCTGAACAATTTCACTGTAAATCCAGCTGACAAAATGTGATTCTCACCACACTGCTTGAATGAAGGTTTAAAACACAGGTCCAGTGCTTTCTACTGCACTGAGCCCACCCAGCCTGCTGCAAACATCCCTTCCTCTTTACCTATTTACTCTTTTCTCCACCACCTTTTGTTAGGTAATGGAGACCGCCTTAGCCCTAGGCGACAAAGAGACAGGCAAGGGGAGGTACTGGTCTTGATCTACCACTGGGTCCAGATTTCTCAGGGTTTTAAGGAGAAATTCCTGAGATTTCTCCCTCTCCTTCCCCCCTTCCAGCTGCGAGCCTTTGTCTTCTGTCTTTGTCTTTTTGTCTTTTTCTTTCTTCCCCAGGACGTAGCTCTTATAAACTCTTTTCCAAGTTCACATTGTCATAGACTCTGTCTCTGCAAAGTCGGCTCTCAGTACTGGACACCTACTAGGAATACTTGTATTCTTGCTGGTCACTGCGACTGTACCAGATCCGGACACCAATGTCAAGGAGAATGTGAGTGGTTTCTTAAATATCTGAACTTCTGGTCCAGCATAGTGGTTTCATGTTCTGGCTGCAAGAAGTTTACTGGACCTTAAATTCAATATGTTTTTATGCTATCTTGATTGTTTTTCTAACTAAGCTTTTCAAATCTATAAGTACAAATTCATTTGGTATTTTCTAGATGTTGAAATTATAATTTCTTCCCCATGAATACAGTGCTCACTTTCCATCCAAAAGATTGCCTGTTGTTTCTATTTTGTAAGAAAAATAAAAATTGCTCATGTGGACATCTGGCTGTTTGAATGTGTTTAATCTCATGACCTAGCTCTATGTTTTGTTCCATTTGGATGATTTAATTTTGGATCATGGCATTATAATATTGAGTAATACATAAAAGCATAGATTCACTAATATATAAAGTTAAACATCTGAAAGAATTTTATATTGATAAGTGGAATTCAAGTTCAATAAAAATAAAATTTTTGAGTTACGGATATAATTTTAAGGGATGACTATCATTCTTCATGAAATAATTTATATTTAAAGGTCCTATAATTCTTTCATGTACAAAATTAGCCTTGTAACATTGCCATCAATGTATCTCCCAAACTGAGATTTACATATTTTATATTTCAGTTTACAATTTATTGCCTTGAACCGACTGAATTTAAAAATTGTTTCCTCAGGTTTTTACACCCAGAAATGTTAAAATTAATAGTTTTATTATTAAATTTAGTATATAATTACCAAAATCATAATCATATGGTACAGTAATCTTGGTAAATGAACCCATGGTAAAATTAACACTGACTAAATTATGTAAAGAACAGAATTTTAAAAAAAGGTGTTAGGAAACAACATTTTATGATCTGAAATTCTAAGTGTCCTAATTATACCAGTGTGAGTGTGTGTGTGTGCGCACGCGTAATATGCAGGATGAAAACTGCCACTGTTCATATTTCTGCTAAGCTCTGTGAATTGTATTTTGTCCCAATAAGACAACCATTTTTTTTTTTTGAAGCAGCTGTCTCTTGACAACAAAATTCTAATTGCATCAGTTCTGACTTTGAAAATGTTGTTTTGTTTCTGCTTAACTAGGGCGTGTCTCCCTATTTTTTTTTCTTTTAATGTTTCATTTCCTTCTTTCTTTTCTTTTGCAAATCCCTGGGTCTCTGAAGATCCCTTGGGGGAAAACCATCAAAGAGAGTAGTGTGGCAGGGAAAAAGCTTCTGTGATAGGAACTTGAAGCAACTGCATCAACTATGAATTTGTTAATGTTGAACAAGTCATCATCTGGAACTGTCCATATTTTCATTTGCAAAGTGGGGATGATACTGAATTCAATTAAATGTTGGCACGGTGATTGGCTCCTCCGGAGGAAGCTCAGGACCTCGCCTATAAATTTCTCCAAGCTTGTAGTCATACATCACAAATTAGCTTTTGCAGGAAGCTCACTCAGGAGAATTGCACGCAGGAGAGAAGGAAGCAAAATAAAGGGAAAAGGTTTCACTACAGCCATGGCCAACCCTAAGGGAGAAAATGGCTCCTCACATTCTGTTCCCCATTGGGCCCAAACTACCAGCCATTTTACCACCAGACACGGTGCCCATGCAGGGCTGGTGGATAGGGTCGGCAAGTCCTTGGGTTTTTAAGTGCTCTCTATTCTCTGTCTGCCTCTGCAACCCAGGCACTTATAACTTCACAAGCTTTTCCCATTGCTTCTAGAACCACCCTGGTGTGGAATTTTAGGTTTTCCCTGAGGAGTGGGGGAAAGGGATGATGCTGTGGTGCCAGCTGGCACAGGGCAGGTTCTCGATGATTCGATTCGGCAGATTGGTCAAGGAGTTCTGGAGCCCTGGGTAGCTTTTTACATCATTACATCAGAGGCAACCAGGTACACGGCAGTCATGGTGGGGGGAGGGTAGGAGGCTGGCAGGCTCCTACCCCCACCACCACCCCAGACCGCACATCTTACTCTCTGGGCTCTCTAGCCCCTCGTGCCTCTGTTACTACTTTCTTCTCTCTCCACTTGTCTTCTGCTGGCATCCTAGTGACGCCTTCCCACAGCCGGTGTCCAAGCCCAGGCGCGCCCACTTGTGCACGCCCACTCAGGGCGCGCAGGACCGCAGGTGTCCATGGTCGAGGCCAATGGTGGGAGGGCGGAGAAGACTGACAACTTTTCCATTTACCCTTAGGTGCAATTGGGGGCCGAGGGGAATGGGCTGTGGCGGAGGACTGCGGGTGCCTGTCCGTGCAAGTGCTGTGGCAACACCTAAAGAGACACGATTAAAAAATACAAACCACCCCCTCCTCATCCGAACGCTCCCCCTTGCAGTCCCTCCGGCACTCAGTGACCTGCCCCAGCGGCAGGTTCTCCACCTGCAGCAACTCACACCTGCGGCTCAGCATCTTTCTCCTTCTGCCCTTCTGTGGCTCCACAGGCAGGAGGGCGCACGGAGGGCGCAGGGAGGTCCAGGCACCCACACACCTGCAGCTCAGCGCAGCAGCCAAGTGGGGCCAGCTGCGCCCACAGAGGCCCGCAGGGTTGCGGGGTGTGCGCGCTGACGCACATATAAGGGCGGACCCCGCCCGGGCTATCCCACAGTGCCTCGGAGTCCCTGTCTGCAGGCCTTAGCGCCTGGCTCCCAGAGGGCGTTAGGGGCATGGGCGAGGGCTGGGGCGGCGACCGAAGCCCCGGGCTCCATCCGCCCCGGTAGCCACGCGCCCCAAGAGTCGGCTCCTCTTCCTGGCCTGCGTGGCCGGGCTGCCGTCCCTCTGCCATCAGCGCAGGCTGGAAGCCCAGACCGGCCGGGTGAGTCCTCTGCGTCAGGGCCGGCGCTCAGGCGGCTGGGCCCCGGCTGGGGTGGGCGAACCCCAGCTCTTGCCTGGGGGTATTCTGGGGGCTTCTCTGCCGCCTGCCGTGGGTTCGGGTTTTGAGTCAGCCAGTCTGTACCCCCGCCAAGAGAAGACTTGGCCCTGCTTGCCTCTTCTGGAGCCTTTTCCCTCCAGGGCCTGGGCCCCTGGTCTCCCAGGGAGGTTTGCGCCATTTTCCGTGGTGGTGGTGGTGGTGGTTGGGGGGGCCGCTGGCGGCAGCGGGGAAACAGGCCCGTGCCGGCCTAGGCCCGTTCCTTCAAGAGCCATTTGGCCCTAGGCCGCCTCTTCTGAGGGGCCAGCGGGTGTGTCTTTGGGGCGAGAATTTCCTCGGGCTCTGGGGGGTTCCTTTCTCGAGTGCGCCGGGCGTACCCCAACACCGGGGTGGAGGACGCAGGGACCTGCGAGCTTTCTTGGTGCTGTGTGAAGTCGGGGTTGTCTTGGGACTCCTTCCAGGCGGGTCCCCTAGGATTTCGGCTTTGTAGAGTAAGAAGGAACGTTCCTCTCGGGCTTGCTCGGGGTTGCCAGTTACCGCTCTAGATGTTAGGTTTTCAGGAGATATGTACGGTAAATGGAAAAGTGATGAGGCTTTTGCCCTCCCGCCTTTGATATCGATGGTGGACACCTGCGGTCCTGCACGCAGGCCTGATGGCGGCACCTCGAGTAGGGTGTGGGCATGCGCAAGTGGGCGCATCTGGGCTGAGACTCATGGGTCTAAGGGCAGCGGCTCGAGGACGCCAGGGGAGTGTGAAAGGAGCAGAGGGAAAAGGAGAGAGTGAGCAGAGGCTAGAAAGCCCGGAGAGTGAAGATTCCCCCGGGGCTGGGAGGACTGCAGGCCTTCTGACCCCCTGGCCCCCCACCTGCCCTGTACCTGGTCGCTAATGATGTTTAAAGCAATGAAAGCATAAAAAGCCACCCAGGCTCCAAGACTCCTCCTCGACCCACCTGCTCGGAATCACTGAGAACTTGCTGAGGGCCTTGGCATTACTACATCCTGGCATCTGAGCAGAGCTCGAGGGGTTCAGGCGTCACGGAGCCAGGCTATGGGCACCCTTCTTTCCAGAGGCTGGTGGCAAATGACCTTGGAGTGGGTTTGGGCCATCCATCACTGCTGGTCTCTGCAGAACCCATCCGCCCTTTAGGCGTCCACCTGTAGAGAGGAGGAAGAGCGCAGGTGTGGGTGGGGAGAGGGTGAGAAGGCTGGGCCAGCCCCACAGGTGGTGCTGCAGCAAAACTGGCTGGAACGTTTGTCTTTCCGCACGGGGTCCTTCCAGGCGAGTTGGGAGCAGCTCCCCTGCCCCTCTGACTGCAGGTGTTTCTCTTCACAAACCTTTTCCCGTTGCAAAGTGGCAGCAGTTGCAGTCATTTCTGCCGCTTGTATCTGCAAGTGTCTTTTCCTTTTCATCATAAACCTGTTCTTTTAAGGTGTTAAAAACAAAAAAAGTGAATTGGCCACAGGTGAGGCCCTGCCAGAGGCTCTTATCTGCAGCTCAAACTTTGCAGGCAGCTGCTAGAGGCACTCTGTTGCTATGACAACGGGGTCTCCCTAGAAGGGGGAGCGGCTGGCCCCATCCTGCTCACACTTCATGGTTGAGTGGTAACTAAACTTGTGTGTGGACAGGACATAAACCCGGTTTCTAAAATGTGTTCAGAGCCTGCACCAGGCACATTAGTTCCACCCTGCTACCCATCATTCCCCAAATCAAAGCTTCAGAGCAGCCAGCTTTCACTTTTCACTAATGTAACTTACCTATCACGAGTCACTGGGGCATCTTTCCGTAATATATTTACATAGGAAATGTGTTTACTTAGGAAATGTGGCTGACAGAACAGCCACTATTTTGAATGTGTTGGTGATGGAAGTCAGTTTCAGACACTCTCAAGCCAGCCATGTCTGGCTGGAAATGCCCAAGTGGCACTTCCCTAGATTAATCCGATCTGGCCACTTCCAGAACATGCGGTCCTACTGTGTGTTCAGAAAAGAAAAGCGAATGGAGTATGAGCAGCCCAGTGACTAACCGGGAATTCCTGCCCCCTGCTCCCCATTATGCTGCCAGCCTCATCAGTGCATTGAACACTGCTTCCAATCTCCAGTCATCTTGTTTTCCGGACTTTTTCATCCCAATATGAAATTGTGCACTTTCTCTGTTTTTGCCAAGAAGTAGCTTTGAATAGGCAAAAGGAAAGATATTTTCATAAATCACACTTTTTATTGATACTGTCATTTTAACTATGGGATGAGTAACCATGTCAATAACTGTCAAAAAAGTGTACATTTTCATCCCAAATTTTTTTCTCTTGGTTCATTTCGGATGTTTGGAATATGCATGCTCTATTACCTATTTGAGAGAGGGTGTGTGTGTGTGTACACGTACACACGCACGGTCCCTTAACCCCTGGAGGGTCCTTTAATCCTTACACCTTTTAAGTTGAAGCAATTATTTTGTATACCACTAATTAAGGAATTATTAAATACTAAGCAAATAGAAGCCTTAGAATGTTTTCATGTATTTTAATTTACTCTTATTTCATTGAGGCACTAAAGGTGTGATTTCTTATAATTACCTCTTCAGCTAATTAAATGAGAACGACAGAAGATCATCTATTGCATATAAAAAACATCATTAGAAGGAGCCAAAATTTTCTGAGTCCTTGTCCAGACTGTCTTAATTAACCTTACTTGATAATATCGCCTAACTTTAATTTTTTTTCTACCTATAAAATAAGATTTCACTAGAAAATCCCTAAGGAATAGTCCACAATTAAAATGAAGTGATTCAGAAGCTAGATTAGGAATTTTCTGCTCTCAGAGAATTGGCAAGTAGGACAATAACTCACTTCCCACAGTACTTTCATTGCTTTGATGGCATTCCTGTGATTTAGAAAGGCACTACTGTGTCCTCTGGTGTGGAATGGTTGTGGAATAGACAAATATCTTAGTCACAGGTGACAGAAATATACAGTGTGTTGCACAGTCTGGTTATTGTCAGTTAAGGACTTGGGGAAGATCCAAGTCCTGAAGTTAGTTGGGGGAGATGGTCCTAGGGAAGTGAGTCTTAGCCAGCTGCAGCCACTAGGGTGAAGTGTGGTGGTTGTGCACAGCAACTCTATGGTGACATCTAAAACTGTGTATAAACACACACGTGCAAACACACGTGGTAGTATTTTTTAACACCTTGGTTAAGTCTGTTTTGCTTCAGTAAGTTGAACTTATGACTCAATAAAGGTCCATCATTCACAAGAAATACTGGGGATATCTGGGAAGGTGTTTAAATGTCCTATATCAATGTTGAATAGATTCCTTATGATGAAGATCAAATAATTTTTTAATGTGGGAGGTTACCTTAAGGGTTCCTGAAGTAATCAAACTTAATTACTATAATAAATGCAACTTGATTGTGGTCTATTGTGTTTAATATCTCTGAATTCAGCTTCCTAGTGCTTTATTAAATCATATTTTACCAAAGAAACTTGTCTATACATTTGTACTTTGCTGCCTTTTGACTTGTAAATTTCGACATTGCTGCATCTTGACATCAGTTATGTGCACCATTAAATGAATTTAGGTAAGTTCCTCTTTTAAGATTTTATGTAAACATTGAATTTTTTCCTTAAATGGGAATATTTGTTACTGTCAGCATGTGGGTCTGGAATGATTTTGTGTGGGGACATTGGTTCAGCTTTACTATTAGATTTGCAACTATCCCCTCAGTTCTTATGTCCTTTTAAGTTTCCATATCATTTGTATATTTAAACTTCAACTTACTGGCATAAACTTCTATCATTGAACAATAATCTTATTTACTATTTGTAGGATCTGTAGTGATGTATCATTTTGCATTCTGGATACTGATAGTGCTTTCTTTTGTTCAACCTTGCCATGACACAGGAAAATTACAATATTTTTCAATGGACACATTTTGAGTTTGATCTCGTTCAAGTCTGCGACCTGAATAATAGATCTTTACTTATTAGGCCTACTTCTTTTAACCTCTTGCTTTTATATTATTTTAAACAATTATTAATATGTGGATAGAAGCAGTACCCTCGCTGCTCATCTGTTTAGCCTTTCTTGTTTATAAGTGTCCTATATCGTCAGCCATGTCTGCAAAGCTAGCTCAGCAGACCAAGCCCTCATGGCTCTCAGCCCTGGTAGCAGCATAACTGACAGTCTGAACCTCCAGTAGGTGTTTCTTCCTGGCCCCATAATCCCTTTCAACCCTCTGTGGCCACTTCAGCTCTGGCCTGCACATGTGTGGCCAGCACAAGTGTCCATGTCTCTGAGTCCCTTCTCTCCAGCCCATTCCTGAGTCCATGGGCTTTCCATGGCTGATGGGTAGGGGACAGTGATGGCACCCGTCTTCAAATGACATCTGAGAAAGTCCAACTTGCTCAATGTTTCAATCCCTTTCTGACCCAATTGCTATGGAAATCCAGGGGTTTCAACTTCACACAGTCTGGGGCAGCACATTCTCAGATTTCAGCCTTACAAACTGCTGCCTCCAGGCCAGGAGCCCTCCCCCAAGGTATGGGTGAGAGGGCCTTGACTCAAGCACCTTTTGTGTGTGTCCGGAACAGTAGCTCTCTTCCACAGTGGTGTCCAAATGCATTCTGTCCTTTTTTATTTCTTTTTCCCAGATGGCCCTAATTGATTGTTTTTGCATTGAAATATTAAAAAAAAATTCAGAAAGATAAAATTTCTAAGGAAAGTGGGAGCAAGAGGGAGGGGAGAGCAAGAACACTGATAATTTCACCTGTCTGTTTGACATAGAGTTGTTTGACAGTGAATTGACAGACTGATTTTTCTCTGGGGCTTAAAAAGGTGCTATTTTTTCCTGCACGGAAGGTGGTTAGAATTCTTATTCACAATTGGAAGAAAGTAAAATGATTTCATGCTTGGCAATTTGTCTTCCTTGCTTTTCTTCCTAATGTTCTTTTCACCAGCATTTTCCTTTTAGCTTTTCTTAGCATCCTTCACTCGTGAGACCTCAGAACTGAAGATAATTTCTGCAGTCTCCAGCCTCTCCTCGCACAGATGAGGAAACCAGAGACTGGACTGAAGTGCCTTCCCCGTAGCTGCAGAGCTGGGGGTACAGGACACGCTCAACCCACCTGACCCGCAGCGGGGGCCACATGGCCAACTTTCCTTTGTCCTTGGCTGTCTACTTACTGTCTCTAGCAGGAACTTGGGGCCAGGACTTCCCCCTTCCCGCTGGTCTGGGTGAAGTTAGTCAGTTTTTTCAAGTCTCTCTCCTCCATTCTAAATTTTCTTTTCTCTTGTCCCCTTCTTTTTCTTCGCTGCTATTTCATTTTATTTTGATGGTCCCTTCATCTCCCCCTGGGCCACCTCCCTGGTGACACCAACTTGCTACGTGTCTTGAGTTGTTTGAGCTCAGATACCTGTACACATAGGTCCTTATCAACCCCGCCTATGACTTCCGGAAGGCCCACTGACTACCTCTTCTTTGCAACTGGGAACCAGAGGTGCAGGTAGATTAATGGAGCGACTCTGGGACCCACAGCAAATTGGCACCGAAGCCAGAGCTGGCTGCCGTCACAGCCCCACATCATCCACTCTGACCTTTCCTTGTGCTAAATCTTGCCTCCTACAGTTGTGTGGGCTCATCCTGCAGCACCAGCGGGCAGCTGCTGGCCAGCTGTGTCGTCAAGACAGGGTGTGCTGTCCTTCTGTTCCACAGTTGCTTGTGAGAACTTGGCCTTATCTCCCAGCGCCTGCGTCCCTCTCCCCTGGTGTGTGACGGATGCAGTGCCGGTGTTAGGACAGTGGCTCCCTGTGACCTGCGTCAGCGGAGGAATGGACGGTTGTGCCCAGACAAGAGTGCAACAAACCACCCCCTCCCCTTGGTTCATGCTTCCCTTCCACTGAGGTCAAGGGCAGAGATTTCTATTCTGCAGCTGCAGCATCTGCTAATGGCATGTCCAGGGAGAAATTCAGCCTCTCTGGCAGCTACCGTTTTACTAAATAATTTATAACCCTGCTTTTATAGTAAAAGCTTTAACATTTAAGGCGGTAACACAAAGCTCCTTTTAAATATAGATTGAGATAAATTCACAAGCCAAGACAAAAACAGAGCCGGTCACCTGTGGGTGGTATGTGGGTGTGGCCAGCAGCCAGTGGGTGAAAGCGTTGGCTGACCTGGGGCCGGACGCTGCCCTTCAGCACGACTCCGACCTGGAGTGCGGTCCTGTTCTCTGTACTCTGAGTCCTGCCCACTGCCCTCCCGGCTCGAGCGGACGGTGTGCTGTCTTGCTTTGTGGTGGGCCGGCAGGTGACTTGCTGTTCTGACTTGGGTCCACGTGTTCAAGCTGGCCGCTCCCCCCAGAGAGCAGCAGGGGCCGGCACTGCTGCCAGTGGTCATGTGGGGCAGTGCTGACCTGCTCCTCCCTCAAAGCCTGGACTTGGCCCCGAGGGTGAGCCTGGCAGAGACCAGCCCAGTCAGCTGAACAGCCGCTGATATGGACATGTCAGGGCTTTCCTGACCAGGAAGCTTCCAGGGAAATAGTACGGAAAACTGGAGCTAGTCAGAGGGGCTACTGCTCTTCTGTCTTGGCAGGTGGGGGGGGGCAGGCATGTCCTCGAAAGTCACTTGTGGGCGTCTGGTCCTAGCCAGCAGGTGCTTGCTTGATGGCCTCTCCAGTGCCACCTGTGCAGTGCAGAGACCTCCAGGGAGGCTGCTGGGGAGGCCGACGCCAGGGGGAGGGGGCAGAGCCTGGCGCGCTCCAGGCTGGGAGCAGCAGGTTGAACCGGGGCCCTGGCAGCCTGAGCAGTCTGCCCGTGCACGCTCGTCCCCTCCCAGACGGCGCTCGTGGTTCAAGGAGCGTCTCGGCTTCCCTGTTCTCTGCCTCAGGTTTTGGGGCTACTGTGGAGCTTTAACATTGTAGGATGTAGGGATTATCCACCTTTTCAAGGAAAGATGCTGTCACTTGCGCTGATTGCACACGCCACTGGTTCCAAAGCAGTGAGCAGTGTTCAGGGTAGTCCGCACCTGAGAAGCGGTGAGTGGGGACTCGGTCACCCTCAGCCTAAAGTGGGTCCTAATTCAAGTCACAAGGGCCACTCCCCGTGCCTGTGGAGTTGAGGTGGTTGTGCTATTGTTCTGCATCCTTACATCTGTCATGATTTTACTTTGATTTCAATTATTTAACATTCCTAAACCTTGTGCCAATGAAGACGGGTCTCTTTTTACAATGCATTGTAAATTTTGTGTTCATCTCGAGTATTGGCTATTTCCCAAGACAATGTTGAATAAAGTAATGCTGCGTATCTTTATTGACTTTTTTTTACAGTATTCAAAGGTTTTAACATTTTGCTCTTTACTCTTGTAAATAACTATATTCACTAAGATTTTTCAGTTTGAGGTAGGTCATTCATATTTTGTATTTTATATTGAATAGAAAATGATACAAATCACATGACTTGATAATATCCCACTGTTAATTTTTCACATCTAAGATCATTAATAAAATGATTTGTAGATCTACTTTTATCATTCAAGAACTATTCAATTTACTTTAAGTCTTAGATATTTTGCTAATTGGAAATTCAGAGTAAATCAAAACATTGTCTCTGCTATTGTGGAGCTTACACTATAGCAAACAGGATTAAAATTTGATAAATGCTAAATTATAGTGTGTCCTGGGCAATGTCAGCGATGGAAATAGCTAACCGAGTTTTAATCAGTTATCCCAAAAGTCCATAAAATTTAGGGGATCTAAGGCGAGATGAACACTTAGGAGAGAATGCGGCGGCTGAGATCAGGGGGCAGGTGAGCGGAGGATGTTTCGGTGGATACAGCCTGAGTGGAGGGGACGGTGGCAAGGATGCTGTGGACTCGCTGAGGCTAAGGCACCAAATGGTGCTCTGACAAGTGACCGCGTCTTCAGGGTTAATTAGATTCAGAGGCACAAAATGCTCTTGAGCGAGGGCTGCGGGCTGGCGTGCACCCTGTCTGGGCCAGTAGCGGGTCTGCAGGTACAGGTTTTCTGTGACTGGTGTAGACGGCGTTTCTGTCATCTGCTGGGCTGACCTCAGGGGACCTCATAAAGGTCACTGCCTTCTCAGCGTCTCGAACTCTGTACCCAGAACCAGGAATTCGTTTCTTTGCCATGGGCGTCTCCTCCCTGTCCTCTGCCAGTTTATGACACACCCAACCTCCACCCACAGCGCTTTGCCACCTCGACTGTCTGTGCAGTTTCCAAGTTGTCACTTTCCGTGGACATTCTCTGCAGGTGTCTCTGATTTCTTAGTGCTCTCGTTTGACTCTGCCACCTGCTTTTCCTTACGGCTGTTCCGTAGCGAAGTGGCTTGTCTCCCAGCTTCCATGTGCTGAAGTCTGACGTTCTATTTCCTAGCTGCCAACTTCGTAAATAAACATTGTCACTGCAGATAATTCACAGAAACAGTACTGACTTACAAGACTTACGTACCAAATCTTTAAGAGAAGGGAATGTGCTAGCCGATTGCATCTGACATAGAACATCTCAGGAAAGACCACGCAGGCCCGCGGTGGTGGACGCACCCTCCCTCGCCCTTAGGCAGCCCTGCCCCCCCCCGCCCCCTGAGCTGCTACACAGATGATCTCTGTGACCCCCAAACTTTTCCTCTTCCTTCTTTTTGACTAGAATCACCCAGAGTCTCCTAGTGAAAGGAACTGGTCTGTTGTTTGACTTCTCGGGGCTAAAGTAACTACACATGGGGCTCGCAGCACAGAGACCCATGTCAGTGAGGTCCTTTGCCTCCGGCCTTATCCCACCCTGCCATGCTCAAATTCCATGCGAAAGCTGCCTCAGCAGAGACCTCTTGATCGATCCCCTGTTCCCGATGGGCTGTTTTCCTGCTTTCTTAAGAATGAAGAACAAGGTGATCATAACATAATGCACTCGACATCGTGACACCCTCAGATGTGCTTGTTTTAAAGTGCTTTGTTGTCATTGTCATCCCCAAAAATCCGGACACTCGAGCGGTGGCCCCCGGGCCATTAACTGGGTACTAGAAGGGCACTCCAGGTTTCTGCTTCGATCGTCCAGTAGTTCGGTCACTGTAGCTCAACGACAGATCGATGCTGCTGAAATTTCTATCTTAAGACTGCCAGAGGGAATGAATTCAAGTCCCACTTGTGATTCCATGCTCTTACCTCATCAAGTACACATTGCAGCAAAATATCAGTGCAGGGTCACCTAAGTCAGCAATGTTTTGTGACTAGAGGATTTCCCTGGTGTCCACATAAAGAATCACGGTTGTGACTAGCCCACGCAAGGAAGGCATTGGGCTCTCAGTCGTCATTCCCACCAGCCCCTTGTGCAGTTTTGGGGCCCTTCCATAGCAACTCAGTGCAGTCGCCGCTCGGTGCAGAACCCACACGGCTGTCCCACGGGTGGAGGTGGAGGAATGAACCTCAGTGGCCTGTTGAGAAGCAGGGTGGATGTGCATCAGGGAAAGCGAATGTTGAAAGGTTAAAATGAGGTGATGGATTCTAGGAGAATTCTAAAAACACTTGAGATCCACTTTTTACTAAAGTAACTGCTTGATAAATTGTTTCGAGTGCAGAACCTCTCACTACCTCTTGGCCACTTTCAACCTCATCACGAGGGCTACATAGGGTTGCATTTCTTGTCCCCTTGTGGTTAGAAGGGGCCACCATCACATTTGTCACTTTGGTAAATCACTGCCAATAATTTGCCCACTTTTTACTTTTTTAGATTAATTTTTCATGTAATTGTAGCTTCACATGCAGTTTAAGAAATCATCTACAGGAACCCACATGTACTTCATATGGTTTTCTCCTTGCTGACATCTTACAAAACTCTAGCATGCTTTCAAAGCAGAATGTTGAGCAGGATACAATCCACTGGTCAGGTTTAGATTTTCCAAATTTTACCCGTATGTGTACACACACAGGTGACTTTTCGTCACCACAGTCAAGACATGCTTGTAGGCTAATGATCTTATTGAGTGGTGAGAGCTCCATTTTGAACACAACTGCTTTATTAGATATAATTTTTAAACATTTCTCCCCAGTCCGTTTTGCATCTGTTCCTTAAACAGTACTTTTAGGGGAGGTACAGTTTTTAATATTAATCAAGTATAACTTAATTCATTTATGGATTGTGCTTTTTTTTGGTGAAATCTCAGTATTTTGCTTCATTGGATTTTGAAAATGTCTAACAGAGACTGGCCTACTACTGTACATTTTTGAAGAACTGCATTACTATACCACTGTGAGTTCTTAGGCTATAAAGGCGCTGCTTACTTACATTTCTCTCCGTCTTACAAACATAGGCTGTCTGACCGTAGCTAGATCAGTTTTGCAGTCCCGGTGTCCTGAACAACGCTTGGTAGAAAAACATGATCAAAACCCTCAGTCTGGGACACACAGAGAGAGGGAGGGAGAGCAGGAGCTTATATGTTTGGCAATTTCACATACTGAGTGCCCACACTTGACAAAATACCACTTCATATGTTTTCTGTTAATTCTGTTGCCCACAATGGACTGTCACCCTTGGTGTACAGTGGGAAGCTTTGACTTAGAGAGCAGAAACTGCTTTAAATGTCAGTAGAAGCTCAGGCTCTGCTCGGCTGGGCCACACGTCCTGGCACCGCACTGCTCCACTGAGTCCTCCATGTCCAGCGCAGTGTCCAGTCTCGTCGCTGGATTCCTCCAGACGTAGTTTCTGAATTTCTGTTCTGTGACCAGGTGGGTAAGTTGTCACCCATAGAAGGCTCCTGTGGTTGGGCCAGACTCACCCCTGTGACCTCCGTTTTAAATCAGCTCTTGTTGTTTTGGAGTTCAAGTTCACAACTTACTGATTGCTGGAGTGAAACCCGTCATGTTAGGTCCTGGGGGTTTTCTGGGGTGTGTCCAACCAGGGGTCGGAAATCTTGGGAGCCACGTTAGACTTGTGTCTCTCACCGGAGGGAGGAGACGCGCAGTGCGGTTGTGGTAGTGACGAGTCCGCTCACCGGGAGAGGAGGCACCTCTGCACTCCAGCCGGGCTTCGGTGGAGGTGGGCTCTGCCGGACCTGGTGGCAGCGGAGGAGCAGGGAGCAGTGGGAGAGCCTGCACCGGCCTCGGACAGTCCATGCCCCCAGACACGGGCATAGTCTCCACCTGCAGTGCTGTGGAGCCGGCCGCTAGGCCCTGGGTCCGGTGGCATGCTCAGATTATCCTTCACAACTCAGGGTCGCTTGGTGGTGGCTTCAGGGTAGCATGAATGAAAGCATTGTGCTCACTTTTCCCCTCATAGGTCCATACATTTGTCTCTTTTCCAAGCATCCCTCCCTCTGATTTTGCACTCCAGTCTTTTAACGCTTGTGACTATATTCAGGCCATACCCCCCTGCCCAGGAATCTGCATTTCTGGCCTTAAGCCTTTCTCAGGTGGTGGTTGAGCAAGCTTACTGATCGCGCAGCACCTGCTGGGGAGCCCTGTCTCCAAGGCCCCGCAGGGTCACCCTGTAGTATGGGAGCAGGGCTGCAGGCGTTCACAGTGGTCTAACAGCGTTTCAGAATGATTACCTGTGACGTGGGTCTGCGCTTCCCTCTGAGTTCCCCTTGGGAAGCTGGCATGAAAGCCTGGGGGGTCACGGAGTTAACTTACAAGTGGTTAGGACTTGGCCGTGGAGGTGGGAGGAGAGGTGATGTCTCTGTTTCTGCTTTAGGTTTAATAAAAAGTATTTGGACTTTAAAACCAAAACCTTTTTGCTAATTTTAATGAGAACCTTATTCAACATTCAAGTACAGCTTTTTGTATCCACTTCATTACTCTTAGTGGAGGCAAGATGAGCACATCACACTCGGGACGCTTCTCTCCCTAACTCTTGCCACAGACGCCACCTGCCCCTGCATGTGGGGACCTCTGCTCTGGAGTTGTCTCCCCAGTCACTCACCTTCGCTTTGCCTTTGGTTCCAAATTGTTTAGGATTCGTGAGTAACACAATCTAAGGAATTACACTAAAGGTTTCTGGGTATTGATAATAGGGATGGAAATGTGGATAATGAACATGTGGAGGTCTGTGCCTGAGCTGTCTGCAGCCTTCACTGCCTGTACAGTGTGGACAGGTCTCTTCACCTGTCAGTGTGTTCAGAGACTTCTGAAAAATGGGCTATGTCAGGCTTAGCTCACAGGGTGCCACACAGAAGAATTGATAGGGGAAAATACTGGAATTCATAGGACAAATACATTTATCGTTTTTATATGCAAGATTTCCTCTTGAATGACAGTGAGTGTATCACAAAGTCAACCTATATCAACTAACATTTGTGGGAACTCTTGGTATCAAAATCAAAATGATAAGATTTGAATAATTTAAAATAAAAGTTACATGCTAATTTCAAACTTTTTTATCAGTAAATTAGAGTAGATCTCGGCATACTTGGTACATGGTAATACTTCATCCTTAAATGAATTTTATTCTTAAAACTATCCAAACAGTCTATAATTTTTACAAAATAACTAGGAAGTTGAAACAGGGTATAGCTCAAGTGAAAAAATGTTTATTTGGGACTTTTGAAGGGCTTCCCGGGTGACACAGACTGAAGAAGTCTTTGAACCATGTTCCAAGGTGCTTGGGATGGGCAGGTCTTGCATATTCCAAGGAAAGCTTGGCTGATCTTCATGCATGTCCTCTGTGCAAATCAGATTAAAAGTCAAGTAGTGATTGGTCTGTGCAAATTAGGTGAAATGCTAGCCAAACCGTGATTGGTTGAAGTTTCATCCTGGTGTGCTTGGCTGGCAGGCTTTGACGTTTTCTTGGTAGCAGGCCTGTGGGGACACCCCTGGGTGTTCTGGGGTGTGCCTGGACTGGCCCAGGACCTAATTTTCAGTGACTTCCCAGCTCCCTTGGTTACCCAGACTCTGATGACACCAACTTTTTTAATTTCTCATAACTTCAGTAATTCTGTCTGACATCTTTTACTGTCTTAAATTACATGAGATAACTCATGAAAACCACCAAAAGCAGCACCTAGAAAAGCAGATTATGATCACTGATGTTTTGATGTGTGCAGCAGTTAATAACAGTGTACAAATATGAAAGACCTAGCTGTGGATTGAAATAGCAAAACCTTTAATAATTGAAATTTTGATGAAGCCTGCCAGTGGAGGTTAAAAGCTGATGGCTCCCCTCATGAAGGTAGCATATTGTTGTATCTGAAACTTTACATGGCAAAACAGTAATAACAAAACCTCAGGGTATGGTTATATGGAAGACCTTGCCTTGGGAATATCTTGTGAGTTACTGCTCACCTGATGTTATCACAAAGACCCTCAAGCCGCAGGCGGGTGGAAGTGGAGCGCGATGTGAGGATGGGGGCAGGTCCAAGAGTGTGTGCTATGGCTTTAAAGACAGGTGGGCGGCCTGCGGAGGCTGGAAAGGCAGCAGTGGATTTCTCCCTCCCCAATTCCCAGACTCCAGAAAGAATGCACCTCTGCCCACATCTTAATTGTAGCCAAGGAGAACCGTTTTGGATGTGTGAATTCTGGAATTATGAGATGACTTGCATACCTGGTTCATGTTATTTTTAAGCCACTAAGTTGGTGGTTAAAGCAGCAATAGAAACTGATGCTAAGGTCTCCAATTGTTGACTTTCTACTTGTCAGGCACATGTGATACCATTAATTTGTTCTTATGAAGGTCATTTGGTTTCTAAAGCTTTTCATTTGCTTTGGGTGACATTTAAGAGAGAAGCTAAAATATAAATATGAAATAATATTCTCAGATTGTATAGATTAATTCTTATTGAATATTCCTGAACACTTCACTTTAAATGTACCCTACATAAATTATGTATTATAGATTAGCAATGAAATGTAATCACTAACGTTTAATTTGTGTCCATGATTTCAGTTTAATCAATTGAAAAAAAAGTCATAATATTACTCTTCGATTTATTGCTAACATTATAAGGCTAGAGTAAAGCCAAGCCATAAATTTCCTGAAAGGAGGCAATTCTCGACAAGGCACTAAATTTTAATAAACATTTTGCAAATTAGAATGTGGTTATATGTTAAATAACCAATTTTACAACCAAAATGAGTTGCTAATGCCTACATTTTTCTTTAAATTAATAGGTAGTCAAGTATGTCTGTACATTGAATCACAAACAGATTATTGATATCTTCATGTTTAATAAAACACTTGATTGTTTTTGTCTCAGGCACTGACTGCAAAGAAATATTAATGATTCAGAAAAACCTGCTGAAAGCTTTTTAGATTCAGCTTGAGCTAGGTTTATCATTAATAACAGACTTTTTTTATTGTGGCTTGTAAAGGACTTTACATGTTTTATATAAGTTGGCCCACTCAGTGATCTTTTCTACAGATGAGGAAATGTCATTTTAAGTCACACGAATTTCTGGAAATCATAGAACACATAGTGACATGATTTGAAGCGAATGGTTTTGATTGCAGTCACCAGACCACCATGAACCACATTTCTCTAACTCGAGTCACACAGCGCCCCCAGAGGCTGTCCCTTTGTCTGCAGGCCATTCAATTTCCTGACAGTACTTGAATCACTTAGCTGCTTAGTGCACTGAACCCCTGCCAGAGAGTCCACCCACATTTCTCCTACATTGTGTTGCTAGTTACCTTCCATGCTAAAGTACCTGTGGGCAAGCACCTTGATCACCTTCTCACCCTGGTGTTTTCATCATCTGCCCAGTGGGTGCGTGTTCCGTAGGCACAGTAAGACTTGGAAAGAAGAAACAGTAGAGTCGCAACAAAGTTGAGAGTAGAGTCAGCGATTTCCCATATGTGCCCTGTTCCCACACGTGCACAGCCTCCCTCCATATCATGACTCCCAACTGGGGGGGCCAGTACTGCAATGAATGGTCCCTATTTACAACGCATCGCACTGCACAAAGCCCTTGGAGTACCCTTCTGGGAGCGCTTTGGGGCTGTGCTGTCTGCAGTGGGAGAGTTGCATCAGCACATGGAAACACCTTGCTGGTGTGGAGGAGTAACAGTTTGTCCTTCAGCATCCTCTGTGCTCTGCCTGGATACTCCCTCTCACCCATGGCAACCATTGACCTTTTCCCTGTATCCATAGTTTTATCTCTCCAGAATGTCATACAGTTGGAATCACGCACCTTTTTAAATTAGCTGCTCCTTTCACTTAGTATAATGTGCATTAAAGTTTCTTCCGTGTCTTTCGTTGCTTGACATTAATTTTGAGGGATTTTTTTTTTTTTGTCTAGATGTTGAGTTGCTATGGATAATATCTTTTAGTAAGAGTATCAGTGTTTGTATGCTTTGCATACACTTAAAGACCTGCTCCATTGTTTGTTTGGGTGGGGGGGTATTTCTTTTGGGATGGGAAGATTATCTAGTGTTTAAGAGAGATTAGCACTGAACTGAGATCTTCATTATAACTCTGATTCATGCTATTCAGGAAAATTTCCTACTCCTTAAAGTCATCTTCGGGACTCCAAAAGTTTTTTAATCCCAAGCTTTTGGAAGTAAACAGGTCATATCACAAACTCCTGGTCTATTGCCCACCTACTTATTTCAGGATGAACATGTGGCATAAATTTACGAAGTAACAAATGAAGTGTGGATGTCGACTACAGTCCGTTTCACATTTTTTTCATTCACTCAATGAATTTTTTCCCCATAATATTCAAAGGGTTATTGTAGATTTGCTGTTACAGAGGTTGGCAAATTATGGTCCAGGAGACAAATCCGGCCTGCCATCTGTTTTTGTAAATAAAGTTTTATAGGGATTTAGCTATGCCCATTTACTTACATATTGTTTGATTGCTTTCAATTAGCAAACTGAGTAGTTGCAATAGATACCATATGGTCTTCAACCCTAAAATATTACTCTCTGGCCCTTTATGCAAAATGTTTGTTGACCTCTATAAAAAGATACCAGAAAATAATGGCACTCTTCCATGTGAGAAGACAGGCAAGCCAAGAGCTGCGTATGTGTGTACACACATACTCGGGCAGATGTGGAGGGTGTGGCAGACGCATTAGGGAGGGTTAATGCCAGTGGAAGGGCCAGGGAATGCTCGTTGAAAGAAGTTGTAGTGAACTGCATTGTGAAATGTGCAAAGAATTGCAGTATAAGTGGCAAGTAGGGGACGCAAATCCAAATCAGAAGACAGGCTCTTTCAAAGATGACTTTTAGCAGCAGGTGACCAAAGCACAGCAGTAAGTTCAGCGGAGGGTTTACATTTTTCATGGGATGATAAACTTGAGGAGACGAAATTCTGATTATTTTTGCAATAGATTGACGTCAGCAACTCTTGGCTTTCTAGAATCTCAAGTTACCCCTCAGGCTTGGGAAGACAGGGATGAAAGGGAGGGGGCATATGTTGCTCCCAATGGGAAAGAAGCACCTTCCCCAACTCATCCTGTGACCCTAAACTGACAGCTCCCCAGAGAGGTATGCTTCATTGGACTCCTCCCTCCAGCTTTAGGGAGGTTAGGAAGAGTTCTTGGCATTTGATACTGAGTGTACATTTCCACAGTGGCGCCTGGAAAGAGTGCTGTGTGGGGTTAGGGGGTCATCAGTATCCACCACTGACCCTCTTGGCAAAGGGAAATGTTCGGTGCTGACGGTTTAGTGGGCTAGTGCCAGGTATGGAGACACGGAAGGGGAAGTAGGATCAGCCAGTTGTTCTCTTCCCGGAACTCCCTCCGATGATTATACTGACTTTAGAAGAACGGGGACTTGGGAGTATGCTTCTTCATCCTCATTATCATGAACATCAGCGTAGACCCTATGTAGCTCCTCTCATGAGAACTTTGCTCTAAGCTATAGTCAGGGTGTATTGAACTAGGGAGTCTTTCACTAAGCACTTTGACAGATAAACAGTAGGTATTGAAGAGGATGTTTATTTACAATGAACCATGAAACCCTAAAGTACAGATGTCTGAATGACAGATACCCAACACAAGAAATGCCACCAATAGCAGAGCTATGAGAACATTTTAATTAACTGGGTGTGAGACCTGACAATGCTGTTGTCTGTGATGCTCCGGTATAGACTGTATTTCAATTATCTCCTTTTTTGGTCAACACTGTTTTGCTGTTTGGGGTCTTTGGTGAGTTTGTATGAATCTAGTAATGTTTGCTCCAGTTCTTTGAAAAATGCCACTGACATTTTCACTGGGATTGTGCTGCTCTGTCTGGGCAGGGTGGTCATTTTGATGTGTTGCTTCTTCCAATCCATGAGCAGGGACTATACTTCCATTTCTTTGTGTCTTCTATTTCTTTTACCAGTATCTTAGTTTTCTTTGTATAGATCTTTTTTCTTCTTTAGGTTTACTCCTAGGTTTTTTCTTTGGTGTGATTATATGATTATAAATGGGATAACTTCCTTCCTTCCTCTTTTAGCTCATTGTGTGTCCATAGGAAGGAAACTGATTTTTTATGGGTCGAACTTTATATTCTGCCACTTTACTAAACTAATTGCTTTGTTTAGTTTTTCTGTGGAATCTTGAGGGTCCTCTGTTTATCTATATATTGTCATCTAGCCTCATTGGATGCTATGACAGACATTTTTTTTTCATAGAGCTAATCCGAGATGTCTCTAAAGACAAAATAGAGCATGCTATGTCATTAACATACAGTGACTTCCTTTGCCTGAGACAGCAAAACCTATACTATATAATGAGCCTGTGGGCAACCAGAAGACCTGACCTCTTTCTGCTCCTCCTACTGGTGCCCACGTTGCATCAACACTCCAGAAGAGCAGGCGTGCATGCGCCCTCCTGCAACAGGCTGTCCATCCCCTGCCGCTGTCCATCCCCTGCCGCTGTCCAAGAGCTGTGCCGCCATGGGAAAATTGACTATTAGGTGGAGGCTCGCCTGGTTCACATTTACACTGGGAATCTGTCCTTCCATTGCTATCACTCCTTCTGTGAGACCAGCTCAAGACCCCCACACCTGGCCACACTTTTCATGTCCTCACGTCCATAGTGCCCCCCGGCTGCTGGGAGTGGCCACAAATTGAAAAGAAAGGGGCAAAGCCCTCCTTCTGGCCTCTGCCACCCACACATACCGACACTCCTGAGCCTGTGCACTTCGGACCGTGTCCTATTTCAGGCTGGAGGGGCACTAAAAAAGCCTTCTGGGAAGAGGCGAGAACCCCACAAAGGTGGCTCTGCCATTCGCAAGTGTTTGGGAACGGATGGTTACTAGAACTCCCTGTGATGCTTTTTCCTCTGGGATGTGGAGATAATCTGATCACTCCCATGGGGGAGCCACTGAGGTGAAGAGGGGTACAGTGGAGAGCTCGCCTGGAGAGAGGGAGACGCCACCCACACCACATCACATTGTGGCGTGGGCGCGTCAGTGCGTCGTGTCACATCGTAGCGTAGGCGCATCAGCTGGGTGCGTCAGCACATCGTGTCACATCTCGGCGTGGGTGCGTCAGCACGTCGTGTCACATTGTGGCATGGGTGTGTCAGCGCGTCGTGTCACATTGAGGCATGGGCGCGTCAGCACGTCGTGTCACATCGTAGCGTAGGCGCATCAGCTGGGTGCGTCAGCACATCGTGTCACATCTCGGCGTGGGTGCGTCAGCACATCGTGTCACATTGAGGCGTGGGCGTGTCAGCACGTTGTGTCACATTGTGGCGTGGGTGTGTCAGCGCGTCGTGTCACATTGCGGCGTGGGCGGATCAACACGTCGTGTCACATTGCGGCGTGGGCGCGTCAGCACGTCGTGTCACATCGTAGCGTAGGGGCATCAGCTGGGTGCGTCAGCACATCGTGTCACATCTCGGCGTGGGCGCGTCAGCACGTCGTGTCACATCGTAGCGTAGGCGCATCAGCTGGGTGTGTCAGCACATCGTGTCACATTGAGGCGTGGGTGCGTCAGCACGTCGTGTCACATTGAGGCGTGGGCGTGTCAGCACATCGTGTCACATCGTAGCGTAGGCGCATCAGCTGGGTGCGTCAGCACATCGTGTCACATCTCGGCGTGGGTGCGTCAGCACGTCGTATCACATTGTGGCGTGGGTGTGTCAGCGCGTCGTGTCACATTGCAGCATGGGCGGATCAACACGTCGTGTCACATTGAGGCGTGGGCGCGTCACCACGTCGTGTCACATTGAGGCGTGGGTGTGTCAGCACGTCGTGTCACATTGTGGCGTGGGCGCGTCAGCACGTCGTGTCACATTGAGGCGTGGGTGTGTCAGCACGTCGTGTCACATTGAGGCGTGGGCGCGTCACCACGTCGTGTCACATTGAGGCGTGGGTGTGTCAGCACATCGTGTCACATTGTGGCGTGGGCGCGTCAGCACGTCGTGTCACATTGAGGCGTGGGTGTGTCAGCGCGTTGAGTCACATTGCGGCGTGGGTGTGTCACCACGTCGTGTCACATTGCGGCGTGGGCATGTCAGCACGTCGAGTCACATTGCGGCGTGGGCGCGTCAGCGCGTCGTGTCACATTGTGGCGTGGGCGTGAGCGCATCAGCACGTCGTGTCACATTTCGGCATGGGCGCGTCAGCACCTCGTGTCACATCGTGGCGTGGGCGTGGCGCGTTAGCTCGTCGTGTCCATTGAGGCGTGGGCGCGTCAGCACGTCACCTCACAGGGCGGGGCGTCCCATGTCACGTTGCGGGAGGGTCCAGCCGGGCTCACGGCATCACAGCCGCAGGGGGTTGCTTCCCGTCGCACGCTTGGCAGCTTCACCTGTAAGTGATGCCT
Source organism: Galemys pyrenaicus (assembly GCA_019455555.1). Lineage (NCBI taxonomy): Eukaryota > Metazoa > Chordata > Mammalia > Eulipotyphla > Talpidae > Galemys > Galemys pyrenaicus. Next base: position 3,190,065 of record JAGFMF010011709.1, on the reverse strand, counting down.
CGTTCACGATGTTTTCAAGAGTAAGTGAGATCAGGTATTTGATCACTCGTCGCTGTGCCTGGAACAGACCCCCACTGCGTGTCGTCTCCTGCCGCTGGAGGCGTGAAGGGAAATAAATTAGATCTAACCCCTTTGGCTGTGCCTTAAACACCGCAAGTGGTGGTGTCAGAAAAAGTGTGATTAGAAATGATTATCAGCCGAGGAGGGCATTTATGTTGCCATTTGGAAGTCGTAGGTCACACTGAGAATGTGATCTAGATGATGGGCCATTTTACTTTAAAAAGTTGCATAAAGACACGCTGCCTCTCTGGCTAGGGAGCCTTGTCTCCGCCTGGCCCCACCGCCCCAGGCTGCTGTTCTCAGAACAAACAGTGACTCGCCTCTGCCACTTCGGTGTATGCCCCTCTGGCCGCCTGCACCTGTGTGGTCAGCCGTGCTCCTGTTTCAGGCTCTGGGTGGGCCCCTCTGCCCGCCTGCCTGCTCTGGGAGATGCTCTGTGCTCTGGGAGATGCTCTGTGCTCTGGGAGATGCTCTGTGCTCTGGGAGATGCACAGGCCCCTGACAGAGTGAGCTGTGAGCAGCAGAGGAGGTGCCTGGCCCCAGAAAGCAACGTGTTCCTCCACAGTCCTCACGTCCAGGGTTATTTCTTGCTGAACCTTACAAGCTGTGTCCTCCCTGGCCCTCACCTGCTGCATGACTGGTGGCAGAGATGATCTTGTGGTCAGGAGTATTCTGAATAAGAAGTTCCATCAAGACATACCTTTTTTCAAAGTGTCATCCTGACTACAAGCAAGAGGTCTCAGAAGTTTGTCTGGTGAAGGCCCCCAGAGCCTGTCTCCTGGTTTCTGCAGCACTGAAGCTGCAGGAAGGATGAGCACAGGCAGGGTGCCTCTGGGGTCAAGGACACTCTTCTCGGTGCTGTGCTCAGACCCAGTAGCAGCTGGGACTGGGGACTCTGCAGATTGCCGTGAGAGTTGGCAGCAGCCCCGGGGAGCCTGGCAGGGGAGGGTGACAGTGACGGAGGGAGGGACACGTGATAGCCCAGCCACTGTCAGGTGTGTGGCTTGGCCATCGCTTGGAGGAAGGCTGCCTCACGATCCTCCATCCTGACTGCTTCCCGTGCTGGCTTAGTTTTCTGTGCTGCTATAGCAGAACGAGGGCGTTCACAGCTCATCACTTCTGGAGGACAGGAGCACATACTGGCTTACGGGGCTGAGATCTTGGAGTGGGGAGGCTTGCGTTCCTCCTGGGTGCTGCACGAGAGAGGTCGCTCCCCTTTCCAGCTTGAGAGGCTGCCTGCTTCTTGGGCCCTTTGGCTCCAAAGTGAGGCATGAGGCATCTTCCTTCCTCTCTGGCCTCTCCTGCTTCACCTCAGTCCTCTGGCTCAGGCATGGCCACCCAGATGACCCGCCTCGGACCCCTTCAAGTCATGGCTATGGTCCCTTGTATAGGCTGGCATGTCCAGATTTCCTAGGGGTTAGGATGTGGCCCTCTTTTGGGGGAGCCACCGTTGTTCCCAACTCCTCCTAATCCCCAGTCCCTCACACTGAACCACTCAGCTGTGATTATTTTCCCATTGTCTTTGGAGGACACGAAGACATAGAGCTACAGATAGTTTAGGGTCCCTTAGACCTGACACCTGCCCTCGCAGGGGCCCTAGCAGGTGCCCCCCAGGCTGACCTAGAGCACGAGCTGCACCAGCTTTGTTATTTTGCCAGAAGACCCTGTCCTGGGCGCGGCCCGGGGCTGTGCTGGCGCCCAGCTGTCTTAGACCCACTGGTCGGTGCCCTGCAGTCTTCTGACCTTTCCAAGATTTGGAGGATTGCGCTCTGGGCTGTGACCCTCAGGCAGGAGCCTTCTGGGCTGGTGCCTTCTTGCGCGCATGGCTGGCTTTTCTGCTGGACTCTTCATAGCAGCTGTACCCTTTGTAGCCCGTGCCTTTGGGGAGCAGCTTTCTGAAGAGCTGCTTTCGCGCCTTTATAACACGACTGCTGTGTTTCCTTTCGTGACCTGGTGAGGATCCGGGCCTGACATCTCGGCTTCCCTCTGTCTGGCTTCAGTCTTCTTGGTCCGTCTTGTGGCCCCCTGTTTTGCACCACACCTGCCTTTGCAGGCCCGGCTAGCTTCTTTCCGGGGCTTTCTTGAGCAGGAGTGCTAGGCACGGCTCTGATTCAGGGCGCCTCGGGGGAAGTAGGACCGGCTGTGGACGGCCGGGGAGCTCAGCCCAGCAGCAGCCTCGGGGCTGGAGCAGGTAGAGGGTGTGGAGCACTGGGAGCTTCCCCATCGTGCTGGCAGCTTACCTGAGTCCACGGAAACCCCAAAGACTGGGCTGCTCCAGGTTGTGCAACAAATGGGCGGGCAGAGGCTAGTTTTTGATTGATGGACGTGTTCTGGATGGAAGGGATGTTGAGAACTGTGTTTTTCATACTGAAATTTCGACAAAACATGACTGATGCAGGAATATTGTGCGCTGTGATGGGGAAGAGTGTCCAGCGTGGTCTTAGCATGGTGTTCTGGCCATGGGGGTCCCCAGAAGGACAAGGGAAAGGCAAGACGGTCTTAATTCAAGCGGCAGCCATCTTCCCGTGTAACAGCCCATGAAGATCCCTCAACAGTATTACCTAGGCTGATTTTCAATGGCTGGCTTTGTTCAGTCTCTGCTAGCGGCATTGTGCTAGCACTATAGACATCAAAGTTTTAAAAATGATTCATCTTAAGAAACTGCAGTTCTAAGAGGGGATAAAGTATAAGCCCAAAGAAAGGAAGCTTATACAAAGTCACTATTTTTTAAAGAACTTAGACATAGAGAATCGCTTTGTAGACACAAAACTAAATGTTTAGGTGAACGATTTGCCCAAGACCGCATAGGTCACTTGTACATTATAGGAGGTAGTAGAACAAGAAAATTGAGCTCTCAAAGGTATGTTCTTACTGTTACTCAGAATATAGACCAGGATGCTTTTGACTGGAAGGGCAAGATTAGGCAACCTCAGATGAAGTGGGTACATAATTAGCACATGCAACTAGAAAGTCACAAAGAGTTTCAGGTGTGGTTTAATCCATGCGTGTAAACAGTGTAATTTGGAGACTATAGTCTCGGGCAAGATTTTCCTAAACTGGTGGCAAAGGGGGCCACAGGAGGTTCTAAGATTAATGACCTTCTTACAATAGATATTTCGAGAAACAGAAAACAGTTTTGTTTATATAGTGTCACGGTTCCAGGGATACTTGCGATTCCCTAGCCGAGACGATGTGGCCAGAATAATTCCCTCCCCCTACGAGTTTTGATTATTTTGCACTCCTAGGATGGAGTGGAGGAACCAACCTATTAAAAATCTTCCATGGCAGGTGCTGCTGTGGTTCTCAGGAGGAAAAAGAACTGAGCAGACTCTCAGCAGCCCTTGTTAAAAAGGAAAAAGAAAACTAAACTCAACAAACCAAGAAGTGCGTTGACTGCACTGGCTGGGGGACCTGAGACCTTCGCTCCCTCTATAGCCATAGGAGCTGGTGACTGGGAGGCAGAAGGACCCTGCCCGGTGCTCAGCTGAGGCTGTGTCAACCAGGGGGTAGGTCTTCACGTTGTCCCATCACACCTTGCCACTTGAGGCACCGCTGCCCTCATTCTGCAAGGGAAACCATAGGCCACCTGGAACTGGAGCTGACGCCCATCTTTGCTGAGGAAGACCTATTTTTGCTTTAATATGTGTCTGCTCAGTCTGGGTCCCCGCACCAAGTGACTGAGCTGAAAAGGAAATGGCACCCTTCCCCTCCAAGTTCATCTACTTCCCATTTGTATCTTGAAATGGCTTCATTTCTGGCACGGCTGGGGGCTGAGCTAAGTTATGTAATGCATGTGTCTTTAATCACCAGAATCACAAAAGAAAATGATCTACTACCCTTTGAGACACTCTTCCAGGGAGGAGCAATTAGTTTTATTTGTTTGATTTCACTTTAGAGGAAGTTGGCGGCTCTTACAACTCTGAGGGCCAGTGGAGAAATGCCTCCACCTGGCGTGAGACCAAAAGTGAGTGCGTCTCTCCCTGGTATTTCTCAGGGCTCCCTCCCTTCCTCTCCTCCATTATCTTTCCCTACTGGTCAGATGGGCATCTTCCCCCACTCCTTGCTTCTCAGTGTGTTATTTCTGCCTGTGATTGGCAAGGCTTAACCCAGTGCTTCAAACCCTATTTCTAGCATTAATGATATCTCACACGTACGTGGCAGGCAACACTTGACTTGTATTAGCTTGCTGAGTCTTCCCAACAAGTATACAAGGAAGATCGTTGTTCTGTCCCACATTAGAGGCACAGAAATCAAAGCACAGAGAATCGAACCCTAACCCAAACCCACATAGCTAGTACGGGGCCTGGCCAGACTCCCCCAGGTGATGTGGGAGGGTCCACATGACGTGCTGCTACAGAGGGTCACAAGATCGTGGACCCAGGTTCTTGGAAGAAGGAACTTCTGCACTGGGCAACATTTCTCACTGTGCGAAGTTTTCATTCCCTGCTGCCTCTGTCAGAAAAGGGGTCACTTGAGGGTGAGACCATCAGGGCGTAGGAGTTGCTGCGGGCAGGTGCACCTGCTGTGGAACCCCACCTTGAGACCTCAGGCTGGGAATAAGTGATAAGTGTGCCTCCACTTCCGGGAAGTGCCCGGGCGCTGTTGGTGAGGATACACTTGTAGATGCGGCCACTGCTGAGTTTCTGGGTGCAGTTTCTCCCCCTGTGGGAGGACCTGTGTCTGCTGATGTCACAGCAGGCACAGGTGCATGGGAACGCCACGTGGTGATGGTGAGACCTGGGGACGGGCACCCGAGCCATGCCTGCAAGGACGCGAGTGTGTGTGGGATTTTTTCCACCAGCAGCCGCACCCTTCCACTCTTCGCTTGCCCCTCTCCCGCAGCTGCCTTTGTGGAGGTACACGTGGGTCGGCATAGGCGCGAATATTCCTTTACAGCCAGGAGGCTCCTCTCAGGCCCTCAGGGAGGTGGAGCCCTGACCCCCACACGTGTCTCACCGTAGTGAGGGTTCATACTGCACTTCATTCGTGCAGCCAGTCTTTGTAATTCTGTGACACTGGAGCTGTTCGTTTGCATATCTCCACTGCCAGTAAAGTGGACATCTTTTTTAAGGGCCTGATTTTGCATAGTCCCTTTATCCCCAGCAAACATCAAAAGGTGCCGCCTGGAATACGTATTCAAGTCATTGTTACTTGACCCATCTATCAAAGAACATTCTTTTAAAATATGAAATAAAGGCTAAAATGAAGTTGCAGTGACCAGATTCCATCAACATTATGAAGACAGGTTGCTGGAGCTTGTTCAGCTTGGAGAGCAAACTTTATAACTTCAAATCCGCCTGCGTCCTCTGTCACAGCCTTGCAGGTACCTGGTACAGCAGCACGAGTGGGACAGTCTGAAGACTGACAGTCAGAAGTCACATAGTTGGCTGGTGGGAGAGATTGATATTTGGAAGGTTCATCTGTTATCTCTCTCCATATTTGTGATTGTGAACCTTCATGATGGATGGAAAAGGTGTCCCTCCCTAATATTAATGCACCATAACATAATTTTGGATTTATGATTTAAAATGCTTAATGAATGACAGGCACTTGGTTCACAAACTCTGGAACCCCCATGAGCTGATATTAAAGATCATTTTTTTAAAAGGATCTCATAAAGCTAAGGTAACTTGGAGAGAGGATAACATGAGAAATTGCAGCAAATTTCAAGAAGGTGAAGCTGGAGTGGAAGTTATAACATTCATACTTCATAGGAGTGTCTCTTAAAATATGAGGTAATTTCCCCTGAACACACTCCAGGGGAAAAGCACATGAACTGTGTGCTGGAAAGTGGGGTGCATAGGCGAGGCGTATAAGGTAAGGCCCTCTGCTCTTATCCCGAAACAGTCAGCTTTGCACAGTCAGCACCTGCTTCAGTAGTGTCAAATCTGCAGGGAGGACGCTGGAGACGGTCTATGAAAACGCCCTGGTGCTGATGTTTGAGGGTCCCGAGAGAATGAGGATCTCAGTCCATCAACATTTAGGGAAGCCACCAGGGGAAAATCTAACATGATGCCTCAGAACACAGACCTTGTGGTCTGGGGGTCCCCCCACACAGTAGGCCACTGCAGCTGGGGATACCTCAACTCTGGGTAGAGTTTTCATGGCCACGGTGTACCCCGAAAATGAGTGATAGAATCTTCAGTGTCTATGGTCATTCACTCACGACTTGGACACCAGAAGACACCTGTTGCTGTCTCGACGGGTTAAAAAAGCCTCATTGTTTACCAAATTCCCTAACAGAAGCAAGCGGTTTGCAATTGAGTCTCTAAGTGACCGCTGCTGAGAGGCGACCACTTTGGTGTACCATGAATTCTCAGGTACCCACGGAGCCCGAGTGCTGCTGCTTCGTGTGGCGCTGGGCTGCTGCTGGGCAGTGCTCACTCCGATGTCCACTGTAGTGTTGGTCTGAGTAGGCCACCCCGCCCTGGCGCCCAGTCTGCAGGCCGGCTTCCTCTGCCGGTGCCTGGGGCTGGCTGGCCGGGCAGGCTCCCTGGGAAGTCTCACCTTCCCAGTCACGGGCTGGTCCTGGGGGCCACGCCAGTGCAGCCCATGACATGGTTCTCAACGAACGGTCTGCGCACTGCAGGTGCCAGGGCCCTGCAGCCTCTGACGATAGCACAGCCCCACTGCCAGGCCATTGCCAGTTCTGGAAATGACTCTGGCAAAGTAGGACTGGAAGGAAAACTGGATTTGGAGTTAGAAGACAAACGTGAGACGTCTGCTCTTTACAGTCTACCCCTAAAGTTGTTTTAACCTCTTTATTTTTTTTTTTTCTTTTGGGAGGATCTCATTCATCTGCAGTCTGCTGATTCCATTAGAATCAAAGGAGGAAAACCAAACTGGGCCTGCATGTTCTGGGTCCTGAGCCGGCGGTGCCTGCCGGGCCGGGCTCGGGCCAGCTCCTTGTGGTTGGTGGTGCCACCAGCAGAACAAGCTGTCAGGGGCCTGAAGCTCACCCTCTGGGGCTTGAACACCCTCAGCGAATAGTTCCATAGCGATGACTGCTATAAATTACTGGAAGGGTGTGGGAAGATTTTCAGAAATAGGCCAAGAATTAAATTGCATTTAACTGAAGGCAAAGCAGAATTTGACAATCAACTCCTCTTCCGTTTGCCTGGAGGAACACCGCCTCTTGACAGAACAGTGTGGAAGCTGCACAGACTCAAAGCTGCCACTTCTACCCAGATGCCCCTTTCAGACAGGTGCCAGGAAGGGGACATACAGCCTAGTGTTGTACGTTAACTGTATTTCTTTTAATGCTGTGAAGCATGGTGTAGATTTCGGGGGGGCATCAAACTTGATAGAGATGAATGAAACTATCCTTTGCTTTCAAGGAAACTTCAGGGCATACTGGGGGTGGGGGAGCAGCGAATGAGCCTGGGGTGTGATGGGACATGTCTCAGGAGCCAGTGTGCCATCAGGCAGCTGAGGAGCAGTGAGTGCAAGCGTAGGGGCCACGGGGATGGACACTACTGCAGGAGGGACCGAAGCCAGTGACTGTCTGCCTGGTCTTGGCGCATTTCGTAAAGAGCGTGAAATACAGGTTCAGAGAACTGGTGACCTTGGAAGTTTTGTTCTTCGTGGCTGCTTATTGAGCGAAACTGCGGAAGCCACGGAGGACACACAGCTGAGTTAAATATGACTCAGAATCTACCAGGACTCAGTCTGGGAGGGGCTAGGCCGGTGTCCCTGGTGGAAGAGGAGGGGCGCATATAACTTGCTTTCCTAGCCGGGCCCCTTGAGCATGTAAGTAGGTCACGCTAGTGATTGTTGCAGGGCAAAAGCGTTCTCCAAATGTGGCTCTTGGCACCAGAACTTGCTATAGAACAGTACGAGTCCTCCATGGGTTCTGTGGGAGCTTGGACGGCAGAGGCGCCAATGTGGGTAGAGGCCGAGCTTCTGAAACAGTTAGGCTGCATTTTCCTGGATGGCTCACTGCTCGCCAGGCCGGGGAGAGTGAGAGCCAGCCCAGGGCAGGGCACAGGGAGGAGCTGAGCGGCAAGCCAGCCTGTGTCCTGTGGCCGCAGCTCGGCGCACACGCAAGGAAGCAGCGAGGTGCCGCATCGGACACAGCAGTGGTGGAGACTGTAGTGGCTGGAAGGGCAGCATAGGAGCAAGGTTCGGGATGGTTCTACAAACGGGTCAAGGAAAGGGAATCTTGGAGCCCTCGGTGGCTTTTCATGTTTTTATTAGTAGAGGTGGCCAGGTACACGGCAGGCATGGGGGCCAGGGGGCTGGCAGGCCTCCCAGCCCCCGGCGCATCTCACCCTCTCGGCTGCTTTTTTCTCTCTCTGCTGCTCTAGTTGGTACTGTCGGTCCTGGCGTCCTCATGACGCCGCCCATGTAAGCCATGTCCAACTCAGGTGCGCCCACCTGCGCATGCCCACCCTGGAATGCTCGCAGCACTGCAGGTGTCCATCATCAGTGGTGGGAGGGTGGAAAGATCTGATTTCTCTGACCCTACAGAGACCCTTCCCCGCGTGACAGGGAGGGCACACGTCATCCTTCACGGGCGCTGGTCTGCCTCCTGGCACCGCCTCTGCCGGGCACCAGAACTCAGTGCCCTCGTGCGGGTGTTGGGGAAGCCTCAGGTCGCTGCACTGGAGTCCTGTGACCTGCTGCTTCTGAGTGTGTCACGTGACTGCAGGACGCGGCTGGGCCCCTCGCCCGGGCAGGCTTTCGGGGAGCTGAGGTGACGGCGTGCACAGGCTGAGCCTGGGCTGCTGCTCTCGGCGGCGGTGGACGGGACGTCCTCGGGGAACGTGGGAAGAACCGTCTGTGCGCCCTGCCCAGGGCCCAGAGCAGAGCACTGGGGCAGGGAGCTCACTCTTCCCTCTGCTCTAGCACTGCTGTGGCTCAGTGCAGACTCAGACAGCTTGAGTGTGTCTGCAGGATCTTCACAGAAATCCACCTTTGAGAACCTGATTCACAGCTTACCCACGTGAGAAATGGTGGCCGTTCAACCTGCTGAACTGCAGCATCCCGGCCTCCAAATTGGGGCTAATTAAGTGTATGTTGCCAGCTTGATAAGTAGATTATCTGAAACGACATGTCTACAGCACGTAGCAGAGTCGAGCGGGAGGCCGCACACGGGATGTTTGAGCTTCTGCCCGCTGCAGTGTCTGTAGCTGAAGGTGTGGTCCTGGCCACGCCCTTCAGCGAAGCAGGCGCCTTTGCATCCTCAGTCAAACCCGCTTTCTTAGGCCCCGTAAAACTTGTGGACATGACTAAGTGTCCTTAGAGAGGCAGGCTTACGTAATGGGAACGAAGCATTTCTCACTCAGATGTTATGGGGGTAGGTCTTGGATCTGCTCATAGTTTGGGACCATAAGTTAGTGTCTTTCTGATTCTCAGGTACCTCACACACATATCAGAAGAGGGTGATTCTTTTAAAAAAGATTTATTTATGCACACAACTGGAGTACAGGCCGGAGTTGTGGGAGGTGAGAGGAGTCACTAGAGACAGAGTGGGGAACAGAATAGGTGGATCTAGTGAAATACTACTGAGGGGAGCAGCGGGTGAGACAGGAGCGGTCTGTGCCCTGTGGTCACCTCCCTGGTCAGGGACTGGACTTCTGCTGCAGTGGCTGCGGATGCTTCACAGTACAGCGCTTAACCCCTTGTGCCACCAGGGAGGCCCTAAGAGGGTGATATTAAAATAGGATGTTATTGTATAAGAAGTTCACGCAGACTGTTGCATGGGTTCTTCCTCTGTATTTGGTGGAAATATCAGTCTTTAACATTGTTCTCAAATACTTTTGGAGAATCTTAGAGGCTTATTTTGTTCAGGATTTAGGAATGCACTGATGTGTCCTCTTACTCTCCAGAGGCTTCTACCATGTGACATTCCCAAGTGTCTTTGATCATTATACTCATTTTCCTCCTCCCCTTCAGCATATTTTATATCATTTGACTTTATTGGAAGGGTGGCAGCACTTTAAGACTCTCCAGAGAAGACCTTGAAGGTATTTGCGATGTGGTGGAAAGGCCACTGATCTTGCATCAGCTGTTGTTCAGACTGGATGGTCAAGACTCTTTGCTTAGCTTCCTTGAGGACACTTTGTCTCCACGTGGTTAGCCTTCCTACCACATGGCACTCACTGCTGTGTCTCGCAATATAGGGACTACTTATAATTGAATCACAGGAGGAACTCCAATTCCAGAACGGCACAAAGATGGTCCAACGTGGGAGCACAAATAAGTGGTGTGCTGGTGAAAATGTGGATTTCTGGGTCAGACCTGTGATTTAATCCTCAGGTATTTCTGAGCTCTGGAATTGCAAGTGCATTAATCCGTGAGCATGATCCCCCCGTCTTTTACAGGGTGTTGTGAGAATTGAACAGGGTATGATTCTGTGATAGCACAGGCCAAACAGCCACACGTCTAAATACAGCCAATCTGTACTACTTGCAGAGTTCACGCTTCAGAGTTTGCCGGCTCACCAAGATTTATCCATGTGAGATATCACATCCAGACTGTGTGGACAACAGGTTTGGTGTACTTGTTCCCAACTAAAGCTGAACAAGGCAATGCCCTGCCTTCTTGTTTTGACTCTCCTATTGTAAAAGTGCCATTTTTAGTCAATATATGGTAGCATTCTTCACATTTTTGGTCCATAAAGGGGGGGGGTTCTGTAAGATCTGCTTAATAGAAAAAATGTGTTTGAGTTTTAAGCATAGCTGTGAGGCTGTTGGCTTTGAGTTCAGTGCTAGTGAATCAGTGGCATAGTACATGCACATGTCTTCACACAGAAACACACAAAACATCTACGTGTTGATGAAAACATGGCCACAGATGCGCTGGTGCTAACCTGTGTGTCCCCGAGGCATAGCAATTCAGTGTTCACAAATTCAGTGTCTGTAGTAATTTTTTTAGAGCTTATTTCCATGAATAATGATAGATGCTATCTTATAGAACTGTATCTTGCCTGCATCTCACATTCATCCTGAGTAGGTTGTCCTTGCATCTTTGCAGATAGGATTTTGAGAACAAAAAGTGCTACAGGTTCTCATCATACTGGAATAGAGAAATTTAGAGCAGGTTCAACGTCCACTGCCTCGTGGGGAAACTGACTGAACACAAGTCCGAGGACATCTGGAAATACAACCCTCTGAGTACTCTAAAGGACTGGACGGTTCTAAGTGCTTACCACACCAATGTGTTGGATCTGGATGAGGCCTAGGGCAAGTTAGAAATAATTAGGCAGCTTTAGAGAAGTGGATAGGTGAGGCCTAGAATAGTTAAGTTTTGGATCAAAAGTAAAAGGAGCTCCAGAGATGGGAAATAAAAACGTCTGAAGAGAGCTGGTTAATGCTCTAGAACTAGGAATGAAAGGGCATTTTAAAGCAAAGAGGAGATAATGGATGTAAAATAGGGAGATTCCAGGCACTGAAGGTTCCAGATTAAGTAGTGGGTTAAGTGGGACCATCAAGAAATAACCACAGAAAGACCAGTGGAATTTTAGAATAATGAGGGAAAGGCTCGACTTTGCCTCGGCTCTCTTTGCCCCTCCCAGGTACCAAATACCTGGGAAGCTACCTTTTTTTCCCTAAATAAACTTTTCTTTCCAACACAAAGTTTGCTTCCCTTTGCTTGCTTATCTGGAAAGTCTGTGAATTCCTTTTTACAGCTGCACAAGACGAGAAACCTGGTGATCAGCAGGGCAAGAGGTGGTGGCTGTGGCAGCAGCAGCTGTGACCACGGTAACCCCTTCACTGGCATCCCCCACAGGGCACTTATCTCACTACTGAGAGGCAGGATGTGCTGTTGGACTCGGGACTGAGCAGGAGCTGGAAGGTGCTTCCGGGAGGCTCAGCGGTGTCTTTGGTTGCCGACATGCCCCTAACTCTTGACTGCGCCTGTATTTATCACCATCTAATCCAAAGAGAGGTTACCACAAAAGGCACATCATCAGACAGCTGTATCATGGTAAAAATAATGTATATTTGGGTTAGTAATATAAAATATGATAAAGTAGCACATGAGGTATTATAGGTGGTTTTCTTTGCATTCAAAACTTTGTTGAGTGAATTTGTTTTGAAATGTTGAAATGCAAAATTTAAAGTAAGTATCGAATGACTTATTTTTCTAATAGGTGGTGTTTCCAATAAAATGTAGGAACTACAATTTGTTGTAGAGAAGTCTTGTTTATTAGGAGCAGATGAAGGAAGAGCAGGAGGAAGGGGCAAAGGAGAAGGTGGCTGTTCCATAGATGTAACATTTAAAAGCATAAAACAGGATTTTATATATTTTTCAGTGTATTACACAAAACATCAAAATGAACTGCTGGGCAGTTAAAGTTGAGAAACCCATCTCCTGTAGTCTGTTATGACCCTACAATTCTTCAAAATCCTTGCACTCAATTGAACTTATTTATCATACTTTATTTTTCAATTGAGAGCCCTAGATGCCTTTTTATTTGCATTTTTCTGAATATATAAACATATTACAAAGTGTGGGATTTTGTTTTATGGTGAACAGTACTCATGAATGAGTATCTTATAAGTAGCCCAAGCATTTAATGTTGGGTTCTCAAGTCATTGAAAGTTAGCTGAGGTGGTAGAACAGAAAAGTTTCACCCTGAGCTTGCAGGATGCATGCTCTTCTCCCTGGGCCATGTCTTTTCCCTGCACCACTGTTTTTCCATGGGGCGCCTCTTGTCCATCAGCTTTCTGCCCCAGTGGCAAAAGCACAGCTATCAGACCCAGGTGGCTCGGTTGAAAACCGGCATGGCCTTGCAGCAGCTGTGCAGTCGTGGACAGGTGACTCAGTCTCTGACAGTTTCCTCCTCTGTTGGACGGGGGTGGTGACTTCCTGACGGGACTGCTAACGCGGTGCAAGTGTGTGCCTGTAAAGGGCCAAGGCCAGTGCCTACAAGTGTTACACACGAGCATTACTACGACTCTAGTTCTGTTGGAAAGACAGAGGTGAGCTCCAAGAGGAGCTGTGGCGAGCTGGGTGGTTAGTGGATGGCTCAAGGTTTAGAGTGGAGTTTAATTTGTTGGCCACCAACAAATTAAAAAGAAGGAAAACAAACAAAAACAAGACCAGCTGCTTTCTCCTCCCCAGTGGCTAAACTGGGACTTGAAACCCTGCCAGTAGTAAAACACTGACGTTCCCAAGACACATCCAGTTTAACTTATGAACACAGTTAGTTGTCCTTTACCTCAATGGGACATGATTATTAAACCTGTAAATGAGGCAGAACACCCTCTATTTATAATCTAGAGACATCTAGGGAACCCAGAATTAGAGAAGTGCCTCCTCCCTTCTGAGGGATGAAGTTGTCCCCAAGGTCATTCAAAAGGCATGCTCCTCATGGACAACCATTGCTTGATAGGGAAAGGGATGGACACCCGTGTTCCTGACACCCGTGGGTCGCCTCTGCCTGGGTCTGCTACCCTGCGTGCTGGTTTCCAATCAGTTCATCCACGTCTTCAAACAGGTGCTGGGGACAGAGATGCTGAAATTTAAAAACATGAATACGATCACAGCTAACCTTTATTGGACAACTACACATTTTATATAAACTAGAATATATAATGCACGTGGCAAACCATTGTGGATATTATTTTTTAATTATCCCAATTTAAAAATAAGGAGCATGAGAATTAGAAAGGCAAAGCTGTGCCCTGTGAGCATTCACAGTAAACGACAGCTGGCAGTATAACCCATGGGCACCTGGCGGTGAAATGCATCTTCCGTGTCCATTGGCCTCTGGGAGCCGAGCTTTGCAAGCTGACGCTGTATTGAAGGACTGTTTGATCTGGGAATGAAGCTGCCGAGGCTCAAAATCAGTGTGACTTAATGGCCTAATTGATTTATTAAGTAAATATTGAGTATCAAGTATATCAGAGAGAGATATAATACAGTGTTGTTAACTATAATCACTATCCTGCACAGGAGCTTCTCAAAACTCATTCCTAAGATTGAAAGTCTGGACTCTTAGACTGTCCCATTTTCCCAATCCACAGCCCCTGTCTGTCCCGTTTACATGAGTGTGATGCCTGAAGGTGCCATGTGTAGATGAGTGTTCACTTCTTTCTGATTGCACCGCAGTGCCCTCAGTGTCTGCCATGGTCCCGTACTAGCTGGTTTTCTTTTTTCATGGCTTATAGTCCACTGCGTGTATAAACCACCATTTCTTTGTTCACCCGCCAACAGACACTGAAATTGTTTTGGGGATCTGGCAGTTATGAGTCTACAGTCAGCCAGGGCAGGGACAGGCAACTGTCTCTTTAGGATTCTCGTTCTTTTCCTTGGATGTGGACACATGAGTGGGGCTGTTAGGTCCTCGGGCATTTCTGTCTTTAAATTTTTAAAGAACTTTCATTCTGTTTTCCACAACTGTGAAGTTTCCATTCCCACCAATAACAGCCAGGTCCTTCCCGACGTTGCTCTCCTCTGTCTTTGCAGATTGCTGTTCTAGCTGGTGAGAGACGCTATCTCATGTTTTGAAGTGCATATCCTGCATGTGTAGAGATGTTGAGTAACTTTTATGGACCTCTTGGCTATTTGAATATTTTCTTTGGAAAAATGTCTGTTCAGATTCTCTGCCTTTTAATTGGATTTTTTGATTTTTACTATTAAGTTGTATGATTTCTTTATACATCTTGAATATTGACCCTTGTTCAATATGCTTTGCAGATAATTTCTTCCATTCAACAAGTTCCCTTTTCGTTGGGAAGATTTTCATTTGCTGTGTAGAAACTACGTAGTTTGACTGTTATTTTAGCTGCATTTTGCTAATCTGAAAATAAGTCAGAAATTCACCAAAAGTTAGATTAATTAGCAATAATGCTACTGTTAATGTAGGCAAGGCAATGACTAATACAGTACTAATCATTTAACAAGACAGGTCAGTTTTAATGCTTCCCTCGGGGCATCAAGTAACAAAACATTTGAATTAGGATGATCACCACGGCACCCTCAGGTGCTTCTTTGATGACCACCAGGCTGCGGCCCTGAGGCAGCATTGTGCGGACATGCACCCTCCATAGTGCCCTGGTCTTGCCACGATTCACCTGTTAGCTCTCAGCTGTGTGTGGCAGGGGCCTGGGTCAGCACAGTTCATGTATGTGGGCATCGGGTCCAGGTATGACACCAAACAGTCTCACCGCCATCGGGTCCCTCATCCACCATCACTGATGGGACGTTTCTTTCTCGCTCACGCTCTCTCTGTCTCTCTTTCTCAACAATTTCTGCAAAAAAATCCATTTTGAGTTGAGTCAATGTCTTTAACCAGCAATGCAAAGTTGATATTTGTACCTCATTCTTATTCTGGATTCAGTTCTGGTTCTATAAAAAATATGTAAAGTTCTATTGCTGTTGGTCAGTTTTGCTTTTCTGTGAAAATGTAAAGAAATCATAAAATTGAGACATTAAATGATCCTACTATATGTTTGCAGCATTTTTGCTGTATGTGTGGTTAGAATTGGGACATAATTCTCAAAGGAAGCACCATTTTATACAATTACTGCTGAAACAGAAACAGCTGGTAGCAAACCTGATGGTTGGTTTGGAGAGACAATGGTAGATGGAGAAGTGGACTTGTGGGGATTCTGTGATTGATGATATTGCTGCAAGAAAGTGAATATGACCAATAAATGCTGCAGGGCCAGAGAGGCTCCCTTGGGACGCCAAGATGCAGCGGTGGACGGTGGTTCTTCCTTCTAGCTCCCCGTCTCCCCTCTCCATAGTCTTTGTTAGTTTCTAGTGTAAGTTGATATGATGTACATTTATATGTAATTACAGAGCTTATATATTTATATATAATTGTAGATAAATATTTTACTTCTATAAATCAAAATATATACGTAATATAAATATTGAATGTGGATTCATTATTGAATATTATTGAAGGGCATGCCTACTATAAACTTACTACCAAACTTGTAATTTGATGATAAAATAGACCACAGACTGCTTTCAAAGAATTTATATTTGGTTTGGGAAACCTGACACATAAATAAAACTATGGGTATTTTCCATTTCCGCTTTGGATTCTGACGGACTTGGGAGTGCAAGTAAATTGTCCATGAAAGTGACAAAAAGTAGCAGAGCTTTGGATTTCATTTACATCATCTTATTGAAAGTTCAGAGACCTGGTCACATTTAAGAATGTGAGTATGTTGTGTGGTTGAGGTTATTAATGTGCTTATAGTTTCTGCTTTAGGAAAGGACTTAAGTTTGAAACTGATTTGATAAATTTTACAATTAGAAAGCAATTTTAAAATCTAAAGGAACTTACAGTGTTGAGGTTTAGAACACCATGGTTGCTGCTAATAAGTTGCTTTCAGTCAGCAGATGGCTTAAGTGAAGGTTGGGAAGAAACAGAAGTCTGTCTGACGCACATTAATTGCCTGTATGATATTTGCAGCCTGGGGACTGTTAAGTGTAAACAGAGAGCAATGCCAGGTATTCAGGAAGGGACCCCCAAGGGAAAGAGTTGGAAAAGGACGGACTGGCAAATACCAGCCACGGCCAAGGAGAGCTGGCGCCAGAGGTGGCGCGGAGACCGCTGGGGAGACGCCGGAGAGGGACACCCAGCAACCCCCTGCTCGTTTCCAACATTGTTTTCTCAGTTTATGGGGTTATTCTTCAAAGAGAAGGACGGGAAAGCAACTCTGGCTTTCCTTCTTAGCTGCTTTAATCTGAGTTTTCCCTGCATCCAAGGACCATAGCGATTTAGTGCTCACCGGGAGCCTCTCGTGCAAGTGAACGCTGGTGGGGAGCTCTCCCTTCGTGGAACACTCCTGCAGTGCACTAAGAGTATTCAGTATTCGTTGTTAACGCACTCGTAAATGTTGGCCAGGTCAGCCTCTGGTCACGGGGGTCACGGGCGTTGGATAACAAAGGAAGCAGGCAAGGTCATTCTCAAGAGAGCAGAGAGTGGAGAGCATTTTGTGGTTTAGGGAAAACTGTGGCCTATTTAGGAGAATCTCCCTATTGTCCAGAAAACAACCAATTTCAGGGCTCCCACCCCCAAAATGCCTCTTGCTCTCCTCTGGCTTCACGGCCGCCTGCAGGCTGGGGCATGGGTCCGCCTTTCTCCCCTTTGGGGTCTCTTGGCTCTCCCTTGCTTTATTGCCTCTGCAGAGTGTTTCTGGGGTTCTGGGTATAGCTGGACATTTGATTCTCTTTGGGCCTCACCCTCCCTGCCCTAAAAGTCTGACAATCAGGAGCTCAGAGGAATCATCACAAATCAAGACAAATGCCAGGTGACAGCGTCAGGAGTTAATGAGCCGTGCTGAGTCAGGGCCTGGCTTGGGGACTTCATAACCTGAGATGAGGAGACACGACCTCCGGGCTCGCTCCAAGCTCGGCTCATCTTCAGCCTTAACTGCAGCGATGACTCAGGGGCTCCATTAGCAACTCTGCCTCTGAGTCCTGCCCGGTGACTAGCTTGTCTTCGCCTCGCAGCCCTCTGGCTTAAGTTGTCAGCTGGGCTCACCTCAGCCATGTGTATGGGCACCCCGTCACAGGTGCAGCACAGCGAGTAGCAGCTCAGTGCCGACCCCACAGAGCATGCGCCTGAGTGGGGGATTTCCCAGGTACGGCCCATGCCAAGCACGGGGAGCCCCAGACTCTGCAGTCGGCCACAGCACGTACATGATGAGCATACCTTGTTCCTTTCAGGAATGAGCCTCTCCGTCTCCATGGGCTCTGTGACCCAGCAGCGGGTGGGAGTGGCAGCCTAGTGGTGGAGCTGCATAGGACACGGTGTCCGGAAATGCCAAAGCTGGGCCAGGAAAGGCTCAGGGGGAGTTGTGCCTGCCTAAGTAGGAGACAGTGAGACGAGGCGCACACTGACTCCAGAAGGAATCGCTGGAGGCAAAGGCATGGCTACCGCAGATTAGTGGGAGTTTCACGTGGGATGGGAGATGAGAACAGGCGGTGGAGACCTTGTGTATTAAGTGCATGGAGGCTGGTGGTGGAGATTGAAAGATTACGCATGAATCGGTGATGTATGTAGTCCCATGTAGCATGGAGCTCGACATGAGGCCCATGAGCTCAACATGACACGATTAGTTGGGACGTGGTGAGAAGCTGGAGTGACGGGATCAGAAGTGTCCATCGGGGCCCAGCAGAGCAGGTCTGAAGCTGCCTGCGCCTGTCTCTCTCCTCGGCTTAAGCTTTCAAGACTTACATTCAGGCAGACAGGAAGTGTGAAGGAATGAATGCCATTTATGTGGGAGACTCTTCCTCAGGTGCACATATTTCAATGCCACCAACAATTCAATCTTCCTACTCAAACAAGGAGTAATTCAAGGCCAGAAGGTGTTTGCTTGGCCTTTCCCTCCTGTCGGTTACCATGTGATTACAGCGTGTGCTTGTGAAATGGCAATTTCCTTCCAGGGTGCAAGCAAACCAAGAATCTCTGCTCAAGGAAGCAGTCCTCTGAAAATTGCAAACTGGAGGATCAAATTGTCCTTTTCTTATGCAAATGAAGTCCTGTGGGAGCAGGAGAGCATCACTCCATAAATCTTTCTTTGCTCTTGAGCAAACTGAATGTGATGACACGGGTGTGTTTAATTGAGCTCTAACGAAGTGGCACAGCTGGTTCGGCTTCGTGCATCCTTGATGGTTGAGCTTCTCCATCAAGGCACTTAGATTGCTGCCCATCTGAGCTGCTTTTTAACTAAGATTCTCACCCAGGAGAATCTGAACTACTTTGGGGCCCCCCTGGTGGCGCAAGGGGTTAAGCTGAAGGACTTTGGTGCTGTCCACAGCCACTGAGCATGAATTCGATCCCCGGCCACGGAGGGGACCCACATGGTGCAGCAGACCGCTGCTCCTGCCTGCTGCTCCCCTCAGCAGTGTGTTTCAGTAGATCTGCCTGTTCTGCTCCCCGTTCTATCTCAGGTGAATCCTCTCAAACCCCCACCTCGCACCTCTGGCCTGTACCCCAGATCTTGTATATATAAATAAATCTTTTTAAAAAACAGAATCTGAACTACTTTGAGGACAGGAACAAAGACTGTCAGTCAAGACAACAGTAACCAACTACCTTTACAGTAGCTAACACCAAATGATAATATTTACTTACGATGTAAGCTATGCCACCCACTTTGATCATTACCTTATTTAAATTGTTCAAGGAAACCATTTCAGGTGATCATCATTCTAATTATATTCTTCATATTCTAATGAGAAAATTAAAGTTTGAAGAATTTTTAAGACTCAGTGTGTGTGGCTGATAATTGGATTGAGGTTATTTGTCCCCAGACAAGTTCATTACACAAAATTGTTTCCCTGTTCAGATTCAGATGCCAAGTTTCAGCATCAGTGATTGCACTACCCTCTTTGCAAGTGGACAAGACAGCCACTGCTTTTTGTACTTGACAAATTAAGTCTTTTACCTAGCCTCACCACTGGTCTCTATTTGAAAAACTTTTTTTTTTTTTTTACTTAAGTAAAAGAATGGTATTCCATTTTATATTGGAGAAATACTGGAGAAAACTTGGTCTGTTTATTAATCTTGGAACTTGCATTCTGACAAAGACTCCAGATGTGCAAAAACATTACTAATTCATGGAGGGAAATGTTCAGAGTTAAAAAGATCAAGTACAGAAAGATTAACGATCTGAAAAAAAATCAAAATATTCCAATAGAAAACTTAATAGGTTACCTCGCCAATGTTGTAACTCAATGCAAGTTGTCAATTTCAACATTTCAAGGAATCATAGAATGTGAAATGTGTTTAATGTGACCAATAACAGATTGAGAAATGTTCATAAACATGTTCCAAGATTTTTAAAGTAAATTTGACAGGACAATGAGGCTGGATGTCCAAAATCCCAAAGAAATATCTGACAGATGCTTGCCTGTTCTTTCATGTGGCTAGAATGAATGGTGAGGGAGACATAAAATTGGGCATGATAATTACACTGTACTTTAATAAAATATTAGGTATAAGTTCTAGATCGCATGTTAAAATATGTAGAAATTGAGAAAGATCATTGTTTTTAAGGTTTTATCTAGTTATTAATGTGGAACCAACTCTAGTAATCAACATAGAGGATGAAGGCACAAATCATGAAAATTCTAGGAGAAAATCAGAAAATAAAGGTTTTTGTTGAATCAGGTCAAACTAAGCAGATACTGTATCTTGCTAGCTATAAGCTTGTAACTTGTATATCTAGCTATGCTACATACTAGAATTTGTCATGCTACAAAGAAAATTGAAATAAGTTAAAATATTTAAAGAAGTTATAAAGTAACTATTTTAAGTATAACACCTATGAGTTAATGATGAGATAATGAACTGGAGAATTAGACTTCTGGTTCACACAGTAATTAAAGAACGACACAGTTAAGTCATAGAATCAGAGAGAAAGAGTTTACCTAGGGAAATGTGACTCTTTGCAGTTTTCTTTCCTTCCCTTCCAAGTGATCTTGTATTTTTTTTAAAGATTTATTTATGCACACAAGAACTGGGGTGCAGGTCAGAGTTTGGGGGGTGAGAATTCATCAGAAACAGAGTGGGAGGAGAATAGGAGGATCCACTGAAATACACTGCTGAAGGGAGAAGTGCCAGACAGGAAAGATCTGTTGCGCCCTGTGGGCTACCTCCCTGGCTGGGGACTGACTTTGTGCTGCAGTGGCTGGGGATAACTTTATAGTGTTGCAACTTAATCTCTTGCACCACCAGGGAGGCCCCTATCTTGTACTCTTTATGGCATTACTTTACAATGGGATTTCCCACAATGACAGGCTGTTCTTTCTCTGCTGCCCAGTGTGGTTGCTATGTCCACATTGACCTCTGGACAAATGCTATCCCAGGATGCACTGCTGTGGCACGGCAGGAGCGCTTGCCAGACCAGGGGAATGGGTGCCATCTTCCCCACTCCCATATCCACTCAGCTGACATTCAGTCACTCTGGATTATAGCTCCCAGTGTTCCATGAACTGGACTTCCTGAATAAGGTCTTCAGGTTGGAGGAAGGTGGGCTTGTAAGAAGAATGGGGACGAGTGGGTGGGAGGCTTTTCAGAGGACATTGGCAGCCATCTTCTTGACCTCTCCTGGATTGTCCACTTTTGATAGTACATTAATTCCAGATCCTTCTCTTGCAGCCCTTTGTGTGCCACCCAACCTATTCCTTCATTCCCCCCACACCCCAGATGCCTAGAAATCCTCCTCCTGGCAGCCCCTCTCTCCAGTTTGATTGGCAAACTCTTACTTGAAATCCTTCTCTCCCTTACTCACTGTTGAAATCTTGGCGAACACTCGAGCCTGATGACTTTTTGTACCTGTGGCTGGTGAGACCCTTAAAAGGGATAGCATTGGTCTTCCATCTTAACATTTTGGGGTCCCTGGGCACCCCTTGGTCTTTCCAATATTAGTTCTAGTTCATGATGGGAAACGAGCCTCCTGGTTAATACAGCTAGTATGACTAAGGAAATGTGTTTATAGCTTTATTTCATTGTTACTCATTTTAATTTAAATAGCCACATGTAGCTAGTAACTTAAGCATAGTTCTGGGAGATATAAAGTATCAGCAGCAAATTAGGCTCAGACGTAAGTATTAAATCTCCTAAGAAAGAAACTATAGCTAAAATACTTGGAGAGGCAAGAGCCGTAAATAAATAGTAAGGAATAATTGGGAAGGACCCTGTGATGTGAATCCTGGTTTTTTAGCATTCTGTATACTTGGTAAATTAAAAACATGATCCACTCTTAGGAAACACAAAATCATCATGTCTTTAATATCAGACAATTTTGTAAGCACAATATCTGGACATCGATAAGAGATGGAAATGTAGAGAGCAAACTATACTGGTAAATAATATATAAAGAGAAATCTTAGCAGAAAGGGCACAAAATAGAAATAGGTTAACAGAGCTGTAGGTGCTAAATTTTACCCACAATTTAAATTCTGCTTAGCATGTCCAAAAAGGCTAATAAAGACTAAGCATTTGGGCAGAGGCTTTTCAAACAAAAATGTTACAGAATTTTTATAATTGAAAAGTAAAATAACTAAATTTGAGAAACCGATGGGCTTCACTTTATTTTAGACATTGAAAATGTGCCCCATGTATAACACAAGGAGCCATTTTCAAACAAAAATTGAGACATTTTATCAACCATCTTGCTCTGTATGATACAATAAAAGGCATTAAAGAAGAATATAAATTAGCTGGAAAAACAAGTATTGTGAAATATGTGAAACAGCCTCAAATTATGTTGTGACATTATTAACAAAAAACATGAGCACAATCAGAATGCAGGACCATAATGAAACACCAGTTACAAAGGAGACCATTGTCTGACTGTTTTCATCTTTCAAAATGTTTAAGCCTTGTACTTTTAAAAGTCGCTAACACTGTCTTGCATTCAGTGAAGGGAACATGGTGGAAGGCAAGGCTATGGATTTCTGGCAGGATGGTGTGTTTGAGCATTGGTCCATGGGTGTGCTTTTCTAATAGTGGAAATGTCCTTTCTTCACGCTTACTTTGAGTGTGTAGAATATTCACTTTCTAAACAGTCAAAAATGAAGGGAAGTAGGGGAGTGTGTTCCCCATCGGCAGACCTGCTAGCAGACTATGTGTGCCCCTCACCTGTCTCCCGTCCCCTGCGGCCTGGCCCACTGCACCAGCTTTGCACGTGGTATCTGACTTCACACCACACAGTGTACAATGGTTACTTGCTTCCGTCCTCTGGCTTCTCATCTGTCGCCTTGTTTGCACGCCCTGGATAGGAAGCACACTTGTGAGATTTTTTTCCCTCACTGCACAGACATATCCGGATCATTTCCTGAGAAATGGAAGCAGAGGGTGGTGCGGGGGCAGTGAGAAGCATGGCGTGAACTTTTTGGTATGATTCTCCAGCTTCCATTACAGGACAGCTTCCGAGTATTTCTTAGATCTTCGCAGTCTTCAGTTTGCCCTCCTGTCTCCATATCAGCTCTGCGCCCAAGCACACCTGGCCTTCCTGCTGGCAGCGGTCGCTGGGAGCTTCCGGTCACTGCTGCCCCACGTGAGGCGTTCTTGCCCGACTGTGCCGCCCCAGCGCAGCCGCGCTCACCCGAGGCGTGAGCCTGTCCCTCTGAGGCTCATTCTTGGGTGATCTCAAGCATCCTTTCCCTCTTCAGTTCCTCTCCTTTCTTCTGGTTACTTACCTTTTTCTGAATCTTTCCCAGTTTCCTTCTTGCTCAAGTATTCCCTGAGCGCAACCCTTTGGTCGTAGCTCGTCACTGTTCGTCCCGAGGAGCTCCAGCCACGCTCACCTCTTCACACAGCAGCTCCCAAATGGCAGCTGCTAAAACTGTATCTCCAGCTCCCACTTCTTCTAGATTCCAGTCCCACATTCTAATTACTGTGCTTTCTACAGTGCCACCAAGTAGGTGGCTTAAAACCGCAGGTGTTGGCGCGTGGCTCTGGAGAGCGGAGGACCAAGTCACGTGTGAGCGGGCGCACCCCCGCGGGAGAAGCCTGTGCCTCCAGCCGGGGGCTCACGGCTGCCCACACGACTCCACCTCCATCTTGAGCGGCCGCTTTTTCCTCACCTCTGCCTTTCGCTCATCAGGATGCGCCTCACTGGCGTTAGTGTCCACCCAGATAGCTGGGGTCATCTCTGCAGAGCCTTGACTCAATTCTCTTTGCACAGACCCTGCCTTCTACTCAGGGTTTCTGGCAGGCCTCTTGATTTTATCTATCTCTTCCCCGCCAGATGTGCTTCCCTGTCCCTTTTCCCATGCTCTGAATGGCAATTCCTCCGATGGCCGAGGCGAAAGGAAAGAATGACGGGGTCATCTCTGGCTCCTCCTCTTTGATGACCACACAGCCAGTTGATGCATCAGTTCATTATCGCACAGCCTGTGGCTGCCTTCAGACACCCGCTAAGCTGACCACTGGGGTATATGTATCTTCGCTACCACGGCGGTGCACGCCCGTCATTTTATATAAATACAAGCGCAGGGTCTGAGCCTTGTCTCATGATGTATTTCAGGGGCTTCCCCTCACCCTTCGCCTCACCTCTCCAGATCACAGACTCCTTATCTATAAGGGGCCGCTCACGGGGACTCTGTGTGTGATGCAGGTGTGGGGCATTTAACACCCCGACCCAGTTTGAGCCAAGAACGGTCGTGTAGTTGTAAGGGAACAGGGTGTTAACTGTAAAGTTCATACTGAATCACGTCCTAGCAAATCAGTTTCAAAATTCATCAGGCGAGAGCATCTAACTCACCCCCTAAGATGTGCTCCTAGGTACGTGAGGAGCTAGTGGGTCTCTGTGGGTCTCTGTGCACCAGTCCTTCTGTACCACCAGCGGACTGTGTTTGTTTAGAAAATATGTACTGTTGGGTCTCCCTGGTGGCACAGCGGGCTGAGCGCCACACTGTGAAGCAGCCACCGCACAGCAGTGCGAGTTCGATCCCCGGCCAGGTCTGGGACCCACATGGTGCAGCAGACCTCTCCTGCCTCCCTGCTGCTGCCCTCGGCAGTGTGTTTCAGTTAGTCTGCCTGTTCTGCTCCCCACTCTGTCTCTGGTCTGCACCCCAACTCTTGTGTGCATAAGTAAATAAATCTTGAAAAGAAAATATATATACTGTTGCTGCTGACAGAGTAGCAGAGTAGTAATTTGAAACAAACTACTAACAATGCGTATTCAGTGTGTGCTGTGTTCTGGCTGCTGAATGTTCATAACCATTTATTCATAATTATTTAACAACCACTAAGTGCCACTCAACTAGACATTGGTGATTCAATAAGCATGAGAAACAATAAGTAATGAAACACAGTGATTTTGCTTTAGGGTGATTGTAATGGATTAAAAAAAAAATTAAAGATGATAAAGAGATTGTCTCATCAGTGATGTAGTAAATGGCGTATTCTTCCCATATATTATTTTGCTCAGCCTTTCTAAAATCTTCACAAGGTAGGTATTATTATTTATAATTCTGAGATGCATTTACTAAGACTTAGCATGATCATTTACATGCCCAATACATAAGCCATGAAAGCAGAATCTTAAATTGGTTTCTGGACTTAATTCTTACAAATACCTGCCAAACCATTCAGGATGATAATTATGTGTTACATATTTAGAATCCAACAAGGAATAGGACATGCCCTCCTTTGCCTAAAAGAGCTGACAGTATCATCCATCCATCTGTCTTAGTCCATTTTTTTTTCTCTGATATTTTTTGCGGCAACCCTGTTTAAGCATGGTTATTTGTTTTCCATCCAAAGTTATTCTTACCAGTAAATCTTGAGTATCAAAACTCTCAGTGGGTAGTTGACCCAGCAAAATGAAAACAGATCTTCATATAAAATAATCCTCGAGTTGAATTTCCATTTACCTCATGGCAGCGCTGAGGCAGTTATTCCCTGTTAGTATCTCAGCTTCCTCATTGGTAGGGGAAGGAAACATTTAGCTTTCAGTACATTTATGCTGATTCAGTGAGGTAGTGACTGAAGAATGGCAAGTAATCACATAGGACTCAGTAATGAGTAATTCTTTTTTTTTTTCTATTTTTCTTCCTTACAATGGTTGCTTTCTTTCCTGAGGTGTAGTCCCCATAGAATTCCCACCACCGATTCACCCGTGCACCGTCACCATGGTCCCTTGTGCTCTTCCTGTCCTCTCTTTGATCCCTTTCCCCCCTCCTCCCCTGCAGAGTGTCTCTGATTTGTAGTTTGTTTTGTTTTCCTTGATCCCCTATGTTCCTCCTATAAGTGAAACCATCTGATATTTTTCTTTTTTCTTCTGACAGTGATGAGTAATTATTTACTCTTTAATAGAGATGACTCTTTGCTCCTAATTTATTATTATTTTTTTAAGATTTATTCACACAAGCACTGGGGTACAGCCAGAGGTGTGGGGGGTGTGTGAGAGGATTCACCACAGAGTGGGGAGCAGAATAGGCAGATCAACGGAAGTATACTGCTGAGGGGAGCAACGGGCAAGGCAGGAGAGGTCTGCTGCGCCATGTGAGTCCCCTCCCTGGCCGGCAGCAGGGATTGAACTCGTGCTGCAGTGGCTGTGGTTTGCTTCATAGTGCATTGCTTAACCCACTGTGCTACCAGGGAGGCCCATAATTTATTAATTTTCAAAACCTAGGTATTCCTTAGCTTCCTTTTAATAAAATAATTGCTTTGAGGAAAAAGTAAGATAGAATAAATTTAGAAAGAGAAATAATTTTCATGTTTTTGTAGGTATCAAGTAGTCTGCATTATTTGCTATCTATTTACCAATGCATGTTTTCTAATCATCATTAATGTAGCTGACATTGATAAGCAGGAAAGATTCTGCTAGTGATTAAAAACATTTTACCCAGTAGACAACAGAAGAATTGCTCTAAGTCTTCGGAATATTTGAATATTAACCAGAAAATGTTATGTGTTGTGTTAAGTACAAAGCAGTATGGTATACAGAAAAAATTACACCTTTGATTCAAGTCTGCATATAAATTTCACCTCTGCCAATTGCTTGTTTTGTTCTTGGAAAAATACCTTAATTTTGCTACCCCTCAATGTTCTCAGCTATAAAGTAGGACTGATAATGGGCTCTATTAGGTTGTTTGAAGATAAATTGGTTATACTTAGAACCTAGAAAATACTGTGTTAAACCCCGATTTGACTAGCTGCATTTAATTCTTAAAGGTCTAAAATGAGACACTGGTTAGAGCATCTTACAGATGGGGGAGGAGCCGGGAGGGGTTGCTTCTACCTCTAGGATGCTGCCCAAGGTCACAAGTGGTAGTCAAGGTCAAGCAAGTCAGTGTGGGCCTAGCATTTGTGTTTTTAAGAATATATTTCCTGCTGTAACAGGAACTATGACTGTGACTGCCAGATGCCAAGCAACCATGTTAGACCTTCTGGAATTTCAGAATTTCTATATATATATTTAGGGTTTTATTATTAATGATATTAAAATTATTAATAATAACAGGCCTTTAATTTCTCATTTAACATTAGCACTTTTTCGCACGTCATCTTTGTAAAGCATGCTTCCTAGGCACGTTTTCATAATGATTGCAGAGGAGTGTCAAGTCTGATGTGAGGCACTACAGTGAAATGAAAATGCCTCCCATAAAAACACATCAACATCAGTAGGTTGTATCCAACATCTGTAGGTGAATCCCTCGCTTTCCTTCACTCAGTGAAAAGACAGTTTGGGGGGAAGGTGTAGAAAAATGGTTTAAAGAGTAGTAATAAAAGCTGTGAGCTTGTTCTGTGCATGCTGCTTGGGAGTGGGTTCTCTTGTTTCTTATTTGAGATGGTTGGGACTGTGAACACAGTGGTTTTTGTTAAAGGGTCTGCCATGTTTTTAAAAAAGATTTATCATTCATACAACTGGATTACAGGCCAGAGGTGTGTGTGTGGGGGGGTGGGGGTGAGAAGATCCACCAGAGACTGAGCGGGGAGCAGAACAGGCAGATGGACTGAAACACACTGCTGAGGGAGCAGTGGGAAACAGGAGAGGTCTGCTGTGTCCTATGGGTCAGCTCACTGGCCGGGGATCAAACTCATATTGCAGTGGCTGCAGAAGCCCCACAGGGTGGGGCTCAACCTGTTGCATCACCAGGGAGGCCCAAAGTTCTGTCGCTTTTTAGCACATTATTTTTTAGCATCTTCTTGATAGCAGATACATGCTAGTGGGGCAGCTTCTGTAACGAGGTGGACTTGTGAGCATGCGGATAAATAATGACATTAGCAACTAGGGATTTTGCCCTCTGTCTTGAGAGTTCAGGAGAACAAGTAAGTGATAAAACAGGTTTAAAATGTTACTAAGTTGGTTACAAGCGGTGTTTCAGAGAGAGGGTTTGTTCTGGCTGTTTTAAATAGAGAACTACTTGCAGGATATTACATGGGTTGCAAAGGCATTGTAAAAAGAGACTCTAGACTCGGCCTTCAAGAACATGGGTCGGGACCACCTCCAGAGCAGCTGCCTCCCCACGGTTTGGGGACTTCCCAGTTTGGGGCTCCAGGCCCAGGGCCTGCACTGCGAGGAGAGCGCTGGCCCAGCCGGCAGGCAGGAAGGGCTGCAGCAGCAGAGGAACCTCACGCCGCTTCTCAGCAGCGATGAGCCCAGCACTGGAAGGAGCCAGGGCTTCCTCAAGAAAGTGAAGGCTCCGGGAGTGAACTTGCTGAGAGAAAACACGGGGCCTGCACCTTTCTCATCCTGCCTCCCAGAGAGCTGTGTGCATATCTGACTGACAGCTCGGGTGTGCAGAAGGGACACTGGAGGGAAGAGGCTGATGGAGTCGGACTGACGACGCACCAGATCTGGATTTCCCTGATAACAAGAGTGTGGAGTTGGGGGAGCAGGAGCATCATGGATCTGGGAAGGAGACAACCCAGAAGAGTAGTCTGTTTCTTCTAGAAATGTAGCCATATGGAGAGTTAAATAAAGCAGGTCCTGAAAGAGGCATCATCAGAGGAAGACTTATGTTTCATCTTCCATTTAAAATGGGGATAATTGGACAAAAAGGAAGAGAGAGGAGGGAAAGTGGGTGTGTGGTCAGCAAGTTGGCCAGTGGCTTGGCTGCTGCACACCCAATGGCTGTGCGAACTCTGGCTGTGGAGCCTCCTCAAGGGTGACCCCCATTCCCATGTGGGCTCGGGCATGCCTTTGATCTCTAACCAGGCATTGCCGAGTCTGAGTGGCCCTCGCTTCCAAGCAGTAGTGTCCTGGTGTCTGGTTCCATCTTCTATCATCTCACATAAATGATTTTTTTTCCTGTAGAAGAAGGCAATTCTGTTGGTATTCCGAGCTTTTGAGTCAGGACCCATAAAATTATCCAGTAATTGAATTTTGCTCGTGAACATATCAAATGAAAAACCTAAATTTTTTGTTATGGATTTTGGTCTTAGAAAAGAGCATATAGCTATTAATCAATAGCTACATGATTCTTGAATGATTCCTCAAGGATTCTCAGAATAATTTAAAGCCATGTAACACTTGTGCTCGGATGGTCCCTTAAAGGAGGGGCTGTCCTTTGAGTTCACTGCAGGGAAACCTTTATCTCAGCTTATAGAAAGTGTAAAGCTTGTATAATTGCAATCATGTCCCCCTTGCTGCTAGCCTCTTAAGATTTTCTCTTCCTTGAAGAGTTGTGCATTTATCTTTGAACATTTTAAACATCCAGAAAGATAGCACTATACTGTGGAAAGGAGAAAGAACGCGTAATGATCAAATGCCAAAGACCCTGTTACTGAAAGAAGAGGCGCCTGAGACAGGTTTACCCACACTCATACAGTCAGACATTCACTTCACCCAAGGCCTCCCTCTGATTAGCAAGAAAACTGGAATTTTCTCATGTCCTGAGAGGCTTAGAGTGGGGTCAAGAGTGAGTACACTTTGTGTGTGAGAAGGAGAGAGAGCCAGATACTCAATGGCCAGAATAACAGTTACATCACGTTCTTAACCTGGAGCATAAAGTCCAAAATACTTTAATTTAGGTCCATGCTCCTTCTCGTCTTAGTCTTGCGGGTGCTGCTTCCACTTCTTTAGCTGAGGTGAAGCCCACTTTACCCCCAGCAGTGGCTCAGTCTGCTGATCTCAGGTTTTTTTCCTTAATTATTTTTTTAATTTATTTTTTCCTTACATCATTGTAGTCCCCATAGTTCTCCCACCACCTTACTACACATGAACCATATTCCTTTCTGTTCTTTCCTCCCCTGTTCTGCACCATCCACCTCTCCAATGACTGCCTGATTTCTATGGTCACCTTGTCAGTTTTGACTTTTTCTTGACCTTTTGTTTGGTTTCGGTATATTCCACATGTAAGTGAGATTACCTGGTACTTGTTATCCTTGCTGACTGATTTCAGCTAGCATCATCCCTTCCAGTTCCATCCACATTGCCACACATGGCATGAGCTTGTCTTTGATTGTCGAGTAATATTCCATCGCATACATATACCACCACTTTTTGATCCATTCATCTATTTTGGAGTATTTGGGCTATAAAATACAAACTGTTTTTACACTGTCAGCTTGTGTTGCTGAAAAGTGAACACTGAAAGTGTTCTTTGTGTTGAGGGACTACTAAATCCCTCTCTTTGGATCTTACTTTGATCCTGATTGATGCTAACAGTTAAACCCAAAAAAGATTCAGTGAAGATGAACCTATGTTGGTCCTCACAGGCACTAATGCAACTGGGTGGCATCGAGCACAGCATGACATCAACATTATGGCCCCCCACCTCTCTATCTGGTGAGGTCAGGGGGACTTGAGCTCTGTCTAGAGGCTGAATGAAGAACTTACAAGGAATTAGGAGGAAATCGTGGAGTCATCTTTAGGACTGATAAGATAGAATTTGATACTAGATTTTCCTTCGAAGAAGATTACAGTTGCTTCTATAAAAATATATGCAGAATTTAACAGAAACGGTGACAAGAAAAGGACTTACAATTTCTAGAATACAGTGTACTGAGCAAATTTAGGTATCGTTATTACTCCAGAACTTACCAGCTTGATACCTGGCATCAAAATTAGGCTGTCCCTAGACGGGTTCTTTCCGCTCTCCTGATGTGTGAATATTAGAAAGCACTGCGCACGATGGTGGCATCCTCATTTTAAAAGGTCTGTCACCAAATCAACATCCAGCTCATCAAGTCAAGTAGTCAAAGACTGCTGTTTGGAAGCAGATCACCTGGTTTCTTAAGAGACATAAAGGCGAGTGCTAATCATCACGTAATCACCTTGAATTTGTATTGTAAACACTTGTACTAACAATTTTAAAGATTTAAATGATATTCATACAATGTCCTCTTTGCTGTTTGGTTTAATGAAAGGGGAGAAATGCCTGTGGATTGCTGGGACTGAGCTGCACGCTGATTCTGTTACTATTTCTGTTATGCTTGAAATGGGCATATATAATTTTTGTGTGCAAATTTTATTGATCTTGTTTGACTGGAAATTATGGTGGCTGTGATTGTGGTATTAGAATAGAGTGATGACTTATTTCCCACTGATCTGTAAACTTCATGGTGCACTGGTGATATGGTGATGGGGAATACAATGGGATTACAACTGATGCCAAATACATATAAATAAAAGGAAAAAATAAATGACACACAAGCTCTGCACAGCATGGGTGCAACTGAATCACCTTATCCTGGGATGCAGTTTGAAATGGGCATATTTTTAAAGCTAATCATAAGAGGAGACTTTCAATGACCCTAAGCACGTACTTTTATATCAAGATTTATATTTTATAGGATAGTAAAAATCAGAAATAAAAACCATGATTTACCAGTTTCTTTGAAGAAGAAACCTCGTACCTCACCTTTTTGTGACCCATGCTAAGGTTCGCAGTGACGTGTGTGTGTGTGTGTGTGTGTGTGCGCGCTGGGTAGGTGAAGGAAGGCTAGCAGATGGATAGCAGATGAAAGATTAGCTGTCTTAATTCAAAGCCAAGGGAAATGAAATTCATTTTTGCTTTTTCCTACAACCATCTGTTTAGACAGTTCACAATGAGTTACTAAACATGAAAAATAGTTGAGTTTTCCTCAAGCTTTAGAAAAGCTTGACCTTGGAGGCAAAGCGTAAATACCAAATATGCCCTCTAAACAAAGGTGGTGCCTGTGTAAGTCACTCACCTCCCTCAATTTCAGCATTCTCATCTGCAAAATAATGATGTTTCTTAATTTGATATGGTGGTTGGGATAATGCTATGAGGGGAAATAGGTTATTCAGAGTGCAGCCTGGGGCATCTCAATCCAGGTGCATTTTAGATAGACTCTTGAATGAGGAAATATTCCTGAGTCTGATTTGATGAGAACCTCGCGTAGGGACATGAGTACAGAGTTGGGAATTTATGGAAGGAATCAGGCTACTGTTAAAATATAGATTCTAGGGGCTCAGAAATGTGTATCTACAGAATTGGCAAAATTTGAGTTAGATCAATGGATCGTACCAGTGCTAATTCCTAGGCTGTGATATTGCACTGAAATCTTACAAAGTGTCAGGGAAAGTGCAGTGAAGGGTAGGTGTGTGAGGATCTCTCTGTATTTCTTATAACTGCAGGCAAATTTAAAATCATCTCAAAGCTTTGAGATAGGAATCTTGAAGTTGCACTAACTGGGTCCCTAGATCGCTAGCTTCTGGTCAATCTATAAGTAGGACAGAGATAGGAACTGTGGATAATAGAGAATGAGCCTCCCCCAGGTATGCAATCATTCCATTAATGAAGTCACAGAGCCTAGAAGGTGGTGACTGTCTTGGGAAGTTGTCAGCATTTCTAGAAAAAACATCAAGAGGCCATTTGGTTTTTGACAGGGAGGTTGACCCTTGTAAATTTGAAAGTATCTGGACTGGAAGCCTTCTGCCCTCAGCCCAGGAGATGCCGAGAGTAGCAATTTAACGAGGAGGCCAGCCCGTCACTGTTGTCTCTGTTGCGACCCCATGATTACCGACCTTGTTTTATATATTCATTGTTATTTTGTGGATTCTCAGTATCCACTTATTCTTTCCCATGTTATTTGCTTAAAAACAACACAAAGAAACATCTAGACAGAGCTTGCATTCCTCGTCTGGCCACAAAAGGTCAATAGAACAGGGCTCCTGCCTTAGAGACCCCAAAAGGAAGAGATGGAGAAATTGACAAGTACTGCACAGTGTGGTGGGAAGAAACTGGTACCTCATTTTCAAATGCATCTACATATTTTAAAATAAAAATTATTTAAAAGTTCCATGCAATAAGTGTTCTGATTTTAAAGTTTGAATTATACCAAGATTGATTGAAAATAAAATGGAAACCCCCACTTTCTTCTGCTTAACCTCCAAGTTTTACAGAGGAACTAATTTTGACACTGAGGGCTGTAAATTTCCTCTAATATTTTAAATTAATAAGGGTGTACTATTTCTTTATGCTTTTACTCTCTATTATAATTATGCTATTGAATACTCTATTATAATTATGCTATTGAATATAGGCATGTGATGGTTTATGCTTACATGTCCTTTCTGTACACAGCTTTTTGTTTTTCCTGGAGTTAATAATTGCCTCCCATGTCTCCTGGCATTTTCCTTGATGCAGATTATAGGAATTTCTTTGACTTAGCACCCCTTAAAGATCCTACATCTCCCTCTGTCTTGCTTTAATACCTCACTATATGTAGAGGTCAGATCCCAAATAGATTCCTTGCAATAGGCAAAAATAATTTTTGGAATCCCTTATTGTGAATGTGCCCATACCCCATCTGCCTCTTTCCCACCAAGCCCTTCCTGTCTCCTCCTTGTTCCCTCTGGTAACCATTATATTCTTTCGCTGAATTCAACATTTATTCCTGGAATACCAGCTTTCATATTGGTAGTTCGGTTCGGTAAGGAATTCTGGTGTCTTTATAATTGTGGAGAAATATCCATATTTTTGTCGTCTTGTCACTTTTATTAAAGATTAATGCTTTTTTCCTTTAATATTTGGTTTTGATACTTAGTGATGCCTATTTTATGAGAATGGAAGGGCATATTTATTTCATTTACAGTTTCTTGTTAACTAAACTGCTTTTCTTTTCACGTCTTTCCTTTCCCCTTCTCACCTCTGTCTCCTTCTGACCTGTGTCTCCTGTTTGGGGAATTTCTACATCTGTGATGGGTTTAGGAAGATTAATGTGAGATATATAAGACAGAAGACATGGAGTGAGACACTGAGACAGCTCCCTGTCACTCTCCCCTCGGTGGAGCACATGGGACCCCCACAATGCTGGGCTGGAGAAGAGAGACCTGTCCCTGAAAGGTGCTAATCACCTGGCCCTCCCACATGCACACTTCAAAGGTGGGCGTGATTTATCCTTTTTATTGGACAGGTCTATAAAACTGGACAAATGTAAGGTCGCATAACCAACACCAAAATCAAGATCAAAGTGACTCCATCCTGCTCCCACCCCGTGGACGCTCTTTGTAGTCGGCACACCTTCCTCCTCCCTCTCCCTTCAGCCCCAGCTCTAATTTTAAGAACATTCACTTTTTATGTATAGTGCTGCCCTCAGTCATATGTTACATTTTCCACACTCAGATAATGCCCAGAGGTTTAGGAAGGTTGCCACAGCCTCATCTCTGTGACTAATAAGACAATATTGGAGCACTGAAATCTGACCAGGCTTTCAGGGAAACCTTTCAGTGGTTGATTCTTAGGCGCTTTGGAGTGATAAGTCATTTTGGCTAAATAAGCTAAATTATGGCAGAACAACCACA
The DNA here is from genome assembly GCA_019455555.1 of Galemys pyrenaicus. Taxonomy (NCBI): domain Eukaryota; kingdom Metazoa; phylum Chordata; class Mammalia; order Eulipotyphla; family Talpidae; genus Galemys; species Galemys pyrenaicus. Next base: position 3,155,854 of record JAGFMF010011709.1, on the reverse strand, counting down.
AGTGCAAAGCCCTCCAGGCTAACGCATGGGTTTGTGTGCTGTGTTGGGTGTGTGGAACCCTGGGCTGCATGGAGCTGAAGTACTATGGGAGCAGATGGGTGAGAGCCCTGGAAGGGGGCAGGTCTTGGGGCTGTGAGATCTCCTGCTCAGCGTGTAAGCAGTGCAGGGACACAGAGAACTTCATATATATATATATAGAGAGAGAGAGAGAGAGAGAGATATATATTCCATTTCCGTGTGCTAACAGGAATCAAAATATGTCATCTGGGAGCTTTGAGTTAAGAAATGTTAAAAATAATTGCAAGGTTGATTATATGAAGATATTTGTATCGAAGTGGAGTCAAGAAGGAGCAAAGGGGAATATAGAATATGATGTTTACCAAATTGACAGCATTTCAAAGTTGAGTCTGATTGGTGATGAGAAATAACCTCTGACATTGGGGCAATGGAGTGGGCATTCACATTGTGATCCTTTCAAAGTAATACCGTCATTTAGTAACTATGCAGAGGACAAACTATTATTAAAACTGCACCTCTTGCACTACCAGGTTTGTATTATCCTCCTTTTTTAGTAAGGTAACTAAAGCTAAGGGAAATCAAATTCCCAAGTGCCAGAGATAATTAATGGCAAGTAAGGTTTTAACTGTCTCCAGACAAATGTTCAAATAGTTTCTCCTAAAAATCAGGAGACCTGTGCTCTTGTCTCACCTCTTTAGCTTAATAATGTGAAACATACACTCTTCTTTCTAAATCATTGTTATCTTTTCAAGAATGTGCTGCTTTATTTAACTCCTCATATCACATCTTAATTTTTATATGACAGTTAAACCCACCCCCAGAGAAGCATGCCCAAACATGCCCCATGCCAACAGTAGCACTGGAAATAGGTGCACATGCAAACACATAACACACACACTATATCACCCCATTTTTTCCCCTTTCTGTTTCCCAACACAATTTGATGGGGTTCAGCTCTTTTTTACTTAATGCTAGTTTTTTTTTTTTTTTCCAATTTCAATCTGTTTTTAAACTCCACATACTTCATGATCTTGCTCCAAAGCCCCAGCAACATCTGTGCCCCTGCACTTGAACTTGAGGCTCCGCCACGCAGGAGTGTCCACCTGTATCAGCCATTGCCCCCTCCTCCCCTCTGCTCTGCAGTCTCATTGCTCAGCCTTCTTGTTAGGCCTGCGTTCTGAATATCGCTGCCTCTTTGGGACTTCCCCCAAGCGTCTGTCTTTCCCCAGGTGGTCACACCAACCCAGAAGGTTCTAGCAGCCTCTCTGCATTAATCACTCAACCTTCACACTTCCCTGAGGATCCAGCTACAGAGCCCAGCTCGTGTCTGGCACTGCCCTCTGCGTATCTCCCAAGACCTGGCAGTGGCTCCAGGGCCCCTTACAGGCGCCCCCTCCTTAGTCTCTCTCACCACCTTCGTGCATTTCTAAAGATAAGTCCTGAATCCTTCAAAATAAAAGCTGAATTATTTCTGCTTCAAAATAGTCAATCCATGACTTACCTTCCTTTTTAAAGCTTTTAACCATACTCAAGGCAATTTTACCTTCTAGTTGACCTTCTCAGATTTCAAGTTATTCCCTCCTCAAACCATATTTTTATTTATATATATTTGGCTTCAATTGTGCTCCCCATTTCCCACCACCATCTCACCAGTGCACCATCACCTCAGGCCCTTGTGCTCTTGCTGCCCTCATTCCCTCCCCACCCCCCACACAAAGTATAAAACCATTTTTGAGGAGTGATTTTTTAGAAAATGATTTATTTATGCATACTAGAGCTGGGGTACAGGCCAGAGTCACAGGAGGTCAGAGCATTCACCAGAGACAGAGCGGGGAGCAGAACAGGCAGATCGACTGAAGTACACTGCTGAGGGGAGCAGCAGGCCAGGCAGGAGAGGTCTGCCGCGCCATGTGGGTCCGCTCCCTGGCTGGGGATCGAACTCATGCTGCTGTGCCACGGATGCTTCACAGTGCGGCGCTCAACCTGCTGTGCCACCAGGGGGGCCCAGGGGGTCCTCTTTTAAGACATGCATAGTAGAGTTCAATTTTCCCATTCAAAACTCTTCCACATGTGCCCCTCTCCTTGTCTAAGTCTCGAGCATGTAGCCATAAGTAACGAGGATGAATAATCTAGCTCCTAACAGTTTTCCTACCGTTTGCATTTGCCATATTCTCTGCACGGTGATGATTTATTTTTTGTGGCTATGCAGAGGACTGTTCTGAGAAACCTAACGAAAATACCAGTCTTAATCTCTAGTTTATAAACCTGTTTACTTCTGCTGTCACTCTTAGCACAACTCTCATGACCCTGTTTGCTTCTAAGCGTGTTGCCTGTTTATTCCCTCCTGCATCCACTCTGTGGAGCTAGGAAGGTGTGTCGACACGTGATCCTTGGATGCAGCGTCCTCAGCACTTAATCAGTGTGCAGTGACTATATAAATGAGCCGGTGCTCCTAAAACCCTCAGACCACAGCCTTATGCGCTATGAGTCCTAAATAAATGACTATTTTATTAATTGGATAATTGAATAGAACATATGGAATAGGCAGCTTGGATCTCAACATGCTAGCTCTCCCCTGGGCACAGCGCCTTCACCTATGACTCAAGCCAGTCTCTTAGAATCACAAAATGAATGGTTACTCGGAAAAGTCCACATCACAGTCCTGTGAATGTGCAATAAAAGGGGAAATGCAGACCCTCAGGTGAACCTCAGGAGACCAGGATGAGCTGCAGCCACAGCTGGGCAGGGGCTCAGTGGCCCATTTGGACTCTGGGGGCTTCTGAGACCCAATGGGCATGGAGCCTGAAGCATCCAGGTCCACTCACTTCTGTCCCCGTGGAGACTGCTTCAGTCCTGGGTTCTCACAGGCACCCGGTAACTTTGGGGGTTTAGTCTCTTGGCAGAGCTGGGTTGTATCTATTCTTGCCTCAGATGAGTGTGTGCTAGTGTTTTTGTAAATACACGGTCACTTTCATTTTACATTTTCATTTCAGTTTCACCCATTACTTAAAACCATTATGTCAACACACAGAACAACATAAGGTTATTTTAAGTCTCTTCGTTTAATCATGAAACATGAAAAATATAATTCTTGACCCCCCGTTGCAAATGTATGATTAAATTATCCTTTCAATTCGTGTGTTGAGAATTTTCTAATATTTTCCCATTTTCTACCTGCTTCCTGCTAATAGCTGTTAATTTGTGGCAGCCCACAAAAGATGCACAGTAAATAATGGGTAAAAATGAGGCAGCTTAAGTCCATTAACTAATCTGAGGCTGCTTCCGGGACTACGGATAGAGAGATGGCAGGTCGTTGAGTGGCCATGAAGTCTAGGTAGGAAAGACCATCGTGTGCTTGAGGTGTCGTGACTGAGTCTTTGGCTGTGGACGCGGAGACCACAAGTGTCCGGTGCTGGGCCGGCAAAGTCTTGTGTGACGTCTGTGGAGGAGAAATGGGGACACCATCGTGCCAGCTTTTATCTGTTGCTTCTCTAGCCTTGGCTGATACGAGGAAGGTAGGTAAGGACTTTGTGCTACGTGAGACGGAGGAGAAGCCCTTCCCTGGGCTAGGAGAGCTGCCCAGTGCCTCTCTGTTCCCACTGGTGCCTGGAAAATGAACTGACTCGGGGAAGAGCAGGAAGAGAGGGTCGGGGACCCCTTAGGAAGCTGTTCCTGAAAACGGGCTCTGTGTGTTAATAGTTATTAGGTGATTTAGAAGCAGGGAACATGTCTGTTCTGAGCTGTGGTCCCTAAACCAGGACCCGGCAAGCAGTGCTTCATGACTGGTGTTCCCTTCCCTTCCCTTCCCTTGGCTGACGTCCACCCGAGGGTGTGAGGGGGTCCCCTTGTCACAAGAGGTGGAATCTAACAAAGTGCACACGGCTCGCAAGGGAGATGGTTCGAGGAGTGACCCCTTCTGGTTTGGGATGACAACATTCTGGCCATTTCGTCCTCCTGGGATGCTCCCAACGACATGCTTGTGAGCCAGAGAACTCTGTGTGTGTGTGTGTGCGTGCGCGTGTGCGGCTCGCAAGTCAGGGAACTGCGTGTGAGAGTGAGTGAATGTGTGTGTGTCTGATTGAGGGACAGCTGACAGCGCCCTCATGGTAACCACCCACATCCAGCTCTCCCAGACTCTCCCTGCAGGTCATCCGTGGCCAGGGTTACTTGTGTCATCGGCAGCGAGGAGCCATGTTGCAGAGGAATCTTAGGAAATGGCAGAAATACTTTTGCCCAATAGTCTGTAAAGGAAGGCATGTTTTCGCTTTTCTAGAAAACCGGCAGTTAGTAAGCTCCTGTAGTGTAATTTCTCTCTTTATCTATCTTTGTAGCTTTTATAGTGAGCGTAGAACTTGACATGTAATTGGACACACAGCTGCTTATTGAATTCAATAAACAAATGCCTGAACGGAATGTTTTACCCGGCTCTTTAAAAGTTGGAACCCAAAAACTCATTATTGCGCACTTTCAGTGTTCGAGGCTTAGATTAGGCGTTGCGCAGGACATGAAGATTAATGAGAGCGCTGCTTTCCCGACGGCTTAGTGTGTGCAGACAAAGCGCTTACCTGAAAAGGCCCTGCTGTGACGCTCCTGTGATCGCGCCCTGATAGCGGAAGGGGGTTGGGAGCACGCTGGACAGGAACGGGAAGCGCAGGGGAGTGGATAAGGAGTGTCCCTGGAGAGCATGGAAGCGGATTAGTCTCCGTTCAGGTTTTTAGAGTGAAAAGCCAAAAAGATAATGGGAGGGTTTTTTTGGGGGGTGAGGGGACCTAAGGAACTGCTGTGAAACTGGGAGCTGCTGAGCATGCAGGGAGGGTGTTGTCCAGAAGTAGGATGGGTGGGGGGTCCCGCAGAGTGGCTTGGGGAGAGCAGAGAACACGGGCTTTTGCTGGTCCCAGGGCGGGGAGCTGGTGTGCAGAGCCTGAGGGGCTGCCTTAGCCCGGCAGAAGCCGCCATCTCAGAGCAGGTCTTCAAGGGGACCTGTCCCTCCGTGAGCCACCTGTGCACCGGGACAAGATGTGTTTACCCGGAACGCTTGGACTTGCCCCGTTCGCACCCTGTGAGATGGCTCCAGGCACTGTGGGGAACGTGGTGCGTTTTCTATCAAGATAGCCGTGACCGGTGACCCTGAAGTGAAACGGGCTCAGGGCTCTGTCCGCCTTAGCCTGCTAACTGCGTGCGGCCAGGACGCCCTGGTTGCAGGAGTTACCACCTGTGCTGGAGACACAGACTTTGTCGCCTCAGCTACTCAATTCCTGCTGACAGCCACAGCTATTTCACTGTCATGTAAGAACCACCTTGAGTTAGAGTTTTGGTTTTTTTTGCAAGCTAAATCTTCCCGATTTAAGTTTTCACGATTTTACCTTGTGTTTTCATGCAGCAAAATGATCCTGCACATCATGTAGGACATAAAAAATTACCAAAAATGGGCAGAAGCAGGAACAAAATCATTGCTGACCGTATCATTGAGGCAGTGCTTGAACTCAGTTCGCGCTCACTTTCTTCTAACATGTTTTATTTTGGGGAAGGAACTCAATTTCTATGATTATTCATCCCTCACATATTTCTGTTAGGATTCCATCATGAGCTCTTCTCATAATATTAAAATTATATAAGATACTTTTGACTACATACTACCTGATTCCACTTTGCTGATTTTTCCCAGATAAATTATTGAAAGTGGTGTTAGTGAATAAATTTGCATAAATCCAATAAAATGTCTATATACAATGCCAGCATTCCCTTCAGTGTCTGGAATAATTGATTCATGAAGACATTGCTTTCCTTTTCCTTTTAGATATATTTATGACCACCTTAATAGGAGATTATTATAGTCTGTGTTAAGTACTTATTCCAAACCTTAACACGGAACAGCTATGTATAGTAACTCTTAAATTAAGAGTAGTGGGAAGTGGGCAAGGAACATAAAGATATACTTCAAAGATGAGAACAAAAGAAAATATACAGAGACATCTCCTCTATTTCACTCCAGTTTCAAAGTATACTTTAAGAACAGATTCCAACTCAGTTTTTAATTTACAATTAACTATAATAGGCGTTGTTCTCCCTAGATGTGTTTTATATATTTTAATTATGTATAGAATCAGATGTTTAGTCATGTTCAATTTGGGAGTATTTGTTTCTATTTTGACTACCAATAATACCAGCACAATTAATACCTTGTAACTTCGTATCTGTATACGTTTCTGAATATTGTAGTTTTAGAATTAAATATTCTTTGCTTCTTAAAATGAAAGTGTGTTAAAATCTCATATGACAACTATGACCTTCTAAATCCTTTGATATGATTTAAATGTTTAAACTTCAATATTGGGATTTTTTTTGCAATTTAGGGTAACTTTGTATTCTTTATAGCTTATACATCTCATCAGTCACATCCTTTGGTAAATATTTTTACTTTATTTTGTTATTAAGAAATCCTGCCTGGGGGGCTATGACTCAGCTCCCTGAAGCGGGAAGCCACCCCAGCAGTACAGGTGAGCTGCAGTGTCTGTAGAGCTGCAGCATCAGTAGATGTGGGCCGAGATGGGGGTCAGCTGCAAGCCCCGAAAAGCTCTTTGTAAGCTCGTCTCAAGCCCACCTGCACCCTGAGTTTCACAGCTGAACGGTGCCCCTGGCTGACTGTGCTCCATGGACTGGAGTCTGCTCAGATGGTGGTTCAGGATGGTTGTTCTGGTAAAGAATAAGGATAATGAGGGATCCTCTAGAGGAGATCAGGTTTACTTAAGACGTAGCAGAGTGGAGATGCCCAAGCTCAATTGTCTGAGAAATGGTCTGGTCCTTATGATGTGTTGTTAACCACACACACATCTTTCAAGCTTGCCTGTATAAAACCTTGGGTACATCATTCTAGAAGAAAGAGAGCTCCAAAAGATGATCTGGAAACCAGAACTCATTGGACTCGTGACCCTGTAAATGATTTAAAATTTTTGTTCAAAAAAAAAAAAGAAGAATCTTCCTCTTGTTTGGAATATAAATTGCATTTAACTGTTAACTCTGTGACTTATGGACCTTAAGGACTTAGATGATGTAAGAGAAAGAAACAGGATTAATCTTTCCTGAAAATGTGGGCTTGACAATTGTTTTGAAACACTGCAGTAACTTGGAACGGTCTGATATTCATCGTATATTATTTTGTAATGTTCTTACATGTGTAAATGGAAATTGTACCTTCAAATTTTGTGACATATAAATTATAATTTTTGGGGACCTCCCTGTTGGCCCAGTGGGTTAAGCAACACACTATGAAGCAAACTGCAGCCACTGCAGCACGAGTTCGATCCCTGTCGCTGGCTGGGGAGGTGACCCACTTGGCACAGGCAGACCTCTCCTGCTGCACCCGCTGCTCCCCTCAGCAGTGTATTTCGGTTGATCTGTCTGTGCTGTTCCCCAATCTATCTGGTGGATTCTCTCAACCCCTGCACCTCTGGCCTGTACCCCGTGCTTGTATGCATAAATAAATAAAACTTTAAAAAAATTAAAAGAAATCCTGCCTGTGTGTCATGTAGAGACTATATGTTTGCTGTGGGTTGTAGGTTGCATTTATATTTACCTGGGTTATTTATGAAATATTATGTATTTAAATTTTGTCTTGGTATAAAAAGTCTCTTATTAATTAGCTGAATCCAGCTATATTTGTTTCCATATATTTACATAGTAAATATGTAATCCCTTAGGCTTTGATTCTATTGATGTGTTACATTTTTGACTTCAGTCCTTAAAATTATTCTCCAAATACTTGTGGTTTGTTTATATTTGCGTTTTCCTTCACAATTTGAGTGTTATTTACTTTGAGCCTTCTGAGTGAAAATTAATGCATTCATTCGACTAATATCCACCTTTCAACTTTCCATTATCTTTGATCCCCTGCTTTCTGATTATCAGTGTCAGAAAGAAAGGGAAACAATTCTTTTGAAACACTTCCTTGGTTGAATGACCAAAGTTTGCAGCCATTAGTATGTAGTAATGTAGTCCACGGCATGACTTGTTTCCATTTCCAAACTACTTTCTACATTAGCACAAGTACATATGCATGGATGCATGCACATAAGTACATGTATACATTATCCACATACCAAGAATGTTGTATACAAGTTTCTCATTGCACATTATACTGCTTTTATAAGTGATTTCCTCTTGAGAGTTTAACATATCAGTAACTGGAATATATTTGCACGTGACACACACTGACTTATCTTCTGTGGGGGGCGTAAAATCCCAAACCAGTGCTGCCCTTGATGCTCGGGGGAGCTGGTACAGCATGCAGGCTCGAGCCAGGACCACGGGATCTGATGCATGCGCTGACGCCGCCAGGGCGCCTAGTGAAGCTGGCTTGTCTGAAGACGTTTCTCTGACACGTTAATCACCACTTGTCTGAGCAAATATTTAGGGTCCCACACGCTGTTAGTTGTTATTATCCTCCGGTGTTTGGGGTTAAAAATAATGCTGACATGATGCCAGGACATTTGTTTTTCTTCCCCTCCCCATTATTAGTCTGTGTTGACAAAATAATTTAAACATTTACTAAATTTTCTATAAGATTTCTTTGTTTTGGCTTGGTTGAGATGACTTTACTTTTTCAGGTCTAGGTTTTATTTATTTTTGAAAGCTTTATTTTGCATATAAGAACTGGGGTGCAGGTAGCGGTGTGGGGGGTTGGGTTGAGAAGACTCACCAGACACAGAGCTGGGAGCAGAACAGATTGACTGAAACACACTGCTGAGGGGAGCAGCAGGAGGCAGGAGAGGTCTGCCGGTGGGTCACCTCCCTGGCTGCCGGTTGAACTCAGGCTATAGGGGTGACAGCATAGAAACTGAACCCCTAGACCACCAGGGAGGCTCCACTTTCAGGTCTAGGTTTCATAACTGTAGTTTTTAGGATAACTTTAGGGTGACATGTAGTTTTAAAATAATCCACTTATGTATATAGTTGTCTGTGCTTGATGAAGACAGTTTGACAACTCTGCAGTTAAAATACAGAAACTTTCCATTACTCCCAAAACTTGCCTTATTCTCACTCCTGTACAATCATCCAAGAATTAGCCTCCTTCCCTAATGCTTAATTTTAGGTGCCCTTACTCTTGAGGCGTAGGAGATGATGAAATACATGGAGCCGACCTTGCCCACAAGCAAGGAATGCACTGGCCCACACAGACTTGGATTTTTTAAGCCTCCCTCTTCCTCATTAATCTAATGAGATGCAGACAGCAGCTTGAAGATCTTTATGCTGACACACTTAGGATTTTCTTCACATTTCCTTTTCTCTAGCTTAATTTGGAGTAAGAATACAGTGTTTAATGCCTATGCAGTATATGTGTTTAATCAATGGTGTATTAACGAGAGGATTGCTGGTCAATGGCAGGCAGTTAGTTAAGTTTTAGGGAGTCAAAAGTTTTACGGAGACTTTTAAATCTGCATTATGGGGGTCAGCCTCCTGAGCATCTGCATTGTTCAGGAGTCAACCAACTTGCACGGCTGGATTTACACCATAATGCCTTTGCGGTTCATCTGTGGTATTGAGTACTTCAGTAGTTCTTTTTATTTATTATTCTATATGATTGACCTATGGATGGACTTTTTAAAAATTTTCTGACATTATGAGAAATAGCAGTATGAATAGCCATGTGCCAGTGTTTGTGTGGGCATGCCTATTCCTAGGTAGGTCCTTGAAATTCAATTGTTGAATTGCAACATAAATGTTTGCCTAACTTGATGATAAACTGTAAAAATGCTTTGCCAAAGCAGTGTATCATTTCCCACGCCCACCAGCGATCTACAAGAATTGCAGCTGTTCTACGTACCCGTCAGCATTTGGTGTTTACAGTCTCTTCACTTACGTCACTCAGTGGCTGTGCACTGGGGGCTCATTGTGACTTTAATTTGCAATCCTTAGTGGCTGTTGACTTGTACTGACTTCTAAGATTGTCACCCAACTATCCCCACCACTAGGTGGTCACTGTTACACCCTGGTTCTAACTCCTTCCCTTTGAAGTTGGGCTGGCTTTGATGATTTCTAATCAATAAAATGATACAAGAGTTACATGATTGCATTTCTGAGATTGGGTTACAAACGATTGTGATTCTATCTTGTTGACATATGACTTTTCTGACTCTGATGAAGCAAGCTGCCATGTTAAAGGGAACACGGCCATTGTCTGAGGGTGGCCAGGAGGGGAAACATCCTCATTCCAACAGCCCATGAGGAACTGAACGCTGCTAGCCTCCTTTCAGTCTGGTGGCCTGGCTTCTCGTCCTCGAGTCTGGCCGACACTTTGTGCTGGTGCAGTGGTGCCCTGGGGTGGAAGAAGTTAAACTCTACATGAAGAACTTACCATAGAAACTCTGAAGTGATTAAGACTTGTTTAGCTGCTGGAAAGTTTTAGTGGCATGCTTTGCAGAGAGATAATATAAGCAAAGTTCCCTTGAATTCTTCAAGTCCATCTAGAATAACGTCTTTAAAGTCTGTGCTGAATTTGACCCTGGGATCTTAGAGTAGTCTTTTACCCCATGCTTTTTCTAGCCTATGACTGCCTTTCACTTGCCACCAACTGATTGATAATAATTGTGTGTAGGACATCATGGTAGATGTACTATAGACATTCTCAATTGAGCTATTGGCCTCTGTAGGCATTGATATTTTAAGTGATCCCCTTAAATGTGTGACAGCTTGGTGTCCATATTTTTTGAGGCCATCTGTGGAAGTGGACATTGGTTCCAAAGCCTCACAGTTTGGTAGGGCTTCAGCTCTATAGCTTGTCTTTCTTACAGGTCTTCTCAAGGATTTATTTTGGCTGTGTTAGGCATATCTACAGAGGACTGTGCTTCAAGTTCTTGGCGTGACTTAAGGCATGGGATGTCTAGAGTCGAAGTTAGATGTTTAGCACTATAATGGACATTGAAGAAACCCTCCTCTTCACTCGGTCAGAACCCAGCTTCTTCAGCACTGCTCAAACCCCAGTATTTCTGTTCTGCTTTCAACCCTACAGCGGGTCTCTAAATAACATTATGTGTCTATAGGTGCACAAAGAAAGTCCTCCCATGGTCCTCTGGGAACTTTGAGGATGGTAAGTAATGAAACAAGGATCAGTAGATGGAGGAAAAAGGCCAAAAGAGGTTTCATGACACGAATCCCTCTATGTACATGAGTGATGCAGCACAGCCAGGGATGCCTCCTTACCTAGCTCAGGTAAGACAAGAGGACTCTGCGGAGTGGGGGAAACGGAAGGTCATTTGGGGAGTTTACTAGGGAAGGTGAAGCACATAATACATGCAGATTAGGTTCTACCTTCTCCACTGAAAAGAGATAAGATTAGGTCTCCCTGGGAGACTTCCTTACAGGAATTTCTGGCAAATACCTTTTTTAAGATTTATTTATGCACACAAGAACTGGGGTGCAGGCCAGAGGAGTGGGAGTGAAAAGATTCACGAGAGGCAGAGTGGGGAACAGAATAGGCAGATGGACTGAAATACACTACTGAGGGGAGACAGGAGAGGTCTGCCTCACCATGTGGGTCAGCTCCCTGGCTGGGGATCGAACTCATGCTGCAGTGGCTGTGGACAGCTTGATAGTGCTGCATCTTAACCCCTTGTGCCACCAGGGAGGCCCTACATGCAAATATCTCTTGCAAAAGCAAACTCCACTCAGCCATCAGAGCCGCTCCCCTGAAATCATCTTTTGCCAAGACACATTTGGGTGGTAGATTTTTGTTCCCTTCTGTGTTCTTACCAGCACATCTTCAGACAGCCCTCAAGTCAAAGATTTTTTGGGAGCTCAGGCATGGACTTGGGTCTTCCTGAACAAGTCTTTGCCCCTGGTGTTGTGCATTGTGAATTCCCCCACCTCAGCTGCCCCAAATTCCGAGCTCCGACTCCTGAGCTCAGCGGAGCAGTTGTTACCTTGGAGGAAAGCTGCCTACATCCTTATCTTGAAACCCTCCCAGTGGAAAGCTGAACTGGTCATTGGTGTCACGTCCCGAGACTCTAGTCTTACAAACCACAGCTGTCTTTCAGTGCCTATAAACCGTTGCCTCATATAATTTCTCCCAATTTTATGGTGGTTTACAGAAGAAGAGACAGCCTGGCACTAGTAACTCTGCCAAATCCTTGAACATTTTATGAGCTTCAATCAATATTTCTGTTTTTTTTCCTGTTATTTTGGTTATCCATATCATGATCGCTTTCACATCTCATAATTTTTCTAATAGCCTTTTCAATTCTCTAACAGTTTTTGCTTTCATGTTTGGTTGAGAATTGGAAGCTTGGCTTCTCATTTCAGTGGGTTTGTAAAGGATTCAGCGGGCATTATTTCCTTCCTTCCATAGTCTTAAAATTATTACTAGTTCACCCTGTATGTGAAGCCAGTACAGTATTTCCCAATTTAAAATTATTTCCTTGTCACAGCTGGTTTCTCTGTGTTCATTTCAGCAATGTCCTCTCCATTTCTATGGAGAAATCTGCATCACAGTTACAATCAATTTTCTGTATATATTTCCATCTTTCTGGAACATGAAACATGATTTTGAGTTTTCAACCCATTTTTCTTTAGAACCGTGGTTTAAAAGAAGATTATTTTCCTAGATGTAGTGATTTTTATTTTCAAAACAGTACTTTAAAAATTTTTAAAGCAGATCTTGCTGCTCTTTATGATGGAGTTGTCTAGATCCGTTGTTAAGATGGTGTCTAGTACACATCCGTAGGGGAACGGAGAAAACCCGGAGCCACAGGCCTCTGCATTCTCCCTTTGCTTCTCCTTGCTGTGCTAAGTAGGTCTAGCCCTCACGCCCAACACAAGGAGAAACGCGTGGCTTTCTGCCAGCTCCCGCTACTTCACAATGTTCTGTGTCTGTCCCTGAGTCTTGCTCTCTGCCCTCTCCCCACTGCACATACCACACACGGTGCCTGAACTGTAGCATCGGATGGAGAGATTCATTCATTCTCCAAAAAACCTACTTCGCCCCTTTTTTCTAAGCAAGTTCCCCTATCTGTCCTGGGTCACTTCCCTTTTGGCTCTTGGCCCTATCAGAGGAGGTAGTAAGTCGGAAAATGACAGTTTCCTCCCAGTGTCCGCTACCGTCTGGTTTAGATCTGTGGAAGTGCTTGTTGCTTGTATGGTAACATTCACTAGGTTTAAATACCTGCCCCCTCCCCCCCCAAAGTACACAGCTCATGTCCATCTTTATATACTACTTTTTGGCCACCCTGACTGGGGTGTCCTGGTGGATGGAAGAAGGGAACTGAGGCAGCTGGCACTGCCCTTGTACCCAGAAAGAACAGGGGATTCTGCCCAAAGCAAACTTGGGGCACGGGGTCAGCAGGAACGCTCATTACCAGCCTCCTCAAGGAGGGGTGCCAGAGGCATCCAGGTGAGTCAGGATGGAGCTCTCCTGCGGGGCCACCCCATACCTGCAGGGACCCCTGTGCTGGCGGGCAGCTCACACCTGTGCAGGGACGGTGGGGCGCTGGCGGGTCTGGGGCAGCTGTTTTGGGGAGCCACGCTGTGCTATGACAGCCCAGTCATGATGTGTGAGAGATTAACGAGGTGTCAGTCTTTCAAATCAGGGGGGCTACCTTGGCTGGGGGGTAATGTCTGGTAATTCTTTCTGCCATGTTCTTTGACTGATGTGCTTCATTTTTCTTCCACAAAGTTCAGCTGATTCTCAGGTCCAGAAAGTGGTAGGGAAGAGGGAAAAGCGCTTCGCCTGGACTGTCCACGCCTGGCAGTGCTGGTCTGATTCCAGGGATGACCCCTGTTAGTTGCTCTGACACCTGGCGTAGGTTTGGTCCAGTTTAAAAACGACACACCCTCGGGGCTAAGTCAGACAAGCCCACGTGACTTAAGGGAACGTGCACGCGTGTGTACGCACCCGACTGCCTTCTCCGGCGCGACGTGCCGCCGAGCCCGGACCCTGGTTCATGTTGTCCCCACGGCAGTCGGGAGCTCCCCAGCAGGAGGTGCTGAGGGCAGAGGCCGCGTCTCCTCTGTGTGCCCTTAACTCAGAAGCTCGGCACAGTGGGTGCCAGCAAGCTTCATCCAAGACCCGGACAGTGCCGACGGGACTGACTTCTTGGAGATTGAGATTTGAGCTACAGGCTGGTTTCTAATCTTGATTTCTATGTAATTCATAGTCTATGCAGTAGTCTGATGGCTGAGGAGTGACGTTGTAAGGGTTAGGAAAGAGCGCAACACAGAGGCGCATAACGCTATAAAACGCAGTATTACGTGGGAAGGTCTCCAGTGCACAGCACACAGCAGGCTACATCTGGGGCCCCTGCTGTAGGTGATAGCCTGCAGGCCTGGCATTAATGCATGCACGTGCACCTTTGCATGTCCACGCACGGTAAAGTGACATGTACGTTGGGAACCACAGGAGCAGGACACGTACTGGCAGGGTGTACAGGGTTTTTTTTTTTTTTTTTAAAAGCTATATGCATAGAAGAACAGGGGTTCAGGCCAGAGATGTGGGGGATAAGAGGATTCAGAAACAGAGTGGGGAGCAGAACAGGTGGATCTACTGAAATCCACTGCTGATGGGAGCAGCTGGGAGAAAGGAGAGGTCTGTTGCGCCTGTGGGTCAGCTCTCTGGCCAGGGATCAAACTTAGGGTATAGCAGTGATAGCACTGAGATTTAACCCCGAGGCCACCGGGGAGACCCCAGCTGATTCCGTATTTGTTAAAGGGTTATACATCTTGTTCTCAGCCCTCTAGTATTCACTTTTTAAGACTTATTTATGCACACAAGAACTGGGGGCAGGCCAGAGGTGCAGGGGATGAGAGGATTCACCTGCGACAGAGTGAAGAGCAGAACAGGCAGATGGACTGACATACACTGCTGAGGGCAGCAGCAGAAGAGGCAGGAGAGGTCTGCTTTGCCCTCTGGGTCATCTCCCTGGCCAGGGATCGAACTAATGCCACACTGGCTGAGGCTGCTTCATAGTGCGGTGCTTAACCCCTTGCACCACCAGGGAGGCCCAGGATCTACAGTTTTAAAAAGTTGTATGATAATACAATTGATAATATCTCACTAGTACATGCTTAAGTTCTTCTTTTTTAAAAAGATTTATTTATGCATGCATGCAAGAGCTGAGGTACAGGCCAGAGTCACGAGAGGTGAGAGGATTCACCAGACAGAGTGGGGAGCAGAACAGGCAGACTGACCGAAACACACTGCCGAGGACAGCAGCGGGAGAGGCAGGAGAGGTCTGCTGCACCATGTGTGTCCCCTTTCTGGCCGGCGGCAGGGATTGATCTCATGCTACAGTGGCTGAGGTTTGCCTCACAGTGCACTGCTTAACCCGCTGCACCACCAGGGAGGCCCCTTAAATACTTCTTGTTCAATTTTATTATGAATTATGCTGTAATCAAGATACTTACACATCAATCTTTGTTTCAAAAATGCTTTTACTGAATTCTTGAGATTGGATTCATAGAAGCAGAGTTGTAAAATCACAGACAGGGCTCTGTTAATCTGGTTTCTAGTTTGTGAGCAGTTCTTTTTCTAACAAAGAAAACCAATGCTGGCATGAGATACTCTTTCAAAAGTTTAGACTAACCTTTCAGGAAATAGTGTGATTACGTAAAGACCAAGTCATTAAGTGGATTAATCATTTTTATATTTTTGAATAATTTTTCACATTCTTTGGTTCAGTTTCATAGTGATCTTCCTGATACTGTGACAACTGACACAGTCTAACATCCACTATTCACCTTTAAAAACCACTGCAGGTTTTTTGATAGGCCACACCTGAAGTGGCTGGCTGATACTTTGTAAGGGAACCATCTCTGTACTTTGCTTGCTTTGTGAGTTGTCAGATGTTAAAAAAAAATTGCTATAAGTGAAAATATTTAATGCAGAAGTCATGTGTTGGGCATTTATAAAATGACCCTATATCACAGTAGTCCTTATAACAAGCAGGGAAACCGTGCTATCTGATGGGAGATCTAGACGACTCGCCTCAGTCACGCGCAGGGGGTGTCCCCAGACACAGGCATGTGCAGGACTCTGGAGGACCCTGAGCGAAACCATCAAGGGCTCAGAGTCTCCATTTTTTTAGGGAGGTTTCCCCTGGCCCACGCTCTCGTGGACGTCCTGGAGAGCAATGTCTGATCCTCTGGGGGAGATGTGAGCCCGGGTCCCCCACCCCAAAGTCCTGGGTGGGGAGGGAGGGACCACGTGCTGATGTGTCCCCTGCGGGGCTGTTCCTGCCTCCCGATCTGCCTTCCCCAGGTGCCTCTGGGTGAGGGTTTATGTGGACGCTGCCGCGGGTCCCAGCGTGGGACGGTCTCGGGGATCATGGCAGTGGGTGCGGCGCTGGGAGATGTGTGGCGTGTCCTTTGGTCACAAGACTTCTGCTCCGGGCTAGACCTCCTGTCAGAGAGGAGAGGGGAGAGGGAGAGGGGAGAGGGGAGCCACACCCAGCAGTGGGCCAGAGAAGAAGCTTTAGCATATGGCCAGAAATGTTAAAGGACAGGCCAGCGAGGTTGGGGTTTCCCTCTGCCCCTCCCCCAGCCCAGGGTATCAACCTCACCAGCTCAGAGCAGCAGTGGGGGGTGGGGGTGGAGGATGCTGCTGGCCCACTGCACCTGTGGGGCGTGGAGGGAGGACAGCAGGTGTCTGAACCCCATGCAGACGTCCAAGAAGACAGAGGCGCCAGAAGATAGAAACACCGTCATATAAGCAATATAAAGGGTTTCTGGAAATGTTACCCAAGGGGAAGGGGAGTGGAGAAAAGAGGATTTTTTTTTTTTAACAGAGCTAAGGGGAGGCCACACTGGCCCGCAGGTGTGAACTTTAACCAGTTATGTAAGTTCAATTGTATGAAATAGTTTGAAAACGAGACAGTAAGTGCCTCTACCCAAGTTTGCCTGAACTGCCTTCTACAGGTAATTCTCAGTTGGTGCATGCAAAGGGCCACTGATGTTCAGATGAAACCTGCTGGGCTTGTATTAAAAACAATCGTTGTCCTTGACCCCATTTCATGTTAGATAGAAATATAGGCTTTATGGTTAAATTTAAGACGGTTTTTTTTAGTACTGGTATGTTTTGTTTTGACTATACACAGGATATACTTACACTAAAAATTCTTGTTCACTTAAAAGTTCCATTTAATTTGGAGTTCCTTAATTTGCTAAATCTGACTACCCAACCTCACTTAAAAATATTAACTATAAGGCAGACTTTACAGTTTACTTAACACTCTTGAAAGGTTCAGCTCTTTCTGGCCCATTAAACAAAGTGGTTAGAATAAACTTTAGCTTTGTGCCTATTTTAGCTGTCATTGACGATAACATCTGAAATGAGTTTTAATTAATGTATCCTCTTTTGTTCCTTCCCCAAATATAATAAAAGCCATATATTTTTCTGAATTACTTGTATAACATCCACATTTTCTTTTCAGTATCTATATATCTGTAACATTCAATTCATCATACATTTCTAATTAACATCTAATTTTGGATTAATTTCCTCTTCCTTCCTCTGGGTTTTTCTCAGGAGACAGTAAGTTACATTTGCAAAGGGCCTGTGCTCACCATATTTGCTTGATGATACCTTGTGGGTAGTTATGGTATAATTGTCTTTAAAAGAAATTACTCTTTCCATGTGTTAGCTACTGGGTGCTGCTCATTTGCTTGCTAAATGTGTCACAGACTCACCGGAGGATGCAGGTGGTTCTTGTCTTTTATGGCGCTTTTATGAACATTTTGGTTAAAAAATTAAGTTAATATTTGTAGAAGCCCTCAGCATGGATGGTTGGAGCTCTTTTAAGTCAGGTTTAATTAGGAGTCAAAGGGTTTGTACCTGCTGGGTCTGAATTTCCAGGTGACTAGTCATTAATATTCCCTGGCCTCAACTCCCCCTTATTTTTTTTTTTTAAGATTTATGCATACAAGAGCTGGGGTGCAGGCCAGAGGTGCAGGGGGTGAGAGGATTCACCAGAGACAGAGTGGGGAGCAGAACAGGGAGATCGACTGAAACACACTGCTGAGGGGAGCAGCGGGAGGCAGGAGAGGTCTGCTGCGCCCTGTGGGTCCCTCCCTGGCTGGGGATAGCTTGCTAGTGCTTAGACTTAACCCCCTGCAACACCAGGGAGTCTCCCCCCATTGTTTTAAAAGGAATAAAAACCCACACAAAGACTGATGAAGAGATCAGGAGGCGCACTGAGACCGAAGAAGATTTGTAATATCTTACCGTAGCTGAGCAGGGCAGTTTCTTCTGCAGTGTAGAAAGGGCCACTGAGTGAGAGAAGTGAGTCTGCCCACGTCAGTGCTTGTACGGTCCCTTCTCTGGAAACGCCTATGGGGCGGGGTGGAGAATTCAAACAGGCCAAGCCAAGCACTCCCCCGACTCAGTGCTTCAGAAGCAACAGGTCTGCTTCCATCACGGACCGTTCGCGGAGACGACCTGGGCAGGGAGAGCGGGCCAGGCGGGTGTCCGGGGTGGTGTGGGCTGCGTGCCCACCATCACCTGCAAGACGGGAGGCTGTATCGAAAGGGAACTCACACAGTGCACAGCCTCCTGCCGCCACGCCTCTCTGCCTGGACATATCAGGGTAAAATGAGCAGCTTCCAAGGCGCGGGGTGCCCAGTTTCCACCGCAGGGGATGGTGCAAGGGCGGCTGCACTGCTTCGCCTCCCCATGATTCCGACGAGCCCAGCACCTGAGGACAGTTGTCCTAACGTGGCCTGGGGTCAGCACAGATCCTCCCTCTGGGGCTCGGTAAATTGAGCTAACGGGTCTCCATTTCCTGCTGATGCTGCCCCCAATGCACACACCTGCAGCCTGTCCCCTCCCTGGGGAGGACAGAGGGCAGTTCTGTGCCAGCGCGGACTCTGTGTCTCTCTGTGTGAACATCGCTTTCCACTCGGGCCCTTCAAGGGGTCGGCTGCAGAGAGCCTTGTGCCCTGCTGCTTCACGCAGGTTTAAGGTGAGGAGGACACATCGGGCTGACTGTACTTCAGACACCCCAGGAGGAGAGCAGAGGCTGAGGCTGGGGCTGAAACGGACACTAATGCAAGTAGAACGAATGGACATAGCCTTGGACAGGAACCCAGGGCTGGGGATGCGGGGGCAGGGAAGAGGAAATTCTAAAGAGCGTGGTGGAATGAAGTGGCGTCAAATAAATCCCATAATGGAGCATTGCCAGACTTGAACTCTTCAAAAAACTGGTTATGTGGGGGCGATGGTGTCTCCCCCAGACTTGTGCCAGCTGGCACGGGCAGGTTCTCTGCGGGCCTGGGGAGAGGAGCGTCCAGGAGCCCTTCGTGGATTTTCGGGCCTTGAGTGATCTTTCTGCATCTCTGTAGTGGGGCAGGCGGGGCTGGGGCCCGGGGACTGGCGGGCCTCTGCGTTCCTTCCTGGTCTCTCCACCGTGCTCTACCGTCCTCTGTGACGCTGTCCTGTTGGCTCAGGTGCGCCCACTCAGGCGGGCCCACACCACGCTCCAGGTGTCACCATCAGGCCGCGGGCCCCGAGCCCACGCTCCAAGGGCCTCCTGCAGTCAAGGCCACAGGTGACGGCCACAGGTGACGGCCTCTGCATCTTCATGTTCCCCACACTCGGAGTTGAGTCTAGATAGAGAAAGAGGTCAGGTGAATACACAGACGCTGCGGAGTTTGAGAGGGCTGTGCTCACAATCTCTGGTCTAAGGAAACCTAAAATCAGGATGCAGCAGATTTTACAGGGGAAGTAGATAAGAAAGACTGCGATGGAAAGAGGCTGGGCACCACGTACAGCAAGAGACAGCCCTTCGAAGGGAGCCCGAGGGCCAGGAGAGAAGCCTGGCCGGCTCGCTCAGGTGCCTGTGAGCAGCAGGACGGGGCAGCACCAGTTGCCTGCGTGACGCGGGATAGCGATGCTTCAAGGCACTGCGTCCTGGGGTACAGTGCCGAAACGCGCTGTCCACACACTGCCTTTACGATCCGGGTTATTGAATTTAAACCTCACAACACATCGTCAAAGTAGGCGTTGATGACGCTTTCCCCATGAGAAAACAGTTAACAGTGTCTGACCTGAAGTTCTAGGATTGGGATTTGATCTTGCCTATTGTTTTCTGTCTCTGAAAGTTGCAGTTTAAATTTCTCCAACCATGCAGAGCATTTGATGTTGAAGAAACGATTTTTAAGGCAAACATTCTAAGCTCTCAGTTAAGCTAAATCTGATTTTAGCTTTGTAGGAAAGACTATCTAAGTTCTGTCGGCGCCTCTTGGTAGAGTTACAGGTGGGCTGTGCTGGCTGTTGTCTCCCTCCCCTCAGAGCCGGTGTTTTTCCCGAGAAGCTCATAGTTCCTGGCATCACACCGGGGGTCTGCCAGGTCCCTCGCTTTGGTCAGTCCCATTGCACATGGGCCATGAGCCGTGGTGGAGAAGGGGCGGGGCGTCCCTGCTCTGCTTTTGTGCTGCTGGGTTTCCCCTTGCTCTGCAGTCCCCAAGGCTTCAGAAGGAACTGGAAAGGCAGATGCTGGCAGACACAAATATCAGCTTCTTGGATGCACCTCCTGTCAAAGCACGGGGTCTTCTTCACGACCCCTTGAGTGTGGCCTGGCGATGTGCTTCCGCGGGCAGGATGTAGTGGGAGGCTCGCGTGACTTGCAGATGGGAGCTCTGGAGCTCTGGCACCCAGCAGCACCCTTTCTCCCCGTCGCACCGTGTAACGTCTACTGTTGAAGAAACCCAGCTGTGTGCCTGGAAAGCTGAGAGAACGTTTGGGGACAGGGAGCCTCGTCTCCGCTGTCCCCCCACACAGCACCCGTGAAAGGGCCCGCCATATCCGGCCTGGCCCTGGGGAGACCACCCAAGAAGCCTGGCTGCAGAGCAGAGCCTACTGTGCTGACCCACACGGTCAGCGCGACTTCGGATGGGTGCTTCAGCTTCTTGTCTCAGCTGGTTTGTTACCTAGAAACTGTTAATTGCGTAGTTGGCACACACCTGGGGGAACGAGTCCTGCCATCATCCAGAGTCGGCTGGGAAGAGCTCGCTGACAGCGGCGCGAGGGGGTGCTGGAGGCCGCGGAGCTTGGGCCTCAGCAGCAGAGCCCCCCAACCAGCCTGAGGGTCAGGAGGGGTGATGAAGAGGTTTTGTTTTGGCGTGTTTTGATACACAGCAAGTAGACGCTGCCAGGAAGTCGCTGCTGCAAGAGGTGTTTTCATGAAAATAACTGAGAGTATTGGCTTTGGGACTGAGGGGTGGGCTTGGTCAGAAAAAAGCTCTGAAATGATTAGCACTTAGTTCAGGGCCGAGAAGTGACTAGGAAGTTATTGGTGGGTTTTGAGACAATGAGGTGCAAATTATGAAGAGTAGAAAAATGGCAGTGGTGTACGGGAAAGGAAAAGGTTGTATCAAAGTGTCTGCCCTGATTAGCTGGATCAGAGCCGCTACCAAGAGGGCTTTGGATTTGGGCAGCAAGCTCTCCACGCACAAAGGTTAGAGCCAGCTTGCTTTGTGCTACACGGTAAGAGGTTATAAGAAAGACACAGGGCTCCCTGGGGGCTTAAGGGGTTGAGCGCAGCACTGTGGAGCTTCTGCAGCCACTGCAGCATGAGTTCGATCCCCGGCCAGGGAGGGGACCCACATGGTGCTGCAGACCTAGCCTGTCTCGCCCAGTGCTCCCCTCAGCAGTGTGTCCCACTCTGTCTCTGGAGAATCCTCACACACCATGCCTCTGGCCTGCACCCCAGCTCTTGCATGCATAAAATCTTAAAAAATTAAAGAGATAAGTAATAAATAAATATGGCCCACTAGTAAGAGGGATTGACAGTGAATGTATCTGGGGAGGAAGTCATTGATGAGAAAATTCAGAGGGTGGTCACCTCTGCCTCTGAGGCAGGTCAACAGAACGCAGGGCACTATCGCCAGAAGGACACGGACTCAGCTGGTCAGTCAGGGTTGGAGCGAGAAGGTATCTGACGGACTTCTGAATGAATCAAGGTATCCAGGCAACTCTTCTTCCCAGACAAAAGAATCAAAGCGTGCTGCGTTCCCACGATGGAGCTGAGCCCATCCAGACACACGTCTGATGGGGGCACTTACCACGTGAGTGTCTGAGACTGCGTGTCTGTAGAAAGCCTAGGCAAGTTCAGGAAGCCTAGATGATTCAAAGCCGGCACACGGGAAGGCCACAGTCTGGGTCACAAGCACAGGGCTTGTTCGCTGGCAGGGCTGCTCCGGCCAGCCTCCCTCAGGGAGGGAGCGGCTGGGAAGGCTGCTCAGTGGCAGCTTTTCAATGTCTCCTTCAGGGCAGTGGAAAGGAAAAATGTTCCCGAGGCTGTGCTCTGGGCTTGAGAAATGGACCCAGTGAAGGACCAGTGAAGTAAGTTTCCCAGGGAGCTTACCGCTTTGGTCTACGGAGTGTTAATGGGCCACAGTCTGCGGTGTCTCCGTCCTCCCCTACTGAGGGGAAAGGACCATTGAGCTTGAAGTGCCTCCACCTCACTTAGTCCTGAGTGTGTAGAGGGTGGTGACTTGATTCTGCAGTCCCTCGGCTTGTGGAGACATCACCTCCCATGTACGTGTCCAGATCTGGGACTTGGAGCTCCCGTGTGGGCTGATGTCCGTCCAGACCAGTGAGGTTGCTGTGACCGGACAGTAAGCACGGCCGGGTTCCCTGCACCTCCCAGGATATGCCGGGACCAAACTCCACACCTTGGAATGGAATGTTACAGTTCGCACCATCATCATAATTTTAGGTTTTAATTATATTGCAAATTGGAATGGTGTCAAATGTTTACACCATTTGACTTCTTTCAGCTGAAGTGATCACATCGGATTCTCAGTGAACGTGAAAATGGTTTCTGTGGAAATATTTCACTTGAAGTATCACCCAGAAAGGTGAAGTCCTTCTGGGTTCAAATGTTTTAGGATCACCTCTTTTAATCACCAAAGTCCCCTTTCAAGGGCATTTTTAATCCTTCATTTTATTCAGATCTAATCATCCTCTAGATCTTACCACCACACCGAGTTGAAAGTTTAGTGACTAATCAGGAAAGTTGTATCACTCTTGTGTGCTAGAAAACAAAGACAATTTTAATCAAAGTTCTCAGAGAAGTCATTAGGGGAAGGATCTGGTGTGGAATGAGATTTATGTTGTCAACCATAGTGCAGACTGCTTTCTTTCAATGAAGATAAATGAGTAACTCCATCATCTCAATGTGCGGTCTCTTTAACCAACACACTGTCTGTTCCATGATTTGTGATGGTTTTACACAGGAAAAGCTAACTGAGATATATCATGGCTGTCAAATCCTGGTATTCCTGCAGGCGCTTTGAACAGACAATTGTACCACTTTCATTATCTCTGTGTTACAGATAATGGATAATAAACCAGCTTATGGTACCCAAAGGAGAGGTTCTTGGACCCTAGGAAAGTCTTCAAACACACTGTATACACATTAAACTTTTCTTGCCCTCCGAAGATGCCTTTGAATCAAATAAAAATTGCTTTACTTTCAAAATCAAGAATCAATTTTCCAGAGTCCCCTGGTTGAAAGGGATACTTTTATCTGTGGTCCCATCTGATTCTGGAGGAATTTAATTCTCCATTTTTCAAAGTTTTGTTGGGAGTATGCTGGCATTCGCGGGAGGCCCATTTCCTAACCCAGGTGTCTCTCAGTGCCTCTCTTCTTCATTCCAGACTCCGTACGTGTAGCTTTCTCTTCTCCTAAGTCGACTCACCCTCATCTCTGCCTTAGGGGTTTTGGAGCCAAAAGTCTGGCTTCAAAGTAGGATGTGATCTCTGTCCCTTGACTAGTCCTAGTCTGAAAGGCAAGTGTTAACTTGACCATCACTCATACACTAATTAATAAATTGAAAATATTCTAGTTCCCTGAGGCTTCCATATAAATTGAATAAATTCCTTTCTTGTAACACAATTTTGCCACCTTTATCTCTTTGTTTTGCATGTTTATTATCATTCAAGAAGGAAGGCAAAAACGGAAATATGTAATAAAAAATAAAGCAAACCCAAGAAAACTGAGAATTTGAGAAATCTTGCAAAGATCTCCTAGCCCAGAGATTTTTTTCTTCAGTTTAGTCCCTCTTTTGGAAAGTCCCTAAAATCTCTTGTTGATTTTCCAGTTCCTATCTGTACATCAGTGTCTGTTTCATCAAGTAGAGTCTCGACCTCAGACACCTGTCTCCTCACAAGCCCACATCCATGTCTTCTTAGGAAACTTTGAGTTTCCATAGTAAAGATGAGTGGGATTACTCCTAGTAATTACTGAGCTATTCAGGCTTCTGTATACAGGTTGTATACAGGCTGCTAATCTATTGGTTAAAAGCTACAAAGTGTCTTTTCTCTGAAAAATATGAATGATCTACCCACTAACTGAATATTTCACCAATGACAACTCTAGGTGACCAACTTTGTGCAAATACAAAATTTACAAATATGAGGAAAATTAAAATTGGTGATACCTCTATGAGGGAGAGCAGAAAGATAGACAGGTCTGTTCTCCCATTGTTCTAGAAGAGGTGTGCTTGGGCCAGGGTGGTTGTTCTGTGGTGTGGGTGGCCTGTAGTGACTTGCAGGGCCCACTGAAAATTGGAGAATTCTTGCAAAGGTCTCCTAGTTCAGAGATTTTTGTTTTTCAGTTTAGCTCCCTCTTTTGGGAAGTCCCTAAGATCTCTTGTCAACATTCCAGTCCCTACAACAACATTCCTTACAAACGCTTGTGACAGCGGCGGTATCAGTGAGGGCACCCCCAGACTTCTGGGACCCGGTGCACTGGTGAGAGGGTAGCCTGAGGACACCTGTGGGCAGTACCTGGAGGTTTGGATTTAATGGGACATTACATCATGGGAAGAACACCCCTTGTGTGGGCAATGTCTGAGCACGAGGGGTCTGGCAGGAGCGCTGAGCTGACCCTAATGGTCCCGAGTGACCTCAGAGGTGGCGGTTAGACTTTGAACTGTGAGAGGAGTGGCACAAATGGAAAGTACATCCAAAGGGCATTCATTCCAGAAGTGCTTTAAGGATATTGCTGAGTCGCCCTGCAGCCAAATCCCATTCTGGCATGATGGACATAAATGGACAGATTTACTTAGATAGACAGTGGGTGGTTCGGTGGATGGGTTCGTGAGTGGGGGGTAGATGGGTGGATCAGCAGGCAGGCAGGTAGGTAGGAAGGTAGGAAGGAAGGTAGGTAGGTAGGTAGATTTCCTGCTCTACTTAGCAAGTCAGCAAAGTCTTTTCCTTGTATTTATCACCAAAAAGCCCTCTCTCTGCAAACCAGCAGAAGATCCGTGCTGACCACCAGCACTAGCTGTAAATTCAGAATGAGACCATGTCTGGATTTCACTGTCAGTGCCTACGTAACACCTGGAAAGGAGTGAATGCGCATTGATCAGTTACTGCATACATGCACATTAAGTTCTTCTCTTTTTTTTTTTGTCCTTTAATGTCTGCAATTTAATATAAATGTAACCCAAATTGCATCAACCAAATATTTCCATAGCTATTTTCCATGGACATGTGTTTTCCAGTCTTACCGCATTAATATAATTCAGATTCTATTACATTATGACTAATTATGTTTGGATGATGAATGTGATGGTACCTCTGGACTGTTTCTCATCTAAAAGTAGTCCATTTTCCTTAACAAGGAGTTCTGCATCAATGATGTCTTCTTAATGCCAGATAAAATATATATTTATGCAATTACTGCTGTAGAAAAATTATCCAGCTTCTATTAATATAAAATTAGATACTAAAAGTCCCTTATTTAAGACCCATGAGCTACAGCTAAGAGCCCACCTAGTGATCCAGGCCCTTTACTTTCAAAATTTAATTAAAAATAAGTGGACATCACTGGTTCCAACTGCTATCTCCATATTTTTTAATATAAGTTAATTAAATCACTAGGTTATCCTGGGAGTTATATCATTTTTAAAACAACATTAAACTTGTCATCTACAAGCTTTCCTGAGTGCAGCTAACTCCTTCAATTGTTCAGTGCTTTGTAGGAATTACTAGTAAATTAGCCAAAAACAATCTCTAGGAGAGGAGAATATTCCATAATTCTCGTCATGTTGGAGTTGCAGTCACACTTGCAAGAGAAGAGTGAGGACATTTTCTAGGGGTTTCTGGCACCTGATGGAAAACCCTTCAGGATTAATCAAAACAATGGTCCTGCAAGTGGGGGATAAATTCACTCTCTTGAATCCACCATGAAGCTCCAAACAATTTTAGTGTCTTTGGACCTCAAGTTCTCTTTCCCCGGGGAGGTTTGAAGTAGACTAGTGGTGCCCAGTCTTTTTCTCATTTTGAAAGTACATAAATGTGTATTTCTGTGTTCAGAATCAGTGTTCTGAAGTGCTTCTCTCCTGCATCATGGCTCCTGTGGCTTTATGAAGGACATTTATACGTCTTCGCCTTCGATTATTTGCTCCACATGGAACAGCTCATTATTAAGCTTGGCAGCTGTAGGTTGGAAGCACTTAGCTAAACGATCTGCCAACATGTATCGTAGCTGGTTACCGTAACTGTAAAACAGGGGTGATGCATTTGGTTTTTTAGTATCTTTTTAGTATTTCAACTTAAATAAGCTTGTAAAAAGACATTGGAGATAATAAAATATATACAATTATATGGTGAAGATTATTCTGTAACCTCAGGTAACTTACTGAGCCATTTGGAGATAGGAAGATGCTTGTGTACATGCGAAATCCATTTCCCTTGATTCAGCCCTCGTGCGCATCCATGGTTCGCTCACTGAGACCCGGATGACGCTAATGCAGTAAGACTGGAAGACATGTGTCCACAAAACTAAGTATGGAAATTTTTGGTTGATGCAATTTGGGTCACATTCATATTAAATTGCAGGCATCAGTGTCACAGGCAGTGACACTGCAGATGGCACTATGCTGTATTATGGACACGACACGACAGAGACTCAGGATAACAAGTGATCAGCATTTTAATAGTGTGAGAAATAGCACTGTGCATCCGGCAGAGATGCTGGGTCAGTCAGGGTGGGCTGGCTCCTGTGGTGTCTGGGCAGATGTGACAAAACTTGGTGAATGAGTAGGCCGCACGCAGTGGAGAAAGCTCCCTGCTTCCATACACTGGCTCCACTTGTGATTATGTTTTTTTATAGTTTTCATAATCCAAGAAAAAAGGTCTCATGGCATTTTTTAAAAGATCTCTGTATTTACCGATATAAGAGCTGGGGAGCAGGTCAGAGGTGTGGGGGGAGGTGGTGCTGATGGTAATTACAGGATTCTGTTTGTGCTCAGACATAGCGGGGAGCAGAAGGTGGATCCACTGAAGCACACTGCTGAGGAGAGTAGCAGACGAGCCAGGAGAGGTCATCTGCGCCATGTGGGTCAGCTTCCTGGCTGGGGATCGAACATGTGCTACAGTGGCTATGGACAGCTTCATAGTGCTGCAACTTAATCCTTTGCACCACCAGGGATGCCCTGTCTCATGGAATTTTTCAACAAACGGGCTCATTGGTTGCCAGAAGCATCATTATGGGGAAGATATAGCTGGAGAAAAAGTAGCTGCAAGTTAAGTCTATAGGAACTTATAATGGGGATAAAATTACATCAAAGTCAGCATCTCCTGCTGTTCTACTGTTTTAATATAATTCACTCCACCTTGGCAATCTAGCTACTCTCTTCACTCATGGATCTACTCAAGTATGTACTGCTATTTTTCAATAAAGATGGTGTTGAGAGAATAAGTGAAATGAAAAAAATCAGGGTCCAAAGTAACCATAAAAAGAATGTTTGCTTCCCTGTCTATGTACCTATATTATTGCATTTGACTTTTAAAAATTAGTATTTTACTAGCATCATTTTACATGGGAAAAGTTAACTCCATTGTCTTTCAACTGTAAATACCCAGGGACTGTCCTCTTATTTCAAGAAGTGACTCTCAACCATGGTGGCTAGAGAAGATGCCATGAATGAAATAGACATTCAGAGATTCAGGAACATTTGCTTGGGGACATGCAACTTGGGGTGACTTTGAGAAGAACTAGACTCTCAAAATAGGGAAATAATCTGGGCAATACGGGCTTGAGCACTGCAGGTTTCATCGCCAAGGAGGACGAGTTGTGCACTCCTGACTTGTGCCTCTGTCTCTGGGAGAGACTAGTGGTGAACAATCCAGAAAAAAGTGGACTGCAGAGTCCTTTGAATATCATACTAAGGACTAGTCTCACTATCCTGTCAGCAAAGGGAAGCCAAAAATACTTTCCTTCCCATTCAGCCTGAGCAAGCCCTGGTCAGGGGCAGAGAAGTGAGACTTCTGACGAGAGTTCCAATTTTTCAGCTTTGAGCTCATTTCTTCCCTCTGCATTGAAGTTCTCTTGGCTCCTTTTCCCTGTATTCCTGTGAGCTGAATGCTCTGAATTTGAGTAGATGCTGGTGCAGGGATGGTGTTGGAGGACTTTCCATGGTTATTGTTGCCATGGTGACTGCCTCCTTGATATTCACTCTTCCTTACATCTGTGGGTGTTTTGTTTATGACCACTGGACTGAAGCGTCTCTCTGCGAACCAGCAGGAAGCGAGGGCTCTCCCTCCACACCGAGAGCGCAATATTGACACAGCCCAGGGGAAGCACTTTGCAGTATCTTTTTCCACTCTTTTCACAGACTGAGAGGTGCAGTACAGGAGGAGAAGTTGTCAGTGGTTTAAGAGAAGGGACTATAAAGGGCAAGGAAATATGAAATCAAGTGACACTGATGTGAGGAATCCCTAGTCTGAGTTGTGTGCGTCTCTCGGGCATATCCGGAATGAATTTCTTATTCTGGAACACTTCTAAGACCAGTGTTTATTTGTGTTTTCTACAGGACATTCAGAGCTAGTTAAAGAGTATGGAAGGGACCTAGGCCTTGATAGAACAGAATCTTTAAGAAATAATTGAATTCTAATCATGAATCCTCATTACTCAGTGGCTTATGAAATTTTCTGGTTGAGAAAGGGAAAGTAAGTGCACCCCCACCCCGGCCAAAGGCATTCGCTCTGGAGGAATGGGGTTCTCAGACAAGGACACTCAGGGACATACAGGCTCACCTGGACGAGGGTGTCCTGTGGACAGTGACTCACTGAGAAGAGACCTATCACAAGCACTGTCAGCAGCCTCAGAAATAAGAGGTTCTGGAACCTGAATTAGGGGGGCGAATCTGAATGTAAATCAGGGATCTGTGCTGTGGCACCAGCTTTCTCTCCAGTTGGAAAACAAAGTAGAAACTAGAATCAAGGACAAAGGACAGTCACGTCCACTTACTGTAGGATTTAAAGTAAAATCAGAAAAGATACGTGCTGTTCGTGGCAACAGAAATGGAAGTGCTGAGTGAAGTGAGTTAGACAAGCACCAATGGGGGCACCTATATGTAGGGTGGAGAGAGGCCAAACTGAGGTTCAGATAAATGTGAGGTTAAAAGCTAACCATGGTGGCAACACCAGATGGGGATATCCTAATAGTACCACAATGAAAAATAAATTTAAACGTGAGAGAGTAGAACCTTGCAGAGAAGTATGGCAGACAGTTGTGTTGGAGAGCGTTTTCAACCCTGGGTTGCTGGTGGAGGGGAGTGGCCAAGGTAACAGGGATTAGAGCTGGTGGTTGGGGAATGAGGACTGGAAATGCCCCTTGTTTAAAAATAAGCCAGGTTAGCATCACCCCAAAGCAAGATTGTTTTGTGGGTCTTGTCTGCATTTCTACAACACACACCCAAAGTAATCAGATGCCTTTAATCGTATCCTGTCTACCAAAATGGAAGCCTGCCAGAAAGCATGTCCACCTGACAGCCATCAGTCACATTCTTTGAAATGAGGTGGTGAGATAATGACCTCAATTAATTTGACCTCATAGAAGGACATAGGACAGCGCTGTCCGTGAGAAACTTCCTATGAGAAGAACAGCTCCTAAGACTGATCTGCATTGTATCACCAAGCATCCGAGTATTGGGGTAACAAAGCCAAGATGTTTTTTAGTCATTCCCCATGTATGATCATAGATAGTCAGGCCAGATTTGATCTCATAAGTGAGGTGTTCTGTCATTTGTCAAATGCTGGTCTTATTCTTTTTCAGCAAATTCTTAAAAATATTTGTGCTCATGCTGGCAGCCGTGCAGTACCATTACAGACAGGATCATTATTCTGGATGGCTATTCTTGGCATGGAGATTCAGCTAATGGGGTAGCTGCAGAATTGTTAGCTCAATAAACTACGGGTTATCGCTCTCATTTGCAATAGAGAAACTCAAGGAAGTCTTTTTCCATCCATTCATTTAATCTCCTCTCAATGCAGTACTGTTTAAGGTTTAAATTTGGACCACATTTATTTTTCTAAGAACTCAAAAATTAAGGTAAAATTGTGAAATGTGAAAAAGCACCATACTTTTATGTTAAAAACATAAGTCACAGCTAAGATGAGTTATAATTATGTACCAAATAACTTAGCAACCACATCTACAAAGTAGAAACAAGAAGATATGCAAGGAAACAGAAGCAGCCATCTCATCTTAAAACAAAATCTGGGGAAAAGTGTAAGTAGGAAAATCTAAACAGATATAATAATTTAATTTTCATATCTGAAATATTATAATTGATCATCTATTTGGTCCCAAAGAAAGCATCAATGTATCAAAACTAATTTATCACAATTTTTATAATAAAACTAGAAATAAAAAATTAAGTTCTATTAGAATAAAATGGATAATGAAGTGCTGCTTCAGACTCTATGAGATACTAAGCAGTGATCATAACAAATTCATATTCTTAGATGTGTGTCACAAAAATGAAAGGATATAATTAACATGCAATGTCAGTTACGTCTATCAATATTCCCTGTTACTATTGGTGGTCAATTATGTAGTGAATAATCAGGCTAAATGATAAAGCTGGCTGCCAATACTGCTACCACTAAAATGAATAATCTGGCGCTGTTTCCTTTGCAGTGGGTACTCTGGTATCCATTTAATTGTACTATCTCATTTTATTATATAACATCTAATTAGTATATTTAAATAGTAACAATGTAAACAACATAAGAACCAAAGTCTTAACTAATAGGTGTTAATGAATAGTAGTTTGCAATTATGCAAACTTAATTCTTTTAATTAGTTCCTATTTTTTCTTTAAGATTTATCTTTATGCATAGAAGAGCTGGGTTGAAGGCTAGAGGTGCAGGGGATGAGAAGACTCAACAGGGACAGTGGGGAGCAGGACAGGCAGATGGACTGAAACACACTGCTGAAGGGAGCAGCGGGAGGCAGGAGAGGTCTGCTGTGCCCTGTGGGTCAGCCCTTGGCCAGGGATCGATCTCAGGCCACAGTGACTGAGGATAGCTTGATAGTGCTGAGACTTTAACCCCTGAGCCACGAGGGAGGCCCTTTGATTGATTCTTTGAACCTTGTCTATTAATTCCTTTAACCTGTACTAGCTACCGTGTCCAAACGCAGAGCAGGCACAGAAAGGTCGAGCAACTTCCCCAAGGTCACCCAGCAGAGGCACAGCACTGGGGCCTGTATCTGTGTCAGCCGGACGCTGGGCAGGCTCGCCCACAGCTGGGCAGCAGCAGGCTCATGGGCTCAGTTACCGATGTTTGAAAGTAGCTCCTGCTTTTACTGACTTTGGGAAGGGCTCCGTTAATAGCCTCCACTGGCCTCCACCTGAGCTGCCAGGTGATGAGAGAGCCATGTGCCTGCAGGTCCGCTGCTCTCCATCGGGCGACATCTATGCGTGGGACAGGTGGGTGTTGTGGTGCAAGGCGCTGGGCGCTGCCAACCTAGCAGCCAGCCAGAGGGGCGGCTGCCGGCGAAGTCGCCCTGCACCTGGAGCAGGTTCCCAGGGCCCTGAGGCTGTGCGCAGGTGGCGCAGGAGCTGAGCCCAAGATGGAATCTGAGGCAGGGGCCCAGGACCGGCCAGTGGGGAGAAGGACTTTCAGTGGCGCCATCAGCATGAGATCCTCGTGCATGGATGAAATGCGGACGCACGTTAACACTTTGGGCAAAGGGCAAGACTGCTTTTGGAGAGATACCACTGCCAAGGTCATGTTCTTTGGCTGACTACAGTGAGGAGATAATAAAATGCAAAAATTAGAACATCCATCCTACTGCCACTTTTAAATTAGTTAAATAATTACCCCAGAAAATAATCTGTTTCAATGGGTTTATTTTATTATTGAAATAATGTGCTCGCTTAATGCAATTACCGCAACCTTGCCCTCTCACTCACTGCTTGCTAATTCAGTTGAGGGTAATGTCTTATTTGTACAGGGACATATTCATAGGATTTTTTAAAGCTCCCAATTCCATCTTCCTATGTCCTCCTTGAAAGATGTCTTACTGTTTATTTTAGGCCAGGGACGGTGTCAGGTCTCCACCCTCACGTGTCGGTGGGCTGGAAGGCGTCCGGGCTGCAGACAGGCAGCTGGGGGGAGGACCGTCCCAGGGAGCAAGACGAGCATCTGAGTGGAGGGGATGGGGAAGTGGCAACCCTGAACCTCTTGGTGGTCCTCACCAGAGAGCCAGGCTCATCGGACGCGGGAGGAGAACCCAGCGCTGGGCTCAGCATTTGCAATTTTGTGACTCTGAGCCACATGTCATTCTTCTGTGCCTCCCAGTCCCCTCCTTCCTGCAAAGTCCTGTGTCTATATGACATGCAGCTCCTTTGTGTCCCCCTCCGCAGCATGGTTCACTCTTCACAAACACGCTTGCACACACACTTGACACATGTGTGGCTTATTTTGTCTTCTTTTTAATTTATGCACACAAGAACTGGGGTACGGATCAGAGGCACGGCGGGGGGGGTGAGAAGACTCACCAGAGACAGAGTGGGGAGCAGAACAGGCAGATCCACTGAAACACAGTGCTGAGGGGAGCAGCAGGGAGACAGGAAAGGGCTGCTGCGCCACGTGGGTCCCCTCCCTGGCTGGCTGGGAAACGAACTCATGTTACTGTGCTGCAGATGCTTCAAAGTGCAGCGCTCAACCTGGTGCACCACAAGGGAGGCCCCTGTTTTTATGTGTTAAGTATTATTTCATTGAGCTGTATTTGGATGCCCTCCTCAAGATGGCCGCCACCCACTGCCCAGAGCCGCCCCCACAGCCCTGTGCTCCTCCCCCTCTGCTCTTACCCCTGTCCCCCTCCCCTCTTGGTGCTTCAGTTTCGCCGTCACTACCAAGGACTGGTTTTATTCTGTTCTAACCCTGCTTCACCTCTGTTGGCCGCTGACGTGGCTCCTACTTCTGATCAGCATCTGTCTCCCATGTCACGTTCCAGCATGCTCCAGCAGAGGTGCAAAAGCCCAGTTTCCATCATTCCTCTTGCTCTTCTTACAGGCTCCGTTGCCTCTATGTTTATGTGTGCCCCGTGGGTGGGAGTGGGGGACATTCTAGTCATTCCCTTGGGAAAATGTCCAGTAAAAGCTGTAGCATGGCACAAGCAGGTCTACTGTACAGCACAAATCTTACACGCTCACACTTACATATGGATATATTTTATATCACTGTTTTTGTACAATGTTGGATTTCCCAGGTGTAATCCCCATAAAATTCCCACCACCAAGTCACCCATTAACCATCCCTGTAGCACAAATCTTCTCACAAGCTGCTGTGTAGCAGCTACTTTTGTTTCAGAACCGAAGTCCTGCCTGAGAGAAATATGCCTCCTGTGCAAATGAACAAAAGAGTATGTATGGAGCCGCTGCAAATGAGCTCGAGTCGGATGCATATTGACTATGTCGACCTTTAAAGGACAAAGCCAGACCCACAGCCAACCACTCAGGGCCGGGAAAGTGCCCGAGAGGTCTGCAAAGGCACCACCCATCGAACAGCATATGCAGAGAGCAGTAGAGAGCCTCTCTGGAAAAATGGATAGTTCTCAATAAAACTCCATCTGGTTTGCTGGAACCTATGCTGGGGCATTTTTATTTGTTCCTTCTGAAGCTACAGCAGTTGGATTGATAAGGCTCGTGTGAGAGGCTCACGATGATTTGTGGGCTGTGAGGAAGGACTCTGTAGCGGCGCCAAGAGTCACCAAGTGTGACGAGAGTTCCCACGACGCCATTGTCCTGTTTACCGACACGTTTCTGTCCATCTGGTCTGTCAGAACCACATGAAAGATTTTTTTTCTTTTGAAGGTTTGCACCTTGCACACCAGGTTCAGAAACTGCTCTTCAAGTATAAGTGGATTGGAATCAGAACCAGATTATTCTCAGTACCATATACTGGACGCCAGAAAAATCCCAATGCCTGCCTCATTTCTCAGGCTCAGCCAGTACTATCAAGTTGAAAATCTTTCTTGTAAATCACTTGGACACCAAAGCAAATTTCCATGAGCACCTCGATGTACGTTTTTTTGGATGATTGCTTATATGCTTTCACCACGCAATTGTTTAAGTATTGCACAGCAGATCTCTAGAACTTACTCATCTCATGTGATTGAGACTTTATACCCATTGAGAACAAACATGAAATGTAGCTTTATTGTCCCAGTAGATTCTGGTGACTGATGAGTGGACTGAGTGAACTGTGAGAGGGGAGTGATCGCCTGTGATTGTTGTGTGCCTTTTCAAGGTATTTTAAATTCTAGTTTTTTCGCTTTCTGCTTATGTGATCCTGGAAAATATGTGAAGTCTATAAATCAGATTTTGTCTGTCTCTTCCAACGATTATATTGCACATTGGCATAAAGAAGTCAATTGATATTTTCAAGAGTATTCAACTCTGTGTCTGAAATGATAGCAATAGATTCTCAGCAGACACTTGGAATTTGAAATTCATGTTTAGTCTCTACTTTGGCTTTGGGGGGTACAGAAATATGTCTTTGCAACAACAAATGCTGAGGTCACACATGCAACATGGTAAAGAGTAAGGAGTTTAGCAAATAGGCTAGAAAAACAGTAGTCTAAATCTTCGATGCACTGTCTGTGAGTCTGGGAGAGTCTGACGTGGCTGCAGGTCTCTTTCCTGGTTTGCAAAGAGATGGCCCAGGCACCACTCTTAGCCGCTTAGAACAAAGGCCACGGTTGAGCGTCAGAACAGCTTTGCTCTTTTCACTCGTGTAACCTCTAGAACTAACATGATGTAGGAGTTCAAATATTCATGAATCTGTAGAATGATTAAGTAAATTAAGCAGGTCTACTATACAGCACAAGTCTTACACACACACTCACACCCTTATATGTGGATACATTTTATATCACTGTTCATTTTTTTACAGTGTTTGATTTCTCAGGTGTAATCCCCATAAAATTAAGTGAGACAATATACAGCACCAGCTGACATATAATGAAATCTACCCATACCAGTTTTCCTGTGCCCCCGAAGGAAAAGGCTCATAAATCATCTAAGGCAATGGGTTTTCTGAACGACAGCATTTTCTTCAGTGTAGTGGATGGCATGCATTGTCTAACCACACCAGCCAGTTGTAGCCTTTGTATTCATCTAAACACCTGTTGCCCACACACCTCTCACTTCCTCTGAACCTGTCTCCTCTGTCTGCTTGACTTTGTGCCACAGCACTGCTGCTTTCCACCATGCTGGAGAGTCGCCTTCTCTTCTCTTTCCCTTATAGACTGAGTAAAGACAGAGCACTTTGCTCTTCAGCTTCCTGCCGCTTTACCACTAACAACTGAAACACAGTAGGGGCTGTGCAAATATCTGCCAGAAGACCACCGAATTGGAGACTACCATCACAGACCACTCCACATTGACTCAGGGGGCGTCCTGCCCCCACTTCTCCAGGCCAGAGGGTCCCATGCACTTTCTCAGGTCACCTTTTTGTGACCGACTGATGGACCAAGAGGTGAGTGTTATGTGAACGCGGTCAGAAAGTGAGAGGCAGACGCTGGATGAGTTCACTCATCTGCGTAGTATAAGTAACTGAAAACCACTCCCAGGCAGAATGTAGCAGGAATTAATCTTGGACTTAGGGAAAGAGTGTAATGGTTGTCAGAGAAAACGGGAGAGGGAAGGGGGAGGAGGGGTATCGGTGGAGGGTTCATGGAACATGTGCACGTGTGGAAGAGCAAAAATATAGCCCCTCAAGTTAAAAACCAAGAAGGCGCTGTGTGCATGTGTTGTTGCTTCTGCCTGGCACTCACGGCAGGTGTATTTAGCGAACCGCAGCTCTGTTCTGCTTTACCACTTCCCAGGGCGAGGTGCTGAGCTCCCAGACACAGGCTCCCGGTAAAATGGAACCCGCAGCCACCCCACGAAGTCTCTCTCTCTCCTTCTCTCCTACCTATGTGCATTTTTATTTAACTTTTTTTAAAATTTATTTATGCATACAAGAGCTGGGGTACAGGCCAGAGTCGCGGGAGTGGGGAGCAGAACAGGCAGATTCACTGAAATACACTGCTGAAGGGAGCAGCGGGGAGGCAGGAGAGGTCTGCTGTGCCATAAGGGTCCCCTCCCTGGTTGGGGATCAAATTCTTGCTGCAGTGCTGTGGATGCTTCATAGTGCGGCGCTCACCCACTGTGCCACCAGGGAGGCCCAGCATTTTTATTCTTACCATCTGTTTTGTTCCAGATTTCTGTTTCTTAGAAGTTAGATCCAATTTGTGTTGCCTGAAGTTAGGTAGAGAGTCCTAGAGGGGATTGGCTTTTCAGCCATGATCAGTTCCCTACCCAGCTCTGGCAGATGCCTCAAAGCTTTGTCCCTCATCACGTGGAGAAATGGAGGGGGCTTTCTGTTAAGATGGCCTGAGGTCCTGGGAGACTTAAAGCTTGAGATGGAATTTTGGTGAAGTCTAAGGAGATAGAAGCTATAAGAAACATGTATATATGTATGTTTAACGTAGTGGAAAATTATGTCTATCCCAATACATAAAGGACCACTCAATTTCAAAAAGAAAAAGACAAAAGAACCTCATTTTCAAAATGGCAAATAAATTGAGCAGATACTTTAAGCAAAAGAAAAAATGTGGCAACAAACTTGTGAAAACAAAAGGATCAACTTCATTTTCACGACAATGAGACCTAATTTCTCACTGTACAGATTGGACAGGATCTGTAATTTCAAGTGATCATTGTGATAGAGAACAAGGAAACACCCAGCGCTGACACAATGAACATGGATTTCAAAGCTTTACAAGAAATGTTTGCACTAGCAAGTGACATACAGGGGCCTCTCTCTGGCCAGCAAGTCCAGTGCCAACAAGTGTAGAGATTCTTGACCCTTTACATACATGTTCAAGTATGTTTACATGAAAAAAGCTGGAAAAAGTCAACAGCAAACTAGAATATGAAAAGTAGATGCTTAAATTGTCAAATATTCACCTGAGGAATGTGTATAAAGGTACATATACCTGTTGCAAAGAGTGAATAACAACATGTATGAAACAAGAATGAAAAGATTAAGTCTTGGGGGGATAGATATGTTTCTTTTGCATAAATTAAAAAACATGAACAACTCCAAAATGTTACTTACTGCAAATATGATAGAAGTACAGTTGAAATGTCAATGCTACTCTATCCAAGTAAACAAAGCAGAGGACAAATACGAAATGCAGAGTTAAGTAAAGTTTTGTAGCTTCCTGAATATTGAGAGAGGCCTCCCTGGTGGCACAGGGCTAAAGTCAGCACTATAAAGCTATCTGCAGCCACTGCAGCACGAGTTCGATTCCCACCAGGGAGCTGAGCCACATGGCACAGCAGACCTCTCCTGTCTCACTGCTGCTCCCCTCAGCAGTGTCTTTCAGTCGACCTGCCTGTTCTGCTCTCTGTTTTGTCTCTGGTGAGCCCTCTCACCTCCTGCACCTCTGGTCTACACCCCAGTTCTTGTGTGCATAAATAAATCTTTAAAAATAATATTGAGGGACTGTGCTACTCAAGCATCTTGTATCACTCTCTTTACAAACAGAACTCGTAGATGCAATTGACATGTAATAAATAATAAACCCATAAAGAGGGATGACATGGGAAAATAATTCCAGCTACACCCCCTAAATGCTTGGTGCTGACTAAACCCTTTTGTTTGATTATTGAATAATAAGTAGTTGGTGGTTGATATTTGAGTAAGTTGTATTCATGGTATTTGGGACAAAGAAAGTCAGAAAAAACCCAGAGAGGAGAGCTGAGAATGGCTGCCGAGAGTGGGGATGATGTAGGGATGGAAAGAAGGGGAGAGAAAAGAAGGGTAGCATCCTTGTGATCGTGTTCCTTTTTTTTTTTTTGAACCTTTTTTTTAAAGATTTATTTATTTATGCACACAAGCACTGGGGTACAGGTCAGAGGTGTGGGGGAGCGAGAGGATTCACCACAGACAGAGCAGGGAGCAGAACAGGCAGGTCAACAGAAGTACACTGCTGGGGAGCAGCGGGCACAGCAGGAGAGGTCTGCCGCACCATGTGGGTCCCCTCCCTGGCCGGCAGCAGGGATCAAACCCATGCTGCAGTGGATGTGGTTTGCTTCATAGTGTGTTGCTTAACCCACTGCGCCACCAGGGAGGCCCCATGAGCGTGTTCAAATGCAGTTTGAACCCAGGGAATACCAGCTCATGCCCACCTGTATGTTTTCCCATCTTTTCATATTCTTCTTGACTATATCTCGATGTCCCCGTTGGGTTTATACTGTATGTTCACAATATGCTCACAAGAATGTCTAAACTTAATGTGGAATTCAGAAGACTCCATGGTGCTAAAAATGTTTTGCATTTGCTAATTATATGAATATGTGTTGGAGAGAAGGGGGAAATGTGGGAATGTTCAAAAAAAAAAAATGAGAGAGCAGTACTCTGAAGTGAAGTATGCAGTTGGGGATCTGCTCAGCTCAGTCTTCAGTGTCTAGTTTGAATCCACTCCGCTCCTGGTGCTTGCTGAAAGCGTGAGCCGCACTGCTGTGTTTAATGGGGAGATAATGACTTGCATTTGGGGTGATTCTGGAGTCAAATGTGGAGAGACTGTTTGTCCTTTGCAGTTTGGCCCAGGTGTGGGGCAGAGGTCATCATCATTTGCCCTTGGTGCTCTGTTTAATCAAAATTTACAATAACAGCACACTTCTTTCAGTGGTGTTTGTCACTCTGAAATAAGCATTTGGATTTGTAAAAGGCAGTGTTCTCTAGAATTCCTTGAAAAGGCACACCTGGAGTGGCGAATGAGTTTAGCAATGACAAACCCAACCCTACAAGCACGAGTGACCTTTGGGCCTGCCCTGGGGACCCAGGGGGCTGGCCATGAGGAACATAAGGACCATGATGAGGTCTTTCTTGGCCGGGGGTTCGAGCAGGACTATGTCTAATTATCACTGAGGATGAGGATTAGGAAGTCCTTGAGAGGTGTGAGCAAGAACAAAGCACATTCCTTTCAGGTAGGTTGCTCCTTATTTTCAGAAATAACAGAATCATCAGCAAACAGGAAGTTCGGCGGGTGAATGACAGGTAGGGCTCAGGTCCCACACTGAGGCTACTCCCCGCAGAGGTGGGCCACGGGTTACAATTGTCCTGTCTCTGCTGAAAGTTATCCCCGCAAAACTGAGAACATAGCAGTGCATCTGGTTTGTTGTCTATTTGTCCAAAATTTAGGAGCGTGCCCAGCACAGAGGCTTTGTGAATATTTGCGCTATAAATGAACGAAGGGTTCTGGCAGCTCCCGTCCTAGTTAGCGGCCTGCAGACCTCTGTTGGCCTCTTAAGAATCTCTCAGCTGACCCTCTGCACCTCTTGCCAGTAATTTAAGTTAGGAAACTGCAGCCAACAGACTTTTTTAAATTTAGAACCTCTTCTGTTGGAGATGGATTGAGCTTATATATAAATGGTAATGTTGTTTGATAAATTTCACAAGTGTTTATTAGCTACTTACAGTGCATCAAGGACTGACACTACACAGACATACGGAGGAGCAGGAAGAAATTGGCGATTCCTTTTATTGGGGCCACTATCTCTTTTATATGTTAACATAAATTCTTGCGTTCTTGTTATGGTAACTTTTATACCTAACAAACATTTTTAGAAAAATAAATTTTGACATTACATACATATTTTACTATTTTTTGGGGGGTTGTGCCTTCTACATAACATCATGGATGAAGTAGAG
This sequence comes from Galemys pyrenaicus, assembly GCA_019455555.1. Lineage (NCBI taxonomy): Eukaryota > Metazoa > Chordata > Mammalia > Eulipotyphla > Talpidae > Galemys > Galemys pyrenaicus. Next base: position 3,115,842 of record JAGFMF010011709.1, on the reverse strand, counting down.
CCCTCACTGTTGGTGAGCTGACACACAAAGAACTCACCAAGCCCTGCCCACTACTGAGGTATTTGACCGCCCACCTCTGTCTTCTATAGACACAAGGGAAAATGTCTAGAAATGTCTGCCATTCATTTCTTTGTCAATTTTTAGACACACGGAGTTTACTTTTTCTGACTGAGGATTTGCTTAATAAACATGCTAAAAATAGCAAGCACGATTTATATTTATTTTTACAACCACTGCTCTAAGTCACAGACGTTAGAATGGAAACAGACCTTCAAGATCATTTAACACGAGAACAGACTATGTGTGCCTCTGTCCACTCAGCTGGACAACCTCCTTAGTAGACCATCCTCACAGCAGCTCTTTCTGCGCAAAGATCAGCCAATTTCCTGCATAGCCACATCCAAGTGATAGGAATTGGCACTGAAGGTGAAGCCTATTTATCACCTATGATCTGTCTACCTTTCACAAAAGAGGAAAGTCTGTTATAGATGGAATTACACATAATGGATGTAAGTTAATGACAGACAGATTTTTAAAGCTACATAGCTTTTGACAGAAGAGTTGTTTTAATCACTACCTATTAGAAATCCAGAGCAAAACCATTAGGAGAGCAGGCACTCCCCCCTTCCTTGGGCACCACACCTTCTACGCGAGTGCAGCGTGGAAACTAGAGTTACATGGGTATTCAAGGACTTGGGCTTTTCATGGTGAATGTGATGTAGGATGCACGGATGTTGAGTTGCAGTGATGTACACCTGCTGAAACCTATAGAATGTCCTAAACCAGTGTTACTTAAAAAAGAAGTATGAGGGCCTCCCTGGTGGTGCAATGGGTTAAGCAATGCACTATGGGGCCAGCACAGCCACTGCAGCACAAGTTTGATCCCTGCCTCCGGCCAGGGAGGTGACCCACATGGTGTGGCAAACCTCTCCTGCCTCACCCGCTGCTCCCCTCAGCAGTGCGTTTCGGTTAATCTGCCTGTTCTGTTCCCTGTCTCTGGTGGAGCCTCTCACCTCCCACACCTCTGACCTGTACCCCAGTGCTTAATAAATAAATAAATAAATGCATAAATAAATGAGTCTTTAAAAAATCTTTAATGCATAAATAAATGCATAAATAAATATGCATAAATAAATAAATCTTTAAAAAAAGAGGTATGGATCACATTAATTTATATACCTAGCTTCATTTTCTCCTGATGAGACATTTCATGAACAGGAATCATCCCCAAGCTTCTTTTTGCTTGTTACCTAGTGTTGGCTTAACGTCTACAAGGCTGTGCATCCACCTTCCCATGGAGACTCAGTAGGGTCTTCGGAGACTCCTCTCTCTTTCTGTACTGTGCTCTTGATTTTTAATTTGCCCTGGATGGGCCCCAGGAATATAAGATGCAACTGGTCTTAATGACCTCATTTCTCTAAAAAGCTGGGTGCAAACAAGCTTAAAGCTGCTCAGTGTTCTGTTTGTAGGAAGGAAGGGCTGGGGCTGGGGTAGACTCATTCATTTCCAGTGCATCCAGCAGAAAGTGCAGAATCCCTCTTCTACTTGCATGTCCACGGATAGGGAGATGGCCGCTCCGTGCAGAGATGGTGGTGGTGGACGGCTGGGACCTTTGCTCTGACACTAGCAAAGCAGGCTCTGCATAGTGGCTCTTCAGGGTCTCTCACTCAAAGACCAAGTGTTGGACGAGAACTTCGGACATGACCATTGGTTGGTTTGCTCAGATGCCGGTGGGGCCTGACCATATGAGCCACTTGCGTTGCTAGGGGTGTTCACTTCAACTTGCACTTTGGCTTGTTCCTAGGAACCCAAAGTGAATAAAAATTCATAAATGGTTTGAAAAGTCCTACCCAGTGACAGAGAAGGTGGTCGTGCTAAAGACAGGTCCAGAAGGAGTCCTGAATAACCAGTATTCTTCAATCTGTGTACTTTTAAAAAAAAAAAGATTATTTTTATGCACACAAGAGCTGGGGTACAGGCCAGAGTCGTGGGAGGTGAGAGGAACCACCAGAGACAGAGTGGGAAGCAGAACAGGCTGATCGACTGAAACACACTGCTGAGGGGAGCGGCAGGAGAGGTCTGCTGTGCCATGTGGGTCCCTCCCTGGCCAGGGATTGAACTTACGCTGCTGTGCAGCTGATGATGCACAGTGCAGTGCTCAACCCGCTGTGCCACCAGGGAGGCCCTGTGTACTTTTTTTAATGCACTGTGTTGCCTGCAGTGGACGGCAGGCACTAATGCTGGGTAGACAGCCACAGTTGCTTAATTGGGGACCCAGAATAGTTTCAACATTTGCTCTCCCAAATATTAACACTACCAATTTATATTTTTCTCCATAAAGTTTTTGTTAATATTTAAGGAGATCACTTTTGATTATAGAAATAGAATTGCTAAGTCAAGGGGTTTATATGTGGTACTCAGACAAGTGATCCCGAGATCCTTCAGTGGCCATAGCTCAGCAGCTGAGATCATTTGCTGGCTCGGACAGAGGTGGGCCTTGTCCCTCTACAGAAGGAGCAGGGTGCTCGCTCTGCCCTTCAGCCTGTCTCACTCTGCTCCCCCCACCTGACACTAAGTGCTCTGAGCAAATACCCTTCACCTGTTGCATCAGAAATACATCCTTTTGGTGTATTCTATGGTGGTTGAGTGCCAGATTAACATAAAGTCATCTTGATATAAACAGGAAGCCCGCCTGGTCTCTGGCCCTTCTGTGTAAGGATGGTCCTCAGGGCTGCCCTCTGGGGAGCAATGCTCTTCCCACCTCATGGAAGCAAATCCACCCCTCAGGAAATCTGCGTTCTGGAGAGGGGAGAAAAGTGGAGGAGGGAAAGAAATCAGAATAAAGAAAAAGTAGGGGTGAGGGAAAGAAGGTGGCAGGGAAGTAAAGGGAAGAATACAAAGGAGGGAGAAGAGAAGAGTGTGGTCAAGGAGGAGGAGATGGGAAAGGAGAAGGTGAAGGTGGTCAAGGAGGAGGAGATGGGAAAGGAGAAGGTGAAGGAGACCAGACAAAATGAAACATACCCTAATGAGAAGTACAGCTGGAAGGGCTGGAAAGTTTCAGGGTGGGAGCTTCCTCATAGTGCAAACACATGAGCATTTACCTCAGCAGATGAGGGCTGACCTGGGCATTTGGCCTGTGTGACAGGGGTGGGGATCTCTCGGGGGACAGGAAAGCCATGGTGCCCCTTATTCACTTACAGCACCGTGAGGTGAAGGTTGGGGAGAGGACGGGCTGCTCCCTACCATAGTGGATTTCTCAGGCACCCCTGATGGAGGGGTCAGCTTTTAAAATCATTAAGTTAGAATATGGAACAAATGTGTTCCAAGAAATACGCTGGCTGATGACATTCCTGAAGAGCCTTTTCTACGTGGCCTGAAGCCATGCTGCGTGGAGCAGGGTGGAACGGAGGACATGCCGTTTGTAAAGCATTGAGACTAACACCCACAGCAGCCGCACCTGTTGGCAGGTCTCACAGCTAGCAGGACCCATCTTGTGAAACAAAAGCAAGCGAGCATTATTCCGAGGCAGGACGTTCAGGCTTGTGAGCCACAACTGAAGCGCTCCTGGGATGGTCTCTCAGCGCTTGAGAGGCATGTCACTTCCTCTCGGTTCACTTCCATTCCACCATTGCTTGCTTCATGAGTATCAGCCCCACATGCATGATGGACCTCATCTGTGCTAGGAGCCGAACTTCTGGTAGGAAACCAGACATGTCTGTCACATAGGAGTTTCATTGTCAGCTGAGGAGAAAATTTTCAAAGGGAGCTAATAAGTAGCATAATACTATGTGATAAAAGGAACAAATGGATTATGAGGTAGTAACAGGGAGGGCTGCTTTAGCTCAGTGCTCATGGGAGAATTCTCTAAAGGATCTGCATCGTCGATCTGAGAATAGTGAGGAGTCGAGCCATGGCTGGTGTTTGCAAAGGAAGGGGTATGTTCAGGTGTCCAGTTGAGTGATGCCAGTGTTACTGGAGATTGTGGCTGAGGGGTGCATTTCAGTGGATAAATTTAGAGGTTGAAGAGACAGCATCTTGCCAGGCTTTGTGGACAAGGGCAACACATTTAGATTTTATTTGAAGAGGAGTTGAAAGTCATTAAAAGGTTTTAACTTCGAGGCAGATGATTCAGTATTTCATTTGAAACCTCTCTGGTTTTCCCCCCAACCCATGCCTGGTAACCAGCTGGACAATGTAGAAGGTAAACAAGTACCAGGAGAGCAGAACCTGACAGCTGTTCGGTGATAAGAGCAACAAAAGTCTCCATTTCTGGAGTGATAAATATCTGTCTACTTTTCAAAGGGCATATGTTTTTTTTTTGTTTTCTGGTCGACTGATCAGTCCCTTGGACATCTAGACTATAAAACAGACACAGATGCTGTAGACATAAATATCAGTAAGAGATGATCTGCCCCATTGAGAAGTTGGTGAAGTGTTGGGTGAGAAAGATAATTAGGAAAACCCTTCAGTAACATGATGCTGGTGCCAGAAACTGACTCTAATTTTAGAGGGGAGTGACGCTAGAGGAGAGAGTAGAACTTCAGCATGCCTTCTGACTTGTTTGCTTCATGCACACCTTTGCTTTCTGCTTATCTCTACACTGGCTTGGTTGCATTTCTGGACAAAGGTTTCTGTCTTTGAGTAAGCCCTTAAATCCTTTTGTCTCTTCTGAATTTACCTAGGCCTAGTTACCTGGTTCCTAACTAAAGAGCACACCGAGTAACCTGTGAACACAGGTCCTCAACACAAAATAGAATGATGCAGCGAACTCCCATCACACAGTTCCAGTGATTGTCAGCATCTTAGCAGTCTTGCTTTATCCCCTTACCTCTTCCCCTCAGTATTTTAAAAGTGAATCCTAGACATTATACTGTTCAACAAGAACACTTCTCCTTTGTTCCACTTTCTCGTTTCTTGGTACAAATCCTTGTAGTAAAGGCTGACAACTAAGGAAGCCTGTGTATCAGCTCATAATTATAACTCCTCTAAATCAACGTTTTCTCCGATCCATTGTCTTTGGGCCAAGTCCTGTCTTTATTCTGGGTAATTTTTTCACTAGGAGTTTGGTCTTGGTCTCTATTAGAAATTCTTTGTTGTATTTTGTATTTCCCGGTGGTCAGGTGATGTAGAAATGTATCTCTCATGCTTAAGCTGTGAGCTCTGAGTCACATGAATTGAAAGGAATGCCATATAAATTAGGGCTTTTGTGTATAGAAACAGTTTGAGGGAAGAGGTTGACTAATGATTTCTTAAAAGTGACATTGAGTGTCATCAGTGGTGATTTTCTGAATACTTGCGTATAACAGAGCCCACGCACACCTGCTGGGTGGAGCCAAACTGGGAGGACTGTCCTGGGGAATATTTGAAAGAGTCTTTGATGACTCCTATCTGTCCAGTGGTTTCAACCCATGACAAGCAAGTGGCAATCTGATGTGGCATGAAGATTAGAGGGTAACAAATAACACTGACATTTTGTCAGAAGGAAGACATGACTCAGACCCAACAAGTTGGCGGAGATGAGTGCCAGTGTTTGTGACAAATGGCTCAATTCTGACAGCCTGCTTCACTGCATGGACTTTCATACATCACACAGATATTTTAAAAAAGCATGGAACACAAAACACCCAACACTCAAAATTGCATGACAGGATATGGAAGTTGAGCAAAAAAGGCAAGACAAAGACAGAGTCTGAAATGCAAAGCAGTGACTCTTGTTTATTTTAAGATTCCCATTTTTCACAATTCTCACACTCCATAACTCACAAGTGCTCTCTGCTAGTCCTTTTCTTGAAATCACAAAATCAATAAGGGCTGGGAGAGGAAGTCTTTGAAGTTGAGACTTTGGCCCCAAACTTGATCATCAAAGGGTGAAGAATTGATCTTGGCACTTAAAAATATGTATGTATTCTTACATATACTCCATATGATTTTAAATCTATAAATCCTTAAAGATATAATTTATAGGTAAATTATAAATATCCAATAGCAAAAAAAAAAATCTGAAACTAAGACATGGCAGAGGAACTGAATATTTTTCTTAAGGAAGAACAACAGGCAATGAGCCCATGAAAACATGTTCAGCATCACTAATCATCAAAGGAATGCAAATCAGAATCACCAGGAGGGTAATCACACACCTGATAGAAGACAGGGAGTGGCAAGTGTGAGGACATGAAAATGGGGAGCCCTTGTACACTCTTTGTGGGAGTGAACATATGTGTCGCCACAATGGAAAAGTGTGGAGGTTTCTCAGATAAAACTAGAGCTGCCTTGCAATGTGGCATTTCTACTTCGGGGTCTCTATCTGAGACAGACAAAACCACCGTCTGAAAAGATATCCCCACAATCACCACAGCATCATTCACCAGAGCCCAAGCGTGAGAACTACGTGTTTCCCAAAAGGTAGAGAAAATGTAGAACTGTATATGTAAATACAGTGGAATATTATTCAGGCATAAAGAATGAGTCCTGCCATTGGTGTCAACACAGATGGCCTTTGAGGACATTAAGATTTGCTAAGTGAAATATGTCATTCAGAGAAAGACAAATACGCATGGTATGATACTTTTGATAGTTTTTCTTAACAGCATGGACAAATTGTATGAAAGTGATTGAAATGTACAAAAAAAGACAATTTCTGTAAATATATTTCTGTGGATTTCATGTAGGTAACTATAAATATTCACATGTTATAAGAAAATCCGCTAGCTTGGCGCAGTCAGCTGGTAGCACTGTGTAATGGCAGACTTGACCGCGTGAGGCAGGCTGGGCACCAGGCACTTTGAGATGAAAGTCCAAGTGTACAGCTCAGATCTGCCTGTTACTAACCTTAGGAGCTGGACTTCAGCCCCAGGCTTCCTCCTGTGCTCTTTCACTGGCAGATGTTTACTGAGCTCCCTCAATGTGACAGTCTCTGTTCCCAACCCTAAGTCATCGTGGTAGACATTTTCAGAAGATGGTCCTACTATTCCAGTAAGATTGCAGTGGGGCCATGTAAAACAGGAACAGGTTAGAGAGTGAAAGGTAAGCTAGTGGAGGTGTCACCTACTACATGGCAAATAAGGTGAGGTGAAAGTGATCAGGCCATGCTGGAAGAGCTCAGTGGGCGGAGTGGAAGAACCGTTGGAAGCGGTCTTAGTTTTGCCTAAACTTGCATAAAGAGTAGTGCTAACATGAGAAGACCAGAAAGAAAGAATTTGCAATCAAGTTGAAAGTTTCCGTAGAGAATTTGGAGTTCAGAGGAATGAACTGAAAGTCACCTGGGGTTTAAATCCCCTGCCAGAATGTCAAATTCTCACGATGAGCTTCCTGGGAACACTGAGTTAAAGTGTTTTTCTCACGTCATGGTCTCCGTCATTCAAGAACTACTTGAACATGCATGTGACACACTCGTTTCGTTTGTGCATCAGTGTCACTAATCAATTGCGTCTTGATAGTTGTGCCTGGGGTGAAAGGGCATGACCCATAGGCTTTAACCACCACCTGGGTGGTCCTGACTGGCCCCTGCACTTACAGGACCAAGCGGCAGTTAGCTCTGAGCTAGGGCCAGGAAATGCATGGCTTTGTGAATCAAATTTCTTACTGTTGATCATGATTTGATTTCTTTTTGTGGTGTTGATGCTTTAGGAATTGATCTAGGATTAACAAGACTCAAACTCTAGTTCTCAGAGGGTCATCGTACAACCCAAGTGTTCTGTGCCCTTGGAAATACCCGCTCAGTGTGGGCGTTATTCATGAAGGCATATGTGCCTGTGGTGTGTACCTGTCTCGGGTCCCCTGCTGTGATTGAAACTGCCTCAGTATGCTTCTACAGACCCTGCTGAGATTGTATGTTTCTTTCTCCTATAATGCTCTTTCAAGGGCATCACAATTTTATAGAAATAATTCATAGAACATTGAATTGAAATAAACTGCCCTTAGGACTCACTGTCGACGAGTTTTGTGATGGGACAGTGAAGAAGGTGAATCCTCACCTCGGGGGTGTTCTAGTGGAATAGATCAATTAGACTAGACAGCTGCAATAATAATAATGACAATAAACTAATAATTTAGTAAAAGTCTTAATGCCTCTATAACAAATTATAATATGCACAGGAAAAACTTGGAAGTAGACAAAGTCATTGGAACATAGCACATTTACTGTAAGAGCTTGTGGTGTGGAGTAATATTCTGCCCATTACTGTTTGCCTCTCAGTGCATAAAAAAATGCCACAACATATGGACACTTAAAACACCTGTGTGTATGTGGTTGCGATTGTTTGCATCAGTAGTGAGGGCGGGGCTCTGGCGGGCAGTTCTTTCTAGTCTTGTCAACCCTCCATGCAGGTTGTCTCACAGCTCAGACTAGGACTGGGGAATCCAGGTCAACCTGCCACACATCTGACCACAGAGCAGGCCCTGAGTTTACTCCTCATACAGCATCACTTCAGGGGAGGACATCAGAAGCTGTTCAAGTTCAAGGACTGAGGATACAGATTCTATTTTTTTATAATATTTGGCCATGTTTAGTCTACAACACTTGAGAAAAGCATCTTATTCAGGGAGATTTAATTGTATTAGCATGAAGAAATAGCACCTATTTCTCAAAATATTTATGACCAGGTGATACAGAATAATGGCAAGTATCTGATCTATAGCATATTCAAAATGACAGCCAAACTATATGCCATGCTTCCTATTCCCTCTCATTTCCTGAGAAACTATTGTGTGATGAAAATATCCTTCTCCTTAAGAATCTCTTAACTGAAGATCTTGACATTCAAATCGTATTCACTCATCAGTGGCTTGGAAAAAAATATAAAACTAGTGACTTGCATGTAAAGTTACTATCTTCCTGTTGCTTTTTATTAATGAAATTTCTAACACATGTCTGATCAAGTTCATAATTTTTAAAATTCATTTAATTGAGATAACATATTTTATCTTATTGTGTCTTAGAAGTAAAGAGTATCCCGGTTCAGGGGTTGTTACTGCACCACACCCAGCACCAAAGCACCCAGAGTCCATTGTACCCCCTCCCCACGTTTTTCTCCAGGTGACGCCTCTGGTGGCCTCAGTTCTGCAGTCAGATTTCTGGGGTGTGTTGTTAGTTTAGCTTCATGACTCTTTGTTGGGTGCGTCTATTCACATAGGATGGTGCCATCCAGTACTTGTCGTTCTTTGGACTTGTTTTGTTTAGCATCCTCCTTTCCACCTCCATCTATGTTGCAGATGGCAAGAATTTACTGTCTTGAATGATGGTGTGGTGTTGCGTTGTGTGTATAGACCATATCTTCCTGCTCTGTGCATCTGTTTCTTGGGCACTTAAGTTGTTTCCTCAAGTTCGTAATTTGATGCAATCAGGTGTTTTCAAGGAGTGTGTTTGCTTTCATAGAAAAATTCATTTATTATTCATTTAGTTTCTCACTTATTTCTGTAGCAAAAATTTGCTTGGTTCACACCCAGTGATATTATGCAAGAGGCTGGTAATAGAGGTGAGTGAAATGCAGCGAGTGACCTTGAGGAGTGCAGTCTCAGATACAGAAGCAGGTAGTAAGGGCTGTCGTGGAAAAATGCATGTGGTTGGTCATAGTGCTGCACATTGAAAGCTTCTGTAGTATAATGATACCAACTACTTTAATAAAAATTATTAAGGGGGCCTCCCAGGTGGTGCAAGGTATTAAGGCACAGCACCATGAAGCTATCCACAGCCACTGCAGCACAAGTTCAATCCCCAGTCAGGGAGGGGACCCACGTGGCGCAGCAGACCCCTCCTGTCTCTCAGCTGCTCCCCTCAACAGTGGATTTCAGTAGACCTGCCTGTTCTGCTCCCCACTCTATCTCTGGTGACCCCACCCCACACTTCTGGTCTGCACCCCAGCTTTTGTATGCACAAATAAGTAAATCCTTAAAAAAATTAAAATTATTTACAAAAGCTCTATTGCTAACCAACAAGAGATAAAGCAACAAAAATATCCTTTATCTTTCCCAGAGGAGGGGCCCCTGGGATGAGTATGGGCAGAGAAAGCGTTTGGATGGGATAGAACCAGACGTTAGTGGGGCATGAAAACGGCCTTGAGAGTCCGGGGCTGCCCAGTGGGAATGTCTCGGGGGCGTGGCAGCAACGCAGAGTGTGGGTGAGTAGGAATGAGGGCAGCGAGGTGCGGAACCTGAGTCTGGAAACCTTGCAAGCCCCACTAAGGCATACACGTTTCGTCTTCAGAAGAGTTTTAAGTCCCCTCTCATGCAGCGGATTTCTTTTTTTTTTTAGTCTTATAAATTAACTGGAGTTTATTTTATCTACTTTAGATCTACTTTGAGAGTCTGGACTATCTAAGCAGAATACTTGGTCATCCAATATTTTTTATTATTATTATATTTAATTGCATTTGACATCGTTTGTTTTCCCCAGTGGGTTCCCACCACCATTTCACCCGTGCACCGTCACCTCAGTCCCTTGTGCTCTTTAYATCTCATCACCGTCTTTGCCCTCCCCTCCCTCCATCCACCCCCATGGTCCCTTGGGTTTATCTTTAATCTTTTGATCTTGTTGAGTTGTTATTTGATTGCTTGGTGGTTTTTGGTTATGATTGCCCATTTCCTTTAGTTTTCTCTGTGTGTTGTTGTTTTTTGTTGTTGTTTGTTTCGTTTTCTCCCTTTTCATTTTTTGTTTTAATTGTAGTTTGTTTTTTTCACATTCCTCCTAAAAGTGATGTCATCCGATATTTTTCTTTTGCCTTCTGACTTGTTTCACTGAGTATTATTCCTTCTAGTTCCATCCATGTTTCTTCAAATGTCCCTAGTTTTTTATTCTTGATTGCTGAGTAGTATTCCATTGTGTATATGTACCGCATCTTCTTGATCCAGTCCTCTACTTTTGGGCATTTGGGCTGTTTCCAGGTCTTACCGATTACAAATAGTGCTGCAATAAACATGGGGGTACATGTACTCTTTGGGATCAGTGTTTTTGTGTCCTTTGGGTAGATTCCTAGGAGTGGGATTGCCGGATCATATGATAGTTCCAACTCTAGTAGGCCGAGGAACCTCCATACAGTCTTCCAAAGTGGTTGGACTAACTTGCATTCCCACCGGCAGTGAAGTAAGGTTCCTTTTCCTCCGCAACCTTGCCAGCATTTGTTGTTGTTGGTTTTTTTGATATATGCCATTCTTACTGGTGTAAGGTGGTACCTCATTGTGGTCTTGATTTGCATTTCCCTAATTATGA